>CM022671.1:8543385-8967657 GCA_012295275.1 Chrysomallon squamiferum | reverse complement strand
TTTATTCATTTTCTACACAGTTACTGCAAATCATTATTTACATGTGTGTAGAACCATATACACCTTATAATGGTCCAAATTAAAATATATAGTTAATGTGTTTGAAATAAAATAAAATCCAAACTTATAATTTTCAGAAGAAGAAAATATTCATTTGCTGAAGAAGACAAATATTTTGAAGAAGACAGTAAAGTTTCATCTTTGAAGAAATCAGACACCAGCAAAATAACTCAAAATAAGGGTTCTTATAATTCTGTGGAGAGATAAGAAACTTGTTGGCAAATAACAAAAACTAAAATCACAAGAAGAAATTAGTAGAAAGTTCAGAAAAACTTTTGTATAAGAACAAAAGGTACTGATGAAATTTCTGTTGTATAAACAGCTTTTAAATATAATGTATAAAAAGATCTGATGTGTGTGTATGGTTCATGGCATCTTGTCCTGTTTTTTTTAATAATTATTATTAAAGCACGTTGTAGTTTGGAAAATTTTAGAAAATTAAAACTACAATAGTTTTCCATAAACAGTATGGATAATTAAAATTTAAAAATAAGTTTTAGTTAAAATGGCAACTAAGAAATAAAATATAATTTTTGTGTGTGTTATCTTTTTTAAATATGTTTTCAGTAAACCTTTTTTTTACTACTTCAATTATTTTTCAGCTGTGACTCCAGTACTGAAAATAAACCAGGCTTGCCAGTCTGAAATGGACATTGAAAGTGCAAAAGAAGCACAAAATATGGCTGTTTCTAATAAAAAGAAAAGAAAATTTTCAAATTTTTCTGAACAAATTATAGATTTTAAAAAGCTTGAAAATACAATTGTTCCTAATAAAAAGAATATGTCTAATTCTTCAGACAAAGCTACTATTATTAAATCCGAAAACACTTTTAATGAGAAACAATCTGAATCAACTATGGAAATAAAGGAAAAGAAAAGAAAAAAGAAGAAATCCAGTATTGGAGATAATAAATCTAATCCACCTTTGGTTCCTGATTCTTCAGAGGAAGCTACTATTATTAAATCTGAAAACACTTTTAATGACAAACATTCTGAATCGGCTATGGAAATAAAGGAAAAGAAAAAGAAAAGAAAAAAGAAGAAATCCAATATTGAAGATAATGAATCTAATCCACCTTTGGTTCCTGATTCTTCAGAGGAAGCTACTATTATTAAATCTGAAAACACTTTTAATGACAAACATTCTGAATCGGCTATGGAAATAAAGGAAAAGAAAAAGAAAAGAAAAAAGAAGAAATCCAATATTGAAGATAATGAATCTAATCCACCTTTGGTTCCTGATTCTTCAGAGGAAGCTACTATTATTAAATCTGAAAACACTTTTAATGACAAACATTCTGAATCAGCTATGGAAATAAAGGAAAAGAAAAGAAAAAAGAAGAAATCCAGTATTGGAGATAATGAATCTAATCCACCTTTGGTTCCTGATTCTGTAGATGGAAATTATTGTGGAAAAATTAGAAAAAAGAAAATTGTAGAATCTTATTCTGAAAATACAGAAGATAGAACAGATAATGGATTAAGGAAACACAAAGTGAAAGAAAAGAATGAAAACATTAAGATGAAATTAATGAGTAACAAACACAGTACTGATAAAAGTTCTGAAGACGAAATAGTTTATAAATCTGTTAAAAGTGAAAATGTTAATAATGAGAATGGGGATGAGAAGACTTTTACATTGTTGAAGAAAAAGAGAAAAGCACAAGAAGATCTGAACAAGGATTTAGCAGTTAAAGTGAAAAAAGAACATGCTGACAACGCACATCTGAAACTTACTTCAGCAGATGAGGTAATGCAGATATAGTAGTAGAAATAAAATAAAACCAAATACACATATTCTTGAGGACTGTTTTATTTTTCAGCAGCTACATATATATAATATTTATGTGGTTGTTTTTTTTTCGTTTTTTTTTTTAGAGGGTGTTGCTAATAATTATATTTGATAAAATAAAACCCACATAGCTGATATTTTCCTTTTATCATGTCTGTATCTAAAGGAAATCTTCTGCAGACTGACAGTATAAGCTCTAGAGTGTAGGTCATCTTTTATTTTGACATCTAATTGTTTCATCAGGTAATAAAGCATTGTTAAGTTTTTTCAGTCAAGAACTTTTAACTGAGTTGGCATTTGATTGTCTGTTATTTTATTTTTTGAAATTTATGAGAAATTAATAACTAATTAGTTGCATTAGTGCTGTGAAGTTACTAAATAATTTAATCATTAATGTTTATTTTTATTTTTTAATTTACCTTTAAGATTTAATATCTTAGCAAAATAAAACTTCAAAAGAAAACCTGAAAAGAATATAGTAATCAGTGTGGAATTGAGCTTTGTAATATTAATTTACAGATAATATGGTTTGATTATTGAGCATTTTTTCTTCTTCTTTTTTTCATAAAGAGTCTTTCATTTGTCAAAGTGGAGAGCTTTATATCCAGTATAGTTTTCTTTGCACTAAGTTTTATTAATACTGAAGTAATACAAAAAGATTTGAAAGCTAATAACATTTTTATACATAAATGATTAACTAACCAATAATTCAGAATTGTACACTAAATAATCATTCATTTTTACATAATCTTATTTGAAAAATGAGAATGCTTTGAACAGGTGAAATATATACTTATTTGTTTCACTTTCAGAATAGTGATGAAGAAACTAAGAAACAACAACAACCTTTCAAAAGAAAAAGGAAAAAGAAAAGAAGTAAACAAAAGAATAGAAAGAAGGACCATCGACCTGATCACATGGTATGACACTGCAGTTTTATTGTTCTTTAATGACTAAAGTGTTACTAGAGATTTTTTTTAAAATATCAATTAATGACATGTTAATCATAATCTCAAAAACATAAATTGCATTTGTTGTAATTCTTGTTTTTTTCTTAAATTTAATATTAAATTCTTTATACAAGATTTTTTTCTTTTTATTAACCTCAGATAAGAACATTAACAAATAATATTTAAAAAACAATTTTATTAAAAGCCAGTTTATTCACACTAAAGGAAAATTTAATTTGTTAAAATTAAAATAATTTCATAATTTGCCACGTTAGCTCTGCTGAAATTGTTTACTGTTTATTAATTTTTTATTTACTGTTAAATTTTTAGAATCATTAACGATTTTTCTGTTTTTATTTGCTAATCACTTGACCAGCATTTATGATATATGATGTTTTCTATTTGTTTTTCTCTTTCTTTTTCTTTCTGACAGAAACCACCACACCTGAGAGCAAATTCTACTGGAGAAAAAATGAAAACCAAACATATTTTATGAAAGTATTATCAACCGCCTTCCTTTGATAATCTGAGCAGAAAAGAGAACTGATCAACTGAACAAAGATTCCTGACAGGCCAAACTGTTCAGCAGCTGTCTACTTATTAGACTGAAACACCACAGGTCTATATGTTACTCTCTGTGAAAAGGATTCTGAATGATTTGTAATGGCTGCACATTGACAGAAATGAATATAACACATTATAACTGAGATCCATCAATCTGCATACATCACTGAATAACAGATGTGATTTTGGATTTGTTATATAAAGAGTATTATACTATTATATACTCAACTGCATCATGCTAGGCTAAGTTATACCATGTTGTGCAGTACTAATATACCATAGTACATTTCATTACACTACATTACATCAAAGAGCCACACAGATACACAAACATACTGTAAACATGATTTTTAGAAACGGCCTAAATGTATTAAATAATAGCATAAAATGTAGGAATAATGTTATTTGCAAACAAACATTATATTAAAAAGTAACAGCTGGAATGTAAATATACACGGTACAGGTTAGCTTTAAAATTTACTTGAAGTAAATACATATAATCTTTTTCAGTTAGATAAAAAAATATTTCATTAATGCAAATTTTGAAACCCACCCCAAAAACCTATTGCACATTCTACTTGGGAAAAGTCTGTGTGTTGATGTTGATCTTACCTTTGTATTAAATTTTTTTTAAATGTGGTGTTCCCTGGCAAATGCGAATGAACTAAAAAGCAAACAATGGAATACAAAGATTCAAAACATTGATCCTTTGTTGACTTTCCCATCCAGACCTCAACTCCTGACTCTGATACAACCTAGTACTAAACTGATGTTCTCTTCTGTTTCTGAGAAATTACTTTTCAGCACAACATTGGAATTGTGACATTAGATAATGTTGATATTTAGAATTAAATTTTTCATTATATATTAGTATTAGATTATGACCCATTGATGAGTCAGTGAATAAAAAATAGTCAAATATGTTTCTTTTGTTTTTGTTTTTTTTAGCTGACATGGCTTGCAAGATAAAATCTGTCTCCACAGTGGTGGCTTCAATATAATATTATGGAACATTTTAATCTTACAAAATATTAAATTTAATTATATTAAAATATAAATCGTATATAAAACATTAATTACATTCATACATTATTAGATATTAAGTCATCTTTTATCCAACATAATACATATAGCAGCACAGTTATTAAATAATTAAATGTTCTGCACTTAATCCATTAGTTGAACTATTCAAGTTTCTTAATAACATACTTCCAGTTTTATCATTTTTGTACTTACTGGTATGTTTTATCTTACATAATAAATATAGCAACAGACGGTTATTAAATAATTAAGTTTTCTGCACTTAATCCATTAGATGAACAATTCAGATTTTTAAAATGGCTACTGGAGTGTTTTAGATTATATCTACTAATAAAACACTACAAAAGTTCAAGGATTAAAATACTGAAATCTTGACATGGTGTGCCATTTATGTATACAAATTCAATATCATTAACAAGCATTTGCAAAAATTGTGAAATAAACAACAAAAACCCCAAAACATTTCTGTTATTTAACATTTTACTGAAAAGGTAGAGTAATAAATGAAAGAGAGAGAAGTAAAATGTGGTGATAAATGATAAAACCCTATTATTAAATTACCAATATATATATATACACACACATTTTATTTTTTTCATCTTTCTTTCTTCGAGTTTGATCCTTCTATTACTCAGTGGTTGGAATTTTCAGTGCACCCATTATGTTTCTTCCCAGCTAATAATCTGTTATGTTTGTTTCTTCTAATCTCTAAGAAGATACATATAACAGAGTCACTGATGTGGCAAAAGTTGGTTTCCTCTTTCATATTACATTGCTAAAAGGAACTAAGTTACAGAACATGATAACCTAATTTTTCAATACTTTCAGTTTTATTTTTCAATTTAACAAGATACAGATTACCTTTAAAATTTACTTCAGGTAAATATATATCTATATATACACATGAGATTTTTGAGTTATCTTTAATAAATTTACTATTTTTATTTAATTCAGCTAATATTATCTTTAAAATTTTGGCTTTATTCTTTAATTAAAGGAACTAATTTTTTTTTCCTAGAAATCGTTTATTTTATTTTTGATCTCTGATTTTCTGTTTATTGTAATAAATAAAATTAAAAAGAAGTTTTTAATTTCAGATAGTTGTGACTCATATGTTAGTGTTTAAAACTGAAATATTACTCATTTAAATCCAGAAGACAGCGTTAAAACCTTGATCAGCTGCTGTTAGATTAATATGTTTTATATCTGGTCGAGAGCATCATTATTTTTCTTTGTTATTATTATTACTGTTATTATTATTATACTTACATTCTGTACCTATGTGTGTAAATATACACATAAATGCAAACAATTCAGAGTATGGCCATTAGGTTTTGTTTTAAAATTTTCATGGCTTTTCATCACCTCATATTCTGACATCACTCATTAATGTATCTGTTAGTCCAGTGTTGTGAAAGAATTAAATAAAAAAATGCAATCCAAATAATTTTATAAACAGTAAAAACATTGTTGTTTTTTTTGGTTGTTGTTGTTTTCATTATTATTGTTACAGCTGTTTTATGTTGTAAGTGTTGTTGTAGCACTTTATTTATTTATTTATTTATTATTTAGCAATACCAGTATTACTTTTTCAATTATTAGATCAGAACAACTATTCATAAGCATAAAAATTAAATTTACGTTGATTTAAAATTTGGTAGTCTTTATAGTTAATTTTATTTAATAGTAACTTTAATTTTTATATATTTATTTATTTATTTATTATTATTATTATTATTATTTTTTTTTTTTTTTTTTTTTGACAGTCATGACTCGATAAAGTTTTGGAATGAAACAAAGTTTTATAATGAAACAAAGTTCTCTACTGTAATTCAAAAATTGCATGCTGGAGGGTGGGATCCGGAATGATCGGAATCTTTCCCCAATTTTGTTGTCAAAACTTGGTAACAAATATTATAAGCATTTTATATGTTTACAAAATAATTATAATAAACTAATAAATAAAAGCCGGAACGATACCACGAGAAGTGACGGCTTTGTCACTGTATTTATAAATGAATTATCCGCCCCTTTCGCTGGCGAGAACTTTGATTGGTTTTTTCAATCGGCAGATGAGGGTGGTAGGTTGTAGATAAGTCACATAACTGTTTAAATGGTTTATTCGCCTGTGTTTCGAAGTGTTAATAACACTGGTAGTTTACTTTTCGAAAGTATGAATTCAGAACCGATGCATCCATATTATCCTAGGGATCTTAAACTTCCTCACTATGTTCCGAACGAAATTCCGACTGTGGAGCTTTTTCTTTTATTTTTCGGTGTGATCGGAGTATGTTTGGTTCTGCTATGGATCTACGCTAGTTCTGTGACAAATGTCAGATTCTCTTTCACACAGCGTTTGGTCCTCTGCTGGTTCGTAATGTCCGGCATTATTCACTCCATTCTGGAAGGATATTTTGGTATTTATCATCAGACTTTGGCAGGAAGAATGTCCTTTCTTGGTCAGATATGTAAGTTATTTACTTATTACTATTAGAATTTAGAATTTTCTTTATTACCTCTCTCTCTCTCTCTCTCTCTCTCTCTCTCTCTCTCTCTCTCTCTCTCTCTCTCTCTCTCTCTCTCTCTTGATTCTTGTTATCTCATGAATCTGGACATACTTTTTTTTATGAATTTCTGTTCAAGTATAATTATGAGAGCTATTTATATATGTATGATATAATCTATTAATGTCCCACAGATCTGCTACTGTCATCACCATCTGTTTCTTCTTTTTCTTTCTGTTTTTCTTTTTTCAGGGGTTGTTTTTTTTTTATGGGAGGGGTGGAGTTGTGTGAGGTTTTTGGAGGGGTGGGGTTTTTCTGGGTTTTTAAGCATGCAAATATAGATACCTTTTTTTTTTAAAATAAAATGTTTTAAAAATTCTGATTGAAATATAATTTTTTTATTTCTAGGGAAAGAATACAGCAAAGGTGACAGTCGGTATTTAAGGTTTGTATTTAGATTATTTATTTAACGCCATTTTTTTATGTTACTGAACAAGTCTAGAGAAATTTCTAGAAATGCATTAATAAAATTTAAATAATAAAATATATTAGAATAAATTATTTTAAATCTTTACTGTCAAGTGTCATTCATATTTATTTTATGCCGAAATATAGAGATTTTTAATTTTAAACAACACAGAGTAGGGAGACAAAATCACACTCTGCTTAGGTGCCACGTAAAAATTAATAAACTTACATGTTTAGTTTTTTATCTTTTCCAACAATCTTTGTTAATAATAAAGTATGACAAATAAAATAAATAGCAAGCACGTGAGGATATTTTCCCAGTTTAATTCTGATGTTATTTCACATAAATAAATTTAAATAAAAGTCAGAATAAGGAAAAACAGTAAAAATATTTTAGTTTTTTAGTTGTTGTTGTTTTCGTTATTATTGTTACAGCTGTTTTATCTTTTTTGTAGCACTTAATTTTAATAACAGTAAATATTGGTTATGATTAGGAGGGGATGATCCAGAAATCAGGAGATTTATACAAAATGTATTTATCTGTTTATTCATATTTTGGTGACAGTTGTAGATATTGTAGTCAAATTAAGGTAGTGAGTGACCTCTTAAAATGGTTATTGGAGTGTTGTAGATTATATCTACTAATAAAACACTACAAAAGTTTAGGGATTAAAATACTGAAATCTTGACATGGTGTGCCATTTATGTATACAAATTCAGTATCATTGACAAGTATTTGCAAAACATTGTGAAATAAACAACAAAAAAACCCAAAACATTCTGTTATTTATAATTTTACCGAAAAAGGTTGGATCATTAAGTCATAAAATAGTAGAGAGTAATAAATAAAAGTGAAAGAATTATGATGTGGTGATAAATGATAAAACCTATTATTAAATTACCAATATATATATATATATATATATACATACATTTTTTCATCTTTCTTCCTTTGAGTTTGAACCTTCTATTACTCAGTGGTAGGAATTTTGGACAGAACTGTATCTGTCTCTCTTCAGTGCACCCATTATGTTTCTTCCCAGCTAATAATCAGTTATGTTTTTTACTAATCTCTAAGAAGATACATATAACAGAGTCACTGATGTGGCAATAGTGGATTTCCTCTTTCACATTACATTGCTAAAAGGAACTTAGATACAGAACGTAATAACCTAATTTTTCAAATTTGTTCTTACTTTTTCTTATTCCAGCTCAGACACCTTTGTACTGTGTATGGAAAGAATCACAGCCTTTGTAGATGGACCCCTGTGCATATTTACAGTGATAGCGTATTTCCGCAACAGCCCATACCGGTATATTTTACAGCTAATTGTTTCCCTTTGTGAGCTGTATGGAGACACTTTGTACTTCATGACAGAAATCCAAGAAGACTTCACACATGGAGAAATGTACCATCCACAGTATTTCTGGTTTTATTTTGTATTTATGAACAGTTTATGGATTATTATACCAGTCATTTTAATTATACAAGCATCATACAAGCTCGCCTGCTGTCAGAGTTTTCAAGACAGTGTTAAGGTGAAACTGTCATAATATTTTCTTCCATAAAGTTTTATAATGTTTTTTTCTTCAGATTCTTTGTAAATGTATTTTATTATTAGAATATAACATTTTATACTATTAATACATTCAGTCAGATTTTTTAAATTACTAATTTAAGAAAATCATGTTTACTGTAGGTTAAAGCATTTTTATAATTTTCTTCACAAATTAAATTCACTGTGTAAAATCAAGGTAGTGTAACATATCCACCACTGAAATAAGTGATTATATTAACTGTTTCTAAATACATTATTTTGTCCCAATTAAGAAATATACATTTGAGTTGACTTATTCCAGTTGAATTTAGATATTATTTAGTCAGTCACTGATCTTTTTAGTATGAATTAAATTATGCAATTTAAAATTTCTAATATCAAAGTATATTTATATTAAACTATTTACATATTTTATATAATTTAGCTTAATTAAACAGAATTATTTATAATGGAGCCTGATAATTTGTTAGATATTTAAATCATAGAGTGATTGTTTTGACTAATGTTTTGTAAATATTCTAAACTGTGACAGTTCTAACAGAATTAGACTAAAGTTAAATTATGTAGCTGGTTTGTGAGTGTTTTATTATTATTATTATTATTTTTTTATTATTATTATTATTATTATTATTGTCCATTTACAAAAGCACCAAATTTTCAAAATGAAGATAATTAATATGATCATTAACAGTAGTTTCTTTCTTTCTTTATTTATTTATTATTATTTCTTTTTTGTACAGCAGTGAAATATGACCATATTTCTTGCAAAAGTTATGTAAATATAACTGAAACTGAAATTGCTTTAAATGCATTTCAAATAGTCCAAAGATGTGGATTATAAAATCATACCTCAAAGATTTGCTAGTTTTCACTTTTGAATATTATTTTGTTAATTTACATATTCAAGTCCATATTTTCTTCAATTTTTTTTTTTACATTCTTCAGGTAATAATTATTTTACTAAAACATAATAAATTTAATTTATATATAGGAGATTTATCATAATAGTGTTTGTTATAATTTTAAGAATCCCCAACCCAGAATGTATGGTATATTTTATAAAGTTGTAGAAAATAATAATGAAAAATGTGATGAAAGTAATTAAATGATATTTTATTTATGAGCAAAAATATTTTCTTTAAAATAAATGAAGAACACTATTGAGCTTTGAAAACAGGATATTTCAGTGTTCTATTATTAGTTTTTATATTTCTTTTGGATTTATTGGCTTTATCTTCTTTTTAAAAATGACTTTTGTGAAACGTTGAAAATAACAATTATTGGGGAAAAAATGTCAATTCCAGTTAAAATATAAACAATTTACATTAACATAACCAGGACCAAGTTACTTAGTTTTGTGTAAATTACAGCAAATTTTGTTGTTGTTGTTGTTGTTGTTTTCACCTAAAGGCTAGTGTAAAAAACTATATTTTACAGTATTTCTTTTTAATACACATTTATATGTATTTGCAGGACAATTAAACTTTAAAGAAGTAATGTTTTCATTGACTGACTGTACATTTTTTTTTCATGTTGTAAATAAAATAACTCATGTTTCCGGTGTCACAGACTGTTTTGTTTTCTTTATAAAATGTTTTAACTGAATGCTTTGTTTTTAATTCATAGGCTGATATCTCAAATTGGAGAGTATTATTTCTTTTTGTTGCTGCCTCAAATTAAAATGTTTGGTTGAGAAGAGCAGTAGAAGCAGTAACAACAACATCTCTCCTCAGGACACCCTCTAAACTTACTCCAGTTGAAACCAATTTATCAAATGCTATTGTATATGTGTGTTCCATCCATGAGAAGGAGTATTAAAAATATCTCTTGCTGCTAATTAGAATGTGAACCAGATTTCACACTTAAACTTAAGAAATATTTATTTATTTATTTATTATTATTTTTTTAAAACAACCTGATATTTGCTTATATTGATTATTTATTCCTTCATTTCAGTTAAAGATCTTGGTATCTGCTATCTCGGCTGCAAGAATGAAAACTTTAAAAGTAGCCCAGTGAATAGTGTTGGAAGATTTATTATCATGAGAATATATATATATATTCTGTTGTTGTTATATATATATATAAGATAAATATATATTCATTTGCACTGAATTAAATAATAAACAAGACAAAATGTGAAAAATAAGAAATATTTTATTCATATTTTTGCATAAATAACATTTATAACCATAGATACAAAAGGCCAGGAAAGCCTTGAGCCAAATTAATCAAACTACACAATGGCAGTGAACAATGATATTTTAAAATGAACTCTTTTTATCTTGAGCTTTGTAAAAACAAAATTTTCTGTAACAAAACAAAACTTCAGTAGGAAAATTTTTTTTGTTAACTGATTTTTGAAGATCATGAAATGAAAAAAACCACAAATATTTATCTCTAATGACAAGATTCAGAATTTATAAATAAATAAAAAATAATAATAAAATATATAAATAAATCGTATAAATAATAATTTTTCATCAGGGAGAAAAAGTATGGTTTTAAAAATTAAATATCATATTTTTATGTTTTACCTTTGGTTTTAAATTTTTACACTGAATCATTAAATACATAATGTCTTATCATTTTGACAAATACAGATTTTCCAAGCAATATACAATATGCTGATATCATTGTTAAAATAAAATGTCTTCTACCCATTCAACAAAGCCCAGAATGATAAAATTTGAGAAAATATATATCTGATTTTATTTATTATTCATGAGAACCCTTACTATCTAATCAAAATAGCCTCTCGCTCTTAATAATCATTTGAACTTGTCAAAAATTATGTTAATACGACAATTAATTCACAAACTGCACAAGTCAGCTAAGCCAAGTAAGAACAAATTATATATTGTTAATGTTGAACTGTTAGCAATATCATGGAATTTTTGAATAAAATCAATTTTTCAGTTAAGGATTCAGATAATTCCCATCTTTAAAATTCTGATCTCTGTCTTACTTCATAATTTTTACCTACCATCTTTAAAAATTTAAATCTGCTCTTTATTTATATCACCACACCACCCCACCCAAAAGAAATGTATTTAAATTTATAATTCTGCTAATCAATATTGAATCCATAGTTATTTGAAATTCAGTGAACAAAGCTTCATATACGGTCAATGCAAAATGTTTCACTGACTGATTCATTTACAATAATAGGCTGAATATAATCCTGTTCTTTTATATAATACTGTTGATTATTTCTAAAATTCTGTTAACTTTGGCCTAATTTACTGCAGTAGCAAAAGCTGTTACAGAAAGTATTTATCTATTCCAAAAAACACCAGTTAAATTATTGTAAAATAATGTAGTTTAAATTTTGATTGCTGTATCAACAAGTGATTTACTGTTGCTTGTAAGACGTTATATACATAAAACAACTCTTGTTGTTTATCAAATGTGGATGAAAAGTAATTCAACGTTTGCATATTTTTAAAGAGAAATGGTCTATTAAGAAAAGAAAGGTGAATTTATTTATAGTGACTTAACGTAATATTCGTGAGCAGAGTATACTAATAAAACTGAAGTGCATAACAAAGAATCTATGATGGATATTTAACAGTGTCCAACAATAGTTAACTAATGTACAGTAGTTCAGAAAGTATCTAAAGAAAACCAGCTGTGCCTTTTATTTCTTATAATCCTACTTTTTTCTTTTGTTATTTTCAAAATTAAATTTATATATATATTTTATATATTTATATATTTATTTATTTATTTATTTTAATGAGGTTGAATTTAAGAAACTCTCTATTATCTTTTCTTTTTTTTCTTTTTTTATTAAATCATAAAAGACTATAGTATACTCATTTGGAAGTCCCTCTATGAATAATGGCACCAACATATTTCCTAGCTTCTGAACATTTTTACAAAAAGAAAAGTTCCTAAGTGTTATCCATTGTGCAGTAATACAACTTGATAAACAGGCAAATATATCTGTGTAGAAGAGAAATAATGAGGCACCATAATAAATAGAAGACAAAATAATCAGTCATGTTTAATACCCTGAGATTAAATTTTATGTTCAACAGCTAATGCACACATTAACATGATGGTAACCAATAAAGTCAGCTCACTGAATAGAGAAATAAAATATGTCTCAAGGAGAAAATCATAATGTGTAGGAGTATTAAGCCAGAACTAGGGTAAATGGGGAAAATGTGGCTAATAAATGGATCCTAACTTAACGTGGCCATCATTACACTCTTTTTTAAAAAAAGATAGAAAAGTTAAAAATAATTTTTGTACCCTTTGTAAATAGAGTTACTGGTTAAAAGATACAGTGAAAACCAATACAGATTATACATTTGCAGCAGATCTAATTAATTTTTTCTAACTAATAAAGTACTGGTATTAGTGGGGGAAAAGTATGGAAGAGTGAAAAATATTAACAATAAATTATATATTTAATAATTGCAAATATTTACATGACCCTGAATAACAAGAAATATAATTAATATAAACAGCAACATGTATTACCAACAGTCAGTATCATAATATATTACACATATGTAACAATTAGCAATAAAATAAACAAAATCATAAAACATCACACTTTACATATTATTACAGGTGGGATGAACTATTTAAAAAAAAGAAAAGAAATATACACATTTTATTTATATTGATTTATGTGTATAATGGGTATTATATTGATCAATGAATTTTCAAATGCTGTGACGTTCATTAATGCATTATGATGTAAATAAATGTATTTTTTATACATTTAACACAGTTTGAAAACCATCTAAATGAGTATTGTTTGAGTTACTTCTATATCAGAATTATTAATAAAATATAATGTTATAACAGTCAAATAAGTATCCCTTTTAATAAAGTATTTAATAATACATCCCCATTAAAATATAATCCTTGAATTACAAATTGCATACTAAATATTTATATCTAATGATAAAAATCCAATTAGCCAGTCTTCCACTTAATAAAATACTAAATGGATATTTATATTTAATGCTAACAAAAATTTATCTGCCTATTACAGGAGTTCACTATAATAATTTGATTTACTTTCTGGATTTAAAGTTTTCAGCCAAGGAAAAGGTTATCAAATGTTATCAGAAAACAAACAATTCTGGGTTAAAATCAGTAACTTTAAGATAAAATAAGAACACCAGAGAAAACATTTATCTAATGGATATTACAAAATCAAACTTCAGGGGTTAAATATGTTAACAATTTCAATATTTTACAACAAACTGCTGAAGACATTCAAAGTAAGGCAATGTTTTTATGTTGTTAGTATCACAACCCAGTCATCAACAACACAGTATTTTGATTTTTACCACAGGCATGAAAACACAATCACATGCATAAAGAGAAAAAACACAGCAAAACAAAAAAAAGAAAAATTTAAACTTCTTTTTTCTTTCAATAGAAATTGTAACTTTTTTTCTTTTTTTTTAAATTTTATTTTGCAGCATATGATAAAAACAAAGGTACACTTCAGAAAGGCACTAAAAACGTATCAGTCACAAACAGTTTAATGTGCATTAAATTGTCTGTGACACTTTTCATTATGTACTGGAAATACAGGCAGCATACAAAATTCAGTATACTTTCTCTTTCCTTCTCATTTTTTTTCTTCAGTTCACTGAAAATGTGCATGGCATGAAGGCATCTCACAGAACACTTTAATGTAGACTAATGACAGTTCTGTGAATCATTCTGTACAGGATTAATTTCTGTTTGTCAAGTCTTTTAAATTTATGTAATAACATACGTTATAATATATCTACAACTGAATACATTACCTTAAAGTTAAATAATAATCCATGTTTTGTGTCTAAGGTGGAGAATGGTATTCTTACACTTTAATACAATTGTTTATGTAATCTTAAATAACCTCTCTTTGTGTTTAAGATGGTGAACACAATACTTAGACTTTACCACATTTATTTCAGAAAAAATCTACTGTTTGTATATAGTATTGAATAAACTATTGTTTGTGGTGAATTGTATTATTATATTATATGTCATATTGAAATGCATATGCATATTTACATGTCTTTCATGTCACTAGCAAAGACAATGATGTCTACAAATAAATGATGTACCACAACTTTCAAAATGTTAAAGCAGACAGTTTAATTAATAATATTAATATCATAGAGAGAAAGAATTACTTTGTCACAGTGACCAAAGCATACCATGTAATACTTTTACATTAGATATGTATGCATTATATAACACAAGTCTGGAATTTTATATGTGATGTAGCCTTGAGCCATATACATGACTTAACACAAAGCCTTGAACTTTGTACATTATGTTAAACAAAGCCAGGAACATTATGATGAAAAAACTAGAACTTCATACATGATACAATTGAAAGCATGGAGCTGTATATGTGACAGAATGAAAAGGCTTGAGCCCCAAATATAATGCAATATACAAATCCTGGATTTTTATATTATTTCTAATATAAAAAATCTAGAACTGTATGCATGATGTAATGAAAAGATCAGAACTTTACTCATAATTTAACCAAGTCTGGAAACTTACATATGCAGTACAAATGTTTGGAATGTTACACCTGATTTGATAAAAATCATGAATTTTATACATGATGTTAAGAAAGATCTAGAACCTTACACATAATGCAATGAAAAGCTCAGAACCTTTATATACAATATAATGAAAAGCCTAAAACTTTACAGAGTGGGTAATAAAAAACAGAAACAACATTCATAATGAGTGGAAGTTCATTAATTCATATTTTGATTATTCTAAGATCAATGTATCTGCAAATCATTGGACTTAAAATGAAATGGACCGAGATTTAGCTTGTTTCAAGATGCTTGGTCTGTTTTAAAACATTACTTTTGACATGGTAACTCTTCACATTAGAGTCCAGATGAAATTGTTTATATATATTCATAGTACAAGCATGATGTAGATGTCAAAAATCATGGGACTTTTTAGGTGTGTGAAATTATTTTATTTTTTATTTTTAAGATCTTCTGTGATATTTTGTATTTGGTTTTCTCTTTGAATTGTGAATCAAGTCTTTTTTCTTTTTTTTATTATTATTACTATTATTTATTTTTTTTCAGCCTTCTGTGGTACCATAGTATGACACTGATGTCAAAGACTGGTAGATTATTCTGCTTTTAGTTAGATCTGTGATATTTTAAATTTGTGTTCCTTTCTTTTAGTATCCAGAATCAAGTGTTATTGAAGTGAATTCAGATATTTTAGAAAAAGAGAGCACCACATTGTGGTTGATATGCAATTCGAGATATACAGATTTTTGTTAGAAATAAAAACACTGCTCAGTAAGAATTATGAATGGCATGAGGCCATTAAGATTATGGGATCTGCAGATAAAATATTTAACGATTATCTTTTGACAGACAGAACATTTTTCACACAGTATACACAGTATAAACTGTAAAACAAAATCTGTTAAAGGCCTCTTGTCTTTTTTGTTTTTTTACATTTCTTTTCTTTAACTGAGACTGAAGGTCAGTAATGATAAAACAATGGTTGGCAATATGTGAAATGTGGAATGGACAAGACTGGATGAACCACAAACATCTTCTTTCTGCAAGAAAAAAAAAAATATATATATACACAATTTAAATTTAATATTAACATTTTTTATGTGTGTGTCTTTGAGGTATATATATATATTACTTTATAAAATGATAATTAAGAATATTAATAAATAAAACATTAACCATAACATAAAATATATTTATCAGTAAAAAAAAATGAAGAAAATGTTTTTGAATTTTTATCACTAATAATAATAATGATAATTTCTATCAGCTAAAATTAAGAAAGATATTTTAAAAGATGTACATACCTCTATAGATGAATCAAAACATGATATGTTTTTTGGTAAGTGGGAGAGTTTGGAATCACGTTGACATCTTTCTGTTTCATTATGTGTTAATGTTAAGGGTTTTAACAAAAAGTTTCTTTCTAATACTCCATTAAAACAGTGTGTTAGTCAGTTAACTGAACTAGTGGCCCTGGTACATGCATACCAAAGCTATAACTGATATAATCATCATACCAATTTAATTCATTCTAATTTCACAAAAGTAATGGTGCAAACATTACTATAATGTTATATGTAAATATACATATATACCTTTATTTTTTTTTTTTTTTTTTCATATTTTCTGAATTTGTAATATTAATGAATATTTCGTTTTTAAAAAAGTACAAAATTAATTTTGGGTTAATGCATTGAAACTTCAGTATGTAACAATCTTTATGCAGCTGAAATGTCATGGTAACATCACTGTGGAATATTCTGTCCTTAAAAATATCAACCATTCACCTCAGCAAATGAAACTCTGCCATCCCATATTAATTACACTACAGAAGAATTGTTTTTATCCCAGAAATGTAAACAAATAAATGTACCCAAAAAAGTGGATTACAAATATATACTAAACCCCACTTCTATTCAAATACAAAATAGAAAAACAAATATTAAACTATACCTACATACATACACATAGATATTAAACAAAAGGATATAAGCTATAACTTCAGGAATTATGCTGATCTTTTCATTGGCACCACAGCTGCAGTTGGTTGCTGCCACCACAAGAATAAGATTTGTGTCGACGATCCAGCGCACCAGGTAAGTCCTGTGACAGGTATGTGTAGAGAGAGAACAACATAGAGCAACGTCGTTTTAGTTTAGTCACAGTTCACCTCCCATCCATCCCACATGCATTTAAACACCAATTCACATACTGATACAACAATACACACATACATACTCTTCTACACTATGTAGAATATTCTTTAATTTACAAAAAAAACATGCTAATATGCAAATATGCACACAGAAACACAAACATAGACTCACACATAGATATGTCTTATTTTAAACATTTATTTATTACTTTACTAATAATTGCAATATTTACACATCTGGTAAATCTGAATTATTAATGATAAAGAAATATATAAACAAAACAGATATGAGTAAATTTTTATTATAAATTTTAAAGAAAAGCATCCCAGGAGTAATTTTTATTATAAAATCAAAAAATGTTTATAATCAAAATACTATATTTCTATGGAACCTTCTCTAATTAAAATAGGATGAAACAAACAAGCACAATCTTATTCATGCCAGAATGAAGTACAGTAAACAGAATACATGAATATTAAATACAATAAACTGTACAGAATAAAAAATGTATCACATGCCTAGATAATAGAGGACTTGTAATGTTCAAAGAAAATGGTGTTCAAAAGAAAAAATATATAGAATATTTAGAATCCACAAAATCTTACATCCATAAAATTAACAGAAATAATTTAAAATTTAGAAATATTTTAATCTAATTATCAAGAATCTTAACCACAAAATCAATAAAAACAATTTAAAAAAATGTACGGAACAAAACGTATTTATATGTGTTTTAAATAAATAAATAAATAAAAATAGTATTTTTATCATTTGATTTTTTTTCATGTAAAAATAAAATGAAGTAGAGTGCAAATTATTTGAAAACTGTTTACAGTATTGTGCTTATAAAACTTGTAGTCTTCTTTTTTTTTTTTTAAATTTAATTGATATGTGTGTATGTATGTATTGATAGATTGACAGATTATTAATAAATTTAATTGAATTTTATATTTGTTTATTTACTTATCTTTAAAAAAATTCTTACACTATTACTATTTTTTATTTAATTAATTTTCTATTTTATTTATTTTATTTAATTATGATTTATTTTTATTTTTTATTATTATTTTTTTATTTTATTTATTTATTTGCTGTAATATTATTTCTTCGTTATTTTTTAATGACTTTTAATTAAAATAACAAAACAAAGTATTTTGTTATTATACTCTAATTTATACATCTTTATTATTGTGACGTATTATTATTATCCAATTTAACGAAGTCTAAAACTTGGTGTTTCGCTAAGTTTTATAAGCACTGTGAAGTGTGAGGAGTTAGACATGCAGTCACGTTGTCTACTTATCTATAAAACTGACACATATTGGTCTGCATTGGCTGGAATCACAGCTGTAAAATGAGCAACACAGCCTGAGTCAAATATTAATATTAATTTAAATTATTAAAACTAAATCATGTACAATTAGAAATGTTCTTTAACATGGAATAAGATGTGCATAATTTAGAGACTAAAATGAACCTTAATGTGAAATTAGAAGGACACTATTTAGAAGAAAAAAAATGAAGCTATCATGAATTTTAATGTGAAATATGACAAAATTTAGAGAAAAATGAAAACTAATGTGAATTATAATGTGAAATAGGAAGTATAAAATTAGAAAAAAAACAAAAAACATGAATTTTAATGTGAAATAGGAAGGAAAAAATTTAGAAGTATGAGACAGACTAACATGAACTTGAATATAAAAAAGAGAGGGGCAAGAATTATGTAAGAATGAGAGTGGCTAAAGATTTAGTTCTGTGGATACAAATAAGAAAGACAGAATTATGAAAAATGGGACATGCTACAATGTAGTGTGTATATTACAGGAAAAGAAGAAATTGAATAAAGAGAGGGGCAAAATTATGAAAAATAAGAGAAGCTAGAATGAAATGTAATATGAAAGAGAGATTGCAGCAACGTTAGGCCAAATTTTACAAAAGTAGACAGGTTAAAATTTAATGTTATATGAAGCAAGACAGGAGAATTTTTCTTGGCATTAAATTTTTAGAAATAATTGTAGCAAAGGTTGCAAAAAAAACCAAAAAAACATTCATAAATGAGATATTTTAATAATATATAAAGAATGAAAAGGGTTTTTGTTGTTATTTTGAATGTTAGCAAAATGGTGGAAATTACATTAAAATTGGTTGGTTGTGAGCAAAGATATAATTTGTTATAACGTTTTTTATTTTTATTTTATAGTTTTTGAAGGCAGTTTTATACTGATTTTTATTTTTAAGAAAAACACAAACACAGATTTAAATTAAAATGTCTGAGATATGGAAAAAGACTAAAAATTAAAATTAACATAATTAAATTAAAGAAATATAATCGAAATGTTATATTCATGCATGTTTTAAAGTCAGAAACATGCAAATATGAAGTCTGTACTTCAACATTTTTAGAAATAAAAAGCTAAAAAATAATAAATAACTAAATAATTATATTTAATTCCATGCAAAGAAATATTTTTTAAAATGTTGTTTTGTATTTATTTATTTTTAATTTCTTTTGTCTTTTTATTATTTTATTTATTTCTTTATTTATAATTATTACTTTTCATCTTCTTTTTATTTTTATTTTTTTTGCATTTTTATTTCACAAAAGGATTTAAAAAGAAAAAGTTAACAAGCTCATTTACTGAATGATCAAGACAGTCTGGTAAGTTCGAGTTTTAGTATATTTTCTACATTTCTGTCTCTTTAATTTTTAACATTTTTAAAAAAGAAACTGAATACCAAATTTAACAATATATTGAATGCCTTTGAAACAAAATATAAATTACACAAACAAAAATAAAAAAGTAAATAAACAAAACAAAGAAAAGAAGCAATTTACAAAGAAGCTACACATGCTTACACAAGGCTGTTAAAGACATTTTGACACGTAAATTCACTTATCCTACAAAACATGCTTTCATTCAAAATAAGATGGCCATGCTCTGGTACAATTTTAAACTACAATTATATAACTTTACATTATTATTTACAAACTTAATTTTAAATTATAATATTTACAAAGTATAATTGAAACATGCTATTTTTTAATGGCTTTTTGAAATTTTCATTTGCCTTGGTTGTTTTCTTAATAGCAGATGTTGCATGTAGTATGTCTGCATTTAAAAATATATTTTAAAAACATATATAAGATACTAGACACAAAAATGCTTTTAAATTTTTAAATTTTGTACTACACTTATTCATTTATTGATTTTATATTAAAACAAACGTAAACCACGTGCTAATAAAAACAGTCACATTTTCTAATTTACATTTTTATTCATCATCATCATTATTCATTATTTTATTATTCAGTAAAAAGTATAGATTACATTTAAAAGAAATTCTTCTTTAATAATTTATCTACCATACTGTCTTAATGATGATGATGATGATGATATTAATAATTATAATAATTAAAATTAAAATATGCTTATGATTATGATGATAACTCTTATAACAATGATAGTAACAATAACAAATATTTAAATAACACATTCTTCCGAAATATAGAATTATTTCCCTTGTGGGCCTTCTCCGTTAAAAACACAACAAAGCCAAGAGAAGAAGGCTAGTAAATGTTTCACTTACCCTGGTGTATATGCTTCACAGTTTCCACATCCAGTGATGGTGTCGACTATAGTATTTTTCTTTCTCAGTGTCGCCAGGTTAAGATTGTACAGTTTTACTTTTTTATCACAAGCTTCGTAATTAACTATTTTATCTTCAGTCCAGCCAGCTCCAGCCATGAAATTGGTGTAATATTTCACAATCTCAGGCAACCCTATTTCTGTGTCAACAAAACCATCGTAATATGTTTCTTCAGCTGAAATAATGAACCAAAAAAACAAAATTTAAATGTATATAAATATTTTTTTATGATCAGTCACACTTGTGCACACAATGTATGTAATTAAAAATTTAATGACTATGATTAAAAACAATATGTATATTATCATTTTTTTTTTTTTTTTTTTTTTTTTGTTAATATTATTTATTTATTTATTGTTATTTAATGACTGATCAACAAACACACCTTTAGTCTTAAATCTGTTACTTATCCAACTGTAAAAATTCCATTCTGATAAAAATCTGAAATATAAACAATAATTAATATTATAATAATTACAATAATAACAATGATGATGATGATGAAGATAACAATAAAAACAATGATGATGATAATAATGAAGAAAAAGAAAATATAGTTAATTCCTTTTTCATTGTAAGTAGCACTTTATAATTTAGCTTGAGTAGTATTGATGAAAAAACCTCAAAATGTTGTTTTATATTTAACTAGTGTTTGTCTGCTTATTAAAGTTTATCAAAATAAGACCATTGGTGACATTTAATGTGAAAATACTGAAAAACCATATTTAAGAAATAATGAAAATTAACTTGGGTTCCAGTGGAATCATGAATCTATCAGTAAGTTTTAGATGATAGCAAATTATTAAAAAAAACACCAATGGATATGTTCGTACAGTGAGATGTTAAATAAAAATAATAAATAAATAAAAACTTACAGGACAGTTTCAGCAATGGACCATGTTATCCAGTTAAACAGCTGTTTTAATGGCTAAAAAAAACCCAACAAATTAATTAATATTAAAATATATATTTTGCATATGTTATTAATAAAATGGCTACAAAAAGAAAGTTTTATTAAGGTTTATATTTGAAATGTGTTGTTAAAATAATGACAACAAAATTAATTAAAATATACACACAAAACAAGACGAAAAAAAAAATTAATGAGTTTTGTTAAATTATATTTTTAGATATGTTGCTAAAATAATGACTGAAAAAAAAAAAAATGTATTTCTAAAAATTAAAAATTATAAAAATGACAGTAGTTTCATTAAAACATACTTTTTATAAATGTTGTTTAAATATATATTATAATTAACATTCTCAGTGTTGAAATATTGGTAAATAAATGCAGATAGCAAAATAATTAAAATAATGTTAAGAACATTTTCCATCTAATTTAAAACATTTTCAATAACAAGCTTCTATCAAAGATGACCTTTTTAACTTAAACAATGCTCATAACAAATAAAAAATAAAGATTAATTTCCAAAAATGAAAAAGAAAAGAAAAGAAACTACTCTCACATTTATCAGGAATGTAGCTGAATTGTCTGAATCACTTGCAAACACTTTACATGTACCTTGATAGTCAGTGACTTCAATCCTGAAAAACAGTTCATTAGTAATAAAATGTTAACTGTTTGTAGTTAAAAAACACACATCTGAATACAAGCTGTCTTATGATATATATAGCCTAGTCAAACAAAGTAGTATTTATAACATAATATTAATATATGACACTGTTAATTATTCCTATTAAAATACTCTTTTACATATATATATATATATATATATTGATTTTTGTTTTGAATACAAGCAGTCTTATCATATTTATACACAGATAGTCAAATATGTCAGATATAAAACACTGCAGAAAATTTATAACAAACTATATTAATGTTTAGATACACTTAAGTACATGGGTTTTAAAAAAAATTAAAATATCAGTATATATGTATGTATTTTATTATTAATAATCATTTTATACATATAGTTAAAAACTTCAGTTAAAATATAGGAGGATGTACATATATGTGTGTGTATGAGAGTGTGCATGTGTGTCTATGTGTGTGTGTGTGTGTGTATATATATCTGTATTTAAATACTGCACAATATAATAATAGTTTATATTCAAACACAAACAAATAAATAAAAAATTATTCAAATTTGACATTATATTACCACATGATTATTTCAAAATGCATATCAAGTATTAACAGTTTTACATCAAAGTACACTTATGTTGTAATAAAATATAAATTTGCATTTAGTTCATAGCAAAAATACATGAGTACATTAGCACCAGTGTTATTGTATTCTTAATAATTACTTATAGAAATAAAACTATAGGATTATTAAAATATATTTACACGTTAATATATAGTTATTTTAAAACACACACACACACACACACACATTATCATAACAATATACATTTACATATTAGAATATATTTACATTAAATACACATACACATTGCACATTAGCATTTGTTTATGTTAAATTTTACAGGTTTACAAATATATATGTTTATGTTAAAATGCACATGCACATTAGTATATATTAATATACACATACATGTACATGTTGATATTTACATACACACACAAACTAGTGTTTTTGTGGTTAAAGTACATATATATATAAACTAACATATGTTTATATTATGAAACACATATATACTATATTATGTTTATATTAATTATACATATAGACTATGATGTGTTTATATTAGCATACATTTTACAAGTACCCTGGTAGTCAGTAACTTCAATTCTAAAATGCAAATATTACATTAAAATATTAAAATACACGAACACATTAAAATATGTGTTAATGGAAATGATAAGTGTGTGTGTGTGTGTTCTTTCAATAACTGTCACAAACACATTTTTATTTAATATATATTTTTACAAACTCACAACCATACAACTGAAGTAAAAAGTTTGTGATTGTACATTATGTATATTTGTAGGTGTATCTCTGTATGAGTGTATGTGTACATAATTTTATGTATAAAATTATTTACATGTGTCTGTGTTTGTGTGTACGGGCATGAACGCATGCATGTGTCTGCTGATAAACTTATTGTTTAATTAGTTTTAATATATATATTTTCATACGTACTCATCAAAAATCTGTTGTTCAATTAATTCTCTCATGAGAGCTCCATCCACCATGCCAAAAAAACTACCAGCCTGAAAAAAGAATGTGTACAATATATATATATTATATAGACACACACATACACACAGTTTATGTTGACCCATATGAAAACTGAAAAGACAGCAGTAAAAACAATCATTTTATAAACAGGTTTGAATTATCTTCATTTAAAAGATATCAATGTTAAAATTATTTTAAATAATGACTTCTTGTTCATATACAATATTTGTTGATAGATACATCCATTTAAAGTTACAGAAAATAAACTTTAAAAAATAATTATCAAGGAAGAATTTGGGTTTTTTTGAATGTCTCAGAATTAGTTGGGGCTTTTTTTCCTTTGGATTCACAAAACTAAGTAAAACAACAGGGAAAAGATAAATTTAATGAAGGAAGAAAGACTATTTAATGACATAATAAAAACTGTTTATACTTACACCTAAATCATCAGCACTATTGGATGTCATGACAAAGCCATTATTGTCAAGTAAATAACATTTCACATACTGAAAGTAGATTGTGTGTAATGTAAAGCATAAGAATATAAAATGATATATAAGTAAATATGCACAAATAAACAACATTTTAAATATTTAAATTATATTTATGTAAAACATATGAATAAATTATGCACAATTATTACAAATAAATAACATTTACATACTGAACTTTTTTTGTGTTTTTTTTAACTCAATATAAATGATATATCATATACCATGAAATACATATGATTGTTTACAAGTTAATAACATTTCATATATAAAGCTGATTTTGTATTAAAAAATAGATCTTATACCAGACACATACATAAAACATAATTTCATATAACTATATTTCTTTTCATTTATGTTAATAACTGGCATATGATATTGTATTGCCATATCAATAACTGGCATATGATATTGTATTGCCATATCAATAACTGGCACATGATATTGTACTGCCATATGTTTTATTTCACAGTGTAAATCTAATATACTCACATCAGTATTGTTACATGTGTATTAACATGTTTTATTTCACAGTGTAAATATAATATACTCACATCAGTATTGTTACATGTGCATTAACATGTTTTATTTCAGTGTAAATCTAATATACTCACATCAGTATTGTTACATGTGTATTAACATGTTTTATTTCACAGTGTAAATCTAATATACTCACATCAGTATTGTTACATGTGTATTAACATGTTTTATTTCACAGTGTAAATCTAATATGCTCACATCAGTATTGTTACATGTGTATTAACGTTTTATTTCACAGTGTAAATCTAATATGCTCACATCAGTATTGTTACATGTGTATTAACATGTTTTATTTCACAGTGTAAATCTAATATACTCACATCAGTATTGTTAAATGTGTATTAACATGTTTTATTTCAGTGTAAATCTAATATACTCACATCAGTATTGTTACATGTGTATTAACATGTTTTATTTCAGTGTAAATCTAATATACTCACATCAGTATTGTTACATGTGTATTAACATGTTTTATTTCACAGTGTAAATCTAATATACTCACATCAGTATTGTTAAATGTGTATTAACATGTTTTATTTCAGTGTAAATCTAATATACTCACATCAGTATTGTTAAATGTGTATTAACATGTTTTATTTCAGTGTAAATCTAATATACTCACATCAGTATTGTTAAATGTGTATTAACATGTTTTATTTCACAGTGTAAATCTAATATACTCACATCAGTATTGTTACATGTGTATTAACATGTTTTATTTCACAGTGTAAATCTAATATACTCACATCAGTATTGTTACATGTGTATTAACATGTTTTATTTCAGTGTAAATCTAATATACTCACATCAGTATTGTTACATGTGTATTAACATGTTTTATTTCAGTGTAAATCTAATATACTCACATCAGTATTGTTACATGTGTATTCACAGCCCTCTTTCATGTCTCTAGGACAGTTGTAGGTGATGTTTTCAAACACCTCGTGAAATTTGTCAAAGGTCATCACAAAGCCAACCACAGCAGCCACTGACTGTTTTCTTTTGTCATGTTTGGCTATGACTTCTGGTGTAGACATTACCACAGTGGCCAGTGACAGGTCTTCTGTTAAACACAAATACACAGAGATTATTACACAGTCAAGTTTACTGGCTATTATAACACTGTCAAGTATACATATTATTATTAATTCATAGTCAGGTATTCATATTATTACACTGTCAAGTAGATATATTATAACACAATCAAGTATACATATTATTATTGCATAATCAAATATATAGATTATGTTCAAGTATATAGATTATTATTACACCATGAAGTGGACATAGTATTACATGATTAATTAAATATATTATTAATAAATAATAAAGTATATACATTATTAATTCAAGGTCAAGAATAAATATAAAATATAAATTCCCTACTACATTTTCTTAAACAGTAAGTAATTAAAGATACAAATTCTTAAGTTACATTCTGATGTAGCAGTCCATTTATCCATCCATCCACTGTGAAATTTGTCCTTCCATTCATTCAACATTTCAGATACTTATTATTTACATTAAGCTTTTTTTTTTCCATTCTGCTATGTTTCTTTTAAATAATAAGCAGAACAGTACTTACCAACAGGTTTTCTCAAGTGGAAGGTGTAATTGTAACCATCCTCCCACCCATTCACAGCTCTCTGGTAATACAGATCCATGATCGTTCTTCTGTTAGTATCAACAAAACTCCTGACAAAAAGAGTCAACAATTTCTTCATATGATGTATTATTTTCACTTTAAAAAGTGTTTACAGCACATATTCAACAAAAAATAGATTTTTAATATTTAAAATCAATAACATGTTATGGCAGATATATGATTGAATATTGCAACAAATCTTATAGAAAAAGAAAGAGAAAAATCGAGGCTGCCACTCTTTTTCTTTTATTTGTACTCATAACATCAAGTTTTATAGGAAAATAGATACATCAACAAATATCTTGATAATTATAACAACTTTAATTATTTGTTTCATTTCTTTTATCAGTGACTGTACAGAAAAGAAACAAGTGTTTTTCAAGATCAAGTCATACGTTTTTACCAATCTTCATTATAAGCAAAGTCTACCCCTGAAACAAAACCATTATGTGTTTAACTTCATATGTATGCTTTTATAAGTAAAAATATATACAGTTAATTATTTTCAGTGCCATAATTAAAGACTTAAATTTGACAAAGATGTACTTACTGATCAATTATTAACTCTATGGAAACTAAAGGCAAAAACCTGGTAAGGCCACTGCTGGTTCCTACAAAAATAAGCTGTATTCCATACCTGAAACATAATTGAGATATCCAACAGTGTGAAATTCATTCAATGTATATCTGTTTTGTCTTCTTGGCATTATTTTGTTTATACAGTGTCTGTTTACCAGCATATGTTTACTCAGATAATATTTATTACCAGAAATAAATTTTCTTGAGTTTTGAAATATTTTATTTATAAAATGTTGTAAAGTAAAGTTTACTTGATATTTGCAAGAATTAAAAATTGTACAATACCAAAAATGAAAAATACTGTTCTATTTTCTTGAGTACTGAAATATTTGACTGAATTCTGGTCTATATAAAATACTGTAAATTAAAATTAAATACTTTAATGGTGGTATGGAACAGCAGATAACTAAAACAGACTGATATTGTATGTTTTTCTTTCTTTATTGATACAGCTTTACTTACTGTTGATGGATATTGAAAACACATTTCTCTTTCATTGTATCATTCCAAAATCTCGTAAAGCATTTTTTTGTATATTCATTTCTGGAAATAAAATAAGAATGACATAACAATTACTAATGTCAGACAATGTTACACAGATGTTGTAATTCAGAAAACAATGTGAAGCCTGTCTTAGATGGCCACTGAAGAACAAGATAAAAGCAGTTGTTAGACACAGGTGGTTCTAATACAGATTTATAATATGCATTATGAGGGAAAAAACTGGCCACAAAAGTAGGTTTGATTTAAAATCAACAAAAAAAAAAGAAGAAAATTTTACAATAACAATTAAGAAAGTTTTATATCATGAATATTTTTTATATATATATATTTGTGTGTAAAATGTTTTAAAAACTCACAATACTGAAAACCCACGGAACTGTCTGTCTTCTCTCTGTGGGCTTGTGACCAGACCTTTCCACAGTTTTGTGTAGTTGTCTGTGATCTTAGCATCGAGAATCAGGTGTTTCAGCAGATCAGGGTCACCTGCAGACAAAATCATTCATTTTGTTACATGTTTTACATACAAGTGTGTACATTTTGATTTTACAATTCTGAAGTAATTAACAATATCCAAGCTATGATGACACATGGATTACATCAATGGTTATCAGTTGTTTATTGAGATGCTGAAAAAAGTACTTGCAAGAGGTTATTGGATCAGTGAACAAATGGAATCATAGATGAATGGAAGAATAAATGAATGCAATCATGTGATGAATGGACCTGGGATGGAAGGGATTGGATGAACAGATTGTTAAGATGAATATATTTATGAGACAGATTAATATATTCATATAGTGATGAGATAGGTATGTTGATAAAAAGACTAATGGACAAATGATTAAGATTTTGAATTTCTGTCAAGCTCATGTTAATAGCTATATAGCATGGAAGATGTATGAGAGACTGACAACTTACATTCTGTGGAATGTCTGAACTCCCCTGTTGAAATTAAATGTCTAAGTTGTTCTTTGGTTAGCTGATACATTGATCCAGTTTCCTGGTTTTTACAAAACACCCTGCAAGAAGATACAGTCTAAATATAAAGTTCTTATACATCTGCATATGAAAGCTTCAGAAACATCACTAATATATATAATAAACCTAACTAACATACCTGTCAGCTTGGATAATAAGTGTATAACAAAATGAATATCTTAACCCACACAAACATAGGTTTAAGCTTGCACAAGTGCATGAACACACACACACAATGCTGGCATGCACACATGCACATACACACACTTTATTAAAAAAAGACAATATGGGATCCATTACTTTATGCAGCCAGCTAATTCTCTAAAGACTGGTATATATTTTTCTGTTTGTGATATATTGTGCTTGTAAAAAATTACTTTTTCACTAATTGCTGAGTGTAATAAATATATCATTCATCAGTATCTAATATTCCTTTCAATCAAAGTGTATCAGGTTTTCATCTCTTATTCATTCATTCATTCAAGACAATACAAAATTGTTGTATCAACTTACCAAGGTGCAATAAACATCCAGGCATCATTTAGGTAATGTTCATCTAAAACCAAATTTTAAAAATCAACAGTCTTCTGAAACACACTCATTTTTAATCAATACATTTCACCTGGGGTTATTTAGCCATTTAAATTAAATTAATTTCATATCATTTTAATAAAAGAGCTGCATGAAGATGTACAATTCTGACTAAAGTCAAAAGGAGGATACTGAATTTTTTTAAATCATATTTTAATTATAACAGTTTATATTTTTAAATAACTGTCCAAAAACAACTGATCTGCCAAAAAGAATTTAAAAAAACCACCATGTATTCTTTATTTCATGTTACGAGAATTGAAATAACATGAATGATATTAAATTAAATTTTTTTTTTTTCTATAATACTGTCTTGAAAATTATAAAACAGGTAACTGTCATTCTTATTTTTTTTTTTTTTTTGTTCATAAAGTCAGACTATTCATGAATTAAAGACAGTTTTCTGTTATAACTCAATATACTATAACAACTAAAAGTAGAGGTTAATTCAGAACTGATCATTCTAGTTGTAACTAAACTTACATAAAACATTAAGCAACTTTCGAGCATAGAGATGATTTATCTTAAATACCTGATGTCAGTACTGTGTCCTTAAGATGAAGTTTGTTCTTTCCATATCCATTTGGAATCACAAAAGCCAAGCTGTGAAATACATGGAATCAATACAGTCTCAGGATACATTATGTTTTCATTTCAAGTAAGACCAAATTTTTCTTTTCACTTTTTAAAATATTTTTTTGTTCTTTATCATATTATTTTTATTATTACTATATGACTATTATTATTATCATTATTATTATTACTATCATCATTTTATCATTATTTTTTTAAGAAAGACATTAATTATAAACTATAGGAAATTATCTAATTCGTATACAATTTACTAATAATGACTTACAAATACACACATGTATTTAAATTACTCTATTTCTCAATGAAATGTATAACATGCACACAGACTATTAATACACAGAGTTACATATACATTTACTGTTATTAATACTATTTACTTGTAGAATGATGATAACAGTAAAAACAGTTTTGAAACAGAGGAATGAAGATACCTGAATCTGTTTAAAATAGTGTTGTAATAATACTGATTTCCCCGCAGTCTAACACGCTTCTGAAAAGTAAATAAATAAATAAATAAATAATATTTATATTTAGCAGTATTTAAGAATACAAATATGTATAAAATAAATGTTTATTAAAACTTATTTAAATTTTAAAATATCTAATGATGTTCCACCAGGAATGCAGTGATTTATTATGTTCAGATTTTCTCCAGCCAGATCTACAGTATCAGTATTGCTAATTAATACTAACTTGTTAACTCTGTTTTCATTTGCTGTTTGATTATAATCCCTTAAAGGAACATTAATTTTCATTAACTTTCTAATTCATGTTTTATTTGCTGCCTGGTGTGTGGTACTACTTATTTCACTAACTTGCTGACTCTATTTTCATTTGCAGTTTGGTTATGATTGTTTGAGTTTTACACTGTTAATACTTACCAAGTTGTCATAGTGATAGGTTATGTTCATCTGTAGCCCACCTGACTGAGGATCCAGCATTAAACTTCTCAACTAGAAAGATTACAATAATGATAATATTAATGATAATTGATTATAATGACAGTTATGATATGGTATTGATGATGGTAATTATAATGAACATGAAAATGACAATGATGATGATGATGACGATGATGATGGTAACTGTAATGGGTATGGGACTCACCTCTTGAACTCTCAGTGGATCTACAGCTAACTCAACTTCTGTGAGGTCAACGCTGTTGTAGTTTGGTTTGGCGTGTAATCTACTAGGCTTACCAAACATTGCAGGAGACTCTTTTACCAGCTAGAAAAAAACAAAACAAAAACACAATAAAAAAAAACAATATCCTAGATAAAACAAAACAGCAAAAACAATTAAACAGCTTAACTTTAATAATTTAACTTTAGTTTGGCATCTTAGTGGTTAAGAGATCAAGGAATGGAAAGAAAAGGAAAGAATAATTATAAACAAAAATGATAATTTTACAGTGTTTATGTTTTGACACTTACCAAAGGTCTAAAATCAGGATGAAAGATAATATATCCATTGTCTGTGATGGCAAAAGCATATCCATTGACACCTAGCTGAAAAACAGTTTAATCTCATATTAAATTCATTTCATCACAAAGAAACTGAACTAATGAACCAGCAAGATATTCAGTTAATAATTTGTAAATTACACATTTGCATTTGAATGTGATAATTAATACTAAAATATATATAAAACAAACAAAATATACCATTAAAGTTTGAAAATGTCTACAACTGCAATATCTCAGTGTCAGATTCTGGAAAATGGATTATCAATCAGTTTATGTAAGAACTGTTATATTATAATTAACTAGTTTTTATGTAAGATTTTTTTTCCAATGAAGTCTAATGAATATAAAAAAAATAGTATGAGTTTTATTTGATTAATAATAGATTATACTATGAACTCTGTTAGAATACATGTAAAAATGCACTTTTTCATTAAGTTTATTTTTTATGATTATAAAGAAGTGTAATCTACTATAGTCTGAAATATTTTTAATTGGTTTTATTTGTTCATTAGATTTTAAGGAGGTTTTTTTGGTTTGGTTTTGTTTTGCTATCCAAACTATAACAACAAAAGAGTACAGTTTAAAAATATCTGAGCACTGCTGGTTTTCTGTAGTTGAGACAACATAATGTACAGAGCAGATAGATTTTCTTTAATGTTTCTTCTAGTTCTGTGAGAAAAACTATCAGTCTGCCATATACACAACGATATCATGAACTTCAATTTTAAAAAAAAAATTTTTAAATGTTTTGTAATACTATTATTTTACTGTCATACTTTGCTATCATAGTACACAAAAACAGTAAAATAACAACTTGGAAGTTCTAAAGAATTAGATAACTTTTTAACACAACTGCTAATACATTTAAGTCATTGATTCACCTTGTACATAGGAATGCGTTTCATCAAGTCGTAAATGCTGATATCAGTCCCTGCAACACCTAGCAAGTTTTCAACTGGACTCTCCGGTTCTTTGTCTTTCTACAACAACACAATCATATTAATAATAATCATAATAATAATAATAATAATAATAATAATAATAATAATAATAATAATAATAATGATGATAATAATAATAATAATGATAATAATAATAATAATAATAATAATAATAATAATAATAATAATAATAATAATAATAATGATGATGATAATAATAATAATAATAATAATAATAATAACAAAGATGATGATGATAATAAATATAAATAATAAACAATACTAATAATGTCAAAAATAATAATAGTAATAATAATAATAATAATAATAATAATAATAATAATAATAATAAGGATGATGATGACGATGATGATGATAAATATAATAATAAACAATACTAATAATGTCAATAATAATAACAATAGTAATAATATTAATAATAATATACAATAGTAATAATGATGATGGTAACAAGAATGATGATATAAATATGGTATTGCTAATAAAGATGATGAAGATAAAATTATTATTATAATTATTTTTACTACTAATAATAATGGTAATGATAACAACAATAACAATAATAATAATCCTGCTGATGATGCTGATAATAATATAGTGCAATTAGAAAAATATTATTTTTTAATTAAGCTATAAAGGAGTGTTATTAAAATATTAAATAATTAACAATATAAAAGTTTTGTTCAAAACAATGTAAATATTTAATTATTCAACAGAATTCAAATTGGAAAAAATAAAAAACATTCAAAAAAGATAAAACAATTATATATATTTTTATTTTTTATAATCTCATATTAAGATCATAAAATTAGAACAAATGTTTTTTTTTTTTTTCCATTTTGTATTCTGTTGAATAATCAAATATTTACATTGTTTTGAATAAAACTTTTATTAAAAATTATACCTTAGATTCAGGGGAAGGAGGTGCATACTCTCTTCTGTCGAACACTGGCATCGCAACTGACATCATTAAACCCAGCCCCTGCAAAATTACATCATTTGTTACAATAATTACATACATCGGTCACCTGATACTTCTCTTGTGTATTAGTTACTTGTTAAAATAGTTAGGTTGTTAATTTATTAAAATTATGTTATTAAAATGTCATGATATGTGTATTTTATTCATTTATTAAAATACTGTTAAGTTATTAATTTGAAATACTATGTTTGTCATTTATATTTTATATCCATGTCATGTTGTGTTATTTAATGGTAAATTATACTGTATTTAGACTTGCTAACATTTTCTGTTTCAAATCCATGTTCTAGTTAATTGTATATATTGTTTCTAAATTCTTTTTATTTCAAAATTATGTACACTGAAATGCCCTTCTTTACCTTTTAGATTTATAAAAATCTATTAAATAAAAAAAAAAAAAAAAAAAAAAATCCAAACAGACTACATACACAAAAAACTATTATAATATATCCAAGTTCTGAAAAGGATACTATGAAATACACTATTTATAAATAATTTTAACACTTTTAAACTAAGTATGAGAAATTATTTTCATTTACTTAAAAATTTAAAAAATGGAATATCTTTGTTTCTCTTTTTAGATTAACAATTTTTAACTTTTTATATCATTTAAATCATTCCAATTTTTTAAAAAGGTCAAAATTTTTTTTAAAAATTAAAAAATATGAAAACAGTTAATTCCTTATTTAAAAAAAAAAATACAATCTGGAACATATAACATCTAAATAAAGTTAACTCTTGTAACAAACTCACCTTATTTCCGCCAGTTCCCAGCAGATCAGTGAAAGGGTTAAAAGTGGCGTCTGGGACTTCCAGCATCTTGTCCTGCTCGGTGGGGTAGTCGAGATACACGGAGGTTAGTATCGTGTTTCTGTACTTCTCCTGAACCATCGGTCGACTCAGCACCTTGATGTATTGCTTTTGAAGAAAACAATGTTTATTTGTTTTAAATTTTAAATTTTTAATTATTTTGTTTTTTCGTGAATTTTGGAAATTATGGGTTATAGCAAAAAGTACTTAAGTTAACTTCATTTAAAAGATATTCAGAGAGTATTTTGAAATTTCACATATTTTGGTGGTCTTATATTTGTGTGTGTGAGTGTGTGTGTGTTTGTGTGTGTGTGTGTTATTTTACTAATCATAATTTAGAAAATTATATTCTTTTTATTATAATTTTAAATTAATTTTGGATCAGTTAATGAAAACAAAACAATTTCTGAATTATGTATTTTTAAAAAAAAAAAAATGTTTCTATTCCTTATACTTTATTGTTTTTGATAAATAAATTTTTTCAAACAATACATATTTCAATAATAAAAAATATAATCCTTTTCTAAGCAATATATTATAACAGATTAAAAACAATTCTATTATTCAAACTGTAATTCATATCAATATAAATTAGTATTCAGCAAAACATAAAAATAATTGCATAAAATAAATAATAAATAAATAAAATAAACAAATTAATTTTTTTTTTTTTTTTAAATTCAAGAACATTAACACATTGTGATTCAGATACCACCTATAAACACAACTAGTTCAGCTCCTGATACAGAGCATGTCAAAAACATATTATTTTAGAAGGTATTTCAATTAAAAATGGATTTTTAAAATATTCTTGCACTTTACAAAATGGTTTAAAAAACCCAGTATAAAAAACTTTTTTTTAAAACATTCTGTCATTTAGAAAATGAAGTAGTATCATATGATATATTTCTACTAATTAATTCTTCTGACACAGTTATATTTTAAAATAAACATTAATGTTTTTAGCTGACATCAAACTGTTGACATTTAGGATTTGTTTCTTTTTGTATTTTAAAGGCCATTTTTTTTTAATTTCAAAAATAAATAATAAGTCTTCAGAAAATAATAGATAACTTTTCTTGCAAAAATGTAATTTCATATTTTGCAATGGAATAATAAAAAAATAGTTCAGAGATCTTATTTTGAGTTGGTATTTTAAAAAATATCTTTAAACTGTCTTTAAGAAAAGAAACTATTTTGATAGAATTTTTTTTTTTTTTAAGGTTTCATTTAAAAATAATAAAATTAGTTTTCATTTGTTAAAGTTGTTAACATTTTTAAAATTTATTATTTTTTTATTAGTACAGTTTTTTATTGATTTTCATACATTTTAATTGATTTATTTTGTTGTTGTTATTTTAAAATTTAGATTTTTTATTAGTACTTTATTTTATTTTTTAATTTAATATTTTATTTAAATTTTTTTTTTTCATTGTTTTATTTTATTTTGTTTTTTTTAAAAATTTTTTATTTTTTTCTCAATTTAATTAATTTTATTTTATTTTACATTATTATAATGTTTTTTAATTTATTATCATTTACTTATTTTATTTTTTTTATTTTTTTATTTTTGTTTTTTATTTTTTCTAAAAATTTTATTTTATCTTTTTCTAATAATTGTTTTGAAAATGTTTTAATATTGATTAAACTTGAAATGTTCAAATTTCTAAACAAACCATGTTATTTAACATTATTATAATTTTTATTATTTAACATGTATACCTGGACATTTTCCTGCACATCAGCTCTGGTTGAAATATGAGTATGATCACCTGTATAATAAAAATAAATATTTTAAATTTCAGCACAAAAACATACATTGGATTTCAGACACCCCATATAATACAGAAAGTTGGAAGAAAATGATGAAAAATATGTCAGTATATAAAGTACTGTTCAAAATTACTTACTTTAGCACAATAAATAGAGATTATAGAGTTTTCAGCACATTGAAAACAAAGCTTATGATGAAAATTATTAAAAGAAAAAAGAAATCAATACAAATTATTATTTAAAAATTGCTTAAGTTGGATTTATAAAGTATCTGGTTTTAACAAGCATTTTAATTTATTTAAAATAGTATTTAAATAAGCATTCATTTATTTGTATATTGAGAAAATATAAAATCATTTTAAAGCTTTTCATTTTATTGGGGTTTTTTTAGGCTAGAGATAAAAATATTAATATAAATAAGACAGAACAATATTAGAAGAAAAAATATTTTAAAATATAAAATATGATATAAAATACAAAAATATAAACTATAAAATAAATTACAAAAAATAAAAACATAAAATATAAAAATATATATCTATATCAAATATATCAAATATAAAAAAAAAGCATAAAAATATAAAACATAATATCAGAAATCAAAACAATATGAAATATAAAAAATAAAAACACATAAAATAAAAAATGAAAATTAATAAAATAAAAAAAAATAAAAAAATAAATGTAAAATAAATTACCAAAAATAAAAACATAAAATACAAAAATACCAATATATATATAAAATATAATAAAAAATAAAATAAGAATAAAAATATCAGAAATCAAAACAAAATGAAATATAAAAAGCAAAAACACATAAAATAAAAATGAAAATTAATAAAATAAAAATATAAAATATAAAAAAAAAAAACAAAAAAAAAAAAAAAAAAAAATAAAAAAATAAAAAAATATAAAAAACATAAAATAAAAAAAAAAAAAAAATAAAATGTAAAATAAAATATTTCAAAAAAAAAATATAAATAAAAAACACAAAAAAAATCAAATAAAAAACATAAAAAAAATAAAAAAATTAATTTTTAAAAAAAATAAATAAATATAAAATAAAATCTTTTAAAAAAAAAAAAAATACAAAAAATATAAAATAAAAATAATAAAAATATAAAATGAAAAAATGCAAAACAGAAGTAACAATATGATTTGAATAAGGAAAGAATCAAACAAAAAGACAATGATCTACCTTTGTTTGCAAAAAGAATCAAACAAAAAGACAATGACTTACCTTTGTTTGCACATGCCATCCACTGCACCTGTCTATTTTCTGAAACCTCCTTACCTATGAGGTATGTAAACACTCGAATCTAAAATCAATGTAAACAATTGAATCTAAAATCAGTTAAAATAATTCAGGTTTACATTAGTCACTGATTTTTAGATACACATGTTTTAATTACTTTTTAGCTTGTTTATTAACATGATGGTTTAAATATAATAAAAAACATCATTTTCTTTTTACTATTCAATTTTTTGCATTAATTTTTTTTTCTATCCTACAAAAAAAAAAAAAATATGCTGGCTTTTATGAATTAGTACTGATTATAAATAAACAAATAAATAAATAAATACTAGAGAAGCTTAAAATATTTCTCTTTTTGTTTTTATTTTTGACAACTCATTAACTCTACACTGAATGAACGTCCCTAAGAAATAATGATTTCTTGATAACTGATCATAATTTACATCCACACATTAATTTGAAACTATATGTTAGATAACTGGCAATATATATTATACTGAAATGTATTTCCATTTCATCATCTTTAATATCATTTTGTTCCAAGTTATTTCATTTATTTTTATGTTTTACTTACAGTTTTATTAGGCCAGTTGTAGTGGTCAAATGTTTCCTCGTAATTTTCAGGAGCACCATCTGTTATCAGCATAATAACCTTGTTACACAGAGTGCGTTTCAGCTGATGCTCCACCTAAAACAGGTCAAACACAACAAAGTATGTGTAAAACTTTCCTTTTAAACAATCTGAACATAACATAACATTTACCTGTGCACACAGACACACACAACACAAGAACACACACACAATTATGTACAAACATACAAACATAAATAGTATGCATATATATATGCATAATATTTATGTTTGTATATTTATATATATATATATGGATATAAGCTGGCATTCTCCATGTGTATATATGTGTATTTGTAACTGTACCTATATAATATATACACACCACATGAATATCTAGACACAATACTCCAAAAAAATAAGAAAGAAATATTATAAAATTCTAAAACAGAAATCCTGTGTTTAAAAAAATCTTCACTTTAATATGTGCTATGCAGAAGAAAGAAAGAAAAAAATAAACTCAGATAAATTTCTTTAACGTATCACTCCAAGTACTGCATGCATCACTTTTGGAGACAGCAAAATCAATACAAGTTCATACAAGTTGATCTTCTTCATCAGTAATTGTTGATATATTGCATCAAGAGCTGAGAACGAAGTTAGCAACCTCTTTGATGTAATTTGCATTGATCAACAACCAAAAAAAAAAAAATTTTTCTTATTTAGACACTCAAGTGAAAGTTAACTTTTTAATCATTATTTAAACTAGTGTCTGGAAAAAAAATTAAGTTGTATCTATATATGTATGTAAGAGGGAAAAATAATTTTAACTTTTTTTAAATTTATAAACACAAGTGGGAGTTAAAAATACCTTATTATTTAGCTACGAATTAAAGAAATGTTTATACAAAAGTGAAAAAGAGAGTAAATGTTTTTTTTTTAATTTAGATGCAAAAGTGAAAGAAATTTTTTTAACCCAGTTTGTTTTTAATTTTAGATACAAAGAAAATGAATAATACAGGCTATCTCATTTCTTAAAGTATCTGATTACTCTTATTGCACTCAACAAGGTAAAACTACTCTTGTGAATTAATATATACCCTGAATTGTTCCCCTTGTAAACAACTCTTGTAAATTTAAAACCACTTTGGGTTGACATTAAAGTCATGGCAGTTCATTTACAACTATTTCAAGTTCACATGTGCATTACTGACATTTTGCATTTGTTTTAAAGGTTGGAGAAAACATGAATGTATGAAGGATGTGTTGTATCATTTATGTTCCCTGCCACTCCTAACAATAAACTGATACAACCAAGAAACACAGGGATCAGACACAATAAATCACAAGTGATGTCATGGGCTTTAATTAAAAGCTAAATTTAGACTACTGAGTGGGCATGTTGTACATACATGGTTTATGAGAAGCCAAAAACAACTGTGTGATAAAGGCAGGACAAACATAACATTACAGAAATGAAATAAGAACTGTTGTTTTTCAACCAAGAAGCTGAATAAGCAGGAAAAACAGATTTCTGCCATAATGAGAAAATAATAAATAGGAATTATCTTAAAATGTCGTTCTAAGAACACATTATGTGGTCATTTAAATATATTACCTGCATCATGCAATTCTAACATTATTTATCATAAGATGTTACATTTTGTTCAGAAATTATCGATAGGTTTAAAAAAATAGACAGGTCTTCAATACTCATTACTTTTTAAAAATACACATTATTTTATTACTTAGTTATTTTTACTTTAGTTTGATGTATTTCTAAAATGTTCTTACATGCAGTTTGAAGTATTTGTTATTATTCACAAAATTAATTAAATGCACACCAAAACAAATTTTAAAGATAAATTTTTAGTTATAGACACTGCTTAAAATTAATTGCATTACTTGAAATTACTTGCTCCAAATGAATACTCAGTATTACTAAAAATTTCAAAACATTTTACATGCACTATATAAAAACATATATCCATACACTTGTAAAAGTTAGTTACATTTAATTAAAAACAAAAGTTAGTTACAAGCAACCAAAAAATTAAAAATTTGATTTAAAACATTTTAAATTATGAACTGTATATAAAAATGTTTTAAATAAATTTAAAATTTTTAGTTAAAAGTGAGTTACACAGAGTAAAAACAAAATTGATTAAAACATTTTAAAAAGTTATTTACATAAAATAAAAACTGTCATTTATTAAAAAGACTGTAAAAAGTTACATGCAAAACACCACCAAAAAATCCACTAATTAAAAATATTTAAAAAATGAGTTACATAAAAAAAACAGATTTACAAATGAGTTGCACACCATAAAAACAAAAATGAATCAAAAACAGTTTAAAAAAACATGTAATTAAAACAAAAATTAAAATTAATTGAAAACCGTTTTAAAAAAATGAGTTACATACACTCCTAAAGAGTTCGAAAGCTTCAACCAGAGCTTTTTTGAAATCTGCCATTTGTTCAGCGCCAATCTGCTTGATTTCCTTCTGTATCCTCTTCCTGTTTTCCACACTCGCGTGCATCAGTGTTCTGCTGAAGCAAGGATCAACATAGGAGACGTTTGCAGAAAACTGAAACAGAAAACAGTTCACAACTACTGACACACAGGTGATGAAAGTGTGTGACCTTGTCACTGTCAAAGATTTAACAATAAAACAGATTTAAAAACAAAAACTTTAAGATTAGTAGTATCAGATGATTTTTTTCATTCCATTTGAAGTTGAAAGAAATTTGTATTTTGAGGGCAAAGAAATTAATGAGAAAAGATGAACATTTTTGGAAATATAAAATATTAAAGAAGAAATGATGTGAACGAAGGAGACTGAAATGAGCATATTCATCAAATTAATATGATTTGATGACATGAAAAATTATTTTATGAAGAAAATTCATTGATAACCTTAAATGTTATGAAGAAGATAAAATCATATTTCATGTTACCAACAGTTCACATCTTGAACCACAAATATAAAAAACAAAAAAGAAGATAGGGATGTTTTTTGTTGTTGTTGCTGTCCATTTTTGGAGGGTTTTTAAAATTTTTAATTAAATGAAATAAAGAAAAATATATATAAATAAAAACAAACAAATAATAATATTAATAATAAGCATTTATTAGACTGAAAGAAAGGAGTGACGATATAAAGAAAAAAAATAATGTTTTTTGAAGAAGAAAAAGAGTTAAATTAAATAAGAATGAAAAAATATAAAGAAAAAGGAAAGAAAGAAAAAAGAAAAGAAAAAGAAAAAACAAAAGATAGAAAAAGGTTTCATTTTTTTTAATTAAATGAAATAAGAAAAAGTAAATGAAACAAAGAAAACATTAAAAACAATAAAGAAAAAAAAATTTAAATAAAAAATAAAACGATCCAAATTAAAATAAAAAAAATATACAGTAAAAAATAAAAAGGGAAGAAATAAAGAAAATACAAATGATTAAAATAAAAATGAAAAAAAAAAAAAAAAAAGAAAATGAATAAAAGAACGAAATTAAAAACTAAAAAATGAAAAGTAAAAAAAAAAGAAAAAAGATAAATAAAAGTGATAGAAAAATAAAATGAACGAGAAAAAACATAAAGAAAAATAAAATCAAAATGAAAGAAAAAATATAAAGAAAAAAAAAATATTAATGAAAGAAATAAAAAAAAATATATAAATCAAAATAAAAAGGGTAAATGAAAAGAACTAAAGAAAAAAGAGAGTAAAAGCTAAAATGAGGACATGATTCTGAGTGACAGACAAGCGTGAGAGAAGATCTTTGTGGACTAGGAAACAATCGCACACTGAGTGGATGGAAACACGTCCGCTAATAAAACCTTTCTACAAAACACTCTTCCCATCATGCAACACTTAAGAAAAATGACAGAAAAGATTTCCAAGTCTGTAAATGAATGGACAAGAAGAAACTTCCCTCTGAGAAGAGCTGTTGAGGCTAAAAGTAACATTTCCTGTGAGGACACATCTCAAAAGAGCATCACTGTTTTCAAAGAGAGAAGTGTCAACAGTAAAAGGGTTACACTGGAATTTTTCATTCTGATAAAAACTAGTAACAGTTTGATGTGGCATAAGAGTTTAAAATCAACACAGTGGTACTTCACATACTAAGTAAACCCTTAGGTGTAATGTTCCTTAGATGTTTTAACCTTTTTTTTTTTTATGATCTCATTCTGAAATACACAAACACTCATCTTAGGTATAACATCTCCTAGATGTGTAACTGTGTTTATTGGAATGATCTCATTCTGAATGGAATAACTGAATGAAATAAAAACTACTTGTTCCAAATGCTTAAATGTTATAAATAATCTACAGTCAATATATGTAATACATAGTGCAGACCAGCAGTGTGTTAAATTTTAATAAACTTACTTAGTTAATTATATTTTTTTAATATTATTTTCAACAAAAAACTAGGCAGAAAATTACACTTAATACAGAATATATCATAAAGGTGTGTCATCTTGGGGTGTCTCAGTTATTCTAATACTGGATGATGCCAGGTTCAAGATTATTATGTTCATTCCTTTATTACATATAATAGATCCAGTGAGGACACAAAAGAGGTTTGATCTTCTGACCTCTTACTCCCCAGACAAAAGTGTCACCACTAAAATTGCTCATTCCCTGAAAAGTTTTGTCTTTATAACAATGTATGTATAAAGTGTTACAGGAATTGTGGTATACATTTTTGCACTAACCTTTAAAATATTGAAGTAATCATCATTGCTCAGAGTGTCCAAGATTTTGTCAACTGTGCTCTGTGCTATTTTCAGTCTTAAGCCTTTCATACTTCCACTAGTGTCTAACAGAACCACAACATTCTTAGGAGAAGTGGCTGCTTGGATGTACCTGGAAGCAGATTATACATATCTATGTTCAATTGTTAATAAAGAAAAATTTTAGTTTTTATTTTATATTAAGAATTTAATACTTTTAGGAATAGTTTTGTTCTAATAATCCTACAAAACAATTCTGAAATAATAATAATAATAATAATAATAATAATAATAATAATAATAATTATAATAATAATGATGATGATGATAATGATGATAATAATAAAAATATTAATTATAGTAATAATAATAATAGTCATATCCCAGAAAAAAATAAAATCAGTAAATAGACATTACTTCTGAAAGATTTTAAAAATAAGAACATTAAAAAGCACTAGTTTTTAATTAAAAGAGAAAACAAAAGAAAAAAAATTCCAATTTATAAACAACGAAAGCAATCTTGCATTGAAATGATCTGCATCAAACAAGTTACTTAGAATAAATTTTCTTTTCCTTTTAACTCAAGCAGTGAAATCAGTGGTTAATGAACGCATGCCAACTCAGATTTATCACAAGCAACCTTGAACTGCAATTAATGCCGAGATTCAGATTAGTGCCATTAAAACCAGTGTTACTTAATGCCATACCAATTTCTTATCCTGCAATCAAACATGTCAACCTTGTTTGGATCCCGTGGCCATTTAATTCCTGTTTTAAAAAAAAGGAAAAAAAAAAAAAAAGCAATGAGAGAAAAAAAAGAAAGTCGTTGAACTATAATTAATTATCTCAGTGAAATGAAATTTAAATGAAGCCAGTATTTAATTCTAATTTATAACAGATGTAGCAAGTGTGAGTATTTCTGTAATAGATTCATCAAACACACTAAAGAAAAAAATTTACAAAGATATATCCTAAATTTATTATAAAAATATGTGTATGAATATATCCTAAAGATATAGTAAAATATGTATATATGCAAATACATTTTGAAAAAACACAGAAATTGGGACATATTCTAAAGAAAACATAAAATATGTACCAAGATAATTATATTCTTAAGAAGTTAAAACATTCATATGTTCTATATGGAAGGTATAAGAATGTCTTCTAAAGAAGTCATAAATTATATACAAAGATAAATTCTAAAGACACTTTAAACTGCATAGTATGATGTATTCTAAAGAAGCTATAAAATGTGTATCAGAATATATTCTAAAGAAGACATAACACAGCACCAGGATATATTTTAAAGAAGCCATCAATTCATATCAGGATATATTCTAAAGAAACCATGAAGTACATAACTAATAAAGAATCCACAAAAATACCTACCAGGATATATTCTAAAGAAGCCATCTGCACTACCAAAATACTGCCAAGTTAAAGTTGGGTCTATTTCTGCATTGATGCGAAACTGTTCTGTAAGGTTATTACTCCACTTCACTCCATTCAGAATTTTTGAAGCTGCCAAAGCAAACAAAATTAATTTTCATAAGATCACTGCCATGCTTTTTGCAAGAATTACATTAAATAAAACAAATATATTTGAGAGAGAGAGAGAGAGAGAGAGAGAGAGAGAGAGAGAGAGAGAGAGAGAGAGATCTGAAAAACCTGAAAAATCTTAATTCCTTAATTTTCTTTAAAATTTAGTGGTCATTTTTTTTTTTTTTTTTTTTTTTTTTTTTTGGTCATAATAAAAAGGAAGATAATGCACAATATAAGAGATTACAAAAGACTTACATTTATTGTAATTGTTTATACTTAATAAATGTACAAGATAAAACTATAAAAGATTCGCATTTATGGTAAAGGTTTTTACATAATAAATGTAACAGATAAGACTGTAAAAGACTTACATTTATCGTAAAGGTTTTTACATAATAAATGTAACAGATAAGACTGTAAAAGACTTACATTTATCATAAATGTTTTTACATAATAAATATATCAGAAAAGACTTACATTTATCATAAATGTTTTTACATAATAAATGTAACAGATAAGACTATAAAAGACTTACATTTATCATAAATGTTTTAACATAATAAATTTATCATATAAGACTGTAAAAGATAAGACTGTAAAAGACTTACATTTATCGTAAATGTTTTTACATAATAAATGTAACAGATATAACTATAAAAGACTTACATTTATCATGTTTTAACATAATAAATTTATCATATAAGACTGTAAAAGACTTACATTTATCATAAATGTTTTTACATAATAAATGTAACAGATAAGACTGTAAAAGACTTACATTTATCATAAATGTTTTTACATAATAAATATATCAGAAAAAGACTTACATTTATCGTAAATGTTGGTTGGGACATGAATTGTGCTGACAGTGAGGTTGACTGGGTTGCCATTGAATTCAACTTTGTCAAGGCCAAGTGGGAGATAGTGAATTGTGCGTCTGACAGCTTCCTGAGTTTCCTCGTCCAGCTCGTAAATATCTGCATCAGTCACCAGCTTCTTAGCATTGTAGTAACCCAAATCTTCTAGCTGAAATGTGAAGAAAAAACAATGAAAAATAATTAAACTAAGATATGTAATCCAGTTCATATATATCTGCATCAGTCACCAGCTTCTTAGCATTGTAGTAACCCAAATCTTCTAGCTGAAACATGAAGAAAAAAACAAAGAAAACGAATTAAAGTAAGATATGTAATCCTTGACTTTCACCTCTCCTCTTGATTAAACCATCCTGAATAATAAAATGAAAAACAACAAAGAAATAGTAAAATAAATAAATAAATAAATAAATAAATAAAACATCCTCTGGGAAAAAAGAATAATAAGTTGAAATGAAAATGCTGTTATAATTTTAGTTCTCAGTATGAAAAGAGAAGGACAAAATTTTAAAATTACTTGTGGCTATGACTCTCCCTTGCTGAATTATCATTTTATTAAAACATGATGCAAAACATTGTCATTCAGTGAAAATGAATTAATGGTCTTTGTTTCAGCCTTTTGAATAATAATAAAACTATTTTTCTGTTTTTCTGTTTAAAGTATTAAAACATATTATTAATTTTTTTTTTTTTAAAAAATTTTTTAAATCCTATTTACTTATATAATATATTGAATATTTAGTTTGATAATAAAACTAATATTATGATTTGAATATATAATACCAACAAGCAGGTTAGGTTTAATGTTTATTTAGATTTAAACAGAACTTTATTAAATACTTAATCAAAGTTTAAATCAAGAATGTTGTGTTTTATTATCAATTTAAGAATATTGTGTTTTATTGTCAATTTTATTATTAAAATAAAAAAAATTTGTTACAAATGTTGTTACAAATGACATTTCTAAAATGTTACAAAAGTATGTATGTACTTCTAAAATGAGAACAAAAACTTGGTTTGAATTTGAAGTGAAGTGAAAATTACATCTAGAATTTAGTCAAAGGCTAGTAACATACGAGTGTTAGTAAACCTGTCACAATGAATGCTAAGTCATTATACCCCAGCTGTAGGAAGATACTGATATTTAATTAACCATCTCCACTGACTAATCATCTCTTGTTTTGTTGACCTCCATTCATTAGTGTGCAGTTTTAACAGAGCTCATTTTCTCATGACTCTTTATCATGTTCATCAGAGTTTTTCAAAATCAAAGGATATCAAAGGTTATTTTTATTTTATTTTATTTATTTATTTAATTACATCTATCTTCTTTTCTTTTTTCATCTTTTTTTAATTTTTTTAATTTTTTTATTTTGTTTATTTATTTATTTAGTACATATTTTTTTTATGATTATTATTTTATTTATTATTCATTTGTTTGTGATCAATTTTTCAGTATACTGGTAGCCATAGATTTAATGCATCATGATTGAATTGGAGAATTTATAATGATAAACTGAAAATTAAAACTGAAAAAGACAAAATTCTTCTGTTCTTTTTGTCATTTCCTTTCCTTTTTATTTTTTTTATTTTTACTTTTTAATAAAATATTTAAAAGGTAAAAAAGAAAATCCTTGAATGTGCTACATGAAAAATTGAATTTGTCATATTTAAAAATAAAAAAAATAAAAATTGTGTGGTAAAGAATGGAGTGAAAATACATATGAAAAAAAGGAATGTATTACAAAATATAAGTATTTCACCATCCTGATTTTATGACAAAAATTTAAACAGTGGTAGAAATAGATGATATCCATGCATCATACTGGATTCATGAAAATGTAGTAATTAAATATTAACAAACTTGAAAGAATGAAACTTTAAAAGAAATATTTGTATACATGTGTGTGTGTGTGTATATATATATATATATATATACTCTCAGAGAGAGAGACCCACAATGCTAAGAAGCTGGTGACTGATATATATATATTTATATAGACATACATACTTACATACACACATATGTATATTTGTATACATGTGTGTGTGTATATATATATATATATATATCAGTCACCAGCTATCTGAGAGAGAGACAGACAGAGACACACACACACACACACACACACATGGAATCAATTATTTAACAAGTGAGTTTTATGTACCAGGCTGGCCTGTTTTATCATTGTTTTAATCAGAGTACTGAGTGTGAAGTCTTCTCAACACAGCTCCATCAACTACATCAGTTATCCATCAACTAACACACACCTACATCAGTTATTCATCAACTAACACACACCTAGATCAGTTATCCATCAACCATTGCACACCTACATCAGTTATTCATCAACTAACACACACCTACACGAGTTATTCATCAACTAACACACACCTACATCAGTTATTCATCAACTAACACACACCTACATCAGTTATCCTTCAACACACACCTACATCAGTTATCCATCATCCACTGCACACCTACATCAGTTATCCATCAACTAACACACACTTACATCAGTTATTCATCAACTAACACACACTTACATCAGTTATCCATCAACCATTCCACACCTACACCAGATATCCTTCAACTAACACACACCTACATGAGTTATCCATCAACCACTGCACACCTACATCAGTTATTCATCAACTAACACACTTACATCAGTTATTCATCAACACACACCTACATCAGTTATTCATAACACACACCTACATCAGTTATCCATCAACTAACACACTTACATCAGTTATCCATCAACTAACACACTTACATCAGTTATCCATCAACTAACACACCTACATCAGTTATTCATCAACACACACCTACATCAGTTATTCATAACACACACCTACATCAGTTATCCATCAACCATTGCACACCTACATCATTTATTCATCAACTAACACACACTTACATCAGTTATTCATTAACAAACACACACTTACATCTGTTATTGATCAAATAACACACACATATATGAGTTATCCATCAACTAACTCACACCTAAATCAGTTATTCATCAACTAACACACACCTACATCAGTTATCCATGAACTAACACATACATCAGTTATTCATCATCTAATACACACCTACATGAGTTATCCATCAACTAACACACACCTACACCAGTTATCCATCAACTAACACACACCTACATCAGTTATTCATCAACTAACACACACCTACATCAGTTATCCATGAACTAACACATACATCAGTTATTCATCATCTAATACACACCTACATGAGTTATCCATCAACTAACACACACCTACACCAGTTATCCATCAACTAACACACACCTACATCAGTTATTCATCAACTAACACACACCTACATCAGTTATCCATCAACCATTGCACACCTACATCAGTTATTCATCAACTAACACACACTTACATCAGTTATTCATCATCTAATACACACCTACATGAGTTATCCATCAACTAACACACACCTACACCAGTTATTCATCAACTAACACACATACATCAGTTATTCATCAAGTAACACACACCTACATCAGTTATCCATCAACTAACACACACCTACATCAGTTATCCATCAACCATTGCACACCTACATCATTTATTCATCAACTAACACACATTAGTTATCCATCAACTAACACACACTTACATCAGTTATCCATCAACTAACACAAACCTACATCAGTTATTCATCAACTAACACACACCTACATCAGTTATTCATCAACTAACACACACCTACATCAGTTATTCATCAACTAATACAAACCTACATCAGTTATTCATCAACTAACACACACCTACATCAGTTATTCATCAACTAACACACACCTACATCAGTTATTCATCAACTAACACACACTTACATAAGTTATTCATCAACTAACACAAACTTACATAAGTTATTCATCAACTAACACACACTTACATCCGTTATCCATCAACTAACACACACCTACATCAGTTATTCATCAACTAACACACACCTACATCAGTTATTCATCAACTAACACACACTTACATCAGTTATTCATCATCTAATACACACCTACATGAGTTATCCATCAACTAACACATACCTACACCAGTTATCCATCAACTCGCACCTAAATCAGTTATCCATCAACTAAGACACACTTACATCAGTTATTCATCAACGAACACACACCTAGATCAGTTATCCTTAACACACACCTACATCAGTTATCCATCAACTAAGACACACTTACATCAGTTATCCATCAACTAACACACACTTACATCAGTTATTCATCAACCATTGCACACCTACATCAGTTATTCATCAACTAACACACACTTACATCAGTTATTCATCATCTAATACACACCTACATGAGTTATCCATCAACTAACACACACCTACACCAGTTATTCATCAACTAACACACATACATCAGTTATTCATCAAGTAACACACACCTACATCAGTTATCCATCAACTAACACACACCTACATCAGTTATCCATCAACCATTGCACACCTACATCAGTTATTCATCAACTAACACACACCTACCTCAGTTATTCATCAACTAACACACACTTACATCAGTTATTCATCATCTAATACACACCTACATGAGTTATCCATCAACTAACACATACCTACATCAGTTATTGATCAACTAACACACACCTACACCAGTTATCCATCAACTAACTCACACCTAAATCAGTTATCCATCAACTAAGACACACTTACATCAGTTATTCATCAACGAACACACACCTAGATCAGTTATCCTTAACACACACCTACATCAGTTATCCATCAACTAAGACACACTTACATCAGTTATCCATCAACTAACACACACTTACATCAGTTATCCATCAACTAACACACACTTACATCAGTTATTCATCAAGTAACACACACCTACATCAGTTATTCATCAACTAACACACACCTAGATCAGTTATCCATCAACTAACACACACCTACACCAGTTATCCTTCAACACACACCTACATCAGTTATCCATCAACTAACACACACCTAGATCAGTTATCCATCAACTAACACACACCTACACCAGTTATCCTTCAACACACACCTACATCAGTTATCCATCAACTAACACACACCTAGATCACTAAGTCACTCTCCCAGGTGTAATTAAATAATATGATGGAACTGTTTGTTTTATTAAGAATCAGTTAATTTGAAAATTACAGATAGGAATTATATTACAATTCTTAAGAAAAACACTAAAGGTTATTTAGAGATAATTATTTATTTTATGATTTATTGTTATTGTATTATTGTTGTTTTTGTTGTTATGTATTTCTATTTATTTATATGTAATTATATTTTGTAATATTTAAAATTTTACTTCATGTTGACTTTAGAGATTTTATTATAATCTTAATTCATTATAAATTAAAATTCATCATTTATATGTGTATTGTGTGTGTTAAAATAAATTTTACGTCAAGAAATATGTAATTAATTTATCAAATTCCTAAATAAACATTAAATTTACAAATTTCTGAATCAATCTTAAGATGAATGGTTTTGGAATCAGATCAATGAATAGGAACTTAAGAAAAAACTCACTGTCAGTTTTTATTATTATGTTGATAAGAATTGATATGTTGCATTAAAATGGATTTTATGTTACATAATTTTTCCTAATTAATATTTTGAAATTTGACATATGTAACATTAGTTTTTCATTATCATTATTGCTTTCAAGTGTTTTTAGTTTTCTAATGATTACAATATATTTTTGGGGTTTAAAAAAATAATTATGATCTAATTAAATTTTAAAAAAGAATCGGTTTTGATATGTGGTTTGAGGATTAAAAAAACAAATGAGTGAAAAACAAGGAAGATAGAGAGTTTCAAAAATCACAGTTTTTACATTATGTGATTACATTATTTAATATTACTAATATATAGCTTAATGTGTTTTCCTTTAAACTTTATTTTTATTAAATTTTTATTACTATTATTTTATTTTATTTCATGATGTCAGAAACTATAATACACAAATATTATCCACCTACACAAAAATAAATATGAATTTAAATGATGATGATGATGATGATGATAATAATAATAATAATAATAATAATAATAATAATAATAATAATAATAATAATAATAATAATAATAATAATAATAATAATAATAATCAGTCTCCAGTGTATGTAAGATGGTTTAAAATGTCCGACATCATCTTAAAAATATTAATGGATACAAAATACTACTTTCTTTGTGAATACTATCACTAAACAGCAATACTGAATATTTCTTGGCATGAAATAAATTTAATATTACACCCATGACAAGTAAATAGCCTTGGTACATAACACATGAGACCATTTATTCTGTTAACCGTCCACTTGGAAAGGGGAAATACAGTTTAGTGAATTCATCATAGAAACTGCTGAATCCAAATCAGCATCATTTAATAGTGTGGATCACTAGGTTCTGTCAGATCAGTTATGGTAATGCTTAATTAACTTACCACCAAACACTTCATCAGAATCGTTCATCATATTCTGTGGCAGAATTTCATTTCCATATATATTCAGTAAGTGAACACAAATAATAGATCACTTGGCTACAATTTTCTAAATCATTGGATTATTTTGACATAATTATGTTAAAATGAACATGCGTGGATGCTGATTTTTGTAAGGGTTAAAAAAAGAATAATGATAAAAGAAACTAAAAGAAAAAAAGAAAATATTATTCAGCTGGAAAGGAGGTTTGGTGAGATCTTCAACTATAATAATTGAAAAGTCCCGTGATCATTTATTACAATATCTGCCAAAATAATTTTACTGAATCATTTGTTATATCCATTTATTTATATATATATATATACTCGTATTTTTATTTTTTTTTTTTTTTATGCTCTAAATTGTAATTTGTATACTTTATGTTTAATTCTGTCACTGAATGCTATCAGATAATTTATATTAAAGGTTCACATGAAAATAACTGAATTGGTTTTTGAAATAAAATAAGATTAAACTTAAACCCAGTATCACTAAAATTAGATGTCAGCCTTCAGATATGATTAATGTCATTTACTAATGTTTATTTTAAAATGAATTCTTGGTCAGAAATGCTTTACAAGGCAATCTATTGATTTTTCAAAGTAATAAAAAAGAAGTTAAGTAGAAAATGTAAATAAAAACATTATATATCAATAATAAAAATAACCAACACTGACTGAAATGAAAAGTCTTTAAGAAAGGTTTATTTATGTTTTTATATATATATATATAATAATATACAAGACACCATCTGATAATTTATTTGAATTGTCTTGATGTCAAACATGGCTTGATTATTCAGTGTTAAAACAGAGGTTGTCTAATAATGTCTGAGATGATAAATTCAAGGAAGCTGTAATAATCCCAATGTTTACTTGTACTTTCTTTGACAGAAAAGTACGTTAGTCACAGGTCTGAAGTGATTTATTTATTTTAAAATATATTTCACAGTCATTATTTCATAAATTTGACTAAGTGTCATAATGATGTTTTTTTCTTCACTCATTTCAGAATTCAAATGCATGTTTAAAGTAATATATAAGCCTGATCAAATATGACCATTACATGCAAATACACACACAGACTCGTGTGACCACATACATATGACACACATATGTACATATTCATACACAGGACATACATTTGTACATATTCATACACATGACACACATATGTACACATTCATACACATGCCACACATTTGTACATATTCATACACAGGACATACATTTGTACATATTCATACACATGACACACATATGTACACATTCATACACATGCCACACATTTGTACATATTCATACACAGGACATACATTTGTACATATTCATACACATGACACACATATGTACACATTCATACACATGCCACACATTTGTACATATTCATACACAGGACATATATTTGTACATATTCATACACATGCCACACATTTGTACATATTCATACACATGCACACACATAACAATTCAAACCCATGGTCATATATTTCAGACAGAATTCTACTGTCTACTGAAAGACCTCTTGCTGCAAATCAGCTAAAGTAATCTTTGTAGGTTTTCTGTCACTCATTATCATCATTATTATGTAATGACACAGAAAATGTGTTGAAGTGTTTTCAAACATTCACTCATTATAAGTCATGAACAGATATATAATGAATTGTTTATGATTATTTTTTCACATGTTGTCACAGTAAGACAATTTACATAATTATTTTACAACTGTACTTTTTCTTTATATAATTCCTTAATCGTTTTGTCAAGAAGTCTGCTATAGGTCAAATATCTAAATATGCTAGAAGTTTGACATTGGTCAAATTCTAAATATGCTAGAAGGATGCCATAGTCAAACTTCCAAACATGCTACAAGTTTGCCATTGGTCAAATATCTAAATATGCTAGAAGTTTGCCATTGGTCAAATATCTGAACATACTAGAAGGCTGCCATTGGTCAAATATCTGAACATACTAGAAGTTTGCCATTGGTCAAATATCTGAACATACTAGAAGTTTGCCATTGGTCAAATATCTGAACATACTAGAAGTTTGCCATTGGTGAGATATCTCAGCATGCTAAAAGACCTTCATTAGTGAAATATCTTGACACAAAACACCAGTTTCATTTAAACCTTATATTTCACTGGCAAGAAACAGCATACTACATCATCATTAAATGTGAAACTGTTCACTAGTTTGAAAGGGTTAACTGCTGCCTCAGAGAAATTAACTTACCTGTAACTCTTCAGCTGGTCTGTACTTTCCATATTCCTTATTGGCTTTTTCTGCAGCTTTTGATATCCTCTGAAATTAAAAAAGAAAAACATTAATAAAATTTTTAAAAATCTCCATTATTTTTAACTTAAGCATTATAACTAAACAGAAATATTCCAAGCAGACTGAGCCTCCATTCATTTGTGAAAAAAGATATAGAAACATTTTTTGAAAAATGTATTTTTAAAAAGTAATATTCATTCATCAGATTCAAATTTTAAAATTAATAATAGAATTTTCTGCATCAGTTCAGCCACATCATAAAGATAATTATTTACTGACCACAGGTAATCATTTAAAGCTTTCTACTCTCATCTTATATAGTAAAATATTATAACTATTTTTCAAAAAAAACACAAAAACAGTCCTATTCTATTTTGTAATCGAAAGAACATCGAAAAAACAATTATTATTATTATTATTAGTTGTTTTTTTTGTTTTGTTTCTACATAAAAACTGAATATGTGAAATGTTAATCACCAGTAATGTGATTACACACACACATGAACACACACACACACACATATACATACAAACACATACACACACATATACATACAAACACATACACACACACACACACATACACACACACATTAAAGTATATTAATTCAATGGGCTTTGTCTTCAAGTAAACATAATTTTAGCAGGCTCATTTCTTTAAGTCTGAATCCTTGAATCACTGTTTTCATGATTCTTGAAAGGTCATGCAAGGTGTGGGTGACATGGGCAAATCAGTCACTTGGTCTTTCACATCTTAAGTTTGTATGATTGTTAACTTGTTAATTCAAATATTCAGTATTATAGTAATTGTTAAAATGACAATGTTATCGTATTATGACATTCAGTATATCAATAAACAACCTGTTGCTCTGTGAGTTCATTAAACTAAGGGTCTAAGTAAGCTGCATGAAAAAATCATCAATGTATCCAAAAACCTTAACTTAACAGTTCTTATTAATCAGTTTTGGTCTGAATAAAGAATACATTATGTATATATTATGTTTTCAAAAGAATTAAATTAAATTTTAAAAAAATGATTTATCTAACAGCAGTTCATTCTGTTGCGGATACAAATATCTGTAACAAATGTAATAGTGATATATGTACAGACAGATGGATGGATGTGAAAATATATCAGTAAAAACTGAATTAATTCTTTTTTTAATAAAGGTATATAAGTTTGTTTTGTTTAATCTATCTACTGAAAGAAAATAATAAACATTCTGTGATGAGATTTTGGATGACAAACAAGTGTTAACTGTGACCTGTACTTTTCAAATATGACCTATTATATTCTAATTATTATCACTGAATTATTCATTCATAGTTTTCAGTGCACCTCAGTGCACACTGTCCTTTGACACACCAGACAGAAATTAGCCCTAATGTGACATTAACAAGGCCTGATCCCAGATCCTTCAAATTGCTTATGTAAGTAGGTAATTTTGATCTCAAAACATGACTATCAACATTCTTCCACACTATAAAATAATTCTGACAAGAGCCGTTCCACAATGGCATCATTAACATTTTAATAAGAACAAACATTAGTTCAAGTCATCAGTGCTGCAAATTTAATAACCAAGTGTTGACCAGTGGATTGGTCGGAACCTCCTTCCAGGCACTTGAAAATATTACCAGGTTATATCAAATCATCAGTCAATCAGCCAGCTGGCATGTTGAGCCTACAAATTTCCACTTTATGTTCAAAGAATCGACACTGGCTATTTGTCTTTCCCTGAATGAGCTCTACAGCGTTTTTCTTCAATTAAAGCCAAAAGAGTCTGTCCAAACAGGAGACCAAAGTAATTTAGATCATTTCCCAAATGGCAAATTAATTTAATTTAATCTTTTTTTTTTCTTTTTTTTTTAAAAATTTTAATAAAGGGATGTGGATAAAAGGAATTATTAAAAATGATAAAATAAGTTGATTTAAAAAGCTATTATTATATTATTGATGTCTTTATATTGATTTTTTTAAAATATGCTTTTCTGCAGAATGCATTCATTGTTAGAGTACATTTGATATAAATTTTAATATTAAAAACATTAAAAACAGAACTAAATTTCTTGTAAAATATTTTTTTATATTAAAGCTACCAGAAAAAGTACAAGATTTGTATCAAATCTTATGACTAAAATCTTCACAATTTAAATAGAATTTTTTATATCCATAATCCTCATACAATTCACTCATTTTACACAGAATCTCGTTCAATGAAGATGATTATCTCCAAAACATATTAATGTCTCATGCTCCACTGTATTTATAATTCAAAAGGGGGTCATTCTTATGAATATCTGAGTATTGAACTCAAGAACAATGGACACAGTTTCTCTTCCTAAATGAGTTTGTGAAAGAAAACACTTTTATCTGGGGACTGCTCATTATCTCTGTGGTGGGATGGGACTGAGATATCAATCACCCATAAAGTAGAGGGTGTGACACATGAGATAATTCATTTCAGTAAACACAGTCTTTAGGGTAATGCCAAAGTATCTCTCTATTCAGAAAACAAAACAAAAAAAAGTTTTATCTCTGTACTCAGAAATTCAAAGGCAAAGTGTATCTCTGTTTTCAGAAATCCAAAGTTCAAATGTATCTCTGTATTCAGTAATTCAAAGATCATATGTATGTATCTCTGTATTCAAAAATCCAAAGACCAAGTTTATCTCTGCATTCAGAAATACATTTTACTTGGTGTCTTTAGTATATAATTAGAATCTTTAATTTAGATAACTTTTGATCCTTTTTGTATCCATGGTTATATCTATATGAATAAGAACTTTGTAGAAAAAACATGACATAAAACCATCAACTATGCAATGGGTTACTCTCATTATTCTTAATAGCAAGAGATGTTTTTTTTACATGCACCTTCCAATAGACAGAAAAAGACTTACTGCAGCCTTTGATAAATAGGGTTTCTGGAAGAGTTGAAATAGCATTGATTACATGGATGAGAATGGATCATGTGAATTATAATTGTACAGCATCACAGAGATATTAAGGATAAGGAAATATAGAGAGAGGATACTTGCTTTACTTTTTTAAAATTGTTTTTTTAAATAGGGATCCACTGATAAACTAGACATGCTGCTTGGGACACAAGTGCAGCACAACTAAGTAAATATGTTAATTGGTTACACTGTCATATTACATTCAGATAGAACTGCGTACATGAATCCACAGCCTACAGTCACGTATCTGTTAAGAACTAAAATCATTTGCTAGTAAAACAGTACAGAATTTTATTTTTTTATTATTTTTGCTTAGAATCACTATTACTAATCTGTTTATGTGAAATATGCTCAAATCAGCTGATGGTTCAAGGACATGTTTCATGGCTAGGTAATCCAGAAGGCTGGAATTTCTGCCCAAGTCAATTATAAATCCATTATTACAGAAGTAGTTTTGTATCCTACATAAAAGTATTCTCCAATCCATTTATTTCTGACTGCATTCCCAAAACCATAAATTTCTGGAGTATTTTTCAGAACTGCAAATTTGATCCTTGTGAGGACTATAGTGAAAGGTAGAATTAATGTAAATCTAAACTTTTATTTTATTTTTCTATTTCACTATATTGAATTTAGGACTTCTTTCCATTCTTGAATGTTGCAAAAGATTACCTTTACAGATACACACAACATTTACCTTATTTAAAAACAATTTTCCATTAGTTTTTAATTTGGCATCTGAACACATTCATTTTCATTAATGATGACATGATAATTTTTATTACAGACAGACATCTACTATACCTATTTCATCTTATACCAGTGTGTTCTGAAATAGCATCATGAACTGGCAACATGCATTAGAGACACAGATTTCTAAAACATTATCAAATTATTTGGCTTTTTACTAATTTTGGCTTGTTTCCTATTGCTTTATAGAATATATCATTTTGCTAGGTAATGTACCTGAAGCTGGGTAGGATTTACAAGAGAACTATTAACAGCTGCTTTCAGATCTATTTACATACAGTAACAATGGCTTGTGTTAAAAACCAGCACAATACATTTATACAATAGTTTATTGAGAAAACGTTTTTGCTAGAGTAATTGAGAAAATGCCCAATGATTGCCAGTGCTATAAATGTTTCATCATATATTTGATTTTTCAGGGACATTTTTTTTGTTTTATTTACTTTGTAGGTCTTTTATTTAATTTTTTTCATTCATCATCATCATCATCATCATCATCATCATTATCATTATTATTATTGTTATTGTATTATTGTAGTTGTTGTTGCTGCTGCTGCTTCTGTTATTTATTTATTTAATAATTCAGTACATAATATAATCAAATACTAATGAGAAGATCTTTGACATTTCAAGTAAATTCACTTAGACATCAGAAACAGTTTAAAAAAACAAAAATGTTGAGTGACAGAGGGAAAGTGTAAAAAAAAAAAGGGGAAATGACAGACACAGACAATCAGAGATTGACAGAAATAAAAATGTTTAAGAAATACAAAATTGAAAAGAGATATAAAAACACACACACACACACAAAGAGAGAGAGAGAGAGAGAGAGAGAGAGAGAGACTGAAAGAGAGTAACAGAGTGACAGAAAGATTTATTTAATGATTGCTGGAGAGAATGACAGACAGAGACAGACAGATTCATTTAATATTTGAAAGACAGAGTGACAGACACACAACCTCACAGATTTAGAAAAACAGAGAATGACAGAAAGACAGATAGTAGCTGAACATGAGACACAGAGATATAAACTATCATAAACAGACATGAGTTCACAAAACTTTCGTCTCAAATATCCACCAGAGAATGTTTTCAACAAGAAATAATTAAATGGTCACATATCTAATGTATTACTCTGCTAGAATAATATGACAGTTATTGTTTGTGTTAGTGACAGAATAATGCTGCAAGGTTCAGAATCTGAATAGATAATGGTTACTATGTCCACATCAATGTCACCTCATGATGGAATCAATTTAAATACAAACATGCTATCTGGTCACTGCCCCACAGATGAACTGCAGATTAATCTCATCTCTGTCATCAGTACCTCACAAAGTTTACAGCTGAAGCTGAGCTGGACAACTTCATTTCTATATTTTATACAGTCTTAAACATATTATAGTTCATGCTAAACTACTTGAAAGATTTCAGACACTCCTGTAGTTTAGAACTGATCCAGGCAACTGAAAGTCTACAAAACCAATTCATGTTCTAGAGTCTTGAGGAAAACAAAAATCCTCAAAAGTAAAAGGGATTCTAGAATGGGAACAGACAACAGAAAGTCTACGGGATATGTCTTTATTCTAGAGTGGGTACAGACAACTGGAAGTTTACAAGATATGTCTGTATTCTAGAGAGGATACAACTAAGTCTACAAAAAATTATGTTCTAAGAGTGGTTTCAAATATATTTACTAGATTAATCTCTATTCTACCCTGTATTCTAAACAACCAGTCTTTATTCCAGAGAGTTCAAACACTGAAAGGCTACAAAAAAGATACTACTCTGACAAGTGGAAGTCAGTTTTAGAGGCCTCAAAATGTGTCAGTATTCAATACAAGAGAACATTGTGAAAGGCAAAATCCTCTGTGTAGTCATTTTCAATTTAAAGGGTTAATTTTGCACCAAATACTGTTATATACACTTCATTCAGCCTGATTCTGGAGTTCATGTTGGAATAGTCTTTTTTTCAATAAATCCATTGTTGAAGAAGAGTTACATATTAGAAAGTTTTTACATGTGTAATCAAGTTAGATTACTTCAGCTCAATGATCAAATCAAACACATTACATCTGTAAAACATGATCAAAACAAACATCTTTTCACTGATTGTATTTTATTGGATGTTCTACCTAATTCTAGATTTTGACAGATCACTGAATTTTGATCTTGCAACAGAAAAACAAACTGCATGAGTGGATGTGATTCGTGATATCTGCTATGAGTATTTTTTGTTACAGTAATCAGATTATTCAATGAAGAGAAAAGAAACCAGAAAACATTTTAGAGAAATTATAACCAGAAAAAACATTCCAAAACAAAAAAAACCCACTAACAAAGAATAAGTTTTTGTTGTTAAAACTGAAATGTTTTCAGAAATGAAGATCATTGTAAAAAGAATGGAACTGTTGTTCAAACAAGAAAACTGATTTATAGAAAAGTTGAAATAGTGTTCAAGCATCGTCATTTTTCAAATGTGTAAATCATTGTTCAAAGAAAAAACCATTGTTGAAAAAAATAAAATCACTATTGCAAGAACAGACATAAAACACTTTTCAAAACAGTAAAATTGGTTTAGAAACATCAGACTTGTCTTTCAAAGACCGAGTTTATGACAAATAATGCAAAGATTATCCACTCTGACTGACAGCAGTGATTAATTCAACTTGTAAATCTCCTGTATGAAATATCATCTGTCCTGTGGGAAACATTCTGCTGGTAAAGATGATCTTCAGTAGATCTTATAAACTTGAAGAGTGTATTCACCAGAAAATCCTGATTGATTCAGATATTATTTAAAATAGAATTTTTACAGTCATTAATTCTCACTGGCTTTTTTAAAATTGCATATGTATGTACATATTGACATTAATTATTTATAGACAGACAAGATAATTATATGACTAAGTGATTCTGTTAGATAATAAATGGATAATGAGGTGTAAGACAATTAAAAATCTTCTTCTGTTTTTATTTGGCAGAAAAAAAATGATCAAGACATACACACTTTAAACTTCAAAGTTAATACAACAGAACTGTACACTGTCTGATATAAAATAAATACCCATTTCTTCATTCTAAGTATCTCTAGAAGAAACAATATGGGTTCTTTTTTCTTACAAAATGATTCTACATTATAAATATTCCTCCATATTAGATGTTGTTATTATATATTTTATTTCTTCCTTACAAATGTATTTACATTTCATTTATTCCCTATTCCCTACAGATTTTCCACAATATTATTATTTCTCCTTTTTCTTACAAATCTCCCTATATTAATTCATATTCCTTCATTCCTTACAAATGTCTCTTTATTATCAAATACTCCTTCTTCCTTAAAAATCTACCTCTGTTAATAACATTCCTTCTTTTCTACATTACAAACACTCTTTACCAAATTTTCTTTAAATGAAAATAAAATGTTTATGACCTCCATTACTAAAATCTTGTCATTTTTGCAGACTTCTAGCATGCTAAGACAGAAAAGAGCACAACAAACCTAAACAAAGCTAACCTCCTGAGTGAGCAGTATGAAAAGCTAACTGCCAATAATTAACTTCTATTACCTGTATTATCCATGTCATTAGAGAAGGACTCATCTAATTATGGACTGAAATTTTCTCATTAAAATGGAAGAGACAATTAACTTACAAATGAACATATTTGTGAGACATTAGTTTAATGAACAGCTCACAGCGATACTTTCACCTGACATATAAATTAGAAGAGAGAATAAAAACAAGATGTTTTCATATGAGAAAGAAATTATAAATGAATTATAAAGTTGTTTTCAAAGTTCTGTAGATTTTAGATCTGCAGTATAATAAAATTCTTAGATGAGAAAAAAAAAAGAAAAAAAAAGAAGAAAAAAAAAAGAGTTAATTATCCAAAATTAATTTTCTTTCTGATGTTATAAATATACAACGAAAAGTATATTTTCAATCAGTTGTACCATCTACATCAAAGATTTTTTTATTTTATTTAGAAACTAATTGTTTGAATGGGGGTTTTTAATGTTTATTTTTTTTAAATTTTATTGATTTCATGTCACATCTCTAGTGAGATATGTTTAAGAATAAACATCTGGGATAAATAAATCACTGTTTGTGGTAAGATTGTTTAAATAACACAGCTTGGAAACAGACAGCCACATACTAAAGAAGTATGTATTTGTAAACGGGTGCAGATTCAAAGGAGGGTATAAAGACACAATACCCCTCTGCCCAAGAAAATCAAGTACTTTTAATCTTTTTAAACAGCATTTATGTCCAAAGAAGAACTATTTAATTTTTCTTTTGTACATTTAGAAATAATCAACAAAAGATTCAGTAACATTTTGTTTTTAGGATACCAATTTTTTTAATTTCCAAACTTCCACTGGTCCATCTTAATTGATCTCCTGCTTATATAAAAAAAACAATGTGACAGAAGTAATGTATCTAAAATTGTAGTTAGCTAATGTTCCATTGAATAAGTTGACTTGATTTACTCATTCTAAATGTCAAAACAATTCTTGTTCTGTCCCTGATAATATATATACAGAAGACATATATTCCAAATAACTTCCAAAAAAAAAAAAAATGTTTCCCCTTTCTTCATAAAACAATACTTTATGGGTTTTTGGCCATACAGAAGGAAAATATTTCAAAGAATAAAAAGAATGAGAGAGAGAAAGAGAGAGAGAGCAAGAATGAGCAAATGAGACAGAAACCTAGAGATGGGAAGAGTGAGAGAGACATGGTAAGATTAATGTTCATACTGATGAACTCTGCTCAGTGTAAATTCATTAATCCATCACAGTCAGCATACATGGTGCAAAGATATCAGTAATGATATCAATTCATGAACAAAAACATTTACATTGCACGATTTTGTTTTTTAGTGGTAATTGTATCCTGAAATACAGTGATCAGCGTTTTCTTGTTTTTAAATTTCTGGTTAAAGCAGTCAAGAATGAGAATGAATATGTGAGTCAGTCAGTCCTTGCTATCATTATGACAAATGTGTGCAATGATTTTCCATGACAGTTCAGCAAAATGAATCATCTACATATTTTTAAATGAATATTAATGGCATAAGTAACTTATTTATAGCATGTTAAAGTACATTAAAAATAATTTATATTATACAAATTAAAGAATAATTTGCTTACCAAAATATATCTTAACACCTTTTGGTTAGAAATCTGATTTTTTTGAAATAATAATAAAATAATTTAAACATTAAAAATAAAATAAATAATAAATTTATAAATAATTCTAACAATAATATTTATAATAATAATTTAAAATTTTTATTTTATTCTAAAATAAAGACTTTCAAAATAAAATCTTTGAATAAAGCTTGTTGAATGGGTGAATTTACTTTTAATGTAAAATGATATTTAAAAATTAATCAAACAAATGACACACATCATCATCGATACAAAACCAGCAACAGTAGATATCTGAATGTTGAATCAGAAAATAATGGTCAACTGATAAACAACAACTGGTCAATCCAGTGATAACAGACAACTGATACAATGATGACTGTTGAGAGTTGGAACGTGATAGAGATGCATATTTTTGGTGAAGACTTGGACTTATGGCAGTTGACATTAGCAAACGGTTTCCTTAATCTTGACAAATATCTGGCTGAAACAGAAACCGCAGTTCTCAGACCACATTAATCTCTGACCACTTTCAATGAAATAAAAAAAAAAAAAAAAAAAAAAAAACTTAAAAAGTAGCACCTGAATCATGCCTTGTTTCTGTTGCATGTTCCACGGCAATAAAAAGCCTGCTAACACTGAAACAAGCAGTGGTGGGTCTGTGATGAAACTGATGAAACATTAATGTGCTGTGATGCCAAGCATGGTACCAGGAATAAAGTTCTGCCAAGAGTCAGGATGGCTGACATTAAATATTAATTCTTTCCTTTCTGTCATATGTGCAGCTGAACTGCATAGCAGGTTTAATTAGGAAAGCAAGCCAGTAATAACAAATAGGTGAGACATTTAAGACTAATGAGAAACAGAAAGAAAGTTAAAAATAATTTATGGATGAGATGTGGAATGTTGACAGTTTGCTGTAGTTTGTGGCCAGGAACATCAACAGTGTTTCTCTATCACAAACATTCTCTCTTCCTTACAAAATATTATAATTACAATTATTCCTTCTTTCTCACAAATTCTTTACATTAGAAATATTGTTTCCTCTTTTCAAACATTTTTTCTTTACAAATTCTCAATATTTACAAATATTTCTTCTTTATTGCTGTCTCCACATACAAATATCCTTTCTTTACAAATTTTCTACATTATAAATACCCCTTCTTTAAAAATTTTCTACATTACAAATATCCATTCTTTACAAATTTTTTACATTACAAGTATTCCTTCTTTAAAAATTCTCAATATTAGAAATATTTCTTTTTATCATTGTCTCTACATTACAAATATTCCTTCTTCTTCACAAATTTCTTTACTTTACAAATATTTCTTCTTCCTTAAAAATGTCTCAACACTACAAACACTTTTACAAAATATTCTCTAAATGAGAAAAACAAAACATTCATGCCTCCATCATCAGAATCTTATTATTTATTTTCTTATTAATGCATACAAATCATTCAAATAAAATTAAATTAAAATAATTATTATAATTATATATGTTGAAACTCTGAAAAGAACTGTATTAAAGAATCAATCCCATATGTTTTTGCCTTTAGTCAGAAGATCTCAGCTACTGGGTTAACAAAATCTGTTATAGGTAATATTATCTTTTTTCCTCTTTATTTATTTTTTTTTTTTCTCTTTTCTTTTCATTCTTTAATTTTTTTTTTCTCTCATTCTCTTTTATTTTTTATTTTTGATCTTTCATTTTTCTTTCTCTCTCTTTTCTTTTTTTCTTCTTTCCATTTTTTTTTTTAATTATTAAAATTAAATACTTTTTTGTTAGACTCTGACAACATAATGTCTGACTAAGAGTGTTAAGGATATTGTTGACAGAGGCAGAGTGTTTGTGTTAGAGCAAAAGACACAGCAGGAGAAAAGATCACAATCTAGCATGTTCTTTGTAATTCAGTGTCCTCCTCATTTCCTAACAGTGTCAGCAGTAAACAGTGATAAATCACTTTCATAACTTGAAATAAAACACTGGCTACCAAAAAAAATTAAACATAAACATTTATTTTGTATTTTTAAATTGAAGAAAAGAGAAGAAAAGAAAGGAATTTGTTTTCAAGCAAATGGAGGGAAACTGGTTTGAATGAATAATTTATTAGTGAAATGGTAAATGTCTTTTGAACTGCATGTTAGTTCATATTTGTTTATCATTATTGGTCATGGTTGTAGTAGAATACGTAGCAGCAGTTGCAGTGGTAGTAGAAACAGAAGCAGCAATAATGGTGGCAGTAACAGTAGTAGAAGTGGTAGGATTAGAATAGTAGATGTAATATTAGACATAGTATTTATTGAGGCAGTGTTGGAAACTGTCACAGCATCAGGAAAAATAGTGCTTAATAATAGTACCTAGTTTAGTTAACTAACAGTAATGCCAATAACAAAAGTAGGAACAATGGTAGTAGCAGTAGCTGTAGTAGTAATAGTAGCAACTGTAACAGCAATAGTGACAGTAGTAACTGTGGTATAATACAGTAACAGTAGTAACAACAGAGGAAGCAGTAATATTAGTAGTAGTAATATTACTAGTAATAGCAGTAATAACATGTTTTGTTCTCGTTAATCACAATATCCATCGTGCTGTGATTATTTTGATTATACAGAATATTAGTCCAGTTCTTTTAACTGTTCAATTAAATTACTTGAAAATATTGTTAATATGAAAGACATATTAATGAACATTAATCATATGAAAAACAAACTAATCTGAACAGGAACTGATAATCTTATATTTGGATATAGAATAATTAAAATGATAAATCAATATTGTCCTTGGCATCTTACAAACATTCATTAATTTATAAACATAATTAAACAACCAAAAATAGTCTTATATGTTAGCTGCATTTGAAAAACCAAATATATTACAGTTTGATGTTTTTAATTAGTTTGAACTTATACATCTCTTTCAAACTTTAAGATACAACTTATTACAGAGTAATAGACACTGGGGATCAGCTTAAGACTAAGATGCAATGATGGACAGTCTGTGATTAAAGTATGTAAATGAGACTTACAATGGTAAAGAGACTGTAAATAAACTGACCACATAACTGAGTTATAAAAATGTTGGATATTAACAAATTAGGAACATAAAACGACCCTTTAAAAACTGACATGATATAAAACATAAGATTGTGCTATGTAATAATGGTATATAATTTGCTGCTTGGTTATATAAATAACACTGACTTGGTTATATAAATAGGTACATAATTGTTGCAAGGATTGTATAAATGACACTGACAGTGATAAATAACATGTTCAAGGTATATAGTTTGTGGCTAGGTTATATAACTAACACTGACAGTGGTTTAAAAGGTAACTATGGTATATAAATAACAGTGACAGTGATGTACAAAATGTGACTACAGTATATAAATAACAATCACAGTGGTGTGCAACATATCACTTAGATATATACTTTGTGGCTACGATTATATAAATAACACTGACAGTGGTATGTAACATATGTCCAAGATATAAAGTTTGTGGCTAGGTTACAGAAATTACACAAAGCTACACTACACTGAGTTTATTACTACAAGTAGTAGACCAGATATTAAATTGTAGATGGTTGCAATTTCCTTTTAACAAGTTAATTGCCAATAGTCTGCCAGTCTTGGAGATTTGCAGCCTATTACTGCGACTGTGGAGTGATTTCTGTATGCAATCTGTACACTGGCCTTAGGTGGGATTAGAATTTAATTTACATCACATAACAAACATTCAAGTCTTGGAATTAATGAGTTCAGATTATGTCCTTCAGCAAACAGCAACATTTTTGTTGTTGTTGTTGTTTTTTGTTTTAATGTTCTTTTATTCCTATTTGTTGTTGTTGTTGTTGTGAGTTATTATTTTTTTTTTTATCTTCAGTTATGGGTATCATTTATAAATACAATTTCTTTACCCTTCAGTCAAAATTTTTAATGCAGAATGTTATTTCTGTGTTAAAACTTTATGAAAATATCTGCTCAAAAAGGTAATATTTTCATAGAGCTCAGACTTGGTAACACATTCTGAATTAGTTAAAATTTTCATTAACATCATTCTTAATACAAAACAAAAATATAACGGCTTACCTCTACAGCCTCTATTTTTTTCTTCAGCATACTGTCAAGCTGATTCTTCACCTGCATGAGATCCCCAGCAACGTCTTTTTCTTCTATTGTCACCTTGTTACGATTCCTTTGATAATACTGAAACAACAAAAACACACAAAATAATACACACATTAAAACATGAGCACGTAAATGATGAAACAGTGGTGGGGATAAACCTGGAACAATCTGAGGTTTGGAGAGAATGTGTGGACAGATAGCTGGATGAAGGAAAGGACGGATGGGTGGATGGATGGATGAAATGATTTCAGTGAGGTTGGTTATGGATGATGTGTTCAAGGATGTATGAAATGACTTCACTGAGGTTGGTTATGGATGATGTGTTCAAGGATGTATGAAATGACTTCGGTGAGGTTGGTTATGGATGATGTGTTCAAGGATGTATGAAATGACTTCACTGAGGTTGGTTATGGATGATGTGTTCAAGGATGTATGAAATGAAATTGGTTATGGATGATGTGTTCAAGGATGTATGAAATGACTTGTTTGGTTATGGATGATGTGTTCAAGGATGTATGAAATGACTTCAGTGAGGTTGGTTATGGATGATGTGTTCAAGGATGTATGAAATGACTTCGGTGAGGTTGGTTATGGATGATGTGTTCAAGGATGTATGAAATGACTTCAGTGAGGTTGGTTATGGATGATGTGTTCAAGGATGTATGAAATGACTTCAGTGAGGTTGGTTATGGATGATGTGTTCAAGGATGTATGAAATGACTTGAGGTTGGTTATGGATGATGTGTTCAAGGATGTATGAAATGACTTCAGAAATGATGTGTTCAAGGATGTATGAAATGACTTCACTGAGGTTGGTTATGGATGATGTGTTCAAGGATGTATGAAATGACTTCAGTGAGGTTGGTTATGGATGATGTGTTCAAGGATGTATGAAATGACTTCGGTGAGGTTGGTTATGGATGATGTGTTCAAGGATGGATGAGGTGAATGACAAGGAAATCAAAATGAACAGACTGGTTTGAGATGAATGGATGGATGTATGGACAGTTAAATAGTAAATATAGGTTAATCAAATTCATTTAAAGTGATTTTAATTTCTGGCTGTTTGTTTCCAAGATTATGGCTGCTTTCAAGCTACAGTTTAAAAAGGAAAACAGAATTTTAATTTTACAACAGTAAATGAATCCCATTGCACTGATTATTATGTTATAAATACTTCAGTGTCAAATAATGATAACAAGAATAAGAAGAAAAAGAAAAAGAAGAACAACACTAATATTAATAATAATAATACTAATAATAAACTTTTTTTGTTTAGTATTCCTCTATAAAACAACTATCCAAATTAATAAAAAGAAGTGATGTTTTAATAACATTTATCTCTCTCTCAGGTTTAATGTCCATCCATCAAATCACTGTGTGTCCATAACACCAATCTCAGTGTTGTGACTGTGATGTTAATAACTTACTACAAACACACTTCTCAAAATATTCCCAATCATCTAACAGTTATTATAGTTCTCTCATCTATTTACAGAGGAACATGCTGGTCTTAGGCTTTCATCATTAGGAGGAATGTTTTACCATTATTCAATGAGACATTTAAAATACATTATGGTATTACATGTACTGTTAAAGATAATGAGAAAGGAAACCCACTGTTATAACAAAAAAATTATTATTTTTCATTTAGCAGAAATATTTATTTATTAATTTTTTAAAACATGGCTTTTATATAAATATAATATGTTAAAGTGGAAATGTATTATAGCTTATCCATAAACACAGTTATCTATTAGCAAAATACATCTTTTAAAATAAGTGTGCCTTCCCATGAACAGGAACATACTGATCTTTAATACACCAATGATGTTGTACCAAAATCTGTTGTTATTTAATACTATTTTCTTTGAACTCTCACTATTTATCACTTCATGTTTTGTAAAAAAATTATATCTCTATTAGTATTTTGATTGCTGAAAGTCTGTTACTATTTAGCACTTTTTAAACTCTCTCTCTATTAAGCAATTCATATTTTGTAAACTCAGTCATTATTTAACATTCTGAATGCTAAAATCTTGTTATTTGACACATTAAATGCTGAAAGCTATTGCCATTTAACATTTTGAATGCTACTGTCTGATGCTGTTTAGCACATTTTATGCTGAAGTATCTCGCTGTTATTTAACTTATTGTTCTGAAAACATTATTCACATTGTTAAAACATTCTGTACAGGATGCTGTTGAAGTGTTGATACTGAATCACCGAACTGTGAAATGTCATTGTCCTTGCTTGTAGATATTTTCTGTCAATGCTCTTATCTTCCGTACAAATCAATTCAATTTAATGTTTGTCTTTTCACTTTTTCTGTCTTTTCATTTCAAGAGATTCCATTCATTATGCTCAGTTTTTTTATATGGAAATGACATTTGAAGATATTTTAAAAACTAATGGTTCTATTTGAATTTTTTGTTATCGTCAGAATTTATTCATTTTACATTATGTGACTGTACTTCTAAATAGATATTAGAATTTTATTCTTTTTTATAATAATAATAATAATAATAACCAGTAACAACAACTGTGTGATATTATTATTATTATTATTATTATTATTATTATCCTTTGATGACTAAATCAATATTTTATAAAAGAAACACCCACTAATATAGTAACTAAAACTTTTATCTTTGTCTCCCTCACAACAACAGTTAAACACTAATACTTTCATGCACACATAACTGAATGAATTCCCATTCCAGTTATACCCAAATAAAACACTCTTGTATTATTACTGTGTGTTTTCCTTCCTTCAATAGCGGAGCATCAGTGTGTTGAATTTGGCTTTGGTCAACATCTCTGCTATGTGTCATTCATTATTTGATCCCAGCCAAAAGGCTAAAGTGCATTCTTTGGTCGTTAATGCTGATATTTGATTAACTTGGTATTAATTTTTTGCTCCTTTGCACACTAACACGGTGATCTTTGAGTGTTAATGTCAGTCTGAAGCTTCTGGTTTACAGATGAAAGGAATAAATGAAAGAGTTTAGGTATAAAATGGCTTATTCCTTCAAACCAATCAATGGCTCTGTCCAAAGGCTGCCATTACATTTGTAATAGCAGAATAGAACTCTGTGTTATTAAGTAATACTTTGAAATAGAACTCTGTGTTATAAGTAATACTTTGAAACAGAACTCTGTGTTATTAAGTAATATTATGTTGTACAAAACGTATCAGTGTAGTGCTACATAAATATAGAATATTAAGGTGTTAACTTATACACATGCAACATTTCTATTTTATTTTCTGTCATATGTAACACAAGGCAATTATGCAAGTGAGTCAGTGGGGCTTGTTTACCTGAACACAAAAACAACAACCAAAAAATACTCTAGTGACAATTTCTATAAAAATCACAGACATCAGGAATAATTAAGATTCATTTTAAGTTAAAAATCAAATTTAGCATTCTGTTATAACCTTTTATTTAAGCCATAGAAATGTTAATAGAAGCAATTAGCTATTTTTCAAATATTTCTTTTTATTGGCAGAAATGGTATTTGATTAGTTACTTTAACTTTAAAAATAAATAGTGTTGTAACCTTACAAATTTTAGGTTAATTTTTAACTATTTTGATATTTTTGTTTCTTTCATTTTGACCTTGAATTTGTAATAATTTTAGACATATAAAGAAATATATATATATATATATATATATATATAAAATATCTAACATATGTCACTGTGTATATCTACAGGTCCATATATTATTATATATAATATTTTACATATATCAAAAACATATTTAAAGGTCCATATAATATTATTATTATGTATATTATTTTACATATGTCACAGATCAAAACACATACATACTTTTTGTATGTGCATAAGAGTATTATTTTGATCAGCAGCATATGTACTGGTTGCACCAAAACTAAACCGGGATTTTATCAGAGCCAATTGTGGGCGAGTTAACACTGTTTCAATTGCTGCTCCAGACACTGGTCATTACATTAGCACATCCGCGGATCAAAGCTGTCTCCTCTGTCATCAACAGCGCACTCAGCCGACATTTTCCTTCCTATTACTGGAGATATCTCACACGTTTGCTCCCATAAAGGTAATGATTAGCAGAGAATTCCTTCCATTAGTGGGAAGAAGCTGTAATGTTTGCTGAAGCATCTGTTGTCCATTCAGACTGGGAATCTGATGTTCCAGTTTCATATTTGACCATACTCGAAAAAATTATCTTGTTAACCTATCGTATGTGTGTGTGATTCCAACAACTAACAAGCACAATTGAAATCATACGAGTTGATGAATAGAGAGTGGGAGATTGAGGCTGTAGCAGTCATGACAGGCAAGCTTTGACCTTTCTTGATTATATGTTACAAATGCATAAATAGGTGAAATGGTGTACATAAGTATATTATTATAAATATGATACTGTATGCAGACATTCAGGTCCATATTCAAATATATACACTTACATACAAAAACACAATTACAAATACATACAAATAAACCTATTATTAAGCTAACCAGCACACACCCACTCCCACACACACACACACACACACACACACACACACACACACACAGACAAACACAAATACACACATGTATACAGATATACATATATACAAAATATATATAAAAGTACATCAAAAAAGTATAAGCACAGTAGGCTGCTGACATCACTGACTTAAACTGGACTATTCTGATGCCAGTTCAGTGGTGATATATTTGTGTGTTTCCCCTCTAGAAGAGGAAATGCCGTAGGGGTGTAAGGTCAGACATCTTTATTGTCCAGTTTAATAACTTTATTATCAACTGACCATCTACTATTCTTCACTTGTTTCTGGTCACTTTATAATTGAGATAGTAGATGTAGTAGTCGTAGTACTATAAAGTAGTAAGAAGTCTGTAGCAATAGTAGTAGTAGCAGTAGTAATAGTAATTATAAGATCTACAAAAAGTAATAGTTAATAGTGGTAGTTAGGAGTAGTAATAGGAAATAATAAGTAATTAGTAGTAACAAGTTAGGAGTTAGTAGCAGAAGTAAATAGTCATACTAGTAAGTATATAGGTTATTTGTATGTAGTAAATAATAATAGTAGCAGTAAGTAGTGGAGGTTATAAGTTGTAAGTAATAAGTAAAAGTAACTTGTAAATAGTAAGTAGCACTAGTAAGTTGTAATAGTTGTAATAGTAACCTGTAGGTATCACCAGTAAGGAGTTAGTACAGGTGTAATAAATTGTAAGTGGTAAGTAACCATAATAATTCCTACCACAAATATAGCCATGATCATTATCATATTTACTGTCAATATAAAATTATAAAAACCTGTTTAATGAAGCAACAGTGATATTTATATCATCATCATCACACCATCATAATTATTGTCACTGTGTTTATCACAACCATCATCAATATCACATTACAGCCAATATAAAATTTGCTGAAACACTTTTTTTTTAATGAAGCAATATTGATGCCACCTTTAAAACAATGCAGTGTATTTGTGCATGAATTAGTGACTTAGAATGTCTCTATACAGGAGTTAGATTCTGGAACACTATCCTCAATTCAAACATATTTCAGATAGAAAGTATGAATAGTCATATTTTATTGAAAAATAATAGACTTAAACAGACCATTTTATTGAAAAAAATACCATTTTCATCTTTGAAATAAAATTTCAGGTACAAACTGTGAATCTGTTAGACAGTGTTTGAAATACAGAAGACAGAAATTAGTATGTGTATATTAGTAATTCAATTAGCCACAATCTCATGCATGTCAGTTTTAGAATAATCAATTTGTGTCTTAACAAATTAGTGAAATGACTAGAATGGCTGGGTCAAGCTTTAAGACATGAAGTTAACAACATAATTAAGTTAACGTCAATCACACCAGTCCCATCTTCACAGTGATACACAGGAGGACATTCTCCTGACACAGAATTAGCACCGATCATCTCTTTGTCATCTTTAAAGTGATGTATTAATGTCTAAGTATAGACTTGTAAACTGACACACAGGTGCTGGTCCTCATCTTGAGAAAGATGCATTTGTGTCTCAGTGTAGGTTATAACACACACAGAGACAAACACAGACATACACAGACATTCACACACACACACACAAACACAGACATACACAGACATTCACACACACAGAGACAAACACAGACATACACAGCCATTCACACACACAGACACAAACAGGCACAAACAGAGACATACACAGGCATTCACACACACAGACACAAACACAGACATACACAGACATTCACACACAGACATATAGAAAGCATGAAATGGACATATGTTAGACATGAAAACATGAAATAGACATATGTTATTGAAAAATAATAGACAAACAGATCATGTATTGAAGAAATATAATTTTAATCTTGAAATAAAATTTCAGGTATGAACTGTGAATTTGTTAGATAATATCAGTAGTACAGATGCACATATCACACACATACACACAGGAATACATATAGAGACAGACATATAAACACAGATGATCAAATACACACAAACATCCAGCAGTATTTAAGCAACTTGATTATCAAAGGTTTTTACCAGTTTATGATAAGGTATATATAAAAGAGCTCACATAACTAATTGACAAAGGTTTTCTCTCTGCTATAACTGACACCTCGTGATATCAATATTAAAACAATCTGAGATTTTGTTAAATGTGAATCAATGATTCACTTTACTAACTTATCAGACAAACCAGTTCTTCATTCATTTGTCTCATTAGTTAGAACCAACAGGTAAATATAGAAAGTATTTTTCATGTGACATAAATTTGATAAAACCAATGCTTCATTTACTATCATGCACCTTTGTTTATACCAGTGATACATTTGACACGATACCTTTGTGTTCAAAAATACATTTATATCAAACAGGTAAATATTAGTGGTAGTTTTCATGATGTAAAGTGAAAAACAGTTTCAAATTAGCACCAGTAAAATCCGTGTCACCTGAAGAGTGTTGACCAATGACTCAGTTAGCCAGCATCGTCAGCTGACCATGGTGGACAACTGAGGAAAGCAATCACTTCAAGGACACACATAATTCAACTCAACTCAACACTTGTGACTCACGAAAATTTTGTCAACTAACTTAATTAACCTGAATGGTGTGAAAATGTCTGATAGATCTTCATTTAATTGCTTAATCAATTGCTGGTGTGAGTACTCGACAGAGTGGAGAGCAGAGACATTGTGCAGCCAGAACCTGCTGCTTCAAACCTCACACCTCTCTAACAGGAAAAGATTAATAAGTAAGAGAGAGTTAATCCATTCCCACTTGCTTTATTTGCTGACTAATTTGAACGTTTTCCCTGGTGAAAAGTAATTACTCTTAATAGCACTGACAGCTTCTGCTTTTTAGAATGTTCTTTGTTCCTTAGAGAGATAATTATGTAAAATATAACTTTATTTTATTTTTATTTTTTTTCTGACTTTATTTTTTTTTAAAAGATTTTGCTTTTAGAAAGTATAATCAATCTTTTAATATTTCATTTGTTGAAAAGTTGGTCTCTCTTTCTTTGACGTTGTTTCTTACTTTCTTATTTCTTTCTCTCTTTCTTTCACTTTGTTTCTTTCTTTCTTATTTCTCTCCACCACTCTTTCTCTCTTTGACACAGATTTTAGATTTCTTTAAACAATTTTGTTTTTGTAATTCTCTCCTGATTTTGGGGTTATTAGTTTGTAAATAAATGGTATGTGCTTTTATATCTATAAAACAAACAAACAAAGCATAAAAAAGATTCCTGGCTTATCATAAGTAAAAGTCCATAGTATGATTTCACAAAGTTTTATTTGTCATACTTAAATTATAAAAGTCTTGAAAAAAAATAAAATAAAATAAAAATAAAAAAGCTTTTTCAGTCTAAATACCAGATACTGACAACTCTTCAAAATGTATCAAAAATATGTTAATTTTAATACCATTTCAAAATAACGTGGAGAATGGTATTCAGCAAGGCCAAATTAAAATGTGTTTTTTTAATAAAAATAATATTAATATTAATATTAATAATAAATAAATAAATAGACAGATAGACAGATAGATACATAAATAGAGAGACTGATAGATAAATAAATAAATAATGAGGATGAATGCTATTCACAATAAAAAACATTTTAATTTGTATCATGAACTAAAAAAAACTATTTTCCTGGACAGTAATATTTTACCCTAGCAGGAAAAGAAAAAAAATAATCCAGAACATATGTTTTCAGTAATAATAAAAAAAAGAAAAGAGAATTAAGAAAATATTATGAGACATTAGATTTAATCACATTAAGACTTAGTGTAAATCAGCAGTAAATTCTATTCCCAGTGAAATCAATCTAACTTAATGGATTGTAAAAAAAGAGAAAGATATGAAAACCCACAACACCATTATTTTATCTTAGCAGATTATAAAAAAAATGTGTTTAAAGAAATGTAATAGTCTCAAGATACCCATGTGAAAATCCATTAGTTACTGGGCTAGTGAACTCATTTAATCTTTTCACTCATTTTGATATAAAATAATTTTTAAAAAACAAACACTTTCTGAACTAAAAATCAACAGGATATTGTATTGAATTTTTTCTTTTGTTTAATATATAACTTTTTGAATATTTATTTTATAAATATATATATATGTATATATATGTATGTGTGTTTGTGTGGTGTGTGTGTAAAAATTCTGTAACATTCAAAATAAATAAATCTTATTACTTTTAAAAACAATTGTTTCTGTAAAAATAAATATAATGGTAAAATTCTATTCAAATATATCTTTTTATCTTATAACCTGAATTTAATTTAGCAAACATATCAACAATGGTAACATACAAAATAAATAACTCCCCATTTTGTACTTAACATATCATTTTAGTTGAAATCAAATCTGTATCAGCAATATCAAAATTAACATTAATTCAGTTTAATTCAGTAAAAAAATACAGTATTCAATAGTAATATAAAAAATATAAAAACCTTCTTTTTGAGTTAAGCACATATCATTTTAACTAGACTTTAATGAAGCAAAAATAAGATCTATAATGCTAACATAAAAAACAGATTTTTCATAACAAATTTAAATACAGTTCAGCTAACTTTAATACAGTGAAAACAACAGAAACAAATATATAAATCTTCTTTTTGAATTTGAAATATATCATTTTAATTCCATTTAATACAGTAAAAACATTCTGTACAAAAAGGTAGCATCTAAAATACATTAATATACAAATGTTCTTTTTCAACTTTCCATATATCATTTTAACTCAGTTTAATGTATTAAAAACAAAGTGTGTAAAAACAGCAACATCTGAAAGAGATTTAATTTTACACCCACTACTTATGTTACCAGACTTCAGTGTTTATTAACTCAGAGATTAGCAGTATTGGTTTTTCAAGAGGAAATGTAGTAGTCTGTTTGAGACGGCTTAGGTAAGAAGCCACAAAGTGAAAATCAATGCAGCAGAGATACACGGCTCATCGTGCTGACAGACAACAGAGTCTGCTCAGTGAGCAGATCCATGTAATGGGAAGGAAAACATTGACGAAATTCACCGTGCAAATCTTTTTATGTTGTGCGACAGTGAAACTATTAGCCAATCTTCCGAGTCTGATAGAGTGAACATAGGTGTTAGCATTCACAAAGACTTCATTTGTTTCTTACTGTAAATGTGACACTGGGAAAATATTTTGGACCAGTATTAAAATGTATATAGATTTTGTGTGTGTGTGTGTGTGTGTTATGTATATATGTGTTTATATGCTTGTCCATATGTTTGTGTAAATGTCTATGTATGTGTGTCAGTTACTGTGTGTGTATATACATATCCTCAGAAAAACAAGTGCACACACAAACATATATATACACACACATATACATGTGTCTGCATGTGACTGTGTGTGTCAGCAATTTAATAAGATGTCTTCATAGGTATTAGCATGCATCAAAACTTCAATTATTGGTGACATCACTGTCATACTGCAAGTTTAAGTCACAATTCTGTAACAAAAACTATCAGAAGGATTCTATCACAAAAACTTTTGTTTCTTCAAACCAGTCAAAGTTGTGTGATACATGCTGTTAATTTTAGAGTTTTCATGGTACAGTTTAAGTATTGTTGTCCACACAACACATCACAATGTGAGAAAACCATTTAATAACACAGAAGATTTCTGTAAAGGTTTTTGTAAAGATTTCACAGCAGTTATGTTAATATTTTCTACTGCTACATAAATCATTCAAGGAAATGGGCTAAAACGTATTAGTTACAGTCCAGATACACAGATGACAGTTTGCTGGATCAATCCTGTTCAAAGCACTAACTGGACTATTTACTATCTGAACTGATCTGAATTTTATTACACTCATGTCATAGTCTGTGAAAACTGAGAAATTTACTAATCAACAAATAACATAGTTAAAAGAAGCCATGTCAGTGACTGGTTTAATTGTGTTCTATGCAGAAAACCATAATCATGCTATTTTATTTATTATTAATTTTAACTTTATCATTCACCATTATTTTATGATATTTTTTTATTGACAATTGGTAACCATAGTTATTGTCTAAGCTGTCATTAAGTACCCATTCATTAATTAAGTAGTAATAATAATGATCATTTACTGGCTTTTACTTGCTGAAGTGTAAGTAAAATGTTTTATTCATGTGTTGCTGGGTCCTGCTGTTTGATGGTTATGATGAGACTGGCTCACAGGATCAATTCCATTTCCCTCCAGATTAATTCCCACTGCAGTTACAATTGCCTGAGTATTTCAGTGACATGTAATTAATAAACTGTTCTGTGGTGTTTAACGAATACGATTGGTCACAGGAACAAATCCCCCTAACTTCTTCTATTAGGCTGTTTCTCATTCTAGTTAACACTCATTTAACTAATTTATCAGAAGTCTTAATGTATGTGTGCTTTCATGTCTAGGGGAAGGTTGATATAAATATTCACTTTTTGCTGTTCATTAAGAGTGTACTCAGTGGAATAGCAACATCTTCCATTTTACATATAATAGTTATATATAAAAAATGATGTGATATATAGTAACCATAAAAGTAAATATATGTGTTGAAGAATGGATGTTCATTTTATTTCCCCCATCTTCAATATTGAAGAAATTTTATTCTTTTTTCCCCAGAAAAACCTAAGTGAACTAATTTAACCTTTTCACTCACCTTAAAAAAAAAAATAATAATAACACTAATATTCATAAAGAAGAACAAAATTACACAGTAAAATATCATAAAAACAAAGTTTATCACAGTTATTAAAGTTTTTTTTAAAAATCATATAAATTTAATTTTCACTGTCTAGACATCCAAAGTAATATTGATTACTAAAATTATATTAATGATTTTTTTTTACATTCACTACAGATGTTATCAAAATTCATCTTGGGACTGAATTACAGCTAATATAATAATGTCTGATCATCCTGAGTATCAGTCTTCAAATGTCAAATGATAAATCAGATTGATTTTTCCTGTAATCAACAGATGAAGCTAAATTAAATTTAAAAATGAAAGAAAATAGAATCCAAAATGTTTAGAAACATTCATAATAAAGAAAGAGATTGACTAAAATACAGGAAAGTCTTCTAATAATGACTGAAGAAAACTGGAAGAAAATATAATAAAAGAAAATCTGACGGAGATTGAAAATTAAAAAAAATAATAATCAAAAGGAAATATCTTTTTATTCTGATATTGAATAGCTATGAAAACAATTTAGAAATGTTTAATAATAAAAGTATTAGTCCCTTAAAGAAAAATTCTTATTTAAAAAGTAGATGAAATTTATTAACAAAAATGTTGGATTAGTCCAAATATGAAATATCTCTTACTGAAGAATTATATTAAAGAAAAAATATTTTTAAAACGCATTAAATTACCCTAAATGAAATAATATTTATTGAAGAACTGTACTGAAGAAATGATATATTATCAAAACATTAAATTATTCCCCATACAATATCTTTAACTATTAATAAATATCTAACAAAAATATCAGATTACTTCACCCATAATATCTTTCATGAAGACTGAAGAATATTTATAAAGTTGTTTTTTTGTTTTTTAAATAACTATACATAAAGCGTCTGTTATTAAATTTTTTGCTCAGAGGCAGGATAGAAAACCCAACACTCAAAATATTTGTCTACAGAAGTAATTTCAAATTCTTTCTTTCTCTGTGTGTGTGTGTGTAAAAACAGCCCCCAATATTCCACATTGAAAATTTTTGATATGGATTTAAAATGTTTAAATAGTCTAGAAAAAACAAAAAACAAATGAAGTTTTTAAAATCTAAAAATGAATTCGAACATAAAGGAAGTTTAAATTCTGAAAAAAAAAAAAATGAAAACAAAATAACAGGAAGTTTAACTTTCAAATAAAAATGTTAACAAAACTAAAAAGGAAGTTTATCAAAAGGATTCACCTCTTTAAATGACACTGGTCTTTTAGAGGGTTTTAACTTCATTCATTTTTTTAAACAGCAAAACATAGAAATTAAAAAAGAAACTTTTTTTTTTACACACCGGCTTATTTGAGATGTTACAGAAGTCAAAGAACCCCAGAAAAATACTAATTACGTAAATGAAATTGCACAGATATAGAAATGTAAAACGGAATCATGATTGACAAGAGCAAATTAAGCACAGCAAGGTTTCGACATGGAAATAAAGGTGGGTGGATGCAGCTGTATAATGTTTACTTCATAAACAATCTGCAACAGATCTGAGTGGGAGGATTATCACGCACAAGCACAGTTCATCTGAACATGCTTGGCAAATTGGAATTTTTTTTTCCTCAATATCTGTCATTTAATTTTTTTTGGGGGGGCCATATGTGATTTTTTTTCTCTTTAATGGTCTTCAATACGTTTAAATATAAAAAGAGTGATCAATATTTTTGTGTTATTTCTGGTATGACTGTCTGAAAACAATAACAGTTATTTAAGCACATGTGTCAAACAGATTCAGAACATCATCACTAGAACGTATTTGTCAAATGTTGTGTTGCATGTGAAGAAGAAAGAGGTGTATTGAGTATGATGTAGCTGATTAAACTGGTATTTTAAAACCTTTACAGTACACAAGCTTTTATTTTACACAAAGAAGTGAATGCTTATTTCTCTTAATAACATTTAAACAGAGTTTAATATTGACTGTAGGTTGCTGGATCAGTCCTCCTCAAAGCACTAACTGGACTGTTTACTATATTAACTGATCTGAATTTAATTACACTTAATCAGTGACAGTTGAGAATATTTATATACAACAAATAAGATAATTAAAAGAAGTCGGTGGCTGGTTTAATGACACGATGTGTTTTTCTGTGATCCTGTGGCTACCCTCTATCACAGAGCATCAGTGTATATTTTGTATACCTCCCCATAGACAGGAAAATCCATACCACAGCCTCTGATAAACTTGTTTTTTTTTTTTTTTGTGCTGAATTTGGATTAGCAAATAGATTCATAATCTTTCATGCCTTAGAGACTTGTAATCCAGATCACATTTAAATTCATATTTCAGTCATAAATTACACAGGATAATTATTAGCGGATGAGGCTGTGAGAGTTGTAGGGAAACATTTATCTGTAATTTCACAGATTGTTTGTTATTCTGCATTGCAACTTCTTGGCATTTGACGATTCAACTCAAGGTCAGCTGTGCACTAACTTCATTTGCAATCTAAGAAACCCCATCCATGCACACACTCTGATCAGCAAGCTAATAAAGATCAGCATGTTGAACAGACTTAGAGAACATTACCAACCGTCCTCTGTGATGGGTAACTGTGGGGTCACTGCATTGAAACGAAGACTTTGCTTTCTGACACGAAATCCCAAAAGGACCAATACTACTGCATTGTCAATTACAGATCTCTGGAAACTCATTAGTGATGGCTGAGCTGTTGCCAGTGATTGAGACAGGCAAGACATTGAAAAGCAGTGCAAGCACAGAGCATGTGTCAAAATGCATTTAATGTAACAAACTTAATGCTGTTGAAGAACAGAAAATTTTAATCCTGCAAATATGAAGACTTTATGGAGTAAAAGCAGCAGCTCTCTTCCTTTCAGTAAACATAAAAAAACAAAAAATATTTGTAAAATGTGTTTTTGCTTAGTATTGAAATTCTAAAACTATTGCTTACCTTAAATGTACTGAAGTTCATACCGATATGATATAAATTTTTAGTGATGTCATCAAGTCCAGTATTATAAAAACAACCAAACTTTAATTATGATTAATTGCATCTGTAATGGTTTAAAATTCATAGTAATGTGATACTGGTGACATAAACCTTTTAGGTCAGTATGTCAAGTTATTTTTTGAAGAAAAAAACATTTTTAACATAATGCATGACTATATTTTCATTTGCAAATTTCATTCATAAATCGAAAGGTAGTTAACCTTAATCTTTTTACAAATACATGTATAAACATTACTGTACCATGATTACAAATTAACTATTGTTTTTCCTTACATATTGTGTAATGTGAGCTTCTTTTATACTTATAATTCTTGTTTAATTCATTAATGTTTGCCAGCATTATAATTTTAATTTATTGACTTTTTTTTCTATTATCATTCTGTCTATTGTTCTGCATCTTTTAATTTTTTTTAAATTTATTTCTTGGTAGAAAAAAATAACAAATAATATATTTCCTTTTTAAAATGGTTTAAAAAAAGCTCCTTTATTATACATTTATATTTGTAAGATATTTCAGCTTTCTTTACATCACAATAAGTAATGTTAATAATGTAATTGCCTTTAACCAAATTAAAAATTTAAATGAACAAACACAAAAACATTTTTTTTTTTTTAAATCAATAAAATTTCAGGTAAAATTTTAAAATTCAATCATTAAAAATTAATAAGATAAAATAAAATAAAATGAAAAATATAAAATATCTGTGATAGTTGGATTTCTTGTTTTAAACTGAATTATAAAAAATAATAAAACATTTGTAAAGCTTCTGTTAATTATTGAGAATCTTGCTAGATTTGGTTTTGTGAAACTGCTTTCAGGCATGAATGAAGATTTTACTTCAGGAACTAAACAATTTTTTTTTATGTGTCACATTTTAATTTCAACTTGAAACATGAACAACATTTTCAGAAATATTCACTGGAAAGATGACTAGTTTGCATTATCTGTTCAGTTATTATTATTAAAGATTTTCCATTATGGAAATATAGTAAGGTGATTATGTTTATGAAAGAAAATTGAACATAATCCATTAAGCTTAATGTAAAGAATTTAAAAATGTATTTGAAATACTGAGATATAGTTCTGCTTTTTTCTGTTTGCTTGTGTTGTTTTTGTTTAAATATTTGTAATTGATTATATTTAATTTAATTAAATTCCTGACATATTTTATACAGCATACAGTAATCAGACATAAAAAGTTATTTTATTTTATGTAGTTAGAATACAAAACTCATCTGTAATAATTGGCATCACCATGTTTTATACCAATCAAGAGACATCTTTTTTAATTCTTTGGAACAGTTACAGATATCATACCAATCTGATAACTTTTCTACAAATTATTCTTCTAAGGTAGAAAGGTTTCAGTGATGTGTCCACTTTTTGTAACAGGTAAAACCTCTAGAACAGCTCTGATTTTGTTGTCAACCATTATTCAGACCATTGTTCTGCCAATTACTGATGCACCAATTCCTATCCATGGTAAACAGATGACCAGGATGCTGAATGATTCTATAGCTAATGACAATTCATGCCACTGATCAAAACACCTGCTCCTACTGTGGGTAGACTGATGATCAGAGTTGCTGAATGATTATATGGCCAATAATGATTCAAGCAGTGCTCAAACATTGATTCATCACATACCTGCTCCTACTGTGTCCAGAAAGATGATGAGGAACCTGAATGATACCATGGCCTTTCACGATTCTGGCCATTGAGCTATTCCTGCTGCAGTCAATCCCAGTTCATCACTGACTCATGCACCTGCTGCTACAGACAGGTGACAAGGTGCTAAGATCCTGTACATCAAAGACAGATCCACACAACTTTTCCTAATCCACAATACCCCAACAATCCTCATTAGAGCAAAACAAATTAATGAGTCCACTACAGATGCCAGTTTGTATATGAAAAGCTCTCTGATTACATTTTGAAATGAGGAGAGCAGCTGAGCAGGTAAGAGTGGAGCTAATTGATGGTTTTTTGCTGAATGCTGGAGTGGTATTGACCAGTGGAGAAAAGACTCTGCCTCAGTGGTGATAATTGAATACCAGCCATCACACCAGATGTAGTGAAGCACTTAGAGGTAAAAATAACCATTAACACAAGTAAGACAACAGGATGTTTGTTCTGTGGGCTTTCCTCCAGATTGGGTTACAGCACCATAGACTCAGTTCAGTGAAGACAAAAAAATGAAATTTGTTAATTCATTTTAGACAATGCTTTTTTTTTTTCACTGAGATACCAAAAGTATAAAGATAATCTGAATCTGTGTACATGGATGGTGCTATATAAGGAACTGGGGTATGCTGTGTGGGAATATCAAAGTGTATGCTATGAGATCATATAAAAATGTATAACAGGCTGATGAGAAAAATGAGATAGTAGATTCTAATTTTTGACATTATGTAGAGTTGGTTATGAAGACTTTAATAATATGAAAAATGCAGCATTCTCTGGATAAATGATATCTTAAAATTTAATACCAGAGTTATGACATTATATGGAAGTCAGTTATGATGATTCTAAAAAATGAAATATACTGGTATCTCTGTATTAATGATATCTTAAAATGACAAAGATCATAGTTTTGACATGTGGAATACATCAAGAACATTTTAATTTAAGAATATAGCTTTCTCTGTATAAATGATATCTTAAGATGTAATATCAGTTTTAACATTATATGGAAATCAGTTATGAAGATTTTAATAACAAAGAATATAGCTCTATTAAAATTTAATACCAGAGTTTTGACATGATTGAGAATACATTATGAAAAATTTAATATTATGAAGAACTCAACTTTTTTACAGTGGAAACTTCTCCTCTCTTGATAATTATTATTGTGATTAAAAATTCAAACATAAATGTCACTGTATATAAATCAGAACAATAACCTTTGAGTCTGTCAGAACGTAGAATTTATGGGTTTTTAATAAAGTATATATAAAAGATGTTCTAGTTTTAAGGACACTTTCACTCAGATATTAATTATTGCTGTTAAAAACACAAAGCAAATGTCAAGCAGTGTAAAATGGACAGTAACCCTGCTGTTACCATTAAGCATGTCTTCTCAGATTATTTATTCAGGCTGTCTCATAACAAAGTTTTATGCTGCAAAGGGGATTGCATCAGCTGCTGAGAACTGCATTAGGTTTTTTAGAATTACATCAACTATTGAGAATTACATCAACAACTGAGGAATGCCTTAGTTATCAATATTATACCATTTTGTAGACAAATTCAGTATAGTATATATTTTTAATTGTTGCACTGTTTTTTCTTTTAAATGTATTATTTGCTGGACCATATGTATATATACAACAAGAATGTATATATATATTAAAATACTGACTTTATATGATCATGTAAACATTGTTTTAAAACAACTGTGTGTAATTAGTGTGTATTTTATATTTGTTGATTGTATGTATGTCTGTGTAATTACCAGTATACACACATACACAGTTCCAGAAAATCTTTTATGTTTCTTTTCATTTTGTATTTTTTGTGGTTTTTAGGAGAGCACACATTTTTTTTCGGGGGGGGCTGTTGTTTTTTAAATCTTTTCTCTTTTTTTATTAAATATAAATAAATAAATAATATTAATAAAAATAATAAAAATAAAAATGCATCAGGCTGCTGGTTTTGTTCCATCAATTTTGAAAAAATCTAAGTAATTTGATATCAGTTTGTAATCCACTATTCACTTAATCCACTGCTTGAGGCATGGAAGGCTGCATGATCAATGCTTCTCACAAGACTACTAGAGCTGACTTGGTGGTTAAAGTGTAGTATTGATGTGTGAGATTTGTCAGGATCAATCCTTCTTAGTGAACCAATTGGGCTATTTCATGTTCCAAAATATGCGGCAAAATATTTTATCAGATTCTATGTCACGGGCTTTGCAGTCTATGTGAAGATTTTGCTAATGGAAAAATTGTGCTAACTGACAACTGAATTACAAATGATAAAAAAAAAGTAGCCAGTGTGTCTATTTTAAAGAAAATAAAAAAATTTAATTCACTTCATCCAGCATCTAAAGAAGGAGAATTGTTTTAATCCCAAGATTTAGCATTATTTGAAACCAAATCCCTTCTTTCTTCTTTAAGAATGGGATTTTATTGGTCTTTATTACAAACATCTCCATTTTGTTTTTTTTTTTAATAAAAAAGAAAGGAAAAAGGAGAAGAATAGAAATAATTTGCTGTTAAATTATATTTGCATGGTTAATATTTTACAATAGTCTTATTATATTCTTTATGGATTAGCTTCATCATCTTACAAAAAAGTTTTTTGGGTTTTTTTCACTGTGGATTAGTATTAGCAGGTTTAGTAATCTTTTTCTTTTTATATTTTATGATGAAATTGTTTGATTTCTTTTTTAAACAAAAGTTATTAAAAACAGATGTTTTTTTTATTATTATTATTTGTTTCATGATGGATATCAAATTGTGGCATGTAACAGTGTGAGAAAGTGTTTTGACAGATTTGACTAAAAGCTTTATCAAGATTCTCTTGTTTAGTGATTTTGTTCAACATTCTCCCACTATCACTTTAACTAACGCAGATAACCTCAAAAAAAAAAAAAAAAAAAAAAAAAAAATAAAATAAATTAAATTAAAAAAAAAAAATATAATGGTAAAATGATACAGACTAAAAGAAGTATCACACATTATTAAGTTTTTATTTGATACCAGGTGTAAAATTATTGCATTTAAATTTTCAGATTTGTGTTTACATGTTTGGGCTATTTTGATTTCATTAATTTAATAACAATTTACAAAGCAAAGAAGAAATATCCATTCATACAAGATTTATTGATTAAAATCTCACCAATAATTTAAAAATATTAATTCCTGCTACCACTGTTATGATTACCACGATAATTATTTTAAAATACTGTTAACATTTTCAGTAAAACACAATTTTGCATTTTTTCTTTTTGCATGTATTTGGTTAATTCATTTTTTTTAAATAAAGGAAGCCAATTAGACACATTTCTGTAAACAAACATTTAGACTTCAGTAACCAAAAACGGCATTAATTACTTATCTGTCTTTTAATGCCTGCTTGTATATGGATGTATGTATATGTGCATGTCTGTATGTGTATATGTATGTATGCATATACTTATGTATATAATACTTGTGTGTGTATGTGTGTATATTATATTTATTATATTATGTGTGTTTGTGTGTTTATATGCATTATGTATGATGGATATGTCTATGTACACATTACAACCTGTGACATCAAAACCACCTATCTAGTAACAAAATGCTATTTACTGCAAAGTAGTGCAAATTGCTCTAAATGCTTAAATGCTACGACCATCATCTGCTGTGATATCATAATGACAACAGAATCTGTTGTTTGTCAAAAATATCAATTTGATGATGCCTGTTCTGGTTATTATCATCAGCTACAAATTATATTCTAGTGTCAGGTTACCATCAGAGAAGTATGATAATTTTCATCTTTTTATGTTTCCCTTAACTAATCTGATGTGAAAACTCGGCCATAACCATTGACAACACTAATAAAACAATGATAACGGCAGTTTTCTATCACTATTATTATTCAGATTTTTGTAATGTTGTGGCCATTTTATGATAGCAGTCTGCTGAAATGTATCAGTGACATTTGGATTTGAATAATCGTCAAGACATTTTAAATGTTTCAGATCACAAACAGATATGTTGTTGTAAGATGATGCATTTCTCAACCAAACACACCCACTCACACTTAACATATACTATATACAGAATGCAGTGCAATACAAAACAGACACTTGCAACATGCAATATGCAAGAATATGTACATTACTTATTCACGATCAAAATGCATGGTGGCACACCATTTATTTTGTTTACCATTTTCACTTACAATTTTAACCACTATCTTTCTAAGTGTATTTATAATGTGCAGTTATAACACAGCATGTCATTATCAAGCCAATTCCCGTGAGTGTCAGATATTTACAATAATCCACACTATGCCATTTCATATGACACCCTCTGATAGAACTACACAGCCTCACCACACCAGCACAAGGACCTCAGTTTACATTACCAGCCTTTCAAATTTTGAAATAACTGTTGATTCTGCATGCCAGGAAAGCATCTCTGCACATCAAGCAATTCACAGACCTTGGTATGCAGATGCATGAAATGGAAAAACCCCATTAACTGAACAAATATTAACATTTACAGCCGCACACCTCATTAATTCTACTAACGGATTGTGTGAAATTAACAGTCTCCAGTGTGACGTGGCAGCAAGACCAATTTCTCAGAAAAAGAATAGCAATTTAGATAGCAGATTAATGACACATGCAAAGCAATAATTACTTTTGTCAGTCCGAGAAATTATTTCCAATTCCAACCACGGAGTAAAGTAAAGAACAAGTTGCCAAAGTAATCTGTAAACTGGTTCATCCCATCATTTCCCTAATTTGTAGTAATATGATATATTTAGCACATTTATCAAGGAATATGTTATATAGCCAGTATGTTATGTAATCAGTGAGATAAATAAAATACAATCAATTCTTGTTTCAAAATTTATGCATTATATGTCACATTAATAGTATAATATAATATTCATAATTTATCCTCAGTGTGATATTTTAGTTATTAGATATATTAAGTATTGATATTTATTACTATATATATATATATGTGTACATATAATTCAATCAGTGCCAGATTTAGCTTTGCTATATGAAGCTTAGATGCCCCATGTTAAAAGCTTTTGTGCATTTCACAAAATATTTATAAAGAATTTCATGACATATTCAATTTTATGAGGCCCTGAAAAGTAGATTATCTAAATGCAACACTAAATTCAACATATTATTTATAGCATTTTTAATATTTAATTCATTACAGATATTAATGCATTTGGGATATATCTTAAAAGCAAAACAAATTTATGGTATTTACATGATAAATAACTTAACAAAAATGTATATAAACAGAAGAATACACACACAAACATGCAAATACAAAAAACTGAATATGTACATACATGCATGCATCATACATACTACATACACACACATACATACAAAAATACATACATACATGCACATATAATTACATTCCCACAAAGACAGATACACAGGAACATAAACCCATGGGTGCCACACATTCAAGTCTCATCAGCTGCATTTGACAGGGTTTGTGAAGTCATGATTGGACTCCAGTGCCAGAGCATTCCTGAATGTTATCTGTGTGCAGTGTCCAATCAGACAGACACAAAACAGAGATTAATCAAATCCTAAAATACATATACACACAAATATATACATACATATATACACATACATATGTACATATACATTCAAAAACATATACAAAAACATATAGAAAAACATATAGAAAAACTCAATATGCGGTAAATAACAAGTGATGTGCAGTATTACTGTTTGCTGTTGTCTAACTTCAGTGTCAATTTAACACACACACTGAGAAAACGTCATTATCAAACACTTTGTAATTTGGTCAACCTTCCCGAGGGATGCCATTTCATGAAAAACAAACTCAGTTTGGAACCTCCCGATTAAAAATCAATAGCAATTAATGCCAGTATATGTATATCTGAAGAGAAACATGACCAGCTAAGCGACATCACTTTGAAAACATCGCAACAGTTAACACACCAGTCCAGCAAAAAAAATTCCAATTATACACAAAGTAGTGCAATGGTTAAGATATTGGCTTGAAGAGTGGCATCTACTGGTGTCAAATCCTGGCACTGGTTTATACACTTATTATCAAAATGAAAACATGCCTTCCAGCATCAAAACATCAGTTTATAATATCTGATACACAAAGTGGTGCAATGGTTAAAACACTGGCTTGAAGACAGACTGGCATATACTGGTGTCAAATCTCAGTACTGCTATATACAGTTAAGAAATACAGACAATAACTGTGTTCTGTGTGTGTGTGTGTGCGTGCATGTGTGTGTGTGCGTGCGTGCGTGTGTCAATTTGGCTGTTCTTGTCCATGTGACCATTGATTCATAATCTAACTTCCATACAATGAAATTATTCACCATCTCTATTTTCTAACTGACTTCATAACCTACTTCTTAACTATTAAATTCAAATCCCAGCAAGTGTCAGGTGTGTTTTTACATCTAATTAAGCAGTAATTACCTACTGAAGGTTAGTATAAAGATACTGTTACTAATTATTTCTGTACAACAGTTTTAATATGTGTGTGACAGAGAGAAGATCAAATTACAGACCTAATGAGTTTTTATTGTGAAAAAATGGCTTAGTGTCATGTTAAATATCTTATATAAGAAAGTTAAACTGATAAAGGTAAAAAAATGTATGATTAATATGTGCATGCAAGCAGTGAAAAACCAACAGATAGAATATTTTCGGAAATACACACATACACAACCTAGAAACAAAAAATTTAAACATATACACTGATATTCACTAATTGAACATACACACACATTATATAAAACTAGAAATGCATACATACACCTAAATACAAACATAAACATTCTAACTTACACAAATATTCACTCATTTCACAGACACCCACACACATAGACAGACATAAAATAAAGACTTAGACTGCAGTATCTTACATTACATTATGGTCTGGATTTTTTAATGTATTTTTAAATTTCAACAACCTTAATAGAAATATATTTGCACTTGAAACTTTTTTTTTCTGTCCTTCTTTTTAGAAAAATAATAATTTAATTACTAATCCATAATCATCAAATTTGAAATTACTTATTGATGTCTCCAGCTAAAAGCAAGGTTAATAATATTCTTTGAAAAAACAAACAAGAAAGATTTATTAGTATTAAGTTATTTTGACATTAAATGCAAAGATAAAATATGAAAATAATGAAGTACTGGATAACAGAATCCTAAAATCATCATCTTCATTTTTTTTTAAGCATCATTATCATCACCTTCATTGTTCTATTTAGCATCATTACCAATCAGTTATCAATAGAGTCATCAACATAATGATATTTAGTAAACTGAAGAATGGTTAGGAAATCTTTAAATAAAAATAATGGTTATGGAAATTCTGAATTAGAAAATAGTTTGAAAATATGTAAATAAATTTTTAATGTGGACAGGAAATTCATAGAAAGTAAAAAAATGTTTGGAAAACTTTGCATAAATGGTTTGGAATCTTTGAATAAAAAATTATTATGAAGCAAAGCAAAAGTAAAACACTACAAAGAAAATTACAAGTGAGAAATTCAGTTATCTTTTTCTTTTTTCTTTTCTGTCAGTGTAAACCATTTCTGACAAATAAATGGTTTTGTCCAGCCAGCAGCATTGACAAACTTGCTGACAATAGTGGGATGAAAAAGTACTGAAGCTTCGTTTTATCAGCATCAGTATATCGCATTACCATTGATTTTGTCTTTCAAGCAGTTTTTATCTTTAAGCAATGATTAAACACGTGATGCAGATAGTACAAGTTTCACCAGCCATAAAAATCCATTACGATATACATCCAGCGAGAAACAAACAAAAATATCCAAATATCATTACAGCTGACTCTGCTAATGAAAGCACTACATTCGCTGGAGTTAATTCAGGTGAAAAACATTTCCATTGTGTGCTGAACTCTCTCAATTACAAACACTATGAAATTAGTTTTTGCTCTTGATTGTTAGATTAAAAGTAACCGTGTGTAAGCAAACAGAGCTATTGAGAGAGAACCAGACCTGACGTCAGCCTGATGTCATTGCGATGGGTGTCAGTAGTGAAATGCAGTCATAAGTATGTCAGCTTCTCAATTCACACTTCTTCAGCAGATATGTTTTTATTTATAGCCTCAGGCCTTTTGGCCAAATTTGATGATTTAAATTTTTAGTGTTTGGTTATCAACAATATTTTTATAATGATGATGATGATGATGATGATGATAATAATAATAAAAATAATAATAATAACAGTAATGGAGTTGTTATAGTATTAGTAAGTATTAGTGGTTTTAATCATAACTGTAGCAGTAGTAGTAGAATAATAATAGCAGCAGTAGTAGTAGTTGTTGAAGTAGTATCATGAATATTATTAGTACTAGAACTTGTTGCAGTAGTAATTGTGGTAGTATTAGTAGTTGTAGTAATAATCAAAGCAGTAGTAGTAGTAATGATAAAATTTGTTCTACAGTCACTGGTATCTGTGACTTATGTAATAGAAGAAATATGAAATTAAAAATAAAATTATTAATAATATATAAAATTTAAAAATGCCTTCTTGGTAGAATTACATTAATTAAGCTGAATTATATCAGTATTACTAAAGATGTTTTTATGTTTTTACTGTGTCAGTATAAAAATGTGGGCTGAGATATCTGATTAAAAGAAAATAATTATAAGATGAATGTGTATGGTATTTCACATTTTCAGAATTAGGAATATCTATTAAAATATAGTATTTCACATTTTCAGTATTCTGAACCTCTATTAATATATAGAATTACACATTTTTAAAGGTAGAATATCACTTGTGTATAAAATTTCACATTTTTAAAATTAGAATTATCCATTATTCTATAATATTTCACATTTTTACAATTATAAACATATATGAATCATCATGTGGTATTTTTAATTTTCCATAGGTATCATATTTTGGTTGAATGAGTAAATAATCAAATGATTTATGAATGAATGTTAAAAGATAATGATATGAAAAATATTGGTTAAGTTGTTGACAATAATAACTATGTGTTTTATTAAAACAGAGTAACATGCAGGTTTGTTTTGATATATACTGCAAACTAAATAATCATGAAAAGATAATGAGATATATCTAATAATAATCAGTTATTAATGACAACTAAAGCAAATTGCAATGTATTTCATTGTTTTGTTGTTTTCTGTGGTTTTTTTTAATGAATTTTAACAGTCAAGTGAAATGTCATTTATATATAATTTTTTTTATTTTTTTTATTCTAAATTGAAAAAATAAACCAATTAACTTTTGAAAAATAATAATAAAAACTAATTCCTTGAAAATGTTTCTTTTATAATTCTAAAAAGAAAAAATACAATTTTGTAATTTGCTGAATGTTTAGGGTTTTATAATTAAGAATTCTTTTTCTTTTAAATTAATTTATCGGATTTGAAGAGTTTTTCATTTGGTATATGGAGTTTTCTAATTCTACAAGTTAAACTCTTTAATGAAGCTAAAAGTCAGAATTGTTTTCTTTTTTAATTTTTAATATACATATATTTTTTTGATTATTATTTTATTTTTAAGCATTTTTAAGTACATTTGCAATAAATTTTTGATTTAGACATTTTTTCATCACATGACGTCAAAAGCCAGTCATTTTCACAATATTTCCAGTTAGAAGTCAAACAACCACTACTACTACATCTACTTTTCCTGCTACTCCTACTAGTACTGTAGTGCCATCACTATTACTCCTCCTTCTACTCCATCACTGATTTTAATACTTGTACTACAACACAGTAACTGCTACTACTATAGAACTACTGCAGAACTACTACTACAGTTACATACACTAGATACATTTTTCCACTGGATTTACATATGAAGGATTATTTTTAAAAATTATTCAGTAGAGAACAGAATCACCACTAACACTTACTACTACTACTACTACTACTACTACTACTACTACTACTACAGTTAGCATGCTCATAAAATAATCCTCTACTAGATCTTTGAATGAAAAATGTACAAGTTTTAAAAAGATGAGATCATTATATAGAAGGAGCAAAAGTACGATTACTACTATCACTGTTACTAAAACAACACTGCTGTGAACACTGCTGCCAATACTACAATAGTTGCACTTCTCCACTGGACCTATGAATGAATGATTTTTGAAAAAAAGACTTGACAGTATTCCGTACAAGACCTCTGAAGAACCATCTGGAGACAGACAGTCTGTTTGTTTTGTGATTCCTGTTTTCTCTTAATTGACTCTTATCAGTGTGAACAAAGTCCTTGATTGCCAAGACTCAACACTTACATCAAACAACATGCTCACTGAAAAAATACTTAATTGGAATATTCCATATTTTATATCAAGGGGGAGTAGATAAAGATAAGAAAATATTTTGTAAAAGAAAAAAGATCAGAAAAATATGGTAATATTTTGCAGTCATGATTTTCATAAAATATTACTACCATTATTACTGAAAAAAATTACTATGATTCTACTAGTAGCATTATTTTGACTAATACCTTCAGCCTCTGCTACTATTACTAGTATCCTCATATCTCTGACTACTACAACAAGTGATCACTATGATGACACATTAGATATTACATGATACTGTTTCTACTGCACTGCTATTACTTATATTGTTGTTATTTTTAGTGTTATCATTATCATTATTATTAAAAATTAATAAATCATTTAAAATGGATATACATTATACGTTCTTTTCAATGTTCAAATTTTACCATTTTATAAATTATAGACTTGTTGGGTTTTTTTTGGGGGTTGTTGTTGTTTCATTTTTTTTCTTGTTTTTTCTTGTTTTTTTCTAATTTATTTATTTATTTACTTTTGCTGAAGGGGTTAATAAAAAACATTACAAACTAAGAATATAAACAAAAGTACAAGAATAAAGACATTAGATCAGATTACCAGTGTGACATGTACTGAAAAAATTACTGGAAAAACAGTTTTCCTTCATCATACAAAACATATGTTCATCACCAGTTAATGGTGATACAAATAATCTCCCATTCTGTCTTGTTAGCTTCGTTGTCTCAGCCATATTGTGTGTTTTTACAGAAGCACTTTAATGAGGAAAAAACAACTCAGAGCTTCCTATTTGTTTAAATGACACTGCATCACCTAGCAACAGATACCCAACATTAAACACTGCGTGATGTCTGTTAATCAGTGTTTTAAAAGGTTGTAGAATATATGGATTAGTTAAATTAACTTTTTTTCTATTTCAGTTCATAACTCTTCTGTCAGAAAGACATATGGATGCTGTATGTTAGAGTCAGAAAGACAAATATTGCATGTTTCTTACTATTACCAGCTCTAGTCTGTTTGCCTTTCTGATCTTTTGCCTCATCTGACTTATCAATACATATTTTTCCAAATTAATGACCTAGTAGTAGTAGTAGCAGAGGCAGCATAAGCAAGAGTACTAGTAGATGTTGCTATTAGCACTACTACTACTACAACAACAGTAACAGCTACTGGTGTAGTAGTAAAAAAATGTTTTTGTATGTGACCATGAAAGCCACGTGTAGTAACAGATATCTGAAACAAGTCTGTGACATCAGTGACAGGTCTCACTGAAATAACATAATAATGAACAGTCAGTTGCAGCCATTATGTATTAAACAGGAAATTGTCATTGACATGTACAAAAATATGTATTTGTGGGCTTGGAAAATGTCATTAAAACATCAACAAATATGTCTGAACTGCAAAGGAGTCAACAAAGATATTGACCAGACCCAATTAATTTTCATAATACATGTTTGTTATTATTTTTTAAGCTGAGGTATATAATTGATTACTGGATGGCGAATATTTGGTTTTTTGATATATCAGCTCTGTCTTTACATGCAAGAAACCTACCATATTTTTCCAACAGCAATATTGGATGTTTCAGAAGCATCTTCCCATAGACTGGACAATCCATGCTAAAACCTTTGAAAACCAGTTGAGGAGCACCAGCAGGAATAGAGAATAGTTCATTGATGACATTAAAGAGGATTGATCCTGAAACCATCAGGTCTGTGATCTAATTACAGAACTACAGGGTTTGATTTTCACAAATAAATTTTGATTAAAGCAGGTAATTACCTTGTTAAAGTCAGATACTCATTCATATTAGAAGCACGAATAACTCGGGATATTTTTAATTTCTTTTTATTCAGTTCTACACTTTTTGTGTGCAAACCTAAATACATTTGTAAGAGAAAAAAACAACAACACAAATCTGTGTGATTTAGATTTCTAATCTGAAATGATTCTTGCAACTGACTGGAATTAATACAGTTGTATTTTTTGAGAGAGTGAGAGAGAAATCATTAAACATTTTTATTTTATTTTATTTAAATCTTTGGATTCTAATTTGAGAAGCCAGCTAATACAGGAACAAGTCCCTGCAGAATTTCTTCATTTACTTGCAAATGAATAACAAGCAGAATGTCAGGGGCTGTTTAACTTGTTGTCTGGTACACACAGGTTACTCTGACTTCACATCAAGTGTGTTGATGAAAGAATACAGAAAAATGATTCAATTTATAAATATTTGTGTGTGTGTATGAATGTGCATGTTCATGTGTCTGTCCATTTGTATTGTGTGTATATATATATATGTGTGTGTGTGTGTGTTTGTGTGCATTCATGTGTTTGCATGCCTGAATCTATATTTGCATGTATGTATGTGTATATGTATGTATGTATATGTGTGTGTGTGTGTGTGTGTGTGTGTGTGTGTGTGTGTGTGTGTGTGTGTGTGTGTGTCTAAGTATGTTTGCTTAGATACATGTACTTATGGATATTGGTAGAAAGGTGTGTAATTGTGTTTATATATATATAAATTATTATGTGTATGTATGGTTTGTATATATAATTACATCCACATAAATAAATGTGTACATTTACATAACTCTTTCAGTCTTATGAAAAAACATATGACAAAACAATTTTTAAAAATATATATGCTTATATGTATACAGACACACAGAGATATAATCAGACAGAGACACAGACACATATCTATATATTTTGTTTTAATTTTCATGTGGAATGTCTGCAGATTAATGTGACTGCTGAGAGAAATAAGAGATAACCAGTGAGTGGAGGGATACACATTAAAGAATCAATGTGAATTTTACATTTCCTCTGTACACATTTAATGGTCAATAGAGGCAAAGCAGATGTATTCCACATCAAGTAGATCGAATTCATTTCCCAACATATCTTTTACTTGATGTAAAGCACCTGTCTGTTGTGGTGGATTCCCTCTTTGCCTTTGTGAGGGGGCAGGAAAATAGGCGCAGCAGCCATAAAATGTCATTTAGAATCTATGGGATCAGGATATAGCTCAGCTGCTGAGAATTAATAGTTCAATAGTCCATAGAAGCAATCACGTTAAATACTTTAAAACCACACAGAGTCCATTAATCCCTGGCAATTTGAATTTTAACTTATTTTTCGTGCTTAGATCTTTCTCTGTTTCAAGTTTAACATTCTGGGCAATTTTGTTGTTGTTGTTCTGGTTGTTTGCTGAAGTCAGAGATTTAGCTGGTATAGAAACACTGGTTTACAGTGTGTCACCACAATCATTATCGTTCATAACCTTGCTGTACATGGAAGGGTATATATCAAAGATTTTTTACTGCTGAAATGTTAAGAATAATGGCCCATGGTACATTTCTTAGGTCATCATTTACAAGAAAATACCAAATTACCATTGGTATAAAATACACTGCTCATTAAATTTTATTCATTCACTCATTTATTCATTCACACATATTTTATTCCAATATTTCTCATGGATTGAACTATCAGGATTATAACATAAATATACACTACTTGAACATCTGACTGCTAACACAAATAATATTAATGAAGATTTTACATAAACAGTCACCAATAGTTAGTTATTGCATGAAATTTAATCTTTTCTTAAACTATTATCAATTAAACCGACAAACACAGTCAGTCATACAGTCACACAGACACACACCCACATACACACACACACAGACACTCTCACACACATACACACATATATCCAAATACATATACAAATATTCTATATATAAAAAAAACTTAACAGTTCTAAGTTACCAAGCCACATGACATAGATTGTTGTTATCTATATCAAATCTAAACCATAAACTATTTTGAATTAAACAATGTGACAGGATTTACATGTTAACTAATGTTGATTTCTTTTCCTAAAAATGTCTTCTTGATGAACCAAAGCCCCTTTTGTCAGTTTAAATTACAGCTGCAAATTAACAGTAATTTTATGTGTCACTGATGCTAAATGAAAAATACAAATAAAAGAAAATGTCAAAATGATTAGTGTGCAGACTGCAACATTTCCAAGGTTAGCAATTTTTAACATTTTACTTTACATTCTTCTGATGTCTTAAACTTACTCAGACAACAAATTAACATACATACATACATCCACACACCCACTAACTTCATTTGAATACATACATGAACACACAGACACACTTAGTGTATTCACTTGAACACACACACACACACACACACACACACACACAATCACGAACACACACAGACACCCCTAATAACCCTCACTTGAGACATACACAGACAATACAGAAATACAGAAATAGAGACACACAGACACAGAACTAGACAGAGTCACACAGACATATAGAATGAGACAGATCTAATCAGAGGCACACACAGACACACAGAACTATACAGAAAAACACACAGAAATACAGAACTATATAGAGACACAAACATACAGAATTATACAGAGACCAACACAGACATACTGAACTAGTCAGAGATACACATACAGAACTAGACACACAGACATACAGAACTAGACATAAACACACACACAGAATACAGAACTATATAGAGACACACAAACATACAGAATTATACACAGACACACAGACATACAGAACTAGACAGACAGACACACAGACATACAGAACTAGACAGACAGACAGAAATATAGAACAAGATACATATAGAATTAGACAGAGACAGAGACATACAAAACTAGACAGACACACAGAGACACACAGAACTAGACAGACACAGCCATACAGAACTAGACAGACACACAGACATACAGAACTAGACAGACACACAGACATACAGAACTAGACACACATATAGAACATACAGAACAGAACTACACACACACAGACATACAGAACTAGACAGACACACACACACAGACACAGCCATACAGAACTAGACAGACACACAGCCATACAGAACTAGACAGACAGACAGACACACACAGCCATACAGAACTAGAGACACACAGCCATACAGAACTAGACAGACACACAGCCATACAGAACTACAGACACACAGACAGAACTAGACAGACACAGCCATACAGAACTAGACAGACACACAGCCATACAGAACTAGACAGACACAGAACTAGACAGACACACAGCCATACAGAACTAGACAGACAGACACACAGCCATACAGAACTAGACAGACACACAGCCACAGAACTAGACAGACACACACACAGAACATACAGAACTAGACAACTAGACACACAGCCATACAGAACTAGACAGAGACACACAGCCATACAGAACTAGTCAGACACAACTAGACAGACACACAGCCATACAGAACTAGACAGACACACAGCCATACAGAACTAGACAGACACATACACAGACATACAGAACTAGGCAGACAGAACTAGAACTAGACACACAGCCATACAGAACTAGAGACAGCCATACAGAACTAGAACTAGAACAGACACAGACATACAGAACTAGACAGACACACAGCCATACAGAACTAGAGACAGACACACAGACATACAGAACAGAACTACAAAGACAGACAGAACAGAACACAGATACAGAACACACAGCCATACAGAACTAGACAGACACACACAGCCATACAGAACTAGACAGACACACAGCCAGACACAGAACTACAGAACTAGACGAGACACAGCCATACAAAACTAGACAGACACACAGACATACAGAATGGACAGACACACAAACATACAGAACTAGAAAGAGACACAGAGCCATACAGAACTAGACAGACACACAGCCATACAGAACTAGACACACACACAGAACTAGACATACAGAACTAGAAAGAGACACACAGCCACACAGAACTAGACAGACACAGCATACAGAACCAGACACAGAACTAGACAGACACAGCAGCCATACAGAACTAGACAGACACACAGACATACAGAACTAGACAGACACACAGCCATACAGAACCATACAGAGAACTAGACAGACACACACACCATACAGAACTAGAATGAGACACACACACAGCCATACAGAACTAGACTAGACAGACACACACAGCCATACAGAACTAGACACACAGCCATACAGAACTAGACAGACACACACAGCCATACAGAACTAGACAGACACACAGACATCCAGAAGTAGACACACACAGCCATACAGAACTAGACAGACACACAGACATACAGAACAGAACCAGACACACACACAGACATCCAGAACTAGACAGACACACATCCATAGAGAAGTAGAACTAGACAGACACACAGCCATACAGAACTAGACACACAAACATACAGAACTAGAAAGACAGAACTAGACAGACACACACACCATACAGAACTAGACAGACACACAGAACTAGACAGACAGACAGCCATACAGAACTACAGACACACAGCCATACAGAACTAGACAGACACATTCAGAACTAGACAGAGACACACAGCCATACAGAACTAGACAGACACACAGCCATTCAGAACTAGACACACACACAGACAGAACTAGACAGACACACAGCCATACAGAACTAGACAGACACACACAGCCATACAGAACTACCAGACACCATACAGAACTAGACAGACACAGCCATTCAGAACTAGACAGACACACACACACAGCCATACAGAACTAGACAGACACACAGCCATACAGAACTAGACAGCCATACAGAACACAGAACTAGAGACACACAGCCATACAGAACTAGACACACACACAGCCATACAGAACTAGACAGACACATACAGAACTAGACAACTACAGACACACAGACATACAGAACTAGACACACAGCCATACAGAACTAGACAGAGACAGACATACAGAACTAGACAGACACACACATTCAGAACTAGACAGAGACAGACATACAGAACTAGACAGAACTACACACAGAGAACTAGAACTAGACAGACACACAGACATACAGAACTAGACATCCACACAGACACACACAGCAATACAGAACTAGACAGACACATTCAGAACTAGACAGAACTACAGACATACAGAACTAGACAGACACACAGCCATACAGAACTAGACAGACACACACACAGACATACAGAGACATACACAGAACTAACTCAGACACACAGACATACAGAACTAGACAGACACACAGACATACAGAACTAGACAGACACAGTCATACAGAACTAGACAGACACATACAGACACATAGACAGACACAACTAGAACAGACAGAGACACAGACATACAGAACTAGACAGACACACAGACATACAGAACTAGACAGACACACACATACAGAACTAGACAGACAGAACTAGACAGAGACAGACAGACATACAGACATATTCAGAACTAGACAAACAGACATACAGAACTAGACAGACACATTAAGAACTAGACAGAGACAGACAGACATCCACAACTAAACAGACATATTCAGACACACACAGACATACAGAACTAGAACTAGACACACACAGACATACAGAGCTAGACAGAGACACACAGACATACAGAACTAGACAGACACATTCAGAACTAGACAGAGACACAGAGACATACAGAACTAGACAGAGACACATACAAGCATTCAGATTTAGAGACACACACAAATATAATAATTTTTGAAAAAAAGACTAAATTTTCTGGACCTTCATTGATGTCTTATCTCAATCTGTGTCAGTCTTCAAAGATCTTTGATGATCCTCTTAGAGAAATAACCCAGTTATTACAAAAGCTGAAATTCACTTAAATAATTCTGCTTCAAGAAACTTCTTCTTTTAATTGAAGGTGGCTGTCTATTTTCAGTTAAAATTATGGAGAAGATGAAGAAAAATGTGCATCTGTGATGTTTCAGATGGAATTAAGGAAAAAATAATATTGAACTTTCTGTAGCTGGAAACAAAAATACAGAGCAGTAATGGAGATATTATTTTAGACAGTAATTTATGTTATTTTAGTAAAAATTATTCAGATGTTTTTGTCACTGAGCAGATCCATATTTTCAGAAAAGGTAGGGCATAGACACACACACACACACACACATATTTGTTCATACTAAAACTAATTTTACTTTATAAACACATGTATATATACTGGCCAGTATACGTAACACAGATTTTGAAACAGTATGTTTTAGTAAGGGTTTTAGACCATAATGAGCTAAAGCCATTGAATTTTATCCCTGCTGAAATCTGAATTTTTATTGTAATGCTCTGTTTCAAGACAGATCGAAATGAAATTAATATGGAAGGAAAGAATGGTTTTATTTCATGACCCATTCAATGTAATTTTAATCAACAATTATACAGCATCATATAAATGGTCAAAGTCTTTACAGATAATTAGAGAGGAAGCCTGACACATTACTGGCTTCTTCTCTCTTTTTTTATGAGTAACAAGGTGTTTTTTACATGATAAAACAGCATACACTAAAGCTTTTGGAAAAAAAAAAAGTCATGGGGACATCAGCAGAGTTGAAAAAACAGACCTGTTGTCTTACTGTGGAGGAATGATCCCAGAAACCATCACACCCCTATCACACCCTACCACACCCCATCAGACACCTATCACACCCCAGGTATGTGTTTTTACCATCAAGCTACACAGCCACCCCTCCATTTATACAGTTGCACAGTGCATTGATATAAAATTCACTACTTACAATTATATGACATATTTTCACAACACGACACATTAATATTATATTGATACATCAAATTTTCTTCTGTCATGAAAAATATGACACACAAAAATCACAGGTACATTGGTTGTAATTCAACAGAAGGTTGTGAACATTTGCCAAAACATAATCACATCTCTCTCTCTCTCTCTCACTCATTTCATCTGCCAATTTTGAGAAGATTCTCAATATTGGTCAAATTCCAAATACAGAATGTTGGAGGGCAAACTTAATTTTGTCCTGTTGTAACAGGCATAATGTAACTTATAGATTTGTGAAGGAAATGAACACAGAGGACTGGAGCAGTGTATTAGATATGTTTGTTATTGTCTCTGTGTCATGTTGTAACTGCATCTGTTCAGGTTATGAACCAGACTTCTTAAATTTGTCTACAAAAATAGACACCTAAACAGGATTATCTTGTAATACAGCTATTTTCTTTCTTCCTTATTCTTATTTTAATATTTCTTAATTTTATTATTTTATTTTATTTTGATGTCTTTACATTTATAATTTTATAGTATTATTTCATTATATTTTCATAGCTTTAAATTTTATTTTTAATTCTTTACTTATAGCTTTTGATACCTAATTTTCAAAATAAAAGTTTATTTCTAATGATCTTTTTCTAGAATTTATTTTATTTGGGTTGTTACAATGTCATAATTATTTAATTTTTATTTTCAAATTTTATTTTTATTTTTTATTTTTTATTTTTGTATTATTGTTATTGTTTTTTTTTTTATTTTCATTTTAAAAATAGGCATACAAAGGTGTGAGATAAAAAAAGAACCTTAACCTTGACAGTAAAGTACGTGGTGTTTATTGATTTCAAAGGTAGACTAATGCTTCAATGTGTAAATAGAGAGTTTATTTATTGACAAGAAAATCCATAGCGAGTTATTTATTTATAAACAAATACACTAATATGTCTGACCTGATTTCACACAAAGTCAATTAAGTCTGATTTTTTAAATTTATTTTCTTCGTCTTTAAAAATCTTTTATTTTTTTTCAAACATATTTTTATTTTCATTTACTTATTACTTTATGTATGTTTTCTTTCTTATTTCTCATTTATTTTTTTATTTTTTTATTTTTTATTTATTTATCTATTTATTTATTAATTTATTCATTCATTCATTCATTTATCTATATTTTTTATACATTAGATATCCACAAAGTATAGAATATAGAACTTTAAAGCAGATCTTATTAGTGCACAATAATTCAAAATGAAGTTGTTACATTTTCATGTCAATACTGTATGCCAGGGAAATTTAAAGTCTGACTAGAAAATAATATACTTTACATATCCAGCTACTCAGAGATGAACATGATTATTTTGGGTATTAACATTTATTTATTTATTTATTCATTTATTTAAAAAACATATGGCTAATAAATGTAAATATATACACTGTAAATTTCGTTACTGATATGACAATAATATCTGCCCATAAAATGAAATTGTGTATACTCTTCACTCTTAATGTGATATAGGTGTGAAATATTTATATGTTGCTACAACCTGCTGTAAAATAATCCCATTATAAATAAGAAACCTGTCATGAAATGTGTTTTATTGGAAAGAAATAAAAGGCGACAGAGTGAGCAGCTCTAAATATTTAAATTGTCACACATCTGACAGCTACGGTACTGACTGCACACAATCACTTTGTTAAATATTAATAAATTATACTAATAAATTTTGTATCTGTGTCTTCAGTACCAAAACCAGCAGACTTATGAAATCATGCAGAAAATTTAGTCTGTGAACAGAAATTATATTCCAAAACTGTATACTTCAGGGTATAGTATATGGTGATATCCAGCATAATGTATTGATCAATATATATATATATATATATATATATATATATATCTGTGATATATAGCAGCTGAAGTCAAAAAAACTATAAGATTTGAATTATATGTACATATACACACCTACCCACACACAAATGTATGATATATAGCAAATTATGTTAAAAAACCCTGTTAGATTACACAATTGATCAAAGAGTGATATATATACCTCTATGATATAATGATATACAGCAATTTATGATATATAATCTTATCTGTTGATTAAAATTAATGTTTAACATCTATTAATAGCCTGAGATTAACAGATAGTAGAATATTATTTATTTATGTGATGGAACTAGTAACTTTGTAGTGAAGTCAAGAGAATGTTATCTGTTCATTAACATGGGTTTTAGCAACCTCTAAGAATAATTAAAACTTCATTATTAGTTGATAAGCAAATAATATATTATTAAATTCAATATTTTACACATCTATGAGTTATGTAAAATATATATATATATATTAACCTAAAAATACATCTTACACACACACATTATATACCTAAGATATAAAATCTGTAATGTGTGTGTATGTACATGTGTGTGTGTGCATGTGTGTGTGTGTGTGTGTGTGTGTTTACATAACAGATATTAAATGTTGATCAATAACTGAGATCACTCTAATGTGTGAACAGAGAAGAAAAACAGGAAAACTTGTTAATGTGTTTTCACTGTGTCTATAACAGGCCAACAATTATCACACACAGAGTTTCTTCCCACTTGTTTGAATGATCTATGATTAAGTGTAAGCTAAAAGAAAAGTCAATATGTCAACACTGGTAATAACAGGATGCTATACCCTGCTCTACCGCCTTCCACTGTTTTTAACAAGTGACATCGATTTGTGATTAGATTTATTTGTTTATTTGTCTTTTAGCAAAGCATGTTGCTGATTTAGCAGTGTATAATAACACACATGCAAGGCACATGAGAATGAAATGAAAGTCTAACTTTTTCCTATTTGTTTTTTTTTTTAATAATAATGTGTGGGTGTTTCAGTTTATTTCAGTAATATTTTTCATTGTTAGCTGCACGTGTCCTGAATACAGCGTGGTGAAAATAATACACATCGTACAATTTTTTAATATTTTGTATTAAATGAGTTAGCAATTTATTAAATATCTAATATACTGATATCTGAGGCATACATTTACGTCTTCCAACAATGGTTAAGGACACAAATACACACACACACCATAAACACATGTATATGGAACTAATAACTTTGCACACTGACAGAGAAAAGAGGAAAGTAACTAGATATATAAATGGAAGTAACTAAATGCTGAGATTAAAAGAAAGATAGAGAGGAAGAAAGAAAGAAATGAATGGAACTTGAAAGGAAACAAAAATTCTGAACTACATAATCCCCAATTAAGAGGTGGGTTAAATCTTCTGGGGCATAATTTTATTTATAATTACATTTAAAAACAATATATCCTGCTGGTGCATGTGTAAATATATGTGTATCATATTTCTTGATTTGGCTAAATGGTGTGTATGTAAAATGAAAGGAGACATTAAAATAAAAAGTCTACATACCTCCTCCATGTATCCTGCTCCTGTCACAGTATCAGAAATACTTAATAAATAGGATGTCAGATTTTTTGCCCATAGGTCTACCCTGAAAATAAAATAAAAATACAAATATTACCATAAAAATAAAATAATAATAAAATATTTTAAAAACATTAATGAAAATAAAACAATTATTAAAATACATATTTTTAAAAATTTAATGAGAATAAAATAATTAAAAAATGTTTATATTCCATCTAAATATATTTTTTAATTAAACCATTTGTAAACTGTTCCTTATAAACTTTCTTAAAGTTTTTACTGTGTGTGAGTGCATTTTGTATATAATTGTATTCATATAAATATTATATTTCCACTGAAATGATGATAGTGATACAAATTTAACTGGTCAATCCTAGTTTTGTGTGTGTGTGTGTGTTGTGTTTTTGTGTGTATAAATATGCATGTATAATATGTATTTGTGTGTGCATGTGTTATTTTAGACATATAGACTCGGGGGAAAAGAAGAGAAAGTGAAGGATAAGAGTATTTTTAATTTAATGTATTCATATTTTCTGTATAAATGAATAGTTTTCTGTTAACTTGTCTCATCTAGAAGAAAATAATTCTATAAACAGGTGACATGCATACAACTCACTTAACTTTGCTTATAAAAAAACTTTGGAATGTTTTATCCTCTCATTACTAACAATATAAATTTAAACCAGGCATCCTATCTGACCAGTGAAATCTGTTATAAATAATGCTGAATGATCATGAAGGTAATCAGAAGAGGGTGTTGCCATGAATTTAAAGCATGCCTCACATGGGCTTGACTTACGACCACTATTAGCAGACCTGTTTGTAAACAACCAGAGGCGTGTAATAATTCTGTTAGAAATATCTGTCATTAATAAGGATAACATCATCTCATTTCAGTAAACTCACTGTTCCATTCTCATGACATCACACAGATTTCTAAACAAACTCTTAAATCATTACTTAAAAACTGTTTATTTTCTTTTTAAAAAGTGAACCGTGGTATTAAACTAATACATTCGCTGAGAGTCTCACCAAGCTCAGCCTGTCTAAGACAAGGCAATCCCTTTGTGTGACAAAGCAAAACACTCAGTAATAGATAAATGGCTTACAGTCCTGCTTGGCTACAATCGTCTAATACTGAGAAGGAATTTCTCATGACATTAATATTCTGTCCTCACAGAATGGTCATTTATTGATCTTATAATTCATGTTTGTGAGAAATCTTTTCTGTTCTTTTTTTTTATTATTATTATTATTTTTTTTTAATGATGGGTTGTGAATGATAGAGTGCTACAGGTGCAGTTAATGGCTGCAAATCATAATCTGCAGTCAGCAGACAGAATCTGAATCAAAGTGATTATTCAGTTTTGTACAGCTTGTTAAATTACCTGACTGAAAAAACCTCTAGATTGCTTTGAGAAAAAAACTAGGTCACACTAACTGCATGGTCAGTGCTTTTTGTCATTTGTGTTCTATACTGTTGTACATTCATAATTTAATTATGGCCATAAATGTCTTCTTTCTTTACTATACAAATACATTATACACACACCACACACACACACATACATAATATAGTTAGACATATATATGACATAGCACTTTTCTTCAAAATAACATGCATGGTTTGTCTGTCATGTGGTACTCATCAACATGAAAATTAGTACATGAATGTGCAAACACAAACATACATATAACCAACTACATTTGTGTGTATTCATAATGTGTATGGTTATTAGTATTTGTCTGTGTCTGGTTATGATACATAATTATGATTTACTCTTTTTATATATATTTATATTTGTGTTTATGTGGCTGGTTGTTAGTATTTGTGTGTGTCTGTGTTTATCTCTCTTGCTAGCTGGTTATGTATAAAATAACTATAATTTCTGTCTTATATTTTTATGTGTTTGTGTGTGTATTGTACATGATTATGTACATGCATATAATGAGTACAGTGATGGTCTGAACTTAACATTACACAGTAACATTATCTCATTGAGAACGCCCGTCACACCAAACACACTGATCCTGGTGCTCATTAAATCAAGATTGTACACATCAGGCTCCAGTGTGCAGAAACAAAATCAATTAATGATAGACGACAGCCTACAACATTGTTAACTGTGGATAAACAGCTACAAGAACAGTGAATACCATTTAATGAGAACTAACATGTTTGTGTTCCAACAACACTGTTTTGTTATTACTCATTCAATTAATCAATTATTCTGGTAACTGAAGTTTCTACCAAGGCATGGAGAGGGTAGTCTTGTGTGGCTACTCCCATTCCATACTGTTTGCCTTGTTTAATGTATCACAGTCAGTGGTATGTGCTGTCTTGGGTATAGGAAATAAAATCTTACTTTAATATATAAGTAATGTACATGATATTTGTTTTTGTTTTACAGCATTATGCATTCATTCATACATACATACATACAAACATACATGCATACATGCATACATACATATATACATATATATATGCACGTACAAATATACATGTATATACTTATATACATACACATTTAAAATTAAATATTTAACATAATATTAACAAACAATAAACATTAAAAAAAGTATAATTTTCATTTAACATAACTAACATCTGATAAAAAAATTCATTTTTGGAATGACTATTATCTTACAAATGTGGATTTAGGTAATTTTTACAATGCTTTCGTCAGGAATACATTCAAGTATGGCTGTCTTGGGACCTCACAATACCAAACATATCTATGCACAGACAACAGTTGAACATTTTATTTAAGTAACAGAAACATCAATTTTCTTGCTACAGTTCTTGTAAATGGCATGACATTAGACAGACTTGACAATGTTGAGTTGATTCATTAACAAACTGTGAAGAAATCAATGCCAGGACAATAAATTAGCAATAAACACAGAGAAGGGAAGCAGAGATGTTGTTACACAAGGAAATTGTCCACATACTAGATGTATTGATCTTACTGTGGGTCATACACAGACAGCTATTCCTGTTTGCAAACAACATCTTTTTATTGAGAGCTGTACATGTGCACTTAATGCATTAATATGTTTAAACCATGACAATGCATTAACAGTTACAGTATGTATGTACATACAGAGAGAGACAGGCAGACGACCAGAGAGACATACATACAACCTTAGAGAGACATACATACAAACTTAGTGAGACATATATACAAACTTAGTGAGACATACATACAGCCTTAGTAAGACATACATACAGCCTTAGTGAGACATACATACAACCTTAGTGAGACATACATACAACCTTAGAGAGACATACATACAAACTTAGACACACACACACACACCTATAATGATATACATACATTCAAACACACACATAAAAACATACAAACATATACATACATACAAACACATACTCACACTCAGACATACATACATACATACATACATACATACATGGTAATCATGGCTTCATGGGAAGCTATGATTATCCTAGGTTATTGAGCAACTTTTTATGAAGTTGTCTTGATGGCCAAATGGGTGACATATGTTCAAGTCTCAGTAGTGGCATCAGACAGGGTTTGTGAGGTCATGATTGGACTTTGTCCTCCTGTTCCAGAGCATTCTGAATATTGTCTATGAGTCTAATCAGACACAGCATATTCAAAATCCTAAACCACATACATACATACATACATACATACATACATACACACACACACACACACACATGTACACACATATACACACACACACTCACACAATATACACATATACATACATACATACATACATGAACAGTACAAATTAAGCTGTATTAACAAAACAGTTACAGGAAGATTAACTGACCAGCTCTCTGTATTCTGAGCTGACTTTTCTCACAGCCTGTGAATGACTTGACAACTGGAGAACTCCCAAAGAGGAAAACCGGTAATACATAATTCATCAGCAACTTGCAGCTTCTCCACAGTGTTCCCACAACATCTGTTCCTCCCACCAAAAACCCACCTCCAGAAGTCAGTGATCAAATTAATTACATTTCCCATCATGCATTATTGATAGTTACCTCGTAGCAATCAGGTGTATGCTGTTCCAAATATTTCACAACATGCTAGGTGTTTCAGTCAATTATTTAATAGTGGAATTAATTAGATTAAAAAAAAGGACCATTTATTAGTAATTCAGATATCAAGGTAATTGTATTAAATATGGATATAATTGAATTCAATATATCAAAACATGTAGTGTGTAATAATCAGCTATTCTATAAGAAGAATAAATTGAATTATTAAAAAAACTAAAAGTTTGCTAATAATATAGATATTATAATAATGGAGTGTAAAATGCTAGTATATATGTGCTACTCTTTATAGAGGAAGGTGAAAAAAAAAGCTGTTATTTCGATCAGTTATTTAGTATGAAAATTAAAATTCATTACTTATACATTACCTTATATATTTTGGTATGAAACAATTTTATGTAATATTATTTATTGTACCTCTGAGATTTCTGTTTTAAATATAAATAAAAATGTTGTTCCTTTAGCCTAAAATTATCAGTAATTAAATGAACCTTCATAGTATCTTAAATAGACAAATTCATTATACATGTCATGTTTCATTTCTTACAATCTTTTCTAATGATAAAGTTTGACAGTACATTTACAACCCTGCTGACAAAACAATTCATGGATGATGTCATTCTGTCTTCTTTATTATTATACACCTGTGAACAGAACAGAAAATGTGAATGATGCTGTTTTCTTTTCTTAGCCACATATGTCAGATGTCACACCAGACAGAGTAAGGTCAGCCAGAAAAAGAAAAAAAAGTCCATTTATTCCTTGCTAATACAATTAAGTGAAGTATCTTAGCCAAGCCAATATAACTGCTGTTAAAGATTACAATTCTCAAATGAGCCGTGCAAACATCACTCGACTAGTGAAAAGCTTGTCAAAAAAGTGTTTCCTGTCACCATTGAGCCATCGGAGAAAAGCAATTAGAAAAGATCAGCAGAATGGTGACAGTACCAATGTTTGCTGAACTCAGCAGCTGATGATCAATACAAAACTCTGCTAAAACAGGGCAACTCCAGTTCTTTACTGAACTGGTGCTATATCTGACTCTGAATCATTGTAGGAGTCTAGGATCATCAGTTAAAAATGATTAAAAGTTACTGACTGATGTAAAAAAAAAAAAAAGCGTGGTAAAACCATGAGAATTTATCTAACAGTGTAAATCTTTAAGGTGTATAGATACTAAAACAAAAATGAAAATAAATTAAAAAGACCTCACTGAATATTTTAATCCTGAAAGTGTTTTTGTTTGTCAGTTGTCATTTACTGTTAATACCATTTCTTCAAGAACTGGCCTCAGCACTTTTTAGTGTTTCATAAAAATAAATACTTTCTTTTCAAATAGCAGTTATCAATAATTGAGTATTTGTTTGATATGGATGAAATAATTTGTATTTTAAACAATTAACACTAATCTATCAATAAGTTTTGAATTACAAGAACTAAATTCAGCTTTAAATGTTCCATAATGATTAAAAATTGAGAAGCATGTAAATCTCAGCTTACAGTAATAACAGTTTTAAATTATTTTGTACTCAGTTACCTCTAAAATCAGACTACCTGCTGAATTTATTTAATGCTAGAGTTATTTACATGAATTTTTATCGATTTGCAAAGTCATTCATTAAAAAGTGCAAATCAGTTTATATACATAGGCACACACACTTTAACTGAATTGCTGCTTCATTTTGTTTTGTATTTCAACTGCATTCACTCAGACTCTACAGTCCATCATAAAGTTATTGACTTTTAACTGAATTTGTAATTCAATAGAAGACCATCTGCTATATTCAGTGATGTTATAAACTTGGCCATACAGTTTGTTACCTCTGTATTCAAATCACTTGTTCTGTTCATCCACATTTTAAAGATCTTGTAAATAGACAAACAAACTAAATAAACTAAATTATCTTTAACATCACATTATTTTCTGGTTCATCTTCTCTCTATACATATGAACACACCCATATATGTTCATACACATGTATACACCCTCATACACGATTATATTAACCCAAATATAAGACAGAATTTGTAAACACAGTCATACACTATTTGTAAATTTTGGTCACAAAAACTTTAACTCAATTTCCAAACCATCTTGAATGCAATTAGTCATCCTTGAGCCCTGACTGAAATAACAGCCAACCAAACAAATGAAGAACACACATACATAGCTGTAGCATCATTCCTTCTTTGTACTCTCACTGAGTTATTTCCCAATCCAACCAGTGTTCCTTTGCTGATTTATCACATATTATGGCATATGTTTTGTCTATGGGAATGTGCATAAAAAGTAGTTTACTCCTGCATGATGATGTTAGGTTTCATCTCTAATTATGTATATTAGGTATGCGTGTACAAGTGTATGGCTGTATGTGTGTTTGTGTGTGTTAATGTATATATATGTGTTTACATGTGAATGTGTGTATGTGTGTGAATATATATATGTGTCTGTGTGTATATGAATGTATGTATATGTATATGTATGGGTAACAATGTATGTATGAATATATGTATATATGTACATAGATTTTAAAAATGTGTATCTCAGTAAATAAAACATTTCTACCTTCCTTCAGCATGTTAGAAATTCATGGACATCTAACAGAAAAATTCATTTCAATTCAATCCCACAATCCATCCCAGAGGAAATGAATCTAAAATTGGAAGCTATCACTTTCTGTGTATCATGCAATGAAAGGTATGCAGCTCACAATTTATTTATTACTGGCACAAATATAATAATAATGAAAAAAAAAAGTCTTCCATTCATTGTTATTATTATTAAAAAAACACCTAATTTTCAAAAATGATAAAACCTAACATGGTTAATATGCTATGTTATGATAAATACAACTTAATATACATGTTAATTTGAAGATTATTATATGCTATGTGTATGTTTGTGTGTATGCATGTATGTATACGTTTGTATTTATTAATGTTTGTGCACATATGTATATGGGTGTATATACATGTGCATGTATGTGTGTGTGTATATACACATGTATGTATGTATATATTTCTCTATCTTTGTATGTATGTATGTGTGTCTGTGTATTGATTATGTTTCTTATCACAGAATTATTTCACTGAAATGTTGAAATGAGATCACTGCAGTCTAAGCATAAATTTTTGATGACTTTTCATCTTGACAGAATGTCAATAACCAGAAGAAATATGAGCGGAGAAAGCAGTAAATCTGTTGTATTATTAGATAATCAGGTCAATTTGCATATCTTACGTTTGTTCACCTGAATTTATTTTTATAACTAGGCTAACCAACGTTATCCCTGGCATCTTGTTTGTCAAGACTTAGAAATGCTATAGATATCTGTAATGGTTTTTAGTGTATTTCCAATCATTTCAGTCTATCTGTTTAGCAATAAGAGACAATAATAGAATTTGAGTAATTTCGAGAATTCTAAGTCAAAGTACAGTTCAAAAGTTTATTCAGTGAAAAGACTGGTTTAATTAAATAGCAACTGAGATTTTTGCAAAATTTAATAACAGCTGATATTTTGGTTCATGTTATTAAAACAGATAAAATCAGAGTCTTTTAAATTAAACTTAATGACAGTTTTCATTTTAAATGGAACAAGTGGGATTTAATTCAAAAGATATGATTTCATTTTAAATGAAGTTTTTGTGATTTTCATTCAGATATACTTATTGGAATTTTGATTCAAATGCAGCAGCTGAAACTTTAAAACTGGGTTTTTCATTTGAATGTAGCAGTACAGTTTTTCAATTCAAATTAATAAACAACAACAGGGATTTTAATCCTGCCATCCTATTTCAAATGACAACATGATCCAGAATATCCCTGTGTAAGACTGATCAGAACTAAACACCACAGTGCTGTGACTTGATTGTTAATGCTGGCCCTTATTACAGAAACTCATGCACATGTATTATACCTCCGAGCTTAAATTTGATTCCGAAGGCTGATATTTCTGTGTGAAATGCTTCTGCGAGTGTGATATTATTAATACATGCTGATTACCCATCTTGAGACACAACCATTATCTTTCGCACTGTTCTCGAGCTCATCGCCAAATTACATGCATGTCATGTCCCATGGTGGATGGGTTGTCAAGCAGTTCTGCGATGAGCAAATCAAACAGTGGCGTGTCTGGCAAACATTATCACATATTACCACTGGCAGCCTTGTTTTGTTACTTTCCCATAGAGTTATTAAATAATTGATGAAATGAATACCGGAATTTGTGTTTTAGTCAAAAGCCTAGGTACTTTCACTTTTTTTGTATCTAAAAATTTTGGTAAAAAGGAATTTTTAGTCTTAATAAAAAATCTACACCTTCTGCTTTTTATATTCATAAATTCCTAAGTATGTATATGTATATTGTTTTAGTCAATAGTCTATACTTTCAGGGTTTTATAAAATTTTGTTTTATAAAATTTTGGTAAAAGGAATTTTTTGTTTTAATCAAAAACATATGTCTTCAGTTTTTTATAGTCACAAATTTGGGATATAAGGAGTTTATAATTTTATAATGTTAAAAAAACAATATATATAATATACAGTTTTAGCCAAAAACCTATACTTTCAGGGATATTTTTTGTTTTGTTTTGTTGGGGTTTTTTATTCAAAAATGTTGGTAAAAGGAATTTACTGGTTTAGTCAAAAACCTATATTTCAGTTTTTGTATACAAAGGTTCTGGAATTTATTTCTAAAAAGTAAAAACAGATTTATTCAGACACAGCCAGGATTTCACAAACAGGGTGGGTAACTTGGTGCTGATATCATTTATAGATGAAATGAACTTTTTTCTTTTTCCTGTACTGTTAACATTTTGGTAAGTGCTGTCATATATGTTCTGGAATTTAATTCAGATATACTGATGCTATCATTTACTGACAAAAATGTTTATTAATTTCTGTTTTAAAAAATCTTCAACTTAAAAATAAATATGAATTAATTTCTATCCAAAATTCACATTCAACTTCTGAAATAGTTTGAAAGATAATATTTGTGCATGAACTATCATTAACCTTCTTTTTTTTTTTTTCTTTTTTTATTGTGAACTAACAATTATATCAGTTCCTTATCACTTTTAAATAATAAATTGTTTGCAAATTCTCTGCTAAAAAGAACAACAGATAATGAAAAGCCATACAAATTAAAAAAAATAATAATAATAAAAAAACTAAATAAAATAAATAAATAAATAAAATAAAAGGAAATATATTATGATTCACTTTATAGTCTATATAAATATGCAAATATATTGCCATGCTCAGTTAAATTAATGTTTCTGTTCTTCAGTACTTGACTGTGAAATGATACATCTTTCTCTTTCTTTTTGCCAAATGCCTCCAGCAGAAAATTGACAAATATATAATTTCCTCTTAATTTCCTATGACTCAGACATAAACATGTATTTCTGATGGACGTTTTTGAGATTAATGGTTGTTAAAAGCTTGTATTTTAAAAATCAATATACATCTGTCAATAACAATAACAACGATAATAATAGAGATAATAATAATAGTACTAGTGATAGTAATAGTTGTAGTAATAACTGTAAAATACTAGTAAGAATAATTAATAATAACAGTAGTAGGTGTAAAAATTAGAAGAAGAATTTAATAACAACAACAATAGCAATAAGAAGAAGAAAAAATAATATGAAAATAGTGAAAGTAGTAAGAATAGAAAAAGAAAATTATGATGACGATGTTAAAGTCATGTTGGCATTGTTTCTACTGCTGCTGCTGGTGATGGTGATGATGATGATGATGATGACAATGAGTAAGATGAAACAGTTTTCACAATGTTAATCAGATAACACATCAATCTAGTACATGTATATATATTTATGTACATACATTTATACTCATCTTTATACATAGGTACATAGATAACTATGTATGTATATATATATAGGTATGCATAAATAAATTCATATATGAATCATGCATATGTTTAAGTATATGTGTGTGTGTGTATATATATATATATATATATATATATATGTATATGTATTTGTATCTATGTATATGTGTTTTTGTATGTTTGTATGTATGTATTTTAGGATTTTGAATATTCTCTGTCTTATGTATGTCTGATCAGACTGCACACAGACAATATTCAGGAACACACTGGTGCAGGATGACCTCACAAACCCTGTCAGATACCACTGACAAGACTCAAATGTGTGGCACCCATTTGCCTGCACTCCGAAGGCAGACAACATTACCTTTCAGCCATCCAGACAACCTTAAAAAAGGTTGCTCAGTAACTGAAGGTAATCATCACTTCCCCCAAAGCACATCATTCTTTTTGTCTTTCGTCATTTTTGCTGGGAAACTTGGCACTGGCAAGTATGTAGTTTTGGATTTTGAATATTCTCTGTCATGTGTGTGTCTGATCAGACTCTGCATATATGTGTATGTATGTACATATATGTGTGTATGTATGTATGTATGTATGTATGTATGTGTGTGTGTGTGTGTGTGTGTGTATGTATGTATGTATGTGTGTGTGTGTGTGTGTGTATGTATGTATGTATGTGTGTGTGTGTGTGTGTGTGTGTATGTGTGTGAATATGTGTGTATGTAATATCTCATTTTATAACATGACATGTAACACCCACCACTCACTTCTAAAGTTGAAAACAAACATCAATAAAACTTACACACTCAAATAAACTGATATTTCCACTCAACCATCAAATAATTACAATCTTTCTTTCTCTTTAATGCAGACAGAGAAGTCATGATGTGAAAAAAAGTGGGATCAAAACAGAGAAATATCATGAAAAACAAATCTAGAGTTAAGATGAAACAGCAGCAGTCTCATAATTGTGACTCGTAAAACCTACATGATTGCAGACAGACAGACAGAGATACTGATATAATGGCTCCAAATGGAATAGCAGTAATTACTTTCAGCGCACATTTAAAAAATAAATCTTTGTTTTATATGCAGTTTGGCAGTGGTGGGAGGATTTCGCAGTCATATTTAGTAATCGTAGCTTTGTGCTGCAGTCTGCACCGACACCCACTCGATGTGTTATGTAATCTATCTGTTACTGCATTATACTGATGGCTGATACGAAATAATTAAGTAAACAAAAATTATTGTCATTAATGTTCTATTTAATAACATACGTGATAAAATATACTGTTGTATAGAGAGATGTATGTAAAAAAAAAAATGTCAGTATATTAAGTATTTTTTATTGTCTTACCAATTTTTCAATATTTTTAATTCAACACCATTCAAGAAACAAAATAGTTAAAATATATATATATATGTGCACATAGCATGATAGTTCCAAGGGAATTATGTTCTCATAGTGTAACTTTATATGCATGACAATGAATTTTAATCTATTCATAAATATTCTTTCTTTTGTGATTTTCTCAAAGTTTAATCAAAAATTCTAGTCAACTTATAAATAAAACATCTTTTTTAATTCTCTGCTTTGTAATTTATAGATGACATAAGTCTTTCTTCTCCTGCTTCTGTTTTAATTAAACTCACTTTCTAAAGAAAATTTTAGTAACCCATTAAAAGCCATTACAAAACAAACAACTGGGACTTGTGCCACCCAAGGCCACACAATACAGTTTTAATATATCTAAAAGATGTCTTCAGACATACAAAATATTCCTGTAGTCATTAACAAAAGTTCTTCATTGCCGAGGATATTTTCAAAACAAGGATAAGTGGGTAAATCTTGAAGAAGATTTACATGGATAACATTTTGATTAATCTCAGAATAAATGTAACGTTGCTGCTATTCTGTGTTACTTGACAGCCTATTATAATGTTACCTGAACATCTTTCACTGACTAATTAATAAAAACTTGTACTAAGGCTTATTTTTATACAACTTCTAATTTTAGAAATCTGAGGGGGCTGGGAATTACAGGTAAACAGGTATAAATATATGAAAAAAAAATAATGATAACAACGGCAACAACAACAACAATAATAATAATAAAAGGTGAACAAAGTTTGTGTGTAGGTAGATAGGTGTGTGTGTGTGTGTGTGTGTGTGTGTGAGAACATTTTACTAACTTGTCTCCATCCATTTTAACAGTTCTTTTCTTTTAATATTCGTATTATCATGTATTTCATTTACTCTGACATTTCATTAAAGATAAAACGTGTAAAGCAGGGATAAGCCAAGATCCATCAACCTCAGATTAGATACTAATTAGTGTATAAGAAAGAATACAGGTGAGAATACGCAGGTGATGATAATAATTAAAGGTAAGTCTAATGAAGATTATACAGCAGGTGAGGCAATATGGTGTTAGAGAAATCCAAGGTGAAGGTCAAATTACCATAATTACATCTCTCTGGTTACAGATGTGATTCACTGGTAAACATTCAGACTGACAGACAAACTGACAAAATTAAAGATAACACTGATTCATGAATGTTTTTCTCTCATTTAATAAAAAAAACTAATAACAGTAGAGAATGTATATAATGATGTGTATATGTATTTATAATTAGATGTGCTTAATACCATCTTGATAAAATCAAAATTAAAATAATAAAAGCTAAGAGATCAGAACAGAAAATGTCATTATAAAAATATGTTTACTGAATACTTATTTCTTACAAATAATCATGACAGTACATACCATTGTTTTTCCAAGCAGGAGTGTTAACAAATCACAAGAGATCCCCTCCCCTTCCAACCAATTAATTAATTTTACACTAAGAACAATAAATAAATAAATAAATAAATAAATACATTTATTTAAATTCAGTACTAACAGTCACACACATTATTTGAATACTCATTACCTGGTTCATATAATCAATATAAAGAGGTCAAGGAAATCTGTATCACACATTATGTAGCCACATACAAATGTATATGAGACAAGAATGTGTGTTAACTGTGGATGAATACCAGTAATGCTAAGACCAAATAAGTCTATTACTGTGAAGAAGGCTTTGTGTAAGACTGATTGTGAGGAATAAGAAAAGTTAATGATGGATGAAAGTGTTACTAGATGAAAGGAAAAGGTGAAGTGTGTAGTAGGTAACAGAAAGGTATTTGTTTTGTCAGTGTGTGTGAAAGGTAATGTAGTGATAATTATTTTTTTAAACAATGCTGTGTCAGGTTCATGAAGAACTCTTCTGTTGTGTGAAAAGTGTACAAGTAATTGTTAATTTGTAGAAACAGGTTTTTTTGTTTTTGAACCAATTATAAAACATCATTATCTTGATTTATTATCACTGAGAAGAATATCACCATTTATATAAAAATAAATAAATAAATATAGAGAAGTAGATAATACCCAGACATTATACTGGACTGACAAAAATATAATTTGATGTAACAGAGATTCTGTTACAAATGAAAGTATTGTGTCTGGTAATGACCTCATTGCAGATACAGATGAAGTCACTATTGTGTTTCTTCTACCAGTCAGTAAAAGTGCTGAAGAAGATAAATGGAACAGTACAAGAACCAAACAGTTCCTATCTTGTATTCAATAAACTGATATAACCAGTAGCTTGTGTGAGAATGTCATTCTAAATGGTATGTTTCTTTCTTTTCTGGGAATATTCCCATGATGAATTGCATCACATGAGTTCTCCATCAAGTCTGTAACAAATTTAAATAAATAATAATAAAGTTCTATAACTTTTTCTTTTTAAACAAAACTGGTGAAAATCTCATGAAACAAAGCCATATAAAAACATTAAAAGACATATAATTCAATTTTTTTTAATAAAACCAGAAATAGCATACAGTGAAATCTGTTGAGGACACGATACAAAATATTCTTTATAACAATGATATATCTGACATGGACATGAGTAAGAAAACTAAACTGAGCACAACTCAAAAGTAATGGAAGTTACACCAGGGTTGGAGTCAACTTGCAAAGTAGACTGTAGACAGAAAGAGACTAGCATGAAGAATTTTAAGCTTTTCTGGCATCATCTATATTTTAAAAACATTTAACATATTTTATTTACTGATTTCCAACAGAACTTTTTTTTTTTTTTTTTTTATAAAATTTTATTTCATTTCACTGCCATTGTTTGCTAGTTTTAATCTTTTTTGGTTTTGTGTTTCAAAGAGAATATATGAAGTATGTTTTAGATAAAATCTACAAATGTCACGTAGTTTCAAAAGATTGGGTTACATGCCACATTAATTTGGTGGAAGGCAATTTCATTGACACATGGTTAGGATCACTGGTTGGAAAACAAATAGAACCTGACACAACGCATAAAACTTTGTCTGGGGAAACAGCTCCACTCTCAGGGGAGAACACTCTTAAGTAGCAGAGTGGTCACAGCCATTAATCTTATCCAGCTATGCAGAATGGATGGCAACAGGGAAAGTACAATAGAAACACTCCGAGCTCCAAATGAAATTAAGACCATGAAAAATGAACATCCCGTGTCACAAATTATTCTTACTTCTTGGTGAGCTGAGAGAGTAAAGCAAAGTCTCTATTGTGTCTCGGTGAACACAGGAGTAAGTCTGAAATTAATCAATAGCACAGAAAGTAAAGCCTGTTACAAACTTTGAGTTCACTACTTCATCACTGTGGGCTTTTAATGTGTCAGAATGCCAATTTTATACTCATTTTCCAACACTGAACAGACCTTGTAAGTGGGCCTATTTAACTATTTGTCATTGCAGCCATATGTGCTGCAACAGCCTATGATGTGAACTCCCCTGTCTGTGGGAAGGTTCATACAAAAGATATCTTTATGCTAATTAAAAAGAATAACCTGTGGTATAACATCAGATTTCTGAGTATAAAATGTTTTGAAAGTGTCATTAAATAAAACACATTCTTCCTTCCTCTGGTAAACACACACACAAATAAACAATTTAAAATATACTCTGGCCGTTGGTCTGTACAATAGACTGGAATGGTAAACAGTCTACTTGTCCAAATGTCAGCAAATAAAAGTTAAAATATATATATGTATATATTTCAAACTTTAATAGGTAACAAATAACATAATTCTTTCCAGTGAAAGAAAAACAGCACAAAACTATAATGTCCTTTTACATCAAATATCATTCTGTTTTAACTATACTTTATAAACAGCAGTCAAAAAATTTATTTTCTGAATAATAAAAAATTAAATAAAATAAAAATTAACATCTTCATTTTCAAAAAGTGAAAGTTCTGTTTATTATAGGTTAAGGCATGAAAGACCTGAGGCATCTTGGAATTGTAAGTAAAAAAATAAATAGCAATTATTGTCAGTAATGATCCCCGTTATTCTAGAACACATAATTCATACACACCAGTTCAAGTGCATTTAAGAAGCACCAGAAAACACTTTTTTGTTGACAGTTTTCGAAATTTGTAAATTCTCTTAAAGCTAAACATTTTAAAATCCAGATATCTTTAAAAAAAAATCCTTTAAAGAGTTCTAATGTTCATAACAACTAAGAGTTTCAGTATCTAGAGAGAGTAAATATTTTATCTTATGAAAGCTTTGTGTTCTACAGACTAAAGAGGCTTGACATTCTATTGATCATAAAAGCTTAGTATTCCAATCCTTTTAAAGGCTGTGTGTTATATTATCTATAACTTATAAGGATTAGTGTTCCAATATCTGTCTGTCTGTATGTCTGTCTACATACACTTGTATCTTACTGCCTGTCTATGAGACTTGATTCCAGATCTGTAGAGGTTTATTTTACTGTCTGTAAAGGTTTCATGTTCAATTGTCTATAAAGGCTCAGATTTCTAATGTTTAAATGCATGGTGTTTCAATGTGTTTCTAAAGGCTTGATGTTCTACTTTCTATAAAGGCTCACTGTTCTAATGTTTTTAAATGCATGGTGTTTCAATATGTGTTTCTAAAGGCTTGATGTTCTACTTTCTATAAAGGCTCACTGTTCTAATGTTTTTAAATGCATGGTGTTTCAATATGTGTTTCTAAAGGCTTGATGTTCTACTTTCTATAAAGGCTCACTGTTCTAATGTTTTTAAATGCATGGTGTTTCAATGTGTTTCTAAAGGCTTGATGTTCTACTTTCTATAAAGGCTTGATTTTCTGCTATTTATAACAATTATGAATTTCAGTGTCTCTAAGCTTTGGTTTTCTACTGACTGTTATGACTGGGTTCTGCTCTGTAAAGATGAATTTCAGTATCTATATATAAAGGTAGAGATTTTAGTGTTTAAAAAAACTATGTGAATTCTTTGTACATACTAAAAATTTACATAGCTTTCATATGAAGGCAAGTTGTTCTGAAATCTATAAAAGCTGACAGTTCTACATTTTACAAGGGTCCAGTTTAAAAAAAAGATAAATTATTCAGAACAAAATGTTATTCATTCATATAATTTTAAATTCCTCAGACTTTCAATGAAATGTTTACTGATCAAAATCTAAACCAAAACTTCCAAAGTATTTGAGAAAGAAAAAATATATAATAATAAAAAATAAATACAAATAAATAAATAAATAAATAAATAAATGAATAAGTACATAAATCAATAAATATAAATATAGAAATGAAATCATAAAGTATTATTTATTTGATATAGTATTACTGAGATTATTTAGTTTTTATGTAGAAAGCCACAAAGCAGGTGAAAATGCATTTGTAATGAAAACCTACACAAGAAAAACATTTAAAAATGCATTAATTTTCTTAGATCTAAAAGACATCTGTAATGAAAACCATGCAGGAAAATGTCATCTTAGGAAAGAAAATAATAATTTGTCATATGAGTCATGGAAACACATTTGTAATGAAAGACATTTTTAAGAAAAAGATAATATCAAAAAATGAACAAAAACCAAATTGCTAGTCAATAGTTAAAACATATTTGTAAGAAAAAGTATTTAAAAAGATTTCACATTAAAAAAAAATAAGAAAAGAAAAGAAAAGAAAAATAATTAATAATAATAATAATTATAAAATTAAAACTTGTTTCCAGCTAAAAACATATTTGTAATAAAAATAATTTTTTAAAATGTTCGTCCATTCAAGAATATATTTATTTTTAAAAAAAGAAAAAAACACTCTAGGCTGAATTTGTCAGTGAAAATAACATGTGTAAAGTGATACAGGTATAATTGTCAAGACGTATACATCTCTGTCACTGATAATTACTATTCTTTATTAGATCTGTCCATGAGATTTCTTTAATTTGTTTCTAGTAGCCAGGTTCACTCATATCATTTTAACAGGAGTATTTGACAGGAGCAATCGAACACCTGAGAGAAATAAAAACGAGAATATTGCATCCTGTTGTTTTTCTCATCACTAATTAGAAACTAAAAAATGAAATAAAAAGCCTAATGGAACTGTTAGACTGAATGCAGTCAGTGAAAGAACTTCATCTAGAAAACTGGTTAGTCTTCGTTTTATCTTCTTTTAAATGTTTTTTTAGTAGTTCGTTCTGTTTTTTTAATTTAATTTAATTTTATTATTATTATTATTATTATTATTATTATTATTTATATCATTACATCTGCTGATTGTTTGGTTTTTAAAGACAATACATGTAGATAAACATTCTTGATAAACATTCTCAACAACAACAACAACAACAGTAATAGTAATAATAGTAATTCAAACAACCTGCTGTTGTGAAATTTACAAGATCTTAATTCTTTTCCAAGCCTAACTTAAAAGTATGTAGTCATGTTACAATCACCATTGTATTTTCATCTGGTACTGTCAGAAATTATACCCATGATAGGCATACTTGATCAGTTTTCTGATGCAGTGTATTAAACATTACACATAACCATACTCAGTAGTTAATGCTGAAGCCCTCAAAGTCACACTTCTGGAGTATAAGCTCTGGACAGTTCTTCACAGCAATGGGTTCTGACAACCATGTAAATATGTCTTCAAATCATACAGTCACACTGGTCTTGAAGAAAACATCACTTCATGACAGTCCATGTGTATCAGATTCAGAATCATTTTTAAAACGATCTTTTTTTTAATGACAAAGAGCTAATTTGTTAAAGCCATCTTTTCAGATCTTTGGTATCATCATTATTTTGCAGGTACCCATTATGTATTCCCCGATATTAAGTTCAGAATCACACACATTAAAAACAAGCTATTCAAATAAACTGTAATACATTCAACCAGCTATTCAGATTGATTGTTATAACTTACACGTACTGATGTAGACATACAGTTATTCTAATTAACTGTGATATATAGCTATTCCAATTAACTGTCATACATACAGTTATTCAAATTAATTGTCTGACACAAACACACACCTATTCAAATAGATAGATCGATTGATAGATACATAGATTCAAATTAACTATCGGTCTTTTATCTCTGAAAAAAAGTGTATCTTGGTCATCATATATAAAGTTACAATGGATACCTGGATTTATTATTATTTACATAGAAATCAAATAATTAGCCATTTTATCAAATGAAATTAATGACATTAAAGTAACAAGAGAATGGAATATTCATAGTTAAATACAGTCAGGAAAAATCAAGCAGAAATATATAGAACCACATCTTCAAATTTATTGGAGATTAAAGAAATATAAATGATGTTTTTCTGAAATATTCATAATCTGGTTTGTCAGATATATATTAATTACATTATTAAGTACAAGCTGACATATATGTAGCCACATTAATAATTACAAGAAAAAATATACACAAATATGTCTTCAAATTCATTGTCAACTCTAAGAAATATATAACTGAATTTTTTTCTGAAATATTCTTTTGTCTGATTGTCAAATGCATGTTTTTTTTTAATTGAGTACAATCTGAAATATTATTAATTACAAGATGATGTATACATAGCCATGTCTTAAAATTCATTGGATATTAAAGAAATATCAATGGCTTCATTCTGAAATATTCTTAGGCTGCTGTCATTTTATTATTAATTACAAGCTGACATATAAGTAGCCGTATGACTGACTGAAGTATATAAGAGCCATATCTTTAAATCCTATGGAGATTAAAAAAATATCTTTGGCTTCTTCTACAGTTTGGTTGTCAAACAGATGGTTGTTAAAAGCACTTGGCTGTGTTGTTAATTACACACTGATATAAACACTGTCATTTCTTCAAATTCACTGTCAGATCCACATGCCTTATCAATAGCTACCTTATGAAATATTCATAGTCTAGTTATCAAAAACATACTTAGTTGTCGCATCTGAAAATATCTGAAAGAAACTGATCAAATCCACTGTCATATTACTGAAATCTATGATAATGATCAACTGGCATGTAATAAAGATTATAGTAAATCCACAGACATATAATTTACCACATACTGACTAACACAAGACTTGCTAATCTAATATGTCAAATAACAGTTTTATTTATCTTATTGATTCTACAGAAATCTCTGTTCCTAGCTGGACAATTCTGCCACACTGGACACACAAATGAGGACAAAACAAAGCTGGAACAATCAGATTAATCAAATAAAACGGATAGCCATTACCTCCAGTACCATGCATTATGACAATTGAGAGCAACAAACAAGACACACAAGCAGAAAATTAATATCAGAAACAATTTACTATCACATGCCTGTTTTTAAACCTTTACATATTTTTTAAATTGGATAGATATTTTCAGAGCTATGCATTTGTAAGGACAGAGGGCATCAAACCAGATATCCCAGTAGAAAAATAATATCATGAACCAAACAATATATTATTGTTTGCCTGTTTTAAAACCTTTCAGTTGGACAGTTAATCACTTCAGAACTAAGCATTATAAGGACAGAGGGCATCAAACCAGATATCCCAGTAGAAAAATAATATGAAAATCAAACAATTTATTAATGTATGTCTGTTTGTGTAGCTTGAAGGTTTTTGAATAGGACAGATAATACTTTCAGACTACGCATTATAAAGACTGAAGGCATCAAATCAGCTGTCCCAGCAGAAACATATTATAAAAAATATAATTTTTTGTTATTTTTTGTCAGAACAGATAGTCGTTAGCTTCAGGACCATGCATCATAATTTGTCAATTTTTAAATCTTCCCTTTTTCAAAACAGACAATTATTACCTTCAGGGGCAGTGATTACAAAGACAGAAGACATCAAACCATTTGTCTCAGTAGAAAAGGAAAGATCAATTTTTAACAATTTATTAGTCCTTTTTTTTTTTAAACCTTTAGTTTTCTTCTTCAACTTTTCCCCTCCCCAACATCATTTGTAGTATGAGTATATAACTCAGCTTAGAACAAGCATCTGACAGTTCTGATTACAATGTATGATAAAAAGCTATTTAGATTTGACAGCATCGTTCGTCTCCAACCAGTCTTCTGAATATTCATAATGGAATAAGTATGGCTTGCTGGAGGGGGGTTAAAGGATAAGGGTGGCTAGACAGTACAGCTGTATTTGTTATGCCAACAGCATTATGAGGAGATTGACAAAATTTCCATAATGATTTGAAGACCATTCCACATGCATGTCAAGCAGCAGATACACAAACATTGCTATAAGCCATTTAGCCTGGACATGAACCATGGCAAGATTTCTTATGATGAATAACTGAGAATGTGCTTGGTTATGCCTGGAATGTACACTGCTATTAATAATGACAAATAATGATAATGATGATGATGATGAGTATGATGATAATGATAATGATAATAATGATAATAATAATGATGATGATGATGATAGTGATAATAATAATAAGAAGAAGAAGAAGAAGAAGAAGAAGATGGTATTATTAAAGTAGAAGATTATGTTAAGAGAAAGATAAAGCTACTGTTGGTGAGAAAGATACATTTAGAAGAAAATAATCTAGCTCAGTGGCAGTTAAAATAGAAGTTATAGACGAGACTACTTGAAAAAACATGTTTTAATAATTACAGAAATTTTTTAAAAATAAAATGGTAAATAGTCTTAAGAAAAACCTTCTGGTGAAAATAGTAATATAATAATTTAAAACAAAATTCTTTTATAGAGAAAAAAAGAAATTAATAATAATAATGAAAAACAATAAAAAGTTCAATGATTATCTATTGAAGCTTTTTAAAAAAAAAAAAAAAAAAAAAAATCAAATAAAAATGGAGCCTGAGAAATACTACAAACAGAAATGAAAACTCAAAAATTCAAAAAACATTTTGACAAAGATTTTTTAGAAATGATATCCATATAAAAAGAAAATATCACACAACATTAGACAATGACCAAATGACCAAAACATATACAAACAAAAAACAAAAACAACTCAGAAGTTCAATGGCTTTGTTGAAAAAAAAAATGAGTAAAAGGCAGTTTTTTTCAGTGGAATGTGTTTGATGTGGCTACTTGATCACAATACGACAGTAATAACAGAGAAAACTGCTCACACACAAACTACTTAACACTTAGAGTGGCGAAATGAAGGGTGAGAAAAAAGCATCAACAGCCTTGGTTGGTCCATGCCAACAATTCATCTCTGCTTACAGCTGGGCGAGCGTCGCCTTCTTCTGATCCTAACTTCTTCCATTTCAGTGGCTCTCCGAGGGATTTTGCCTCAAGTCTCTAGATTCATAACACATTACATAAAAAGATATTTTCGTGTTCCTGAAGGTTATGATGGTGCTAAAATAGTTATTTATTGAAAAACAGCCATAGCCCCAGTAGAGTATTTCAGAAAAATAAAATAATAATCATTAAAAAAGAGAGACTTGTTTTTTAAAAAAATGTTCTGACGTTATGAACGAATATTTTTTTTTTTTTTTTATTAGCTTGTTCGAGTAGACTGTTGTTGTCACCAGACATGACATTTAAAAAAAAAATATTACTGGAGGCAGCAAGTTTGTACAAATTTGACATAACAATAATAATTCAAGGTTTAATCAAACTAATTGCAAAATTTTGAAAACAAAATTTCAGTATAAAACAAAAAACATGACTTTTTTTTTCTATCCTACGAATAATTCGCTTCTTTATCAAAATATAATATAAAAAGTCATTGAGTTAATTTTACATGCATCGCTTATTTTGATAGCAAACCAGTGATTTGAAATAATTTGTTACAAAATCATCAGAAAATATATTGTCAAAGTAATAACCATTGTTGAAAAATGTAAAAACAGAAGCATGACGATGCAAACACTTCACTTGTATGTGTTAAACTTGTTGTTTTGTAAACGAAGTAGTTTTGATCTGAAGGCCACATAACAGATTTTTATTTTTTATTTGATATCAGTTCAAATTCAGAGGTTGTGTCACAAACGATTTGCTGCAACAAACTCAGAAGTTAAAATTAAAAAAATTAAAATTATGCTTAATATATATATATAAGGTAAACACAACTACAATAAAGTTTAAATATTTATTATTTGTCTGAAAAAATTCAAATTTGGGTCCTTTCTTCTTATCAATAGGAAGAAAAATAATTAAAATTATGAACTTGCATAGAAAGAAAAAAATTCAATAAAAATTAAAAGGTCAAAGACACCAAAAAAAGTCATGTATAACAAAAGCAAAAAATAAAGCACAAAATATAGATAGAAACACACACACACTTGAGAATTATTTATATTGTCGTTTCTTGAACTGATTGGCTATACAGAACTCGAGAGAATATATAATGACAATTTAAATATTTCTTGTAGAAAGACAATTAAATTACATATTAAAATACGATACTTGTGAAAAAGAGAAGATTCCATTGGGAATTTAATAAGAGTTTTATGAAAATTTCCACCTTTTCAAAAATAATGTCTAATAAGACATCAGTCAGTATATTCAGCTGATACCATAAACAAATAAAAAATCTAATTTATCAGCACCACTGATACACTGTAAATCTGCAAGTTACATTTGGTTACAATAGTGTTATGGTGTATATACATTCAGTGTGAATATATTTAACTTGTTTAATAAAAGATTTCATTAATTCTACATGTGGTCATGTTAAATTTGCTTCATGGTTTACAAACTAAATGTGCAGTTTCAGAGTATTAAAGGCACATATTTCACAGTTTTGGTTCTTGTTTCAATGCCACTGCAGTTAACATAATGAAATGACCATTTACTGAAAAGTTAAATATAAAGACCTAAAGGCATATTTTCATACATGCATCTCACTGTGCAACAGATTATCCATGTAGACATGTAAGTTTATACAGGCCTCCATGTGTAGAAATATATCATTAAACAGGCCTCCATACAGAATATTTAAATTTATTTAGGTTTCTCAGTGAAGAAGATATGTATTTATATATTTATTTTTACTTTTATTATTTTTAAGGCCATTTCATTGAAAATATGTGTCTCTCTTCAGGACTATTTCCAAAATATTTTCAACAAAAAACCAAAAACAAATGAAGCATCTGCTGTGATTACAAATAGCTATGCGATGACAGTTTCATACACAAAACTACATTTGTCTGGAACACTAAATCAATGAATCAATCTATTTCCATTGATCCGTGAAGGCAGATATGGCAAACACATACAGCAACAGCATGTCAAAACAAATGCTTACAGAAATAATACCTTTATTTACCAAGTATTGTATTCAATGTGGATAAAAGATGATGGCAGCCTTTAAACAAAAGACAGGAATAAACTGAAAAAAAATAACAGTCCAAAAAGAAAAATCAATGATAATGATGATGAACAACAAACTGAACAGTATTCTAAGCAGGAAATCTCAGAGTAAAAGACTAGTCAGTATATATATATAATAAAACAAATCATACCTCTTATAGGTGAGCATTTCGATTTTATGCCGTTAAATGTTTATTAAATAAACATTTATAAAATTTGTACTGTGTACATTATAATTTTATAGAGATATAGATTTTTAGAATAAATATTTATACCATTTGCAATGATTTTATAGGATTATAGATTTTTTAAAATACACATATAAACCATTTACATTTAATTTTTTAATAGGTTTTTTAAATAAACATTTATTAAAACTGGTATTATTTACATTATAATTTTATAGAGATATAGATTATTTAAATAAATATTTATACAATTAACAGTGATTTTATAGGATTATAGATTTCGTTAAAATAAACATTTATAAAACTTGTACTCTATAATAATTTTATATACATTTAAATATTTTCAGTCAACATTCATAAAATTTGTACTAAGCACTTAATGTATTTATAAATTTGCATTATGATTTCATAGGGACATTTGAATTTCTGTAAAAATTTGTCAAATGTGTTCTATGTGCATAATGAATTTAAAAACATATTTTGTTTTTGAAGGGATACATGCATTTATGATATACATTTTTAAAACTAGCACACTTACATAATATATGTTAAATCAATGAAAGTCACATCATTTGACACTTGATAAATAATTTGTTCAGAACTCAAAACTACTGAAAAATAATCTGTATTTTTATGTAATCAGCATTAGATGTAAAAAATTACCTTGTCACTGAGTGAAACCCGAATAATATGATTACAGCAATAAACATTGATCTTTCTGTCAAATACTAGATAAGCAGATTTTATTCATTTTGACTGTTTTTGATAATGACATGAAAAATAAAACAGAAAATGAGACCAATTAAAGGAAACATATTCAGTGATAAAGAGACAGAGACAGACAGTGAAAGAGAGAGATAAAAACATAGACACAGATATAGAGACAATAGAGAGACAGAGATTGAGAGAGAGAGATAAAGATAAAAAAAAAATAATAATGAAAATGAAATAAAATAAAATAAGATAAATATTCAATATATTATATACAGAATACATTACTGACTATATATATATATACACACACACATATATATATATGTTTATATATAGAGAGAGAGATACAAAAAAGAGCCACACAGAGACTGAAAGAGATAAAGAAACAGACAGAAAAAGAGATGAAGATACAGAGACACAGATAGAGACCAAAAATTATAGATAGAGAGACAAAAAGATACAAAGCAATAGATAAAGTGATGGAGAGAGAGAAAGAGATACAACCTCTAATCCATCCACAGTTACAACTGATATCACTGTTTACACACGTGCAGCCAATTCAAATCAATGTATTTAGTTATTATTTACAAACAGCTCATTATACGTTTTATACAAGTTTCTAAATGAAATTTCATTATCAGTAAATTGCCCATAATCACTTTTTATGACTGACAGAGATTTCTTGTACTTATATTGAGTGATAAATTGTTTCTAGATAAATAAAATGTTTACAAAAAGCCAGGTGTAGTAATGAACAATTATACAAGGTAGAGAAAAACTGGGATTGCTTGAGTATTCATTTTGATATGAGCTAGCTAGTATTATTACATTATTAATTTTATTTATTTATTTATGTTACACATTTACATTTTTTAATTTTATATATTTATTTTATTTTATTGTTTTTGAAATATCAGTAAGTACAAGACACTTTTGGGAGTTAGGATGATCTCCTAGGATGATCTCCTAGAATAATTTTTTTAAATTTTTTAAATTTATTATGATTATTTATTATTTTTTTTTTTTTGTTGAAGATTGTTAAAAACGATCAACTGTTAGGTATGACCTTACTTACAATGAGGATTCAAGCACATCTGTCCTGGGCAGATATGGTAAATGTCACCAAGACAGGTCACTGAGTACAAGAACAATATTAATGAAAACATATATTTATTTTTTCCAGATTTTAATTAAATCAAGAGATACTGTAGTTGAAGACTGGAATTTGTAATATCTGAATACATACTTTACTGAAATTTTCATTAATCCTTGCCATTAAAGTATGAATTTTTTTCCACTTTCACCAAACTGTGGATTTATGACCTGAATACTGATTTACCTTTTTAAACTCTTAAACTTTATCAAAACCTGAATTATTTTTTTATGGAATAAATCAGACTGGATTCCAGAATTAATTTATTTTTTAATTTTATTATTATTTTTTTTTTTTTAAAGAATTTCACAATATATAAGACATCTAAATAAGATAACAAAGCAATAAAAAATGTATATAAAATTATGAATCCACAGCAGTTTTAAACTACTCTTTTGCTGTTAGTTTCTTTATTGATTAAGACAGGATGGCAAAAATAAGCCAATAAATCACAAGTAGGAAGTACGTAGAATATACTTAAACTAGTTCTTTTTATCGCTAAAGATAGGTGTTAACTTTTTTTTTTTTTTTTGGACTTGATATATGTACAACAAATCCAAATCAGATAACTGGATTAGTGCTTGAACTGAAGTCTTTCATGTGTAAAGTTATCTAAGTTTAACATCAAGAATTCATGAATATTTTAATATACATTCTCACAGTACACATTACAAATTCATCTAATTCCGAAAGTACGATGAGGATTAAATTAATTTCACTTCTCAGACATCAGTTGTACGTCATCGCGTTGATTGTGATCAGAACTCAGCCCCATGATCAGGTGATTATTATAGTGGAGAAGCTTTTGGGTGTTATTAATTTGTTATCTGATACTTGGAAATGTCACTGAATTCATAGCACTCCACCTTGCATCAAATGACTTATCAGAAAATTTCACTCTATAGGATTTGCAATGCAGAATAGTTTGTAGGCATTAAAAGATATTTACTGATTGCTTATAGATCTTGCTGTATGTGCTGAAATTAATCAGATACGTAACAAAAGAAATATATTGTGTGGATGATTAAAAGTGGCATAATTGAACTAATCTGTAAGTGTATGTAACACATGACTAATATACATATTATACATCTATAGCATTTGTTGTTTAAAATATTTCATAGCTGCAGTTCTCAAATGGGAGGCGCTTGGCACCCAGGGGAAGAATTTCAACTCTAAGAGGAGGAGTTTTAGTCAAGGGAGGAATTCAGGTTGAATTCAAACTAGAAAATAAATCAAACAGAAGTTTTGTGATAACTGAAATAAGATTTAATTTTTTCATTTTATTGCAATTAATAAAGTAATTTGATTTCATAAATTGTTTCTATAATTGCAGCCATAAAAGCATAATGCTGAAAATGATGATAAATCAAAATGAGAAAGGAACTGAAGAAATCACAAAGGGAGGAATGTAACCTTGGACACACAGACATTGCTTTTTAGGCTCTAATAAATTTAATACAGCCAAAATCTTTATTTTTAATAATATTTGGTAAACAATATCAGCCACAAAATTGTATGATTTAAATTAATCTAAAGCTGTTCGTATAGTTTATGTATGTGTCTGTTTGTGTGTGTGTGTGTGTGTGTGTGTGTGTGTGTGTGTGTGTGTGTGTGTGCGCATCCAAAATTTTAGCTCACTGATGCAAGAAATATCTCTCAGAGTGTCCATCTGACTGTAGCAATGTGATTTCCCATTCCAGTCTTGCCCCTACTTTGAATACTCCAAATCTGTGATGTCATTTCACATCCACATTTACATTATTTCAACACTTTCCACACTTTGGTGACTGTGGACTTTTCATCTTTCATAATTTTATCATTACATTTCTGATTTCTTTAAAACCATTACTACAAAATTGAATCATTAAACATTCATACTGGAAGAGAAACTGAAAGTGGATTTGATTCCAGTTTTCACCAAGCTCAGTTTCCAGTCACTTGACATTAAAACTACCTAAGCTGTAATATAATATTTGCAGTTATCATGAAATAGTAATAAGTGCTTTATGACAAATCTTACAGTTAATATGCATCATCTGATTGTCCTGAGACAAATTATAGTATCTGGTAATCCACAATGACTAGATGTATGATATGATGGGGAATGAAATTTGCTGGAAGAAGTATGAATAATGATAATTTTATGAATTAAGATAGCCATGGAGATAAAGATTAATTTAATCTTACACATTAATTGTCTAGACTATTACAATGAAAATTCACCAAGATATAATCACTGAATTATTAAAGAGACAGACTTCTGAAGTTGTTTCAAGAAAGAGGGTTATGCTGTCCTTCTTGGGTTCTTGGCAAAGAGAAAAGACTTAAATTTGTTACACAGGATCAGAGTCACAGAAAGCAGGCAAAAATCTAAACTTGGAGAAATAAAGTCAAACTTCTATAATAAAAATTTACTGGTACAGATAAAATGACATTTATTTTCCTAACTTATTAAAAAAAGAATACTGATATATTGACCCTTTGAAGTGCTTGATGCTCAGAAAGAACAGTTTTGTAAACATTAAATATGATAAAAATATATTCTAAAGTCTTTCTATGTTTTAGGTATAGCAAAATGAAATTTCTTATTTAAAAAGTATAGAGAACAAATCTTGAAACAGAAGAAACAACAAAAAAAACACAGAAACTTGACATTTGAGTCAATGGATTTTTATTTGAAATTATCTGGGAATAATAAAATTAAAAATAGAACTGCTTGATGTAGAATATAAGTTAAACATTTTGTTCATAAATAGCACTGTTCAGTCTAGTACAGATTAAAATTTAATACAAAAACAAAAGGCTGTAACTTATACTGGTCACACAATTGACTTTGAGCTGGAAGATCCTGGGATCAAACATCAGCAGAAGTATAAGAGATCCTTTTAAGATGCTTTTCACTGACAGAAAGAACAATTTAAAAAAGTTTTAGCAGTAGCTGGAAATAGAAATAATTTGATGGGTTCTTCAAAATAAATCAGTATTTACGGTTAATGTAATGCTTCTGAATTCTGTCAGCCATTTTAAGAATGGAGTATTGTGAGATTTGAGGAAAATCTGTCGTCTGTTCAAATTAATCTGTTAACACTGCAGTGATTATAGTCAATTATGATCTGTCGGATAGAACATTGATTCTGGTTATCACTGAAATATATGCTGTTTTCTTTATATGTGTAAATACATTATTCATATTACATTGCTGGTACATAACTAACACAGTTAAAAACAGATATAATATCATTCATGTGTGTATATATATGTGTTATTAAAAGATGGTTATATATTCTACCAAAATTACTTTAATATCTATTCCATTTCATATCTGTGAAAATTTGTATTAATGATATCTGGATCTTGGATTAAATGTCTGGGTTATACATGAATATTCACACTATCATCTCCTATCTTCATCTTTTTATCACTGTGAGTCTGGAATTGCACAGATACAAATAATACACACAGTCACAGTCTGAAGATAAGAAATAAATATTTTATTACATACCATAAATATTACTCATATCTAATGGATACAATGCCAACATAAGACTCACCTTGTCAGAAGACATATTTCCAAACCGTAATAAATAAATTGCATTACTTGAAACCATCTGTCTCTTGGGAAATTTAACCCATTTTCTAAAATATTTTTAACTTTTATTTTATTTTATTTTGTTTTATGTTGTGCATGCTTCTGTCGTCTCATATAGTTCTGTATCCTGCAGGTAATTCCATAATGGAGGCATTAAAAATATATGTGACCATGCTTGAGTGAAAACCATTATAGAAATTAAGTATGTTTTAAAAATGACTATTACTAGATTATAAATAAACACTGTGTGTGTTACTTATTCATTATGACAGTTGTTAGTGAGTCACAGGTGGAAACTATTACTGTGTGTGTGTCTGTGTGTATGAATGAATCTATATATCTGTCTGTCTGTCTGTCTGTCTATCTAAATAAATATACATAGACTACATTTAAAAATTCTGGCCAAGAATTCAGAACCCTAACATAACATAGTGGGGAAGAGCAAGAAAGAAGAATAATATATATATATATTATTCTTCTTATATTATATATCTTCCTTATATATATATATATATAGATAGATAGATAGATAGATAGATAGATAGATAGATAGATATAGCAAGAAACAAATTTAAAAATTAGAAAAAAGGTTACTGTCATTGTTTGAAATATTTAGTGCTTGAAAAAAGAAATCATTCAATATTTAAGAGAATGGCAGCCTTTACTGAGAACATTATTTCTAAAAAACAGAAGCAGTTCATAAAACATATTGTCTTTATGGAAGTCAGGATGACTCAGTAAAAAATATTAAACTGTTTTCTTCTGAGTGACTTGCAATTCAAATAACACAGTCACAACATATTCTTGATATATTCACATTCATTATTTTATTTGCATTTGTTTTCTAAAGTTTGTTAATAATAAAGTTTCTAGGTGCTGAATTAAGCCCAAGAGATTCTGGTCAAGATTTTTCTTAAAAGGTGCTGTTTGTTTGTTTCTGCCGTGATTCACATAGTAATAAAAATATATTTGTCTGGGATGTTTTCATATTTTTATAATAAACTACACATGAGGAAATTTACAAATTATTTTTGTTCATATAAATAATTATAATAACAAAGGCTGGATACTTGATAAAAGTAAAATATTGATTGAAAATGCATTTAAAAATGCATTAAATTATTCAGTGGTACTAGCACATTAAAGTATATTTCAACAGAGCCGTTTTACTTGATGACCATTTTATATAAAATAAAATAACAGACTGAAGAAAAGTATTTACAATTCACTTCCATTATGATGAAAACTGAAGCAACAATAAAACACAAATAACAGTCTTCACAGACAAATAAATTGTTTTATCAGTGTTCACAATAAGAAGAAATCGCAGGTTTGCTGGTTCATGATTCAATAATGATTTGAAAAGCACAAGTAAAATCAGACTTTAATTCCAGCAGTCTTAAGTTGTGCTATCCAAGAAGTTCATTAAGTAAAACGATGCAGAAACAGGAGCAAGTGCAGAGAAATCAATGTATGGGATAGAACCCGCCACGGATTCTCGTGCTGAAATTATAGTCATTTACACCACATCTCTGCTAATCAAAGACGTTTCAGCAACTCTGAAGTGTTGACTGTTGTTTTTGTTATCAAGATGTGTTTCTAATACAGATGGGCAATTTTGTGTGGCTTTTCTTTCTTGTCTTTTTTTTTTTTTTTTTTTTTATTCTTTTTCTCCCATATTCTTTGTTTTGGTAGGTTTTGGGGGGGGGTTATGTTGGCATATTTTAAATAGAAGTGTTTTTCGATTGTTGCTTTATTTTTTTTTTTTAAATATTTTTTAGCATGGTTATTTTTTAGAATTTTTGGGCTTGTTTCTAAAATATTTAATAAGTTCTTGTTTTGTTTCTTTTCTTTCCTCCTTTTATTTTACTAATTTCCTTTTTGGTTGTTTTTCATTTTAATTGTTTTGTTGTTGTTTTTTGTGGGGGTTTTTAAGTTGGTATTTTTTAATACTTTTTTTTTTTTTTTTTGGTCATTTATTAATTACCTTTTATAATTTGAATAAAAACACTTTTTTCTTTCTTGATTTCATAACTTTTTCATACTGATTTAATTTTATTTTAGAAAGTTTAATTTTGTTTTTTCACCTTGTTTCTTTTTAGCAATTGTTTTTTAAGCCAGTATATTTTTAACAGAAGAGTTTTCCAGATTTCTTTATGTTTTATTTATTTTTGAGTTTCAAATATTTTATAACAGAAACTTTTTAAAAACATAATTATTTTTCTTTTTCATCTTTTTTTTCAGGTTTATGTATTGTAAATGAAGGTTTATCTACATTAATCAAGAAAAACATCTTTTTTAATAAAAGCCTCTTTTTTCATTATTATTTAACATCTGTAACAATGTAGCAAAATTTTAAAAAATGATGTATTTACCATCAAAATGAATTAGAACCATTTTTTTTTTTTTTTTTCTTAATTTGTTTTTTTTAATCATATCTGTCATAATGCATTTCTGTAGTTGTGTTTTTTTAATGATTTAATACTGTAAGATACTGTGTCATTGTATCAGAAAGATATTTTAAAAAAAGAAAAAAGAAAATGGGTGAATCTATTTAAATTGTACCAGGAATTCACATCCTTTCTGTGTCATGTTGTAAGACATTTGTATTCTGTGTGTGTGTTAGCGTATGTCCATGTAAATAATTTAACTGTCCTCGGTGTTATGAGAAAGAAAAGTCTGTAACACATACATTAATTTTTCAAAAGCTTTTTGTGTTAACAAGCTAGGAACAGAAATACAAAAAAGATATTGCCTAGCGTACTAGAGCTCACAATTTATTACAGATAAATGATTTATCAAGAAAATTGTATTATGAAAATAGAGCAGAATGTTTTTTGGTGAATTCCTGTGTTTTTTCAATCACTAAAATAAAAGAAAGAAAACAAAGAATGCAAACAGAAAGCACTTCATTATGGATACCTTTTTGAAGAACTTTGTTTATTTAAATATAGTAAAGTATTATAATAAATGGAAATAGAACTAATTTTTTAATTTTTTTTTTTTCATGGCTCATTTTTCAAGAACAGTATTTTATGTAAACAGAACTTATAGCTTATTTTTATAAACAGAACATTGAACATGTAAACTGAAAAGTGAATCAAACAGAACAGTGTACATGTAAACAGATTGCTGTACATATAAATAACACCATATTATGCAAATATCGCTCATTTTGATTTATGATACATTTGTCAAGAACATTCTATATGTAATCAGAATTTATAAATAATTTTTATAAAAAGAACACTGTACATGTAAAATGAACAGTATATGTAAACAGAAATTGTATATATAAATAGAATGTATACATACATACATACATACAGAATGATGTATTATGTAAATAGAACTCACATTTTATTGTGGATGTTTACAAGTGCAAAAATATTCTGGTTACCATTCAGTGGATTGTATAATGTCTGTGAAATCTTCTGACAGGTGGCATTTTTCTTAATAGATGTAATTATTATTAGTGATAATTTTCTTGATAGTGATAATTATTATTAGTGATAATTTTCTTAATAGAAGTAATTATTATTAGTGATAATTTTCTTGATAAGGTAATTAATTAGTGATAATTAAAGAGTAATTATTATTAGTGATAATTTTCTTGATTCTTATTATTAGAAGTAATTATTATTAGTGATAATATTCTTGATAGAGATAATTACTATTAGTGATTATATTCTTGATAGAGGTAGTTATTATTAGTGATAATATTCTTGATAGAGGTAATTATTATTAGTGATAATATTCTTGACAGAGGTAGTTATTATTAGTGATAATATTCTTGACAGAGGTAGTTATTATTACAATACAAAGAATGTTATCTCCTTATTAAATGTCAACTGCAGGAACTGTCATATTATTTTCTAGGATAATGAGATTATAGAAATAATTTTCAACCCAGTACAGGAAAGAGAATAAGAAAAAATAACAAAAATAGTAACTGTGGTAATATCATAGTGGTAATATTAATGGTAATAATGTTTGAAGTGGTTGTTGATATGGTATGAATGAAAGATGAAGGAGTAGTGCACTTGAATTAATAGTAATATTAGTAATAGCAGTAATAATAGTAACTCCAGTGGTAATAGTAAAAGCAATAATAATAGTATAAACAGTAGTAGTAGTAGTAAAAGAAGTAATGGTAGTAAAAGTTGTTGTAGCGAAAATAGAACAAGTAGTTGTTCATATAGCTACAGGCAGCAGAAGTAGCACTGGAGCAGTAGCAGTATTGATAGCAGTGGAAGTTGAGAAAGTAACAGAATCCTCTAACATTACTAGTAGTGGTATAGTGTGCAGTACTGAATAATTTCTGTAATATTGGAGGTCATATTCCTTTTAACGGATGTTGGTCAGCTTAAAGCAAAAAAAAAAAAATGGATTCCTTAAATAAACATCCATTAGGCAATTCATCATTTATTAATATGTCCAGCTTGAGAAATATTAACATGAATATTCATTTCGTAGATTGCATGAACTGGGTCAACACCATGGATACTAAGTGGGTGTAATCAAAGTCCATATTATAACCACTTGCAGTAATTGATTTAATTGTAATTCCAAATGGTGATACATAATAGACAGCTCACCCTGGACTCTATACAGGACAAAGATATTTATCTTCTGTAATTATTTTCTTAAATATTCTTTTTAATAATAATAATAATAATAAATGAAACAAAAATTGAAAGTATCCTTTAAGCCATGCTGTTGAATGATAAAGTTGTTTGTTTGAGAACTGACGTATATTTCTCGTCATCATCATCATCATTAATAGTACTATTAGGAGAAACAGATGTAGTAGTGGTAGTAGCAGGAGTAGTAATAGTGACAATAGTAGTAGTACTAAATGTTTATATTATATTTTAGCGTTAACTCTTTGAAAAAATATTTATAAAAATATGTACAAATTAAATGATTCATATTTATTTATTTATTTACTTACTTACTTACTTACTTACTTATTTATTTACTACTTATTTATTTGTTATTATTTTATTTTATTTTTATTTTTATTTTTATTTTTATTTTTATTTTTATTTTTATTTTTATTTTTATTTTTATTTTTTTTTAATATTTTAACTTTTTTTAAATTTATTTACAGAGCTGAACTTTTGATCAGGGGCCAAAAACATTGTGATTTTAAAACCCAAAATTGGATTAAAATAAGCTGGTAATTATGGCTTAGCTGAAGCACTGAGTTTTAAAAAGAATAATTCAGATTTAGTGTTTTGTGAAAAATCAGGTTTTGCAGCAGTAAAGACTGAAAGATTTAAGTGCATTTGGAGTCCTCAGTACAAAGTTCTACTTGCTTTACTCATTAATAATTTAATATTTCACATCTAACAAAGACAATTGATTTTTTTTTACTTTTTTTTTTCTGGATGAGACACTTTCCACAATGACTAATAATACAATGTATGAATTCAAGTGCAAGAAATATTTAACAGTGTTTTGATTGAAACAAAATTCTGTGAAAAGTAATAAAATTGATTCTTCTACTTTTCTAAACATGGGAGTGTACAATTAGTGATATAATAATTATTTTACACCTAAGACATTGTAATTATTTATGATGTCAACTAAAATGTGGTGAAATTTACATCAATAATAATTTAAAAAATGTAAAAAAAAAAATTATATATATATATATATAATTTTTTATACACACACACACACACACACACACACACACATACATAATATACATACAAACGACCAAATTTCAAATCCCTAAAGCAATTTTCACTAAATCTAGCTATTAAATATCAAAAGAGGTCATTTTGCTCGTGACATATGTACTTGCACTTCACAAATATTTGCCCAACATTGACAGTTCCAATACAACAGTGTTGATACACGCATTCTGATTTCTAGACAACAGCTGAACTAGGAAATAACACAATCAGTTAACTGGAGTGAACTGATCCCACGACCTCTCATGCCTGAGGTCTGAATTCAGTCACTGAGATAGGACCCACTTATATTACTGCCAAAGACATGATCAAGTGTCAGTTTGTAAAGTCTCTCAGACCTGTGGCTTCAGGTCTTTTGTGGCAATTCAGTGTCAGGCAATGAGCAAATTATAGCAAGACCTGCCTCCCATAATACAGCCATCCAAATGAGGTGTCATAACAGCAGCAGGGCAATGGTTTCCGCAAGTCATTGAGATCCAGGGAGAAAAAAGCTGATTTGGATTATTAGTCTTGGAGGACTGCTGTAGAGTCAATTTTCTCAGTGATAAAATGATGAAGCAATGATTCTCAATTTTTTTCTTCTTCTAAAACTCTAAAACATCTTCAAGATAACATCAGTAATATATTGGCAAGATGTCTTCTGCTCATTTGAGGTTACGTATACAAAGATATGTTATTTAAAAAAAAAGTTGTTTGGTATGTTTTTTTAAAAACAAAATGCCTTTAATACTGCATTATATATACATTTATGAATGGAGTGTGAGTGTGTGTGTGTGTGTGTTCCTAAAGCTGGTATTTGTTTTTTAAAACTAAAAAGTCTGCATGATTCTATCAGTGATACCTTGTCAAAGCATTTTCTGTCAGGAGATATGTTTTTTAAAAAACTTATTATGTTTTTCATGCTGCAGGCAAGAGCAGCCAGCAGCTTCATATACAATTACAGCACTGAATCCAAGACAGATAATAAAAGATAACATTTTAATGTTTACCTTAATCCTGCCCATTGGCCATGAACTATTTTTTTTTTAATGACTGGCTACTGGGAATGTGAAGAATGATCATCTCTGCAAGCTTGAATCATGTTACATAACTTAAAAACTTTCTTCTATTCTTTTTGTCATCTTCGTGTGAGATGTAATGTATCAATGAAATTTGTTGGATATTGCATGATGCACTTGCATACACCCAAAAACTAAGTATGCTTCAAAAAACCCAAGATGAAAGTGTGTTTTAAACCATTAAAATACATATATTAACTTACCCAGCTTTCAAATAGCAGCTTATTTTGAACTCTACTGAATGATGGAAACTTGGAAAAAGAAAAAGTTCTTACATGAACTTTTTAACTCACAGATAAGATCAGTGCAGAAAACTAAACAATAAAAACCTAAATAAAACTTTATTATTTAAAAAAAAAAACTAACATTTTACTTTCTTGTCATCATGATCAACACATGAAAAAATAACAGAAACAAATTGTTTAATTTTTTTTTACATTATTAAAAAACCAAAAAAATGATTCTACTTCATCTGAATACATCAGAGGATTAAAAAAAAAACAAATATCTGAAAATGGGAAAAGCTATACAATTGAATTATGACCCTTTTTACAAATGTTGTTGGATTTTTTTTTTCCATTTGCATCAAGTCTTTAATTCCTAGCAGTCCGAGTATGCATAAGGCCAAACTTGACAAAGACCAGACATCTGATATTGCATGACTTCATGCTTGAATCAATAGTAATAAAGTAAGGTCTGTTTCTCTGACAGGATCAGAGCTGCAAAATAACACCCTGAATCTACAAGAGCAAAAAAATATTGAAAAAAAAGAAAAAAATAGAAGAGGATGAAATGGTATTGGTAAAAATAAGGCCATTGGAAATATTGCATTTTTGAGTACAAACCAGATGAAACATTGATTTTATGATTTAAATGTTATTTAGTACTAACCTCGTTGACATGTTTGCTCAGAAAGTGTAGTAATACTGTTGTCCACTGTTCAATATTGATAAAAATGTGGACCAACCAACCTCCAGTTATTTATCAAGAAACAGAAATAAATGACTCAGTGTATGACAGCACTCTAGACGTATACTGGATCAACAATTCCAAAATTTAATAAAAAGGAAAATGCACTGAGTGCTCACATGTTGGATGAAATATATTTTAAATCTGTGGATGATTTTTAAAAAATACAAGACACATATAAAATGCAGATCATACAAGAGGATCATTTATTATATAACGCTGAAATCACATTAGAGATGTTTATACATAACACCCAGATTACACTTGAACTACGAACACACAAAAGACTTAGGTCACACCAGACACCAATATGTTATTAAACTCATTCATTATGTGGAAGGACAACAAAACATAAACCAATCTTCAGCATAAAAACAGAACATTCACATATAAAACAAATACAGAAATCACCTTGCTGTATAGTTCATTGATGATATTAATAACACCAGAGTCGTATATTTAAATATTCAGGTCACACCTGACATGATACTGATAAATTAATTAAAATAATAGTTAATCTCACATATGTTTAAAATGACATTTTAAAAATAATAAATTAAATTTAAACAAATAAATATTTGATTATATTACAATTTCTTTCACCATTTTTTTATTTTTAAATTACAAATTTCAATGATTTAACTGAACATTAGAGAAAATTGTATTTGAAAAATAGTTTTCCTCAGCAAAATTCTATTTTTATCATTTATAAATCTGATAAATCCAAATTATTTGTTGCTTTCAGAACCTAACAATTATTTTATTTTTATAAAAAATAACTTTAAAAAGAAAAGAAAAAACTGAACACCAAAAAAGGGTAACACAACAGAACACAGATGATGATCATCGATGTTCTGATAACTCAGTGGTTAGAATTGCTCACCATGACACAATTTAATTACATTTTTTGTTTGTTTGTTTTTTTCACAGATATTTTTCTGAATCTACTTTTTTTTTTTCGTTTCAAAAGAGCAACTGTTCTGAGAATTGATGACTTGTCAGAGATTAGACATTATTCAGATTGCACGACGAAGGTCACAAGATCAATAGAGAACAAGAGATGTTTCTGTGACAGGATGTGTCCTGGATGACAACATGGAAGAAGTCACAGAAAACAAACAAAACAAACAGGTTTATCACTGGCAGGTAAAACACTAGTGAAGTATGCCACAACAGACTGGTTCATTTAACATCTTAATGTTTGCTTTCTATCCACTTCTGTTCTGGGCTTGTAATCAAGAGGGTTGTTCTCGACATGCAATGCAGAATTTTCTGTATGATTACAGATTGTCAGATTATCAAAGAACTCGAAAATAAAAACATTATTGTTTCAAGTAACTGATCCTACTTGAAAGGGATATAAATATTTTAATCACTGCCAATAACAGACAGAACTTCTCAATGGGCAAACTATGAAAACGCCTAGAGCCATGACATCTAAAGTCTGTGAAAATTCTAAATATGGCTCAGTAAAAGAGAATGAGAAATTATCTACATTTACTAGGAGGCAAACCTTTGTCATCATTATGATAATTATTTTTGTCATTATTATCATCATTATTATTATCTTGTCTGGATCAATACAACTGTATTATAATTTACTTCCTGTTTTAAGATATATTACATACTTTCCAAATAATTTGTCTAAATTCTAGTAATCTCTTTCTCTGTCTCTCTCTCTCTCTCTCTTTGACTCTCTCTCTATATAAAAAAGGAACACACACCCACAAATTGCTTTACAATCATTTATAATTTACAACAGAAAAAAAATATTGATTTCCATAATCATAAAAATTTCAGACATTCTTTCCTTTTAAAAAATTTCATGTAGCACACTTTCTTTTTTTCTTCAGGAAACCTTTTAAAAAAAATATCATTTTGCAAAACAGATACAAAAAATTTGCAATATATTGATATTTTATTAACCGAATTTCTCAACAAAAAAGTAAGAAAGAAAAATCAGTTATTTACTTAATATATATAATATTTTCCTACAAATGGATCTGTTGAACAGTTATATGTACAAGCCTGAGATGTGTTTGGTTTCAGGATCAAACCTCTTCATTGCACAGGCTGAATAGTTTCCTATTCCTAGCATGATGAATTACAAATTACTGAATGTCATAAAATGTGCTTCACGTTCAACAGGTGCATAACATGATCCCTTGCTGTTGGAATTAAAATATTTAATAATTTCTTTGAGGACAAAAATACAAAACATTTGGCTCCAAGTTGCTGGTTAAAGAAAATAAATGTGCTTTAGAGATTATGTTAAATAAAAATTATTAAAAAAACCCTGAAATTATCCAGTATCAACTTCAATAGCCAAAACCCCAGCTTTACATTTCAACAGCCAAAAATCTTAAACTGTAATCAAAGCTGAAGAAATTAAGTCACACAAGGCCATTTTTAAATAAGTCATTTATGTTCATCTTTACCTGGCTGAGGTCAAGTGATAATGGTCATTTTGAATGGCTACATTGAAGTAAAAGAGGATCAGCTTTAAATGACAGAGGTCAAGTCAAACAGGGTCATCTTCAGTGACTGACAGGGTCATCTTTACAGGGTCATCTTTACATGGCTGAGGTCAAATCAGATAAGGTCATCTTTAAAAAGTAAGGTCAAGTTAGACAGCAGTCATATTCAAAAGCTTAGGTCAATATTTAATTTAAAAAGCTTGTGTCCATTTAACATATTTTACATCTGGATATAAAAGACTTGAATTTATAAATGAAATAGCAAATCCAATGAAAACTAAAAGATGCAGATTCAAAGGTTCACCAACTTCAGTACTGAAAGCTGTAAAGAAAGCTGGGAAAACAGTTGCTGTAACTTTGAAGATTAATGTAAACTAAATCTTTTTAATAATTTGGGTTTCATCTCAAAGCAGAAGAAAACAGAGTGTTTAATGCTGTCCCAGGGCAATATTATAAATCTTTTTATATTGTTTTTTCAATGGTGAGAACTACCAGTTTTATAAATCAGTCCGGTATGATTCCAGCATCATTTTCTTTTGATCTGGTTTCTCTATAGCAACAGCAAGAGATGTGTAATGATTTTATGAAATACTGAAGTTCAGTTTAAAAATTTCTTTGATTGCATCTTTGCAGAAGTTGATTTTGACTTGTTCTAAACTTTACACAAAAATCGTAATTTTATGTGTGGTTGCCTGAAAATCTTTTAACAATTATTTCATATTGTGTTTCCACATTGTTTTATGTTTTTTTTTTAAAATATTGTATATTTATTATTATTATTATTATTTTGCTGTTGTTTTGTTTTGTTTTTTGTGTTTTTTTATAATCTATCTATCTATATATATATTATTTTCTTAGGGGTTTTCTCTTATCAGTGAAAAAGAATAATTTTAAATCACTTGTAAGATATTATGTTATAAATTTGAAAATGATCACAATAAATTTAGAACAAACAATTTAATACTAAAACTGTTACACTAAAAGTGTCTGTTATACCATTTTCTATTTTTAATATTTTTAAATAGCAGTTATTAAGAAATCTCAATATATATGTACGATTTAAAAACAAAATGATTTTAAATTTGTTTAACAAACATATTTTATACTAATAGTGATTAATACATATAATATAATTTTGTAATTATCATATATGAGAAAAAAATCCACTAACTTTATTTATATTAAGATATTTTTGAAAACAGGCTAGCACATACCACAGCTAATATAATTTTATACCTGGCTGTTATTGAAAGAATCCCAGTTGTAAAGATGATATAACTTATCTATGGAGCTTTCTGCCTTTATGTCATTGCCCACCAAAATAACAGTCTAAACTTCAAAATGCTGTAATAACAGTTTTATATTTTTAAACATGACTATCTTGCTCTTGCCAGCTCTGTGTATATTAGAAATATAACACACTGAGCCATACAGCTTCTCAAATTATAGTGTGTAAAAAAAAAAAATAATACAAGAGTTTCTACTGGATAATGTTTTATGGAAACTGTTTTAATATACAGCCCAGTTTTTTAATAACAGTGTTTGTGAAGACAGTTTTAATATACAATCATTCTAATTTTTTAATAACTGTATTTGTGGAATCTGTTTTAATAAACAGCCCAGTTTCTTGGTAACAGTGAAAACTATTTTATATAGAGCCAAGTTTGTTTTTTATGAGGAGTATTTGTGAGTATTGTTTTAATATTCAGCCCAATTTTTTAATAACAGTTTTTATGGAAACAGTTTTAATATACAGTCAATTAAATTTTGTGGAACTGTATTTGCAGAAACTGTTTTAATATACAGCCCAGTTTTATGAGTATTATTTTGTGGAAACTGTTTTAATATGCAGTCCAGTTTTATGAGCAGTGTTTGTGAAAAGTTCTACAGCATTCCCTGCAAGTAAATTTGATTAATGAAAGTTCTGCCTTATCAATAAAACTAACAGACCTGGTCAATATATCAATGACATGGTAATTTTTCATGAAATAATCCTCCATCTCTCACTGCAGTGTACACAATGCTCTATGTATCCTTAGGCTCCAGTGATGTGTTGTTGTAACAAATATTCCAAACTGTGGGCTCCCACAAAATGTGTCATCATTTCTGTTAGCAGGTTGCATTTCTCTGTGGAGTAGAATTTGTTGACGGTTTACATCACAGTATGGATTGCAATATTTTGATACCCTGAATTTGCACATGATTAAAAAATGTATGGGCACCCACAAATGTGTCATCATTTCTGTTGCCAGTTTCCATTTTTCTCTGTGGATTGCATTTCTTTTTGATAGTTTACATTACCTGAATATATTAGAATTATTTGTTATTCAAAATTCTGTATGACAGTCTTGAATTTCTGTATGCTTAAATTTTTTATTGTTGTTAAATATCACAAACAAATGTTCTTGCAAATTGCCTGTCACGATTTTTCATAATAAGTTAAATTTCAAAAAAGATCAATAAATAAATAAATAAAATTTAATTGTAGAAGACAATTCTCTGGGTCAGTGCCATAAAACCAGCTGAATAATTCATTTAAAATTGATTCACAACTGTGCTAGCTGAACTCACGAAAGAAGCTGGAAGGACACAATTCAAGGTTTTTTTCACGAATAGCTAGTCAAATCAGTTCATGCCAGGCTGCATTCCAGTTCATCGTGACACCTTCTACATCTAGTAACCTGAACCCATTCATTTTCATTTTCTGTTTCAACTGGTAGAATGCAATACTGGGCTACACACAGTCTTAGTTCAATCAGTGCCCCATTACACATAACAAACAATAATAATACAGTTAAAAACTGAAAAATAAAATAATATAAAAAAATAATAATAAAAAAATAATAATGAATAACACATACACACACACACAAAGAAAGAAAATAGAAAAAGAAAAGAGTAGCCTTTGATGTCACAGCAAAGCATTTTCTCTCTCTCATTATCTGTACAGTCCTTAACCGTATGTCTATTGCTGTAATGTCCACTTCCCATTACTGAAGTTAAGCCTGGGTAATTATTTGCCAATAACTGCTTAATTGAACATGAATAAACAAAGTTTGATGCTTTTGTGATTGTATTCAGATGTTTTTGGCAAACTGTTGTGACAATACAGATGAGGTGTTAAACATTAGCTCAGATAGCCAATATTGTACAGAGACACAGTATATACATTTACACACATGTGTGTATATACATGTGTGTGTATATATATATATATATATATATATATATATATATGTATGTATGTATATATGTATATATACACACACACACATATATATATACATATATATATATATATATACATACACATGTATACATACATACATACATACATACAGACTTATGTACACATGCTCAATAATGTACAACATACTCAAGTCATATAACATACATACTGGACAGACACAGTGTATAGACTCTTACACTGCTGTCAGTAATCTGTCAGCACAGCAAGCATCTGAGACGCAGTTATTAATCTGACAACCTCCCACATTAACCCAGTCACCAACAACGTTCTGGTTTGGTTCAGTCTGTACAGGACATTTTGCTCTGGACACATTAACACATCTTGATCTTTCATTTACACAATAAAAACCAAACCTCTATACAACCATAATAAAAATACACAAGTATTGTAATTTGACTCGAGAGACATTCAAACTTCTTTATTTGTCATTCACTGTAAGAAAAACAAAATAGATTTCATACAATGAAAAACTAATATGTTTTACTTTGGTCCAGTCTGTACATGATATTTGTTTCTGAACACACAGAGAGTTCATACTTTTCCTTTAATACAAAAAGGAAGGCAAAGAAAAAAATGATTTTATTTGAAAATATATTCCACCCATTTTTTGTTTATGGTTTTGTACATATGGCCTTTGATGAAACTAAAAAAGACAGAAACAACAACTGTTGCATTAATAAAATGGGTTGAATCCAATTACTATGCAACAAATAAGAACAAAGGAAAACATTGCTCTTTTTTAACTTCATTTAAGCTTGAACATAACACAAGGCATTGGAGATGTTATCTAGATCAATCCTCATGTAAAACATACTTACAAAAACCACAGACAAACACTGCATTTAGTTTCAGTAACAAGACATCTGGCTTTGAAAACATAATATAGTTTTATCACTATCAAAACCAAAGCTTTAGTGTACAAACAGCCACCAAGCACATGGCTCTGTTTGGTTCACTTCAAACTCTACCTGACATTTAGCTGAGGACAAAAAAAACAAGAGCTCTTGATCTTTCACTTGCATTACGAACAGTGAAAGCCTGAACAACATAATAAAAACAGACAAGAGGCAAAGAGTGAAGAGTTTTTTAGCAGATGCTGCTCTGTCCATTTCAATTAGAGCCTGGCTTCCTCCTGTGAGTTATGTCCATACGAGAACTAAAATGGGTTCTCTGCAAGCCACTCTGCTGCTAACTGCAAAGACAACTCTGCCAAAAAAACCTTACATATTACAGCATGCTGAACTCCTACAGATATTTAAAAATGGAAATGAATGATGGTTTAATGAAGTTTCAGCTTGTTTCCAGTACAAAATGATGAGAATTATGTAATGGTTTCTATTATTAACAATATTTTTCTTTTTATGTTTATTTTTCAAGGAAACTGTTTTGTGAAATGAAACCAAATATCAAAGATCAGGAGCACTTTATTCTTTGTATGCCTATGTGTGTGTCTGTTGTGTGTGTGTGTGTTAGTGTTTCATCTTTTTATAACTGAGATATTGAATACTTAATTGATAGTTTTCACTGATTCATTTTCTACTATAATGTGTTAAATGGTGTGACATTTAGAGGAAACCTGATACATTTTTACCATCATCAGCAAGAGAATATTTAATATGTACCTTCCTGTAGGTAGGAAACCATGCCATACATTGTTAGTAACTTTTCAAATGCACTGTTCAGAATGGTAAATACAAGTTATATTCTAAACTTGTTTGTTTTTATTATATGTTGCTGTCACTGGCTTTCAGAAACTAGTATTTCATACTGAAACTCCAACTCTGGAATCATCCATCTGATTATTCGATGTTGTGATTTCTGATTATCACAAATGCTAATAACAAACGACCCTCTACAACACAGAGAAGCTTTCACCATTATATTGAAAGATTCCACCAACACTGCTACCATTCAGTTCAGTTTGTTTTCATTACAGGGTTTAGACATGTTTGTCTGGGCAGAGAGATGAAAAGCACTGGCACTGAGATAATTAGAGAATTCTGTATTATAGTAGCTCTGTCCCATTCCAGTCTGTTTTAGAATTTCAGTGACCACACAGTGAAATACACAATATTAATGTAAATTTATAATGATTCTTGTATCCACAACATCCTAAATATTTGATCACAATGAAGAAATGAGGATGCATTTGATATAATAATGATTTTGACAGGTTTTTAATCTTCTATTAATTATACAGCATCATGCTTTATGCTTAAGGACCAGATATATAATGAAAAAATAAGTTCACAGGTTTCATCTGATGGGCTATTGTTTAGATTTACCTGAATGGAATCTGAAATGAAAATACAAACCATCTCCTCTGTATGAAATGTAACAAAAAACAAAAAAATGTCTGATCTATGTACATTATTAGGTTGAAGTCATACTTCATTATTAGGAAAGAATGACACCATTTAAAAATTAATAATACAGAATATATATTAGAGCAGTTATATTTTAAGTACTGAAATTTAACCAGCTAAGTTAATACCATTTTGGAAACAAGGTTTGTTATTGTAAAAAAAAAAAAGACTAAAAATATCATCTACATCAGATATTTGATATGACAGAAGATTCTTTTTAAAAAAAATGTCTTTTTTCTTCTTGTTTTTTTTTTTGTTTGTTTTTTTTTGTGATGACTTCCACAGAAGGCTGATTTGAATAGATTATAAAGCTTTTAGCATTACCTTGCATTTCTTAAAAATCACAAACATAGGAAAGAGAATAAAAAAATTCAAAAATCAATTACTAAATTACATATTGTAAATGAAGGTTTTTGATGAGCAGTGCATTAAGGGAATGGAATTTATTTGCAAATTAATTAACATGCTAAAATTGTGAATCAAAATCAAATGCTTCACTTCCAATATCTGACAGCTGGAAAACTATTTAACATGCTTCATTTGTTATAAAGAGCCAGGTGAGGTCTTTTTTTTTTTTTTAATTATGTGTGTGTCTGTGTGTGTTATGTACATGAAAGCATTAACACACATAAGCACATTCATGTGCACACACACACACACACACACACACACGAGTAATTTTATTATGTACAGCATTCTCTTTGTACGTAGTACTTGACATATGAGTTATTTTGTCTCTTCACTGAACTGGATGGTTGGGTATATGAATAAATAATCTGATTGATGAACAGATAGATAGGTGTTCAATAACTGATTAAATTATTCTAGTGATGAATGAATGAATGAATGGATGGATGGATGGATGGATGGATGGATGGATGGATGGATGGATGGATGGATGGATGGATGGATGGATGGATGGTTGAATGAATGGATGAATGAATGGATGAATGAATGGATGGATGGATGAATGGATGGATGGATCAATGAATGAGTGGATGTATGGATAGAAAGATGGATGGATGGATGAATGAATAAATGAATGGTTGACAACACATGTGATTGTAGGTGAATAGAGCTCAGGTAAAAAAACAGATCTACAAGAGCTGAACTGACATCAGTTCACTTTAATCCTATCAGAGAAACAGTACTAATTTCATCAAAGTTAACAAGAATTACTCCTGTACAAAGTAATTACAGAAACACTGGGTTTAATCCACGTTGTCATTAGGTGAATGTAGATGCAACAATTATTGATTTCTTTTATTCCAAATTTCCCTTTTTCTAAGCAGATCATCTTTATTCCTAGCTCAAATTCACTGATCCTCTCATGGCACCAAATGATTTAATTTCTCAAAGCAAAATGTTTCGGTGCTAAACGAACAGATAAAATTTACATAAGGATTTCCGACTGTAGATAATAATGAGCACAGTTATGTCATGGCTTGGTTTTCATGCAACTGTTATCACACATGTGTTATATTCTGTTATAATGTGTCTATTAGGAGATAATACAGTGTTGTTTTGTTTTATTAAGATTAATGTGTTATTGGAAAATTCTGTACTACTGTTGGTTCTGTAGAGACATGCTAGTTAATCTCTGAGTGTGAAGCACAGATGATGACTGTGTCTACATTTCACAGATTCAAATTAAAATAATAGTTTTATATGATCCCAAATCAGTCAAAATATATGTCTGTTAGTACAACAAACCCAAAAAATAGAGTATTGTAGGTTTTTAAAGTTAATACATACATACAAACATATATGCAGCAAATTTATTTTTAACAGTTTCTGAAAATAGCGGTTGTAATCATCATAAAGATATGCAGAAACTAAAGGTAAAAATAATAATGAATAAAAAGAGACACAAACTGAAAATAAAATACTAGTTGTTAATGTTTGTTTTTTAACCACAGTTGGCCCACAGCCAGGTGGGATAGAATTTATAGAAAGGTGCAGTGATTTTAAATTTCAAAAATTTACATATAGATATAGAATTAAAACTATTTTAGAAAATAAAAAAGTGAAAATAGATATAAATGAAGATTCGAATTTTATACAGAAAAGAAAAAAATTGTTTAAACAAAAATACTCACAAATACATAGTCAAATTATATATATATGTATTTTGTAAAAATACTTACATATCAACACTTATATTCAACTCCTGTTGTTCACTTGAATAAGTTTTCGGCAACAGAACAAACAGTATCGGAAGAAGCAAGCACTGAACAAAGTAAAACTTCCAAGAAGGATACATCATGAAGTACAATCTGGTGATCACTGACACACACACGTACACACAGACAAACAAACAGGACAGCAGAGTGAGTGCTAGGCTCGGAGAGATCTCCCAGCCAGCATTGTCAAGCCACTGTGTGTGTCTTCACTACCACTACTACTACTACTACTACTACTACTACGAGTTGAATGTACAGAAATCCAAGACATCAGAGTCAGTATCTGTCTGTCTCTTCTCTCACCAGAATCAAACAGAACTGCAACTCAGTGGTCACTATACATATCAGTGGCATTAACCGGCCCAGTCCATTGTCACTGAGGGGGAGGGAAGGCAGGTAAATGAGTGAGGGTATGTGTAATTGATTGCTATCTCTTGACAATTGCTCCAGCTACATAATGCCCCTCAGATAATGATAATGTATTGATCTGTGTGTTGCACTGGTACTGGTTAACTAGCTCCAAGGCTTAGATGATGTTTAACATGAAACACTTTAACATTCAGCTCTCTCTCTCTCTCTCTCTGGATCTAATGACATTAAGGGTAACGAAATTTAAAAAAAAATAATAGTAATAAAAAAAAGGTACTGGTTTAATTCATTGTGAAAAATTGGAAAAGAATGAGTAAGTTACAATGTGGGAGGGTTTAATTTATTTATGCGTTTATAACTTCTCATGTGTGTTAAGACTAGCACAGATTTTGATAAAAAGTGATAAATATTTTGTTTTTATTTAAAAAGTGTCAGTAACTTCTGACAGCTAAATTCATGTTTAAAAAATGTTTATTATTATATTTTCTTTTTTTGACTTCTCTCTCTTCTCTTTCTCTCTCTCATCTCCATATTCATTCACTCATTTATTTTCTCTCTCATTTTACCTAATTATTTTAATTTTATTTTGTATTTTAAAAAAAAAAAGTAATTTATTTTTATTCTTTCTATTTTTTGTTTTGATGTTATAAATAACTAACTAAATAATAATAACGAGAACAACAACAACAAAAATAGCTATATCATCAAAAAAAAAAAAAAAAAACAAAAAAAAACAAAAAAAATAGAATGCTTATATGAATATGAATTACAGTAACTCGAAAATTTAAAAATAATAATAATAAAAAATAATATTTAAGCACAGATCAATACATTAAAAGTGCACTGCAGCTTGCTCCGAATATCTGGTGCTCAATATAAATTCTATTAGCCTGTCCTTCACATGAAAACAGTAATCAAAATAAATGTGAAAATTTAACATTTAAATCAATATGAACCAGTGTCAGTGTTCTGAACTCTCTTCCTCCATGTTTCTTTATTTCTGACTCTGCATATAAAACCAGGTATTTGAGAAGACATCGAAAAAAGTTTATGTGGTCATAATTTGTAGATTTTTTTCACATTTTTATTATTTGTAACTCAACACATAAGATCAGGTATTAAGTCACAAAATAGACTTTTGAGAAGACACTATAAAATGTTTATGCAGTCTTAATGTGTAGATTTTTCAGAATTTTATGGCTTGTAAAACTGCACATAAGACTAGGTGTTATGTGACAAAATGGACTTTCAAGTGAGTAATGAAAAGTGTTTATGTAGTCTTAATGTTTAGACTGTTTTTAGTATTTTATTTAGTATTTTATTGTGTGTAAATGATGGGCTATATTGCCTGTGGGAAAGAGCTTACTGAGTTTACATTTATAAGATTACTAGATTTTAACTGGAAAACATAAGAAACAAAACCAACAGTTAAAACAATATTTAGTTAAAACAACAACAACAACAACAACAACAACAACAACAACAACAACAATAATAATAATAATAATAACTACAACAACAGCAAAAGATTAACAGTAATAATAATAGTAATAATAAGAACAGCACTTTAGTAAAAACTAAAAGAATACTGGTATTTATTTAACAACAAAAATAATAACAATATTACTAGCTACAACAACAGCAGCAACATCAACAACAGCAATAAGTAAAATAATATTTATTTAATATCAACAACAGTAACTATAAAATGTAATAACAGTTAAATATTTATTTTTCAACAACAACAGTAATAATAACTACAACAAAAGCGGCATAAAACAACAATAACTAAAATGATATTTATATATTTTTTAACAGCCATTGTCTTCTGTTCAAAGACAGCATGCCTCAGTGAACTAAGTTTTTTAATCTTTTCCCTGCAGACAGAAAATATATATGCTTTATCATTATTGATTATAATGCACTAATTGCTTTTCTCCATCAAGCTACAAAGTCAATGTTTAATCATGTTCCTGTACTTCTAAAAGAAGCCATCATAAACAATAGCCTGAAAAACTCTTTCTTTCTTTCTTTCCAGTTTTAAAAAAACCCACCAAAAACCCAGCGTTTTTTTTTTTTTTAAACGACCAGTTAGAAGTTCTCAGCCTAAATATGCTATAGTGAATGAACATCATTACACCTTTGTCTGTGACGTTTTTTTGTTAAAATCAATCTTGGCAAATAAATGCTGATTCTGACACAGAGAAGATGTAATAATTGATGGATAATGGTTTATTTTTTTCATGAAGCCGAACAGAGTTTTTGAAAGGACGTGAAAATGCAGAGGAGGATGTTAATGGTGGTTCATTAGCTATCAGGAGCTAAGTGTGAAGTAAAGTGTGCTTTTCCTAGTCACTCATGTGCAAGCAACAGTTTAGTGCTGTGAGAGTAGGTGTAATTCTAGATTATGTAATCTTAATGTATAAAATTTGGCTTAAATTTTCTTCTCCATTTTCATTTCATTTTAAACATTTTAATTCAAGTTATTTTTTTTTCCTCCTTTGCTTTTTTAAACAAATTTAAAAAATAATAATTATAATAAAAAAAAATAATAAAAAAATTTGCTTACTCTGTATTTTCTGTAACCTGTACAGTCCTTTAAAATCAAATGAATTCTAACACCATTTTAAATTGTTGCTAAAAATAAGAGTTTTAATGCATTAATACATGAAATCTGATATTTTAAAAAACAAATTGCTGAAAAAACAAGATTTTTAATGCATTTGTATTTGTTTGTTACAAAAACAGTACGAAATTTGATATAAAATACTTGTTGCAAAAACAAGAATTTTAATAAATCTAACAATTCTTTATTATAAAAATTGTATTAAATTTGATCCTCAAAAGTCCTTATTTGCAGATACTGAATAAATTGTAAAAAGGTTTGAAATTTTTGTTTTGAAATTCTCAGTTACAAATGTGTCACATTCTTTCTTACACAAACACATTAATTCTAACAAAGATGCAAATTACTTTTTAGAAAACATTTTTCTTGACATCAAAATGCTATTAAAGCTGTTATTTGGGTTTTATCAATAACATGATTCTTAAATTTGTTTGGTCTTAAAAATGGAATTTCGAAACAAGGAACTGGATGTCCATTGATAGAAAGAAATAAAAGAGAAAGAAAAAGAAAAACAGTTAATGGAAAGGAAAGAAAAATGATAGAAAGCGGATTTTGCTTTGAATCTTATAAAATAAGCTGTCAGATCTTTGAATAGCAGGGAAATTTAAAATTGTTTATTTATTTCTGTAACATCATAATAGTACTTAATTGTTATTATTATTTGTTATTGTAACTGTTGTTGTTATTATCATTATTATTATTATTTTAATTGAATTAAAAAGTAATAATTTAAATTTTTATTTATTGAAGAACACACACATACACACAAAATAAATAACATCTATTGAAAATAATATCATTCTCTAGTCAATAATTACTCCAATTATCAGGACACATGGAAAATCCTTAAAAGACTGAGTATCTATTCGCCAAAACGAATAAAAAACTCAGGTAAAAACATAGACAAATATCTGGATTTAATTGTATATTCATTTTCAGAAAGCTCCTTACTTATGTATAAATAAATAAAAAAAAAAAAAATAATAATGCAAAAAATTCCCTTTCACCACTTTATACTGACATAACAATCAATAACAGTGAGAGAAAAAAAAGGAAAATGAAAAATATTTTTAGCCGATGTATCAAAGATGACAAAATCCAGGTTAGAGAATATCTTTTTTGTGACATCACTCCAAGACAAATATCTGTGTAATGGATCGCTCCAGTTCAAACTGATCCAATCAAGATGTGTCTAAAGGAATTAGCCAGTCTGAATGTGGCATCAAATTAAATTGTTTTAAAAGTACACGATCTGTATTCAAAATACATAAACTGGATTTAGCTTCAGATTGCCTTTTGTTTTAAAGGGAAATGAAATTCGTTGGTGATTCACTCCAGGGGTTTGTCCAGCATTTCAGAAAATTTGTTGTGGGTGAAACAACGTTTTAAGAATATTTAAGTTTCATTAAGTGACAGAAAATTAGGGTAGAGTCTTTGCCAGATAAACATCTGGATTTCTTTTTAACATTTCACTGTTAATAATTATGAAAATAAGGGTTCAAGATGATCTGTCATGGGCACAAATTCACATACACTCACCTGTTATGTCCAGGTAATATTATACATGTGTGTGTGTGTGTGTGTGTGTGTGTGTGTGTGTGTGTACATACATACATAAACACACATGACATTTTTACTATTACTGGAAACTATTGGTAAATATGAAAATTTTGCTTTCAGTTTACAAAACAAAGCTGGTTCAGAATTCCTCCATTGTTTTTTCTGACTCTTAAGAAAGAGAAAAAGGGAGTTAATTTGTTTGTCAAAAATAGATGGATGAATAACAAATTAATTGCCAGCATAGCGGATATAATTGTTTGAACACTTCCGACAGCCTCTGTCAGTAATGGAACCTGGGGCTCCCCATGACCCATTTGTTAACAATTCCTGTTTCGTTCAGAAATAAAGGTTAAACTGAAAATAACTGTTGATGTATAGGCTAAACAGCTTGAAGACAAAGCGTCCTCCTACAATAGTTATTTTAGTTATACTTTGTAGTACCATAGATATTTTAGTTGTAATTTGTTGTATAATAAACTTTGTTGTATAATATACTTTGTAGTACAATAGTTATATTAGTTACACTTTGTAGTACAATAGTTATCTTACTTATACTTTGTCGTATAATATATTTTGTAGTACAATGGTTATTTAAGTTATACTTTGTAGTACAATAGTTATATAATTGATATTTCAATAATTGAATGGCTTTTTGCTTTATATTTTTATGGTATAATATACTTTATTATAAATATTATGTTATACTTTAATAAAATTAAAAAAGAAACGAACCAACAAACAGATACACAAAATAAATAATTAAATAAATAAATAAAAGCTAAATAAACAATCTGTATCAATTAACATGCAATTGGAAGTTGCACTACTCCATTATTAAGTCACTATGTGTCAGACAGGCAGGAACTGGGCTGGATAAGACAGGGGAAAAATGAAATTAATTCTTCAAGTGGAAAATTCAGTGAACATTTCAAACTTTCACCAATCAAGCAGAGGCATCTATCACCAAGGAACAAAATGGAATTAAGACCTCCAGAGAGAAACCGACCACATTTGGTCTGAGAGAAATTGCAATTTGCAAAATTTCCAGCTAGCAATAGAGTAATATTTTAACTGTAACTACCTGCCAGTACTTCCCATTTCTGCTTGATTTCTTCTTCTTGTTTCATTTTGTTGGTTTATTTTTGTGCAGAAAACAGATTTAACTCTCTCTCTCTCTCTCTCTCTCTCTCTCTCTCTCTCTCTCTCTCTCTCTCTCTCTCTCTCTCTCTCTCTCTCTCTGCTTAATGTAACACAGCCATTCTGAATGTAACTTACCTGTTTCTGAAATAAATGAAAATATATAATTCACAATGTATTTTTGTTAAATGGTTGTTCATTCAAGTAAATGTTACTGCTATTAACTACTTTACACATGAAGCCAAGCTAATTCACAAAAGGCATTATGAAAATAACAGAGTCTGGTCTCCTGTGATCTATGTACAAGACAAACAGAAAAATTAGTTTTGATACTTCCAGTCCCTGGAGAAACATTCACAGCTCTGTGATGTCAAAATATACACATTCAATTATGAAAAACACATACACATACATTTACACACATACATACATTCATACATTATACAAATGTATACATTCACAAACTGCACATACATACATTCACATAGTTTACACATATACATTTACACATTATAGACACATTCACACATCGTGCACATATACATTCACACACTGTATGCATATATAAAGTCAGATATTGTACAAGCATACAATCACATTTTGTACACGCACCTTGTGCACACATATACATTTATTCAGATACACATTCAGATATTGTACACACTCATACATCTACACCTTATACACATGTGTACATTTACACATTGTATATACATATATATTCACATATTGTACATACATATACATTCACATATTGTACACACACATATATTTATACATTATACACACATATTTTCACAAATTGTACATATATACATTCATACATTTTTTGTTTTTTAAATAATTATCAAAAATATGTTTATTAATAAAACCACACACACACACACAAACACACACACATACACTACAAACACACTATGTGAACAGATAGTCAAGATATGTTTATGCAAATTTTATGTATTTGAATGTCTCTTTATAGAACTGTATGTTTTTTTTTAGAAATATTGTGTTTGTGTGAACATATGTAGATGTATGTTTGTGTGTATGAGTGTGTGGCATGTATGAATGTATATGTGTGTATATTTCTATGTTTTTTATATAAAGAGTATGTTTGTGAATGTGTAAGTGTATATTATATGAATGATAGATAGATAGATTTACATATAGATATAGATATATAGAAACATAGAGATATTTGACAGTAACTGAAACTGATTCAAAATCATTTTTACCAGTATGTCAAGATTAACACACTTTACACATGAAGCCAAGCTAATTCACAAAAGGCATTATGAAAATAACAGAGTCTGGTCTCCTGTGATCTATGTACAAGACAAACAGAAAAATTAGTTTTGATACTTCCAGTCCCTGGAGAAACATTCACAGCTCTGTGATGTCAAAATGTGAACAACAAAAGAAACAGAAATGTTAGTCAGTTACTGAACGATTAAAAAAAAAAAAAAAATTAAAAAAAAAAAGAGAAAACCTGACAGAACTAAAGTCTGCAAGGAAAAAACAATTCTTGTTACACTGAACTAGTTGCTAGTGCTCTAAAGTCAGATGTATTCTGTGTGGTTAATGAAACACTGGAGCTATTATCTGAAAATTGGCAGATTTAAATAAATTGTGTATGTTGTCAGGTAGCAACTTTAATTTGCTGTAAAACGATTTGGGGTATTAGTCACTTGTTACTATTGATCTGATGTGTCAGGAAATTTTAATGAACTTGACAGTTTGCTTGGTCATAAATTTGAATTTATATTTTTTTGTTTTATTTATTTATTTATTTATCTTTTGTTTTATTGTTTATTTATTTATTTATTTATTTGCTTATTAACTTATTTTCTTATTTATTTATGCATCATCTATTTGTTTTATTTATTATTTAAATAATGCAATGAAGAAGAATGATTTTTTTATTTTATAAATGAATTAGAATAACATAAGATAATAAAGGAAAGAATTAGTTAATGTTTAATAATGCAGCACACAAAAATTTATATGATTTTTAGTTATCAAAGGTAAAACGTAATTTTGAAAATAATATTATATTTGTATGCAAGTATAGGTGCATGTGTGTGTTTTTGTGTTTTTGTAAGTGTGTGTGTATATGTGTGTGCATGTTTATGTGTTTGTAGTGTTTTTATAGGTGTGTGTTTGTGTGTATGTGTGTGCTTATATTTTTGTGTTTGTGTATGTCTATGAATGTTTGTTTTTTTAGATATGTTTTTATGTTTGTATGTTTGTTTATCTTTTTGTCTGTTTGTATATGTATGTGTGTGTATGTTTGTGTGTGTGTATGTTTGTATATAATGTATCTATATTTGTATGTTTGTATATGGGTGTATGTTTGTATATAATGTATCTATATTTGTATGTTTGTATATGTATGTGTATGTTTGTATCTGTATGTGTATGTTTGTATATAATGTATCTATATTTGTATGTTTGTATATGGGTGTATGTTTGTATATAATGTATCTATATTTGTATGTTTGTATATGTGTGTGTGTTTGTGTATAATGTATCTATATTTGTATGTTTGTATATGTATGTGTATGTTTGTATATAATGTATCTATATTTGTATGTTTGTATATGTGTGTGTGTGTTTGTATATAATGTATCTATATTTGTATGTTTGTATATGTGTGTGTGTTTGTGTATAATGTATCTATATTTGTATGTTTGTATCTGTATGTGTATGTTTGTATATAATGTATCTATATTTGTATGTTTGTATATGTGTGTATGTTTGTGTATAATGTATCTATATTTGTATGTTTGTATATATGTGTGTGTGTTTTGTATCTGTATGTGTATGTTTGTATATAATGTATCTATATTTGTATGTTTGTATATGTGTGTATGTTTGTGTATAATGTATCTATATTTGTATGTTTGTATATGTGTGTGTGTGTTTGTATCTGTATGTGTATGTTTGTATATAATGTATCTATATTTGTATGTTTGTATATGTGTGTATGTTTGTGTATAATGTATCTATATTTGTATGTTTGTATATGTGTGTGCATATTTGTATATCTGATGTATGTGTATGTTTGTATATAATGTATCTATATTTGTATGTTTGTACATGTGTGAATGTTTGAACTATTATATTTGTAAATTGTATATGTGTGTGCATAAAAAATAAAAATTCAATAAATTTGAATAATTAACAAGGCAACATTTAACATTAATCTTACAATGAAACAAGGACAGATGAGAAAACTATTGAAAATAGGAAAAAAACCAAAAGTTCAATAAATTTGAATAATTAAAAATGAGCTCAAGAATAATTTACAAAAAAGAAATGACAGATGAAAAAGAGAAATAGAAAGACACCATATATATATATATATATATATATATATAATATAAAAGAGAAAGAGAGAGAGAGAGAGAGAGAGAGAGAGAGAGAGGGAGAGAGAGAGAGGAATTAATGATAAAAGAAAAACACCTCTCCTATGTTTCAAAATAAATTATTTTAGCTAAGAAAAGAGTCAATATTTGAGCTGTGTACATTAAAAACAAATTTAATAAATTTAATAAATATACATGTATATGATTATATCCCTCAATGAACTCAAAACAATCAACAACAAATCAGTGACAATTAGTGATGTAATAAACATCATCAGCTATCTTTAATATTCTCAAGCAGTTTTGTGTTTTTCTTTAATTTTGCTAATGAAAATGACAAACTGAAGGATAATCACATAAAAGCTAGTTATTAAAGTTCTGGGGATTTTTTTCTTGAAGATGTCACAAAACTGAAACAATCATCTGCTGACTGAGACTGAAGAAATTCTTGGAGACAGTCTGGAATGGTACTATTGTGGTAAAATTATAGAACTGCTGGTTTAAAAGTTTCTAGTATATATTTCTATAATGATTATATGAAGATGAATAAATATTAATTATAAAATAAAATGAGTTTATTTATACATAAATATCTTTCCTAAATTAAATTAAAATGCAATGTGCAGAAATTAATGTTCTTTTAGATAGATATATAATAAAACTATTCAAAATTTTTCTTTCATCTCTCATCAACTATTCACTGTCTGTCACACTTTTCAAACTGTCGGACTACAGGCTGCTAGGCACCAGGATCCCATCTCGGAACCAGACTGAAGCTAATACCAGCTTTAAGATTTTGTCTGGTGCCAGCCATTGTCATAATTCCAACTCACACAGACTGCACTGAAGCTCTCACAGTCATTTATTAACTCAGTAAATATTATAGACAGTTCATATCTGTTGTTAATGTGGCCAGGTGAGTGTGCTTGAACTAAATATGTTAATGGATGTTATGACTAGAATTATGTGATTCTGTGCACTGTACATGCTTGAAAATAGATTCCATACTAAAGGCAGTGAAGTTAAATTTCATCTCTCTCTCTCTCTCTCTCTCTCTCTCTCTCTCTCTATACACACACACACACACGTATATATATATATATATATATACAGACACAGATACACACACATACTGCACACTTAATATATTGATATTAATATCATGAAACCTCATGAAACCAAAAAAAAAGATAAATTGTATTTTGTACCAAGAACAATAAGGTTAAATGTGATCTGTAGGAATAAGTGTTGTATTGCAGTCACATATCTCATCACAGATTTAGTCAGTCAATTATTCAGAAATCTCAGCTTTCTCTGTCTCTCTCTCCTGAGAATTTAAAGAGCTAACACACAAAGTGGATGTAGACTGATTTGTCTCAGATATTTTATTTGTCACTTTTTTCATCAAACGTTTACTGCAGTTCTTTCATTTTATAAAGTGAAAACTATTGCTCACATTTCAGAATGAAGGCTGAGGTATGATATGTAACAAGATCAATCCTCATCAAAGCATCTGCTCAGCTTTTTCCCATTCCAACCAGTAATTTACAAGAAATTTATCAAAAAAAATATTTTATGTGCTATCCAAACCATGGGAAGGTGTAAGTAAAACAATCCCTTGCTGCTAATAATATTAAAAAAAGAGCAGCCATTGTAAAACACCATGGGTTTCCTTTCTGTTGTCTATATAGTTCTTAAACTTATATATGATGTCATATAACTGAAGATCAAAAATGAGATGAGTGATTTAAAATAAATTAACATTTCTTTCTTCTTTGAGTTTTTAAATGATTATGTTTCTGTTTTGATCATAACAGATTTAACAAAGCAAATATTATTTATAAAATGTTTGGTAATATGTTAATAATATGTTGATACAGGTAACAGACTATTATATAATAAAGGTTAATAATAATAATTTTAAAAATAAATACAAATAAAACATAATTTTATGATAAAAGTTAATAATAAATTACATTAATAAAGTAATCTTTAATTGATAATATCACCTTCTAACATTAATTAACTTAACTGTTTTTCTCTTATTAACTTTTGTATTTTTGAAATATTTTATAATATTAGATTTACTTTATGTTATTACCTTTGAAAATAATTTAACTTAACTGCATTTGTATGATATTAGGCTCCATATTTCTAGAATTCAGAAAGCAAATGTAATTTACCATTATCAAAAATTTATCATCCAGTCAGTGTGAATGAAATTTCCACATAACTTTGAGCTGTTTATTTCTGATTTTATTCAGAAAATAATTTATCAAGAATTTCTATTTTTTCATTCATTTTTTTTTTTTAAGTCACAAGAATTTATAACAGATTATCATATTTCATATGAATTATATATCACCATCAAATCTGACTGCAAAACAAAAAAAAATAATAATAAAAAATAATTAAATAAATAAATTTAAATTCATTTGATAATAATAATAAATAAAAAAAATATATAAAAAATAAGATACAATTATAAATATCTTTCAGTGAATAAAACTCAATAAACCCAAAGGTCATTGAACTCATCTTTAAATATCAGCATTCTAATCCGTTTTTTTTATTGTATTTATTTTCTGGCCTTGTTTATTCAGCATTGTTCAAAATAAATATTTCCTTCAAAAGGACTTGTAAAGAAAATATAAGCAATTTTTTAGAATATAGGATGTGAGAAAATTGTTAAATTGATTCACCATAATAAATAAACATAAATGCATCCACTGATACAGACGGATTATACAAAGACAGAGAAACACACACAGATATACATCTTCACATACATATAACACACATATCCATACACACATATGCAGAAATATCGATGTATTGATATTGTTTCACATATTTATGTAAAATTCATAAATACAAACACACTTTAATCATTGCTAACAGAAATTATTATATTATTATTATTATTATTATTATTATTATTAAGACACAGTCACATAATCATATTATAACTATTTCCACCCACATTTAATTGATTTCTTTTTCTTCTTTTTTTAAATCCACAGATCTCCAAGGAAAAAAGAAAAAAGAAAAAACTAAATTATTTATTTTTGGATTACCACCCACTTTTGTGATTTCATCATTTTTAGAAATACCCAAAAGCAAAACAAAGACGAAAATCACAAAATTAAATCGCAACAAAAATTAAAACAATCTTGACATAGTTTCATTTTTCGGGGGGAAAAAAGGCTTTTGTTTTTTAAAACAAATTTTGTTTGTTCAAATAACTATAATTAACTTCAGGCAATTTTGAAATTAACTGATGTTAAATGCCAGATAATCCCTAGAGAAGAGTGAAATAATTTCATGTTGTTGTCTAATCTGGTACTGATAAATACCCTCTGAAAAGACATTTTCTACCAGTGATCACGCACTTTTAATACTTCTCAAAATACCATAATTTTTTTTTTTCTTTCTATTTTTGACTTTGTTTTTTTTATTATTATTTTAATTTGTTTTTAATTTTTGATGGTAGGAAGCATTGTGTTTTTGTTTGTGTTGTTTGTTTTTTTTTTTTAATTTTTACAGGAATATTTTTGGAAGTAGGCTAAATTATAAGAATATCATGATAAATAATAAATTATCTGCAAAAGTAGACAAAATATTTATTAATAAGAATTTATTAAATTTATTTATTACTATTATTACTGTTATTTTATATAGTTTCTGTTGATCATCACATTTCAGTGAATTATTTATAATAATAATAACAAGAAAAGCAATAATAATGATAATTATAATAATAACAACAACAACAAGACTAACAATAGCATCAGTAATAATAATAATAATAATAATAATAATAATAATAATAATAATAATAATAAAAATAATAATAATAATAATAATAATAATAATAATAATAATAATAATAATAATAATAATAATAATAATAAACAACTCTACAATGTTATTTTAAAGTAAACTGTGTTACTGCTGGGTGGAAGACTGAAGTTAAGACTTTGATTCCTGCCTCTCTCCAGAGAGAGAAAGATGACTTATTAATTGACTGTAACTGGATATGCGACTGCAATATGAATGGCGTATAAAAATAACAGAGACAAATTCAGTTATAAACCCATTATCTGACAGCAATTGAATTTTGTTTGCATTAATAAAATAAACATCGTCTGCCTTTGAAGTCAGCCCAGACTTTTTCTGAGTTATTTCTAATCTTCGTGTAAGTCAATTAATTGAAAAACGTCACAATATTTCTCACCAAATCTTGTGCTTTTACACGTTTTAAATAAAATTCTGAAAGTTTCTGTTTATTAAATATGTAGTACTGTTACTTTGGATTTGTTTTTGCTTCTTTAAAAAGAAAATTATATTTGTTGATAAATCATTTTCAGATAAAAAAAAAATGTTTGGTGATTGACTTTATCTGAAGACCAGACATAGTAATGAATTCTTCATCTCATAAACTTTCCATATATGTATTTAATTTTTTTATTTATCCTCCTTCTCCTCCTCATCCTCATTATTTATTTATTTCTATTTTTTCTTTAATTTTAAACACTGTTACAGTAGAAGAATTTTTATATTTTACTTCGCTGTGAATCATTTGATATTTCTGAAAATCCCAACTGCATCTTTTTATTAGCAGCAAAAGATCTTTTATAAAAACCTTCTCATAGACATATAAAATATATCCCAGCTTTTAATAACCAGTTATGGAGTACTGGCTAGAACTGAAAACAAATCGATGGATGCAGTTCAGATAATTGTTAATATATCTGTATGTTAACAGCAAAATGCAAGATATGGCCAAAATAAATGAATAAATATTAGTAATTTAAAGAAAAAAGAAAGAAAAGAAAATAAAATAAAATTATGTAATGAAATAGATAAATAAATAAATAAATAAAATAATATAAAATAAAATATTTAAATAAATAAATAAATAAGTAAAAATTAATAATAATAATTTAAAAACTGAGATCTAGTTCTGAAAGCCATAAGAAGAAAGAAATTCCATTAACTAAATCAGGCATGCAAAAGCAGCTAACTGCAAGCAGAGAATATATTCATCATGAAGCAGAGCAGTGTTTCAGTTTCACTGTGTGTGTGTCACTGTTGTAACTGTGCAAAGTACATACATTATTGACAAAATCAGAAGTGGAGTTGTGAACAATGCCTGCTGAAACTGTGGTTCTTTTTACCAATCAGTTATTGATTCTTCACACAGTGGACAAAGTTCAGCGTTTTATTTGTGTTGAACTAATATTTGTTCTTTGCCTCGCAATAGCATGTGGGTCAATAAAATTTTATATAGTAGAAATTTGCTGTAATGTTCATTTGTCAGGATTCTGGAATACAAAGAGATATTTGTTTGGTTTCAGGACATGGGTTTGCCATATACAACCAGTCTGTGTAGGTTTACCATTTACAAACAGTCTTTTATAGGTATATCATTTTCAAACAATCTTGTATATGTTTCACCTTTACAAATAGTCTTTATAAGTTTGTAATTTACAAACAATCTATACAGGTTTGTTCTTCACATACAAGCTATACAGGTTTGTAATTTACAAATAATCTACACAGATTTGACATTTACAAAAAGTCTATATAAGCTCGTCCTTTAACAAACAATCGGTATAAGTTTATAATTCACAGTCAGTCTGTTTAAGTTAGTAATCTACAAACAATCTATATACGTTTGTAATTTACAAACAGTCTCTATAGATTTGTCATTTATAAATAGTTTGTATATGTTTGTCATTTACAAATAATATACGTAGGTTTGTCATTTACAAACAATTTATATAAGTCTGTAATTTACAAACAGTCTATATAAGTTTGTAATTAACAAAAAATCTACATAGGTTTCTCATTTACAAACAATTTATAAAGGTTTAAAATTTACAAACAATCTATACAGGTTTATAATTTTCAAACAGTCTATACAGGTTTATAATTTACAAACAGTCTATGTAGGTATGTCATTTAGAATAAATCTATATAGGTTTGCAATTTACAAACAGTCTACATAAATTTGTAATTTAAAAACAGTCTATATAGATTTACCATAGCCTATATAAGTTTGTCATTTATAAACAATCTCTACAGGTTTGTTACTAAAAACTAGTTTACATATATGTTTGCTTAAAACTATTCAAAATGGGCTTTATGTTCACTCTATGTAAGCATATCCTTTACAAACAATCAGTACAAATGATTAATAGGTATTAATTTCATGGCTTCTCAGTTTGCAACATTATATGAAAAACAAAAGCCTGAAACATTAAAAACGTTATTTTGGTTTGCAGTTTGTTAAACTCGAAGTAGGTTATTATGTTACTGGGTTTATATGTGTCCCACTTTATGCTGTTCATTAAATCAAGTGAATTAATGTTTTGGTTCAATGACGCTTCAGCACATTTTCATACTAACAGAGTGAGAAAGAAAACCTGGTGTTTGGTTACTCTAATTGATTAATGTGTCCTGCTGAGAACTGAACATTTGGTACAGAAGAAAGAAAGAAAGAAATGTTTTATTTAGCAATGATCTCAATGCATTTTTAATATAAGGTCTTACGGGATCATACACATGATTAATCTTTAACCTGTGGTTATATGGCATCATATGTGATGTGGTTAAAGTCTGTTTGGATTAAAAAAAAAAAAAAAAACCTGCCACAGTTTGCAGAAAAGATGTTTTATTTGTCACTGCCCTTTAACATTACATTACATACCAGGGTATTTGGTAAACTAGGCATGGAGTTCAAACAGAGACAGGATAAAAGTCAAAGGGTTCAATAAGAAGAACTGATCTTACAATCCATCATTCCATAGCCTTGCTTTCTAACCTCTAAGGCTTTGATAAATCAGTGATAGAATACTGACACAGTTTTGAATTGAGGTAGAAGTAGGTGATACCCAGGCTTTGTCATGGACAAACAAAACTGTGATGTGACACACTGAAGATTCTGTTATAACTCAGTATAGTGCAATTGCTAAAGTAGTTACTGTAGGTACAGAGGAAGTTAAAAATCAAAACTATGTATGTGTGTGTGGGGTGTGTGGGTGTGTGTGGGTGTGTGTGGGTGTGTTTCACAAGTTATTCTTTATTATTGATAAAGGTATGAAGTTTCAAGAACAAATAGCTTTCTTCCACATCCAGTTACTTTTTTTTGAAATGAAATCATAAATCAGTTTACTTTTTACAAGAGAAAGATAAACTATCAGTGATTTCTGAAACTGACAGCAATGAAATCTAGTAGAAATATTAAAAAGTGAGACATGATAATTTTTTCAGACAGTAAAAACATTGTGAGCTGTTGTTAGTATTACAAATATAATATTACTGCACTGTCAGTCTTTAATAAACAGATTTATATGAAAAGTATACTATTCTGTTGTATGTGACATCATTGTTAATAATCACTAATATCAACTTATATTATTTTACAACTGGGATGTAAGGAATATTCTTTCAATACTCTGGAGGTTCAAGCACATGTGTTATGGATTCTCTAACATAATGCAGAGAATAAAAAAATGTGTTAAACAGTTTAACTTCTTTGTTACTGAGGCTGATACCAGCATCCAATGGCAAAGTTTTAAACTGAGGCTGAAGCAGACAATACTAAAACATTGTACTGGACTGATGAAAATGTGATTCAACAGACCTGAGATTCTGTATCTCATTCTACTGTGACTGATAGAGTAAAATTATGAATGGTCAACCAGTCACTGAACATACAGAAAATATAACATCTATTAGGAAATTAAATTCTGTTATTGCCTGTGAACAAATATAAAAACTAATTTCAGTATAATATAGATATATTTATATATATAAGATATAATAAACAAAAAATAATACCCCATACACTCAGACTATTTGAAATATAAACTGAATATAAACTAAGATTTATTTTTCCAAAAAAGATTTTATTTATTTTTCTTTTTTTTTGAAAGAAAGTAAAAGAGAAAGATATAAATCAAATAATTATATTTTAGGCAAAAGTTCTGTTACATTTGATTAAACTTTTTCTCTCTTTTTTTTTAATATTAAAAAAAAATAAAAATAAAAAAAAAAAATAATAATAATAATAATAATAATAATAATAAAAAAAAACATTAATCCTATATTAAATAAGAACAGACAATAAAATTTTTGTTTTTCCAACAAGAAGATATAAATCAAATGTAATGAAATTTCTGTAATGTCTTTTGGAATACAAAATCTTATTTATTTCGCTGATCAAATCAATATTATAATAATGAATTAATGTTTTTAATATAAAAAATAAAGTAAGATGCTTTGATGTAATCAGTTAGAGTAGAGTGGTTCATAAAGATCATGCAAATTAAAACAAAGTGTATGCAAACTATGTAAAGTAAAATAATTTAGCGTCAAATTCTCATTATTATTCATTTATTTAGTTAGTTAGTTATTTAGTTATTTCTTCTTCTTTTCTTTTTGGAATTTTTCTTTCAAATGTGATTATTAAAAATGATCTTTTATCAAATTTATTTCAGTAATATTTAAATAAATAAATAATAACAAAATACACTAAAAAGAATTTAAAATGGATTAACTTCTGCACATTTATTTTCATGCATCTAAAAGTGTTCTTAAATTGTTTGATACTGTTAGAGCATCATCAAAGAAATTCAATGTTATGTGTTTTACCATAAAATCTTAAAACAAATTTACACTAGAATAACTATTTTATTTTATGTTTTAAACCTTTCTAGAAACTGTTAACATTCCAGAAGACTGAGTCTATAAATTTTGATCACGTATTTAAATATATTACACAGACTGTGTCAGTAATATATCATTATCTGCCTTAATATATTTTTATTTATCTTTTATTTTTATTTATTTATTTAGTTAGTTTTACTCGTACGTAATCGCAATATTTCACATATCTGTGGATTTTGTGTTAGAAAAAAATGTTTAACATGAAAACAATAAAGATAGATAACACCATAATTCTATAAAGACTGAGCATATTGAAATTCTCATTAATTAAGTAAATAGTATAATAAATACTTTTACAATGCAAGACTGTTATCAATAAATGTTTTATTCAATAAAGAAAGAAAGGAAAAAAGAAAAACAAATAAATAAATAAAAAAAAAAAAAATAAAAATAAAATGAAATAAAATTTTACAGTGTTTTTATTTCAACATCTGAGTATCATCTGTGTCTATCACAATAAAAATTCCTGGCTTTAGGTGGCTAAATTACCTCTTTTTTTCAAAATTAACTAAACATTTTCACTGAAATACGCAATTCTTGCTTGGAATTTTGTGGGTTTTTCTTTACCGTTCTACCTTAACTTGGGCACTTTTTAGTTTCAGTGAGACTTTTGCCAAAAATATACAGTTTCTGGCGGTTATTCCACATAACAGGATAATTAACAGTTTATGCAAACCAACACAAAAATTTAAAATTGGGCTTGGTACACAGAAGACAGGCCTCAGTATCAAAAGCTTATAAAATAAAAAAACAACGAGGCAGCCACATCAACGTCTGAAGGAACTGACACGTGATATATGAAATCGTCGTTGTCAAGTTGTCAGTGTAAAAAGATTAATATTTCACTGAGATTTATGTTAATCTGGACTTTTTACAACGTTAACGTCCTGGTTGTGTGGGATAACTGTTATCACCCCCGCTCCCCACAATGATCCCGGTGAAATGAATATAGACAGCGCCCCCGCACCTTTTGTTTTTGTAAAAAAACCTTTAATAAAATAACATTTCTAATATAACTCTTTTTATTATTATTTATTTTAGTAGTAGTAGTACTAGTAATGGTAGTAGTATCTTGTACAATAGTAGTAGTAGTAGTAGTAGTAAATAGTAATAAAATATGTAATAATAATACCAATAAATTAATATTAATAATATTTTCTAGTAATAGTAGTAATAATAATAATAATTATTAATATCATCAAAAAAATATGTGCTGAATGCTAATTTTTTTCACTCTTCTATGATAACAGCTGTGACAAATTTTAAACAAAACAAAAACATTCTTTAAATAGATTCCATTAACGTGCTGGACAACACGCTGCTTTTATGTAAAATACGAAAGAACATCAACAACATCAACAACAACAACAACAGAAATAAAGAAAAAGAAGAAAGCTATCGGCTTGGTGCCATATAATTTTACCTGCGAAATATTAATAAAAATAATAATAATAATGATGATGATGATGATGATGATGATATAATAATAATAATAGTGTAATAATATGTAATAATAGCAGCAATATAAGTACACTGTAGTAGCAGTAGTTGTGGTAGTAATAGTAGGAACAGTAACAGTACAAGAACATAAATAACAACAATAATAGTAATAGTACATAGTACAAAGAATATAGAAGTAGCTGCAGTCATAGAAAGAAAAGAGAAATGTTTTTTGTTTCCGACATATTTTTTATAACCTCAGTTATGTAACGTCACAGGTTTTATCCAGAACATTAAATAAATAAAATACACATATATGTCTTTTCTTTTTAAAATATATTTAAAATTGCTTCGTTTTGTTTCTTGTTTTTTAATTAGTGAAACAAAATCAATACATAAATATATATATATATAATAAAATAAATAATAATAAAAGAAAGAAAATCAGTATCCTGTCAAGCAGACATTGGAAATCAGAAGTCTGGAGAGGGAACTGTATTTCTTAATTAGCCGTGATAATTAGAAAAACAGTTAGTATTCTCAAATAACTTCTATGTATCATTTTTGTCAAGATGCGTTGCCAGTCATAAAAACTCATCTCTGACTCTTGTGAAAGACATCTTATTTTATTTATAACACACACGCACACGCACAGACACCTACACACACTGACAAATATTTTTAGGAGGTGAAACGTATTAAATAAATGTTAGGTCGCTGTATCTGTTAGATATATCCTGTTTTGTTACATATTGATCGAGTACAAGCTCAGAATTGTATAATATGGAATGCAGTTGTGAAATAATGACAAATGATTTTCTCCCCTAGTGTTTATATATAAAACTATTTTTTTTTAAATAAGAAACTATAAATATATATATAGTCAGTAATGTATTCTATATATAATATATTGAATATTTATTATATTTTATTTCATTTCATTTTTATTACTATTTATTTTGTCTTCGTTAGGAATGGTCTTCCATCTTGTCAGTGTGTTCACGTACAAATAGCTGTAAACATGTCACAACCGACCATAAATCAGGAGCTATTTTAATGTGTACCAATCACTGAATCTGACCTTCTCACACGCACGCACATACATATTCACGTGTTTGTTTTTTAACGTCTGATTACAGAAGTATTACACGTTTGCCAGCGATAAATCATCATCGTAAATGACAGTTCAAAAGTTAATAAATGTTTGAAGATCTCTTAAAATAATTTAATATTTTACTACTTTAACTGCGGGGGGAAAAAACAAATCACAAAAAAAACAAAAAAACCAGCAACAAACATACAAAAAAAAAAAAAAATAATAATAATAATAATAAATGTTGTTCGTTGAGATTTTAGACGTTAATATTTTCGTAGAAAAACAATTAAAACAAACACGATAGCAATATACACAATTTAATTTTGTAAAATTATTAACATAATCTAACATAGTCTCTCCAATACTAATAGCCATAAAATGAAAAATATGTGCTCTTCTATAACTGAATACTGAAATATTGTTTGCTATTTGTTATTAAATTACTGAGTATACATATATCGTAATCCTACGTATTAATAAATTACTACCTTCAGAAATATTGTAATCTTACGTGTTATTAAATTACTGAGTATAGAAATATTGTATCCTATTTGTTATTATATTACTGACTATAGAAATATTGTAATCTTACGTGTTATTAAATTACTGACTATAGAAATAGTGTATCCTATGTGTTATTAAATTAATGACTATAGAAATAGTGTATCCTATTTGTTATTAAATTACTGACTATACAAATATTGTAATCTTACGTGTTATTAAATTACTGACCGTAGAAATATAATATCATAAATTATATTATTAAATTACTGTTACAAAAATATTATATCCTATTTGTTATTAAATTACTGACTAATGAACTATTATATTCTGCGTGTTATTAAATTTCTGATTGCATAAATATGTATTATTAAATTACTGACTACAGAAATATTGATCCTACGTGTTATTAAATTACTGATTATAGAAATGTTACATATTTGTTATTAAATTACGACTGTTGAAATACGTGTTATTAAATTACTGACTTCAGAAATTTTGTATCCTATTTGTTATTAAATTACTGACAAATGTAATATTGTATACTACATGTTATTAAATAACTGATTACAGAAATACTGTGTGCTATTTGTTATTAAATTACTGGCTACAAAAATATTGTATTTTAAGTGTTATTAAATTGCCGACCTCAGAAATATTGTATTCTGTATGTTTATTAAATTACTGGCTAAAGAAATACTGTATCCTATCTGTTAATGAAGAACTGACTACAGAATAGCTGAATTACAAGTTGTTAAATTGCTGCTAACCACATATCGTGGATTTTAAAAAGTTTGTTGTAATATTCAGTCATAATTTGTTTAAAAACAAACAGCATTGTTTGTTACTGATTCGTCGTTTTGCTAAACAAAAAGAAAAGAAGATAAAAAAAAGATAATAATAATAATTAAAAAAAAAAAAAAAAAAAAAATATGAAAAAAAAAAAAAAAAAATAAAAAAAAAAAAAAAAAAAAAACAAATGATTATTAAAAAGAAACAATGGTGGTTTTCTTTTAGTAGTCACGAAAAATATTGATTGTAATATAATATGGTTGTTTAAAAAGGTATGATTCACAATAAAATGCATTTCATAGCGAATAAAAACCATAAAAGGCAAAGCCATTAATGAGCAAAAAAGAAACATGTGACGCATATAATGTCTATTGTAGTCTATATTTAGCCTTTTCGTGGTTTGACCTTCATCATCCTGGTGTGATTTGAAATAGCAACACTTTGACAATTATTCAAAATGCGCCGTGTCTGAACGCATGACTGAAGAGAATCGTTTCCCCGAGAGGCGTAAATAAACTCAAGTACTCAACCTCTGTTCTCAAAGGGAATACCTCTGTGACGTCACAGTGACTAACAGGACATATCTTTTCTCTGTCAGTTTTTATTTTTTTATTCTTTACCGAAGCGAATTGATCCGACGTCATTACGGAAGATTACGAAAGATAGTCACTATAAGTTTCGTTGTATGGTGATCTTGTTCGTTTTTCATTAAAGTGGCCGAACTTGAGATTAACAATAACAGTTCCTGAAAGGATTTCCGTACGTAAGTTTTGTTTTAACATGTTGTGAGTTAATGTCCGCGTTCTCTTTACATCTACACTTGGTGAATATAACATTACCGCTGTAGGTTAGTTTACTTAAGAACTATTTTATCGTACAAAGTCGAGGTTAGGAGAGAATGTTTTGTCGGTTGACAGTTTGATAATCAAAATTACCTGAGCGACGTTTTAATTGATTCATAGAATGATTGCATGATATCGTCAAAGTTTTAGTATTTTTTCATTACTATACTTATTCAGAAAGCCTTTTCTTGACTGTCAAAAAAAAAAAGAGAAAAAGAAAAGAAAACAGAAAGCTTCAAAGTCCAGGTGCATACCATATGTTGAGTTTTACCAATTCGTAGACTACAATTGATCGACGATGACATAGTTGTGTATTACATTAGGTGTTTGGTTACCGGTGTGTTAGTTTATGGTTTTACTGGGGTTTTTTTTTTGTTTGTTTTGTTTTGGTTACATCTCACATGCTGTTCTTTTTACTATTTGCTGAAACCTCAGCATGTATTTTTATTAGTTAACAACTGACATAATACAGCCTCTGTCTCTCCCTCACTCTCTCTGCATTTGAGTGTGTACACACACACACACACACACACACACACACACACACACACACACACACACACACACACACACACATGGCCTATCACATATAATGCCTGACCTGAAATGAGATCAAACTGACAGAAATAACATTAATAAAGCAACAGTCGATTTCTCCTTATCTTTGTCTAGTATTCAAACACAGACCACCACATATAACCTTATGGGATTGCAGTGCATGAAACGAGATCACTGTTTAAATGTATTTATTACTGATATTGGTTAGGATAGTCATTGTATTCTGCATAAGTCTTTTCAGGTCAAAAATTCCTAAATATGTGTGTGTGTGTGTGTGTGTGTGTGTGTCATGAACAGGCCTGTAACAGATTCTGTGTAATTACCACTGACATTCTGCAGTGGTGCTTATGCAATGGTTATGTCATAACCAGTTAAATGGCTTTCTAAATACCAAGGAGATAAATTATTACCTACTTAATATTACTGCACTGTCTGTTCTCTGTCCAACTAACCATCTAAACACACTAACAGTCTAAGCAGTAGATATTCCAAACCCCCTTTTTTTTTCTTTTTTTTTTTTTAAATGTGCCCATGACAGGCATGCCTGAACCTATACTGGATATAATCAGTTTTTTGAATGACTGATTGTGACAATTGGCTCAGGGAGTAGAAGAAAGAAAAAAGGGATTATGTAAAAAGTTCTGTGTTGTTCCTAACAGTTATGTAACGTACTAATTGTGGACAGCTTGTAGCAAGTAAAAGCTGGAAAAACTTGTTTGTTTCTGTGCTTGTGATGAAACAGATGTGTAACAGTGTGAAGCTGGGGTTAGAGGTAACAGGTACAGGTTAGAAAACGATTGTAGTAAGGTCACAGGTGTTAATGATTAATACAAGGTGCACTTCAGAGTACTGACTTTGATAGCAACAGGTGAAAATAATTTTATTACAGGTAAGAAAAATGTAATATATATATATATGTATATATAGGTGCTTGTAAAACATTTAATGTTTAATTAACTTGTGCAAGTATTTCTCTGTAATAGATGAAATTCAAAGATTTGAAATGTGATTTGTTTAAATTTATGTCTGTTTTTTGGGGGGTTTTCTTTTAATAGATTACATTTTTTATTTAAATCTCATACTTGGAATTTTGGATGGTATGTTGTGTAGATGGATGAATGAATAATGAAAATAGTTTTTAAACAGACTGTAGTCATAGTGATTAATTGGACATATTCAACCAGTGATTGTAAGACCATGTTATCTCAGTAATTAAACAGATATATTTTACCAGTAAGAAAACAAATGATTTATCTACCTAATTAAAAAGTTGTATTCTACCAGTATTAAAAACACACATTTCCCCAGTGATTAATCAGGGCTTATTTTATTCCAGGAATTGTAACAAGGTAAAACACACATTTTCCTTAGAGATTAAAAACATACCCTATCAGTGGTTAAAGTGACATATTTGCCCAGTGATTGAAGAGGACTTATTTTATCTCAGTGATTATAAGTATGTATTTTCCCAGTAATATAACAGATATTTAATACCAGTGATTAAAACTGTGTATTATCCCAGCGATTAAAACTGTGTTTTATCCAATTGACTGAAACTGTGTAATATAACAGATATTTAATACCAGCGATTAAAACTGTGTATTATCCTGGCGATTAAAACTGTGTTTTATCCAATTGACTGAAACTGTGTAATATAACAGATATTTAATACCAGCGATTAAAACTGTGTATTATCCCGGCGACTAAAACTGTGTATTATCCCAGTATTGAAATTGGCTTATTGCCCTGGTAAACAAACCTGAGAAGAATATAGTGATTAATGACATGAAATGTAACAATGAATATTCAAAGGCTGATTGTACAAGATTTTTTATATACAATATACTGCTTCTGTAAATACACACAGAAATTCAAAAGAAGCTGAAAGAAAGAGAATTATTCATAACAGTCCACACTTAGTTATGACTTCAGACTGTTTTTAAATCCATATTTGGGAATGTTTTCCTTTGATGTTATTCAAGATGTGATATCATTAGTATATATAGATGGTTATTGAATTCTTTGTATTCCAAACTTCCTGTTGCAAATGAAAAGCATTTTGTTAATTTGATTATTAATGCTTATGTTATGTTTTTTTGTTTTTTAAATTGTTACATCAGTGATGTTATGTTGACTTAAAAAATAAAATAAAAATAAAATAGGACTTCAGCATGTCTTGAGTAATCAAATCTAACTTTGAGAAGGTTATCTTAGTACACTCTTGCTTTGAGGATACAGTGGGCTTCACTGATGGTGTACAAAGCCAAGTTGAAAGATGCATCATTATTAGGCTTAAATGTTTGTTTTTCATTCCAGTCATAGCATTCCAACTTTTTAATTGATCCAGTTTACCTTGTTTTCAAAGGTCATGACACTGGATTATGGTTACCTTATGTCTGGATGTTGTAAATTGAATGAGGTAATGATGAAAATGTTGTTGATTTGGAAGAGGATGTCAGATTGAGCACTTTCTTTTAACTGGAAGTCAGCCTTTTAAAGATGTAAAAAAGGTTGTTAAATGGATAGTGAGTACACACATGTTTGCCATTTTGAACTGTTTAAACCAGAAACACTCTGATCAGATGGTACAGATACAGCATCAGAAATAAACCCAGACAAACCATCTTTTTATTGTTAAAAAACCTAATTAAATAAAATAAAATAAATCTGTTAGACTGTCAGTTGTAAGTTTATTTATAATGTCTGTTAGAATTAAATTAATTGCTTAATAGTTCCTAAGCACATAAATGTCTTATTTTTAGATCTTCAGTGACATAGAGTACAGATGTTTTGTTTTTGGACATATATTATTGATGTCTTTGAACACAAAATACTGACATCTTGTTTTTGGAAATAGTATTGAGCAGAGGTTGGCAACCCTTGGCCCATGCAGCCACATCCAGGTTTTAGCCCACCATCTGAACACTTGGACACAGTTATTACATTAACTTTGTTGTTTTTTCTTTAAACCTCCACATTAATGCAGCCTTGCTTCCTAGCATCCCTGTTTGGTGGGCAATATTGAACATAGAATCAAGAGAGAGATATTGGTGTGTGTGTGTGTGTGTGTGTGTGTGTGTGTAATATGTTTTATATCTTGGCCCTCCTCTGCATAGCTGTTTGGTCCCCTCTATCCAAAAGGTTGCCAACCCCTAGTATAGAAGATAGATGTCTTGTTCATTATATGATACCATGTTTTGGGGTACAGTGTACATGTTATGTTTCTGAACACAATATAGATGTCATCTTTTTGGATAAAATACAAATGTGATATTTTGGATACATTACAGATGTTTTTGAATATACCTCAGGTGTCATGTTTTTGGATACAATATAGATGTGATGTTTTTTTTTAACACAGTTTAGATGTCATGTTTTGAATGCCAAACAAATGTCCTGCTTTTGATACAATATAAATGTTGTGTTATCTTTGGGCATGTTGTGTACACATATTGTTTTTCGTCCTTTGATTTGTGTTAGATTAGATTGTTACGACATTAGCATGTAGATTATGCAGGTAAAAGGTAAATTTGCTTCTGGGTTAAGCTGAACCATTAATTTATTTCCTATCTGCTTACCTATCAGTGAGGACTTGATCAGCAGTTGACATGCACTGGTATCTGTGTCTGGCCTGCAGCTTTTTACACTTCTCTTAATTTGTGTCCTGTGAAGTGTGAACTGATTTGACCTTTGAACCCACAGAGGGCACAGACTTAATATGATGGAAGGCTGAGGTTAACTGTAGATGGAAGAATCATTTATCAGTTTGGAAATCTTTTACGTTTTGATGTGGCAATACAATTTAACTCAGTTTTTTTACATTTCCTTTACTGGTGCTTATATAGTCAGTTATACATACAGCAAAAGTAAGTAAATAATTAATTAAATTATGTATATAATTTTTTACTTTTCAAATTCATCTATTTTACATTACAATATTTATCAGTTAAAATTTCAGATGGAACCATATTTTGGTAATCATCAATTGCAACCATTTTACATCAAATATGAGACTATTACACCTTTATTATGTAGCTTTCAGGTGTTAAAAAAGTATTCATTTTGCATTTCAAACAGTGTTTATTTCACATTACGAAAATGAACATTTTATGTTACTAAATAACCATTTTGCATTGAGAAGAAAACTAAAAACAGGATAATTAATGTGTAATAACACTGAAATACTGTCCTATTTGTTCTTTGAGCTATGCTGATTGTGAGATACCCACCATTGTAATGTGATTGCCAGCAGTGATAGGACTCAGTCAATAGCTTCTTCATCTTCCTGACTGCCAAACTGCTGATGATTTGTGGTTTTCTTGTTTCATAGCTTTTCTTTACTGAATTTACCAAGAGCTGATGTTTGAACCTCGATAGACAAAGGTGTTTGAACTTTCTCTCAGGCACCAGTATTTGAACTGCATGGACAAGGGTGTTTGATCTTTATGGACAAGTGCAGCAGATTATTAATGCAGCCTCCCATTCAGAATAAACCAGTAGTTCCCAGTCTCAGACATACAGTGTGCTTTATTGGTACAAGTTTCTTTTTTAATGGTCACTGATAATTTGTTACTCTGCTATGTTAAAAGGATGGAATGTGTGATAAAATGTTCATTTTACTTTCTGTGGTATCTTTTGATGTCTGTCTTCCATTGATCTGCTCTCAGGTTTCATTGATATTGTTATGCGACTTTGTCTAATAAACTGTACAAGTATGATTATTTTACTGCTATGGTTTAAAGAAACAGAAAACTTAATTAAGCTAAAGGTTTATCAACACCATTTGTTTCACTGTGATTTACATGTTCAACACAGCATGCACCAATGTAACAGGATCATGTGTGAACCATCTTACAAAGTTTAAATGTTTATAAGTGCCTGAATATTCAATACTTTTATCTTTAATATTGATAATGTGTAAATCTTGTTTGACATGAGTAAAGCTCTTTAAGAGCTGGCTATAGCTAAGTGATTGTAGACAAGCCTGAGGCACGACAGATTACATGATCAACCCTCTTCATTTGAACCTCATTATACACTTTTGAATCACATCACTAATATTCTGGAGAAAGTGTGTAAGTTATATTCTTAGCTAAATAAACACTGTAGTGTAATTGCTGTCTGTTTTACATCAGCTAAATTATTTATAGTGTAAAATTTTGTATTCTTATATATTGAATATCACTGTTAGTCACTACTGTTATGTCTTACATCAATATATATGGTATTTCAGTGTTGTGTGCATGACTATAAATGTTACCCTTCATTATACAACAGTATATTAAAGTATTTAAATGTTTCTCATGACTGTAAAACTGTATTTAAATGTTTTACATCAGTGTAAGGCTGTATATACATATCAATTTTTGGCATCATCATAAAAGTTTATATTCCAAAGATTCACATCTGTGTAAAATATATTATTGAAGCCCGTGCATGATGAGATGAACTCATGAAATCAATGATTAAATTGCATGCTTGCAGTTATTAAACCACCATTTCTTTTAATTTAGTCTGGACATCTGACCACAGTCTATTTAAATATCTGTTTAAATCAGAGATGGCCAAAAAGGGTAATGTCATTTTACAAATGATTCGTTCTTCTCATATCATTTTGAAATAATAACTGATCTGATGATAGGACATCAGAATAAATCTAAACTTTATTCATATCACTGGGTTTGATGTTAAAAACTGTAAGTTAATAAAAGATATTAGAGATTGCATTTCTTGAAAAATTATATTTATTTACATTGTCAGTCATTCCCTGATTCACATTTGGTTGCCTCTAAATACTGATCACAGCCATATTATTTTAGAGAAAGACTAATAGCTATAATGATAAAATGAATGACTGAATGATGAAAATGATAATGATGATAATAATAACAATAATAAAGTAAGTAAATATTTAATTATATAAAATGATGATACATACACATTTTCTAAGAAATTGTTTCACTTTACAAAACAATGCATTATTACTATTTTCATAAATCTCTTTCTTTAGGAAATCCTCGTGTATGTGTTATTTTAATCAACTTAATGAGAGACAAATATCTCTTTGAAGAGTAAACAAATAATCTCATGTCTCAATGTAAGAAACATGTATATTTGATTATAAACAAAGGTGCATTTATACGTCACAATCCAATTACAAGTAGATATGTATGGTTGAGGAAGATAAATGATTTTAGCTGAGCAAGTTGTATAGGGAGTGTACGCTTATTGATTGGAAAATAAGTAATAGCTGTTATTTGGTGATGCTGATGAAAACAAATCACAATGCATAGTGTTATTAATAACAGTAAAAATGAAATTATCCCAGCTGGTTTTGTTAGTTTTGTTGGTAACATTCTGAAGTAAACAATAATTAATAATAATAATAATAATAATAGTAGTTAGTTAGTAGTAGTAGAAGTAGCAGAAGTAGTAGTAATAATAAAAATAATTAATAATACCAACAAAAATAACAAATTTAATGGAATAAAAATCAAATAAAGTAATTAATAATTAATAATTTAATTTTTTGTTTTTATTAAAGGAAGATAATTAATCTGAACTGGTTTTTCTATTTCCATTTAACATGTTAGCAGTGAAAACCAGGTTATCACAGATATATGTGTGTGTCTGTACAAACTCAGACACACACACACACACACACACACACACACACACATATATAAAAAAAAGAACTACTAAAGAAAGAATTAAAAGCTATTGTTTTACTTTGCTGATTAGAACAAGTCGACATTTCCAGTGTCTTCACTAATAACAGGAATCTGATTTGTTCTGCGTGACATCAAATGAATCAGGTTAATGTGGGCAGCAATTAGTGCTTCTCTGCTCTGTGCTAAACAGCCATTACACAGAGTGACCTTGGTTAAAGTGCCATTGTACACTGGTGCCATCAGCCACCTCTTACTGTCTGGACCTGTCTAATAGGTCTCTGTCTGTCAGCTTCAAGTTCATGCTTTTCTCTGTCTGTCAGCTTCAAGTTCCTGCTTTTCTCTGTCACTTGGCAAAAATAAAAGTTAAATTTGTTTGAGGGTGTGTTGTTAATTGGTGTATGTATGTGTGTTTTGATATGATAATACATACATACATGCATTATACATACACACATACACATATACACAAATATACATCAAATATATACATACATAGATATACTACATACACACACCATGTCTACACATAAACAAATAGAGAAACTATACATACCTACGTACTATTATATGTATGTACATACATGTATACAAATACAAATACAAAACACATACATACAAATACAAATACAAAACGCATACATACAAATACAAATACAAAACACATACATACAAATACAAAACACATACATACAAATACAAAACACATACATACAAATACAAAACACATACATAATACATATATACATACATGTGATGTACTTAACAGAGACATGCTTTCATGTCATTTCAAACAGGTTTTTCTTTTGATTTTCTTAACTGTCAGTTGTACAAAATGTCTCGGTTGTTATCTCCAGTGGACTTTTGTCAGTGTGTGTACCACCTAGCATTCTGCTCATTTACTCACTGTACTGTGAAATGACCACATGCTAGGCATAACAAAACTATTTGTTATTTTGCTCTTTCCAGTGTGTTCATACAGAAACTGTATTTAGAATTTTTTGTTTAAAGAATATAAAAATAACAATTTACAGTGTGTGTGTGTGTGTGTGTGTGTTCATATGTACACACATATATAAAATAACTTTAGATATATAAAAATATTGGCAGTAATGGTTTATCTGGTAAAGATATAACTCTTTATTGTACACAGTTGTATTGTGAAAGAAAAAATAAATCAACAGTAATACACTGTGTAGTTGTTTGTTTTATGTGAAATACATCAACAGTAATATCTACTGAAGTTAAGAAAAGTGTTACACGTGTTTTAATTTTGTTTACTACTTGTACATAATGTAATTGCACTTAGAGAAAAAATAAAATTAAATGACTATTAACTGCAGTGTGCAAGATATGTGCAAGCCCCTAGGCTTTCAGGTAGTTCAATCTTTCATGTACAGGCAGATAACATTTGATAAGCCCATAGGTTTCAGCCTAGTTAGCCTTTTGAATATATACATTTAAAAGTTGCCAGCACAGCAAACATACCTCAGACATATTAAACAATTGCAGGTACATCCACACTCATACAGTACACACAAGCATGTGAACAAGTATACAGATACATAAATGCATATAAAACAGATACAGACACACACACATGCAGATAAAGCATACAGATACACAACATGCACACACATTCATGCACATGTACTAACATGCATATGCACATAAAAACACATACACAAACATGCATCTGTTAATCATTTGCCAGTGTTTTGCAGCTTAAATTAGTTGGGCTTGTAAAATGTATTCATCTTTTCTTTCTGTATAACATAAAAATAATGAGCTACCCACATTCCACTGTGCTGTTTCTGTACACATGTTAAGTAGTTACTGCTTTCAAACACGTAAAAATATCCAAAATAGAGCAATAAGAATTTTTTTACTTTGTTAACTATTATCTACACTGCTGTTATAACTGTTTGGTTTGCTTTTATTATAAGCAAATATTTATAAAATATGCTTTCAAACTTAAAAAGAATTTCTTTTAAACTCTTAAAATTACTATTTTAAAATTATAAACATTTACTGTCTTGAAGCTTAAAGTAAAGCATATTTATTGAACAAAAATGATATCCAGAGTTTAGCAAGTGAAAACTGCATTTTTTTTGAAATGACTAAAAAATAAGAAAACGTAAAAATGTTGTTAGTTTTCAATGTGTGGCATTACAGTCTCCATCCACTGAATAGCATCGAACTTAGATTTAATATAGAAAGTGGGGATCAAAGAAACGGGAAGAAAATAAAGAGAGGAAAGGCAACGGGAAGCCTAGTAGATACTCCATTTTACATTATCTAAAGAAGATGGTTCCTATTCAGAATAGTTATTGATTTATATCACCAGTCTTATCATCTGTTCTTTTGTTTTCCATTCAAGCCAGTAACCAACAGTGGTTACAAAAGGCTTTTTTTGTTGATGTCCATGGGAAGGTGCACATCAAAAACAACTTGCTGCTAATGGAAAATAATACAGTTACCACTGAAGACCACCCATTGTCAGATTTTTTTTTTTATTTGGTATAACTAGTTTAACAGCACACAAAATCAAATATCTGCTTCTTTTTCCTTTTTATCTCCTTCTTGTTTCCTGTCTTTTTCATTTTCCCATTTTCCAGTCTACCAAATGTAATTTCCTAACTGTGCCAGCACCAAGGCTATTGTTAAAAAAAGAGAAATATTCCCAGTAATAGGTTCAGTGTGATTTTGCTGTATCAGAGAGCTTGTAAATAAGTACCTGTAATTTTTGAAATGGCATAAAGTGCAATTTTTGTAGCTTCACCTGTGAGAACATTATACTGGGTAAGAGGTATATATGTTAAGTGTAATTTTGCTGTTACTCTTTCATAATTATAAAGTTAGTGCAGAAATGGCATATCATTTGGTTTTTTTACAGCTCTTGAGAGAACATTACTTAGTGTTGTTATATTGGATAAGAGGAACATACATTATGTGTAATTTTGTTTTTACTGTATAAAATATCATGTCTGTAAGGTACATCTTGAAATGGGGCTTTAAGATGTTTTTGCTCATTCTGTTTAGCAGTATATTTGTTATATTGGTTGAGAGCTCTGTGTGTTTAAATTATTGTGATATATTGGATAAGAGCTGTGTGTGGTATTTAAATACGTGATATACTGGATAAGAGCTGTGTGTGGTATTTAAATAATTGTGATATATTGGATAAGAACTGTGTATAGTATTTAAATAATTGTGATATATTGGATAAGAGCTGCATGTGGTATTAAATAATTGTGATGTACTGGATAAGAGCTGTATCTAGTATTTAAATAATTGTGATATATTGGATAAGAGCTGCATGTGGTATTAAAATCATTGTGATGTACTGGATAAGAGCTGTATCTAGTATTTAAATAATTGTGATATATTGGATAAGAGCTGCATGTGGTATTAAATAATTGTGATGTACTGGATAAGAGCTGTATCTAGTATTTAAATAATTGTGATATATTGGATAAGAGCTGCATGTGGTATTAAAATCATTGTGATGTACTGGATAAGAGCTGTATCTAGTATTTAAATAATTGTGATATATTGGATAAGAGCTGCATGTGGTATTAAATAATTGTGATGTACTGGATAAGAGCTGTATCTAGTATTTAAATAATTGTGATATATTGGATAAGAGCTGCATGTGGTATTAAAATCATTGTGATGTACTGGATAAGAGCTGTATCTAGTATTTAAATAATTGTGATATATTGGATAAGAGCTGCATGTGGTATTAAAATCATTGTGATGTACTGGATAAGAGCTGTATCTAGTATTTAAATAATTGTGATATATTGGATAAGAGCTTTTTGTGTTATTTAAAAAACTAATATATTGGATAACAGCTGTATGTGGTATTTAAATTACAATGATATGTTGGATAAAAGCTGCATGTGATATTTAAATAATATATTACATGTCTTATTTAAATAAAAGTGATGTATTAGATAAGAGATACCTGTGTTATTTAAATAACTGTGAGCCATTTGTAATGGAATTCCTGTGATGTACTGGATACTACATACACACATTATTTTAATATAATCCTGACTTTGGTATAATAATGCATCACGTTCTGAAAAGAGGTGTTCCTGGAATTCTCATGAAAATGTACAGTGTCTGAATTTACCATATCTGCATAATTAAGTATATACTTATACTGGATAAAAAACAAAAAAGTATAATAGTTCAGTAATGTATATTCTATATCATTGTTACTGTGACTTGCAATGTGATATTTATTTTTGTTTATATGTTAATGAAATTTGGTTAAATAGAAACTCCCCAGTCATATATATTAATTTATTGTCAAGCTCCTTGTTTATTCATTTTTGTATTAAAAATTGAAATTTAAAACTATGTTTTCGGTGATGGTTGAATGAAGACAACCTAACACATCCATCTAAGCAACAGACACAAAATAAAACTGCACATATCTGAGACCTTGCGTCAGCCCAAGTGTTTTCATATCTTTGATCTGTTATTTATGAATAAATGATTAATATGTTGTTTGTTCATAAATATTTAATTTGTTGTTTGTAAACAAATATTTAATCTGATGTTTGTTTATAAATACATTTTTTTATTTGTTGTTTATAAGTCAGTATTTAATCTATGGTAAATAAACATTATATACATATTTATATATATATTAATGACAATGCAGAAAAGTTGTTTGTTGATATGGTTGACTCAACTTTATATATGTTGTTGTAGTTTGTTCAGAAAACAACAACACTAAATGCCCTCAGTGTAGATATATTAATGTTTTATCTGTTTATCTAACAAAGGTTAAAAGATAATGATAACATCTAATGTTAAGCATACAGTCTAATGTACAAAATCCATTATAAAATAATATTTATAAAATTAAACATACACACACACACACATACACTCATAAAATGACCTTATTATACAATGTACTTGAACTGAACATTATTATAAAACAGTGTGGTTTCCTTTTATTATCAATGTAAACATTGCTTTTAGAACAGACTGTTAACTAATAAAGATTTCTTTATTGTCCTATATATATATATATATTTTTTTTTTGCAAAAATTATATACTTTCTATGACTTTATTTTACTTTAAAGTTAGTTTTGTAAAAAAAAAAAAAGATAAAAAAAAAGATTTTATTTAACTTTGTTTCACTTTAAAATTTGTTTCATAAAATACTCTAACACTGTTTCTCTGTAACTCTTTGTTTTACAGTTTTGTAAGATACTCTGTAACACTATGTTTCATTGTTAGACTTTTGTAAAATACACTGTAACACTTTGTTTCACTGTTAAACTGTTTTGTAAAATACTCTGTAAAACAAAGTTTATGTCATGCAAAGTGATTATGTCATGCAAAGTGTAACCAACAAGTGTTAATAATAAATTATTGGTTATATCCTGAAGGGAAAAACATATAGGAAGGGAAAATAAATGATACTTAAAGTATTAAAATATGTATTTCAGTAAAAATTAAAAGCTGAGGGAAAAAGTTGCTTTTGCAGTATTTATGATAAAAAGATAATTTTATTCACTCTAAGACACCATGATCATTCATTACTTTGATAATGCTACTAAATTTTCTTTAGTTTATTTTGTCTTTATTTTATTGCATTATTTTAAAATTTATTACAGTATTATAATTTGGATAGCTAAAGAGGTAAAAAAAAAAATATGTACAATAAAATAAATAAATAAAATAAATTTTTTAAACAAAGTAAAATCAACATAATAATTAAAAAGAAAGAAAGAAAAAAAAATAAATTATAAACTCCAAAAAAAAAAAAAAAAAAAAAATAAAAAAAAATTAAATAAATAAAACACCAAAATAATGATAATAATAATAAAAATAAAACAAAAAAGAAAAACGAGGAAAAAAACCTTCTAAAACAGAAAACCCATTATTTTAGACACACTGATGTGACAGAAAATCATTTTTTAAAAGTAATAAAGAAAAAGTGAAAGATCATGAAAAAAACTGTGGACGTATTTTCTATAAAACAGACATCAACCGGCAGTTTAAAATAGTAAAATTTTATTACATTCTTGTCATATTTATGTAGTGGTTTTATAGTTTTTTAAATTGTTTTTTAATGTATTAGAAATACAAATTACAGGTGCATATCAATATTAAAGGTACATCTTTCTGCTAATTGATGTGTATAAAAGTATGACTGATCTTAGAACAATTTATAAAAACTCATGACATTTGCTTTAGAAATGCATTTCCTTGTATAGTGTCTGTTAATTTTTATGTGCATGTGTTTCAGTAATATATGTCTGTGTATATGTGTGTATTTTTTTGTTTTTTGTACGAACTAGGATATTTATATATTTAATTTGTATTCACTAAACAAATGGAATCCTTTAACACCAGCACATCTTTTTTTGTACTTTTTTTCCCAAAGAGAAAATATTTTTCTTTTTTGTACTGATTTTAAAAAAAATTCCTCTCTTGTTTTACATTTTTAGCTTTTCAAAATTCCTTCTTCTTCTTCTTTATCTTCTTCTTCTTTCTTCTTCTTCTTCTTCTGTGTAATTAGTAAAGGAAAAAAAAAAGTATTTACTTTGTACAAATTAAACCACTTTTTATCCATCAGGACATTTCTTTACTCTTCAATGACCTTATTTTGGCTCGGCAGAAAATGAGAAAATTTTATTAAAATCATTTTTCTTCAGTTTGTCAGTGTATTACAGACTGACTTGAAAATAATTTTATTAAAAAACTGAATTGAAAGCTGTAAGTTTGGCAAGTTACAATTTAAGAAGTAAGATGTTGAAAGAAACGAAACTATTGACAAGTCATCAGGGATGGCTGATGTAAACTTTGTACATGTTGTTATCAAAGTGACAGTATTCCATTTAGATGAGAAACTGGTTTGCTGTGTGGTATTACTTCTCAATAGATATCTGATGAATTGTGGAAGGCTTTTGTGTGAATAACATGAAAACAACTTTTTTTTTAAATTTTATATCTGTATCTGTGTGGCTTTATGTTGTTTTTTGCTCAGTTTATATGAAATAAAAGAAACTGAGAGAGAAAAAGATATAGAAAATATAGCTATGTATACATACATGTGTGCTTATGTGTTTTATTTGGGAATTATAATACCTAAACACTTGTACAAGTGTATTTTGTTATGAGCACACATATAAACACATTAAACTAAATGCTTGTCTGGGACATCTTACACTATACTGAGCACTGTAAGAAACATTTAACTTTTTGTATTGAAAAGAAGCTGTAAAAGCCAGTCTAATGTTTGAAGATGCTAATAGTATTGGGAAATGTTATTTGACCCATATGTTGAAGTATTACTATATTATAATTTTATCAGTAATTTATTTTTTTAATTTTTATTGTTCAAAATTATAATAACAAGTATTGTTTATAATGAATTGTTTTATTCCTCAGGAGATGATTCAGTGTTTTATAGTAAAAATTTTGGGTCATATGTTTTTATTTTTGTTATTTTTTTAACCATCACAGTTGTAGTCATGTTCAAGTAACCAATAGTTCCAAACACATATAACCACCCCATATATACTTTTTTTTTTCATATAGGTAAATTTAATAAAATTAAATAAAATTAAAAAATAACAAAAATTTTAAAAATAATAAAATAAAATAAAATAAAAATTGCAATCACATAACAAACCCCCCAAAAAAGAAACATAATCTGGAAACATGTAACTTGTATAATTTTATTTACATTCAAAAATTTATTGCAGAGCTTGTGAGCATAAATTCTAAATATTTCTTTGAAAGGATTAAATTGTGAGTACTACAGATGTGTACATGCTGTAAAAATTTTAGACGTTAATATATCAGACTTTGTAATGTTTGTACAGTGATTGGTAGCATTTACACTGGTACTATATAATATTTTCTGTAAATGAGATTAAAGAAAATACATAAAGACTACTTGAAATCTTTGCTCTGAACAACATGTATATAAATTATTGATATGAAAGAGATGGTGCAGATTGGTGTTTCAACACTTGACTGAGATGTTTTGGGTTTCAGGATCTATCCTGTGGGCTATTTCTTATTCCAGCTGTTGTCTTGTAACTGATTTATCTGCATCCGTTTTTGATATGTATTTTCGTACCTATGGGAAGGTATATATGGAAAATATATTTTCTCATATCATTACAAATAACTTAAATAGGATTTAGTTCAACAGTAGATATTAAGACACTTAATTTTCTTAACATTCATAAATATTTTTTGTACAGATTTCAGTTAATCTTATGCAATTTCAGAATGTTACGAACTGTAACTTGAGTGTCTGCTAAAAGGTCTTAATTTACATGTTTACCTGGAGCAAAACACAGGTAGGAAACTGATCTCTGTGTTCCATTAAAAAAAATTTACCCGTTCGTTTAGTCACTGACCGACTAACTGAACTCATCCAGTGAACCCTTAAACTGAAACCTCAAGTCCTGTTTCTGAACACAAAGCAGAATATTCATTCCTTTCTTAGCAGAACTAACTAGCACACAGTTATTTTCCTGCAGCCAGTCTTTCTGGAGGGCACAGTTCACCTGTAATGTTCATGACAAACTGGTGTTTTTTATTTCACTTTTGTTTCCAGATTCACTTTGTTGGTTTCTACCCTTTCTGTTGTTTATGGCTGTCTCTTCTTGTTTGCATCTTATAATTTTTTTTAATTTCTTTTCTTTATTTTTTTTTTGACAAACAACCTTTAACATTTTCCCCTGCTTACCTGATGTTTACAATTCATGACATTTTAATTGTTTAATGTTTACAGTTTACCAACTGTTGTTTACACATTGCCTTGTATAATTCATACCTTACTTTTTATCTTGTATTTATATCTTGTAATCAGCCACATTATGCTGTTTACAACTCCCTAACTTGTTTCATGTACTATCTTTATTTCTGTCATATACAACTCTTCAAATATTGTATACAGCTCACCTCATCTTGTATTATCCTTATTTATATTGTATGCAACTCACATACTATTGTTTACATTTCATTACATGTTCTTTATGTTTCATCTGTCTTGGTTTTGCTCACTTCATATTGTCTTCACTTCTATTGTAATTTCAGTTTACAGCTCACCAAAAGCTGTTTAAAGCTCACCTTATATTGTATTTACTTGTATTATATTGTTTACATCTCACCAAATGTTGTTCATTCTCATTCTCCTTATATTTTCTTTACAACTCGCCTTACAGAATTTTTACTTTTATTGTTTACAACTCACTAAATGTTGTTTACATTTCCCCTTACAGAATTTTTAATTTTATTGTTTACAGTTCACTAAATGTTGTTTACAACTCCCCTTACAGATTTTTCACTCACTAAATATAGTTCAAAGCACACCTGCAGTTTTCTCCATTATCTGTCCATTCCACACAGATCTTCACAAAGTACTGACCACAGTAAATCTATTACAACTCCTTTTGTTGTCAACAAAATCTTCTTAAATTTCACCGTTTAACCAAATTTGCTTATTGCTTAGTCATATACAGTCTGTTTATACCTGTCTGAATTTCAGGTAAGAAACCTGATACTGAGAACCCCAAATATTGTGACATATTAAGGTGTGGCTAATATCATAAGGAAAAAATATCAAATTTCTCTCTCTTGATTTTTACTACTGATTTCTTCTTTGTGGTCTGCTGTGAGAGGACTCAGTTTGTTCTGAGTTAGGTTACAGGTAGGAATCAACTTGTGATGTTTTGTGAACAGTGATTTACATTTGGATGTGAGGGTCAGGTGCAGTTGTGTTTGTGAAGTCGGAAACAGTGCAACGCCCTATGTTTAGCTGCAGTGTATAAAGTGTTTGTTCACACTGGACAGTGGCTGACAGTACATAACACTCGTATGTCACACAGATCTGTGCAAATAGTCATGTTTACCTGCATCATTTGAAAAGTGAAGAGTAAGAAGGTATGTCGTTATTTAATGGATACAGTTGTTTTTTTTTGCTTTTTTTTATACTTTTGTTATATAGGTTATTCTGTCTTTTTTATGTTTTAGGGGTTTTTTGTGGGGGTTTTGTCATGATGTTGAAAGTTTTTTGTTAGTTGTAAGTGATAGAGTTTAAAATTTATATATCGCAAACATAATTACATAATTTTTTACTAGGAATCTTGAACAGATTAACTTCATTTTTAAATTTATTTGTTTATTGTTTTGTCAGTATCAGGATTTAAAATGGGAATACCCAAATATTATCATTGTTTCATACCTGGTGTCTTACACAAACAGTTAAAAAATTAGCCTTGTTTTGAAGTTTATTTGTTTATTGTACTGACAGTGCCAGGATTTGAAATGTGTATTCACTAATATTATCATTGTTTCATACAGACAGTTAAAATATAGCCTTGTTTTGAAGTTTGTTTGTTTGTTTGTTGTATTCTCAATGCCAGGATTTGAAATTTACATGTACAAATGGAGTAACACATTTTATGCTTAATACCTTTCATGGATAGTAACAAATTAATTTACTTAATGAAACCTTATTTATTTTTTGATAATATCTATTTGCAATAAGAAGTTCAGTCCACATATAAAAATTCACATGGCTCATTCAGTTATTAGTTTAGTTTTAAATTTTGATTATTATTATTATTGTTATTGTTGTTTTATTGTTGTTGATGTTGTTGTTATAGATTTTCATTTAACTGGCTTGGAATTAAATCATTAATCTTTGTTCAAAATACATTTTAGAAATATATATACAATACATAACATCCAGACTAAGACATATTTGTAACCACCACATACAGGTTAATTTTGTGGAAATATTATTTTCCTTTCCCTTTCTGTTACTTTCATAAATTAGTCATTGGACATACATGAGTTTGTATAAACAATGTGTAAATTACCATTTACTTTGCACATGCATCAGTACATTGCTTATCTTATTACTTACATATGTCTCATCAAGTCATAAAATATTCTTATAACTATACACCATATAATATATGTATAAACCCACAGTTAATGTTTTACTAGAAGTTCGTATACATTTTGCTGACAGCCCTCAATTAATGAACTTATAAAGGCAGGATTTGTGGTCCATTAGTATTGAGTATTCTATGCTCTCAAGCAAAATGATAAAGAAAAAAAAAAAAAAAAAAAAAAAAAAACAACTGAGAAGCTAATATAACAGCGTTTATTGGATATAAAGATATAATAAACAACAGTGAAAAATAAAATGACTAAAAGGAGATTAGAGTCCCGTGTGTTATCTGTGTTTACCCAGCATGTTGAAGAACTGGTTTTGTTATTTCCTGACTGAATAGAACAATTATTGTAGGTCAAAGGACTTTTAAATTCAGTATATATATGTTATATATATATATTATTATTATAACTTATTATTATTATAACTTATTATTTTCCTGATTATTTTTCTTTGGACAATTCACATACATTTAACAGGGATGATTTATTATTAAAAATAATAATAAAAACAAAATAATAATAATCTTCTTATAATACGTAATTACCAATATATTATAACGTAATTACTGTTAATATTATTATAAACTGTTATAATACATAATTACTGTTAATATTATAACCTGTTATAATACATAATTACTGTTAATATTATAACCTGTTATAATACATTATTACTGTTAATATTATAACCTGTTATAATACATTATTACTTATATATTATAATATAAATTCTGTTATTTTATAAACTTATAATATATAATTACTGAAATAACATAATTATTTTTAATATTATAACCTAACAACAGTTAATATTATAATTTAATTACTGTTAATGTTAAATGAGTTCATCTGTTGTCATGATGAGGATTTCACTGTACAACATCTTCCTGTGCAAATTTCATCATGTTTTTAATTTTCAAATTTCGTGTAGTTTCTGCTTCTTAAATTTCATTTAGTCGTGACACTGATAGTGTTACCTGTAGCATTTGTCTACCTGGTATCAGTTACAACTTCCTTTTGTTTCTTACCATGAGTGAAAGAATGATGTCTCCACCCATTGTCTTTGTGAGCCATCATCCTGGTCACTAGTAAGAAAACAGAGTTCTGTGTTTTTATACTCTGTGTCATATTTACAGGACGACATGATTTTAGTCATTTTTGGATCTTATCACTTCCTCGTGTGTTCCCCTTTACCTGTTGTTCACTCAACCATGAAAACCATTGACTGCAGCTTTCTTATATCCTGCAGTATTGTATATACTTTTATATACAATGCTATTTTTAAATGGTTATTACAGAATGATTCAAAATTATTTTGCAATATCCTATTTTTCAGAGTGTTTGTTATAGAAAAAAGTTCCCATCCTACTTATAGATAATTCTGATTCATATCAATAAAAAGAAAAATCTTAGATAAATTAAAGTGTTTTACGCAGTCCAAGTCATATATGATACTGGATTATATTCCATGTATGTGATACTAGAAGTCAGGTATGAAATATTTTACTTATACATTGTTGTTTTCTAGTCTGAACATAACATATCTAATGTTTTGTACATACTGTGGTTAAGTAAAAGAATATACGTTACAATTACTACTCTAGGTTAATAGATAAATATATCAACTTTTTAAGCTCTTCAAACAGAGATTGATATACCTTCTTTTTCTATATTTCTTCATTATTTTCTTATTAATTTTACGTAAAAATTCCTTCTTATTTTAAAATATTTAGTTACCATTTAACATACCAGAATGCTATGTTAACTGTATGAATGTAAGTGGATACTTACACTTACTTACATATAATTTATATTAATTGTATGATAATGAAAGGATATGTGTAATATAGATGTATATGTGCACATATATGTGAATTTTTTGTATCAGTCATTCTAGTAATAATGTTCTTTGTTTTATATCCTGTTTACTGTCTCAGTTATTACATTGTAAAACAAAATAACTATTTTAGTAAAGAACAATGTTACACAATCAACAATGTTAAACAAGTGAAAATAATACAAAGTATATCTGAACGGAAGTTTTGTAATTGATTTTTGTTACAGACATATTGATGATGATGATGATGATGAATGTAAATTTATTACTTTTATAGTTGTTGCTAGTCTAATCATATAAATACACATACATAGACAGACACACACATATATATATACATAAGCACAGATGCATATGCATAAAGGTGTTTTCTTTGCTATGAAAGCAGGTTTCATATCAATGTTATGATTAACAAGCAGTTACTGTTACTATAAAAATATCTTGAGCTGACATTAAAGCAGTGCCTTTTAAACATTTTCAGTATCATACACCCTACAATCTTATTAGAAAATGTCCTCTCAAACCTTTTTTAATATTTTTATTTTTAATTATTATTATTATTATTATTATTATTGTTATTATTATTTTGTTGTTGTTGTGGTTCTTGATAATTTCCATGTTAATCTTCCTTTAGTTTCATTCACCTCCAAACTAATTTTTTTCAATTTAGGGTGAATCATTCACCAGTTAAAGAAACACAGCAGTCAACATTCATTTATTCATTGAAAAATACAAATATACACATAGCCTGAAGTATCCAGCAGTTGAAATAGTGTATGCTTCAGTTAACATAACCACTGTATATGTGTGTGTTTCTGTGTGTGTGTGTGTGTGTGTGTGTGTGTGTGTGTGTTTCTGTGTGTGTGTGTGTGTGTGTGTGTTTCTGTGTGTGTGTGTGTGTGTGTGTGTGTTTCACAAGCAAACCAGTCCATGTAATAGCTGCAACATTAAAAACATCACTGAATATAAGACACATGCATATGCACTTACACACACACACACACACACATGCAAATGTTTTAATATACTGGCATGTTTTCCATTATCAACAAATATTACAAGCTGGCTTCTAAAATAGGTTTATGGAGAGAGGAGTAATAAAGCCCATTATTACTTGATGAGGTAAAGTATTCACTTTAATCTTCAGACATCAACAGATAACTCATGTCTGATAAACCGTGGTATCTGCTAACCTTTTTTTACATTGTACACTGTTAGTTATATAATGTTACTCATAATAATGTTTGGATTTAGAATTTTAGAATCATGACATGAAAAAAATATATAAATACATAAATCTTAAACACAAAAAAAAAAAAAAAAAAGAAAATAGAACAAAACAAAAAAAAATTCCATATGATCTTGTTCTGTGTTCTGTAATGAATCTCTCTCTCTCTCTCTCTCTCTCTCTCTCTCTCTCTCTCTCTCTCTCTCTCTCTCTCTCTCTCTATTAGACATTTTTAATAATGAAATAAATTTAAATCTGATTATTTTTCCTTCTTTAAAAGTATGTAATTATACTGCACAAACATTTAATCCACTGGGATGTTGTTTTTTTTTCTTCATCGTTATCATCTTCTTGTTTTTAAAACCCTATTTTATCTTACATGTGATTTCAACTTGCAGTGTGGGTAACTTAATCATGTTCTGACTTTAACATCCACTTGTGTGATGGCAGCCATAATGGATTTCCTACACCAGTGTTTAATTACTTCTTCTTGTTATTTGTCAGATCTGATAAGAACAACTCAATAACTAAATGTCAAAATGTAATAGACTTCCTTATCTTGGGCACAATATTAAAAAAAAAATCAGAATGAATCCTGATCTTTGTTCAAGTTGTAACTAGAAATAGAAATAGCGAGGGAGGGAATGTTCTTTGAAAATAACAGATTATTGTAATGTCTGTCATATACATTTATCAGAACTACTGTAACAGCCATCATCATTATACTGCTACCACCACTACTTTTATTACTACTAGTACATTAAGTAACCACTACTACCATAACTATGATCACAACTACAACATCATCACCAATCTTATCCTTAATATGATACTACCACCAACATCACAACCACTACTACCACTAAAACTACCATTATTCTAATCTATATAGTGGCTTTTAAATACCCACAGACACATGGAGACACACATACACACAAAACAGACATACAAACAAACTTACAATCATAAAACCAAAGAAAAAAAAATAATGTTGACATTAATTTAGATTAAAACTTAAGAGATATAAAATCATAGACAACAGATACATACCACAAACATAAACAAATCATAAACAAGAAAGTAACTTTAAAAAAAAAAAAAAAAATGAAAACCAGATAACAGACTTTTTATAATAAAATATTAACATATAAATCTTAAAAGATCTTGATATATCGAAAATTAAAAAAAAAGATACTTTAAAAACAGAAACAAAATGAAAAATAAAAAAATTGTAAACATTAAAAAAGTAAAATGAAAAAACACCTAAAAAAAACCCTCAACAGTAGAAGTCTTCAACTTTCTGACATCCATTAACAGCAAAATGATGATCTGTCTTCCTCCTGAAACACCTGACTTGTCTTAGAAAGGTAATTAATTAATGAAGTACTGGCATTCTTTAAACCTCTGGAAGCAATAAGACAGGTATTAGGTTTATTAGTACTAACTAGACAAAACTGAATTTCATATACGTGTGAATCACTGATAACAAGTATATGTGTAAATCTTCAGTAAAAATATGTGTAGGTGTAAATTTTAATATCAGATGTATCTGTAAATTTTTTATAAAAAGTATAGATGTAAATTTTTTAAAACAAGTGTAGATATAAAAGTATAGATGTAAATTATTTTTAAAATAACTTCAAGTGTTAATCTGTGTAATAGATACAACCAGATTATTGAGTTCACTATAGTTTTAACTATGCATCTTAATTATGGTTTTGAAAAGAATAAATACACATAGATGTAAAAACACAAACATAAGCACATACACCACTCAAAAATACCAAAAAAAAAAACCCCATACATACAAATAAATTCACACATTTACACAGAAAGCACCTTAATATAACCGAGGTTTAAAAATAGAAGAAAACAAGTAAACACAAAGCAAGAGGAGAAGATGGCCTGTAATTGCTGTTTGATTGAGAATGTTTTGTACTGAACTGTAACATGGCAGGCATGTACACTTTCACACCAGTGCAGGGTGCTGGTGTAGACGATGAAGTGCTTCTGTCAGTTTGGATAATGTTTAGTGAATCTGGCTGGAAGAGGACTTTGCCAGCTTTGTGTTGAAATCTTTCTCACTGTGTTAAAGTGTAGATACACGTACTTCTCTTTAGTGAAAACTGCGAGATTGTGTGACTTCTTTTCAGTGTTTGGATTGTGACAGGTTAACTCTACACTCATTAGCATGTAAATGTACATAATAGGTGTACACATACATACATACATACATGACTTCTTATGCACACACACACATGATATGAACGTATAGTACATATAATATTTTAAAAATCCACATATATAATACAAGAATATGCATACTACTTGAATATACACATGCATACAGTTTTATATATATGCAAGTTTATTTGTAAATGATATATATACATAGCTTCATACATACATACAAACAGACATACATGCATACATACATTCATACATACATACACATATATTCATATCATAATTAAGACATACACTTGTTTTGTTATAAGGGAATATATACAGTTTAAATATTTTAATGACATTAAATATTTACCTTTGTATAGTGATAATTAAGTTACTAGTGCGTTAGAAACATTTTACATAGTTACTTAAATTTTAATTTATTCATCTGAATCATTATCATATTCATCAAAGTATTTTGATACCCTTTGACTGTTGACTTTGACCCATAGTTTCTTACTGTCTGTCACCATTAGTTAAAACATTAGTGCACTAACACATTTCTGTGCATGATAAACCAATAAGAAGTTAAGAATGATTATAATGTTTTGTGTTGTTAAAAATGAGTTTATTTAACACTGTGTGTACTGACCCCTTTTGTATGACACTGATCACTAGAGAATATCAGTGTTAATTGGAGTAAAGACATCGGATATCCCTCGTTTTCAGTCACGTTTGACATTAGTGTGGAAATGCTCCATGCAAGAAGCATCTCTTGCTGTCTCAAGAGTGTAACAAATCAATTACAAGGTTGCTGCTTGTATTGGCTGGCTTAAGATTAACTTTATCCATTTCCATTTAATAACAGTATTAACAACCTGTCTGTTGTCTCGCTGGATCACAACCAATGTTTGCAGCTGAGTCACATCTGATTGCATTTTCTTGTAACAACCGGCAGAATAACTGTTAACTTGTAGAAACAAAGTGGATGATCGTTGTCTGGACTGGGTACAGATTTTAATTATTATTATTATTTTTGGTGTTGGTAAATGAAAGATTTGTTAGTGACTGCATGTAGGTTTCTGTGATAACAGATATTGAAAAACTTAACTCTGGTAATGGTTTCTTAATAAATCACAGCAGAAATAAATAAATACACACACACACACACACACACACACACACACACACACACACACACACACACACACACACACACACAGACATAAACCATGGATCTTGGATTATATTGCCTAAGAACTGGAACTGTGCCTGCTGTGAAGTGACACTAACTAATGACAGCTGTGTCTCTTTCTGTCAGGATCCTGAGTGAACCAGCTTGTCTCACCAAACTGACCACATCGCTGTCTCTTTCAGAAAGAGTGGCCCACTGAATGATTTCCCATTACAACCAGTTACCCGTGACAAACACTATCATTTCAAGAATACGAGACAGACACACCCCTCGGCTTTGTCAGAGGTGACTGTTGCAGACGTGCTTACAACAGCTTGCTCTGATTAGCACGTTAATTTTTTTTTACTGACTGACTACTGAATATCTGTCACTGTTAAAGTACTTTGTAACATACAGGCTCATTTCACATTCCAGGCAGCACTCAAACACTGCTCTGTGAAAAAAAAGAAGATATTTAATTCTTGTAACAGAAATTAACATAGCAAGAATATTTATTACTTTCAAAATGAAATGCCTGTGGAACTATTTCAGGCCATTACAATTGTTGCATCATGAAAAGATAAGCATTGATTTTTAAAGTGTAAATTAACATAGCAAGAACGTTTATCAAGTTTCAGATAGAGCAGCTTATGGAACTATTTCCTGTTCTAGCCATTTACAATGATCTATGAAAAGATAAGTATTGATTATTGTAACAGAAATTGTCATAATTCTCGTCACTTTTGGAAAGAATAGCCTATCAAACTATTTCCAATTTCCAATTCTAGTAATTTACAATGGTGTATGAAAAAATACTTTTCACTCTTCAGAAAGAATAGTCTATAAAAAACACACAAAAAAAACAGCATTTAATCTCTCTTATCAAATAATATGCAGGTAGAGACCGGGAACATAAGCAGTGTGCAGTATAATATTACAAAACTACTTCCTAGTCAACAAGAGACAACATGTTAATATTTTAATAGCATTTTAGTATGACAGATAAGAAAAAAAAAGAAGGAAGTAATAAATAACTGATAAAAAATATGTATACATTTATATGTATATATGTTTATATGTACTGAGAATGTGTTTTTTTATAAACTATAACACTGTAATGAACTAAAAAATGTTTGTAAAAATCACAAATGATAAATTAATTGAGAGAATGATAGATAGAAATTAACTGCTGGATGATATTACAGGTCGTGATAAACAAGATGAATTATCAGTCGTGTGACTTGTGTTAGATCATATGTCATTGTTAAACATAAAGTACCTGTGAAAAGGGATGCCACCCTGAAAAGTAATCTAATCAGGGTGGGAATACTGTACTTGTTTAATTGTCATCCTGAATCATGACCAGAAAAAACTAAACTAAACATTACTAATAAATGTATATAAATAGTTAATAACAAACAAATGAATGTTAATTGAAATATAAACATAACTGACAGAGAATAATACACAAATGTTTGTATGTGTGTGTGTGTGTGTGTGTGTGTGTGTGGGGCTACCTGATAGATAACAATACATAATTATATAGGTATATATAGGGCAGATAGATAAGTAGATAAAATAAAGGGTAATAAATAAAGATAATGAATTAATAGACTTGTGGGTAGAAAATTATATATAGAATATATAAAAAAATAAATTAATAAACAAATACACCTAACAGTAAACTATTTTATAATATAAAAATCTTTTCAAATATAGTTTAAAAAAACAACAACAACAACAAAACCTCCCCCCAAAAACACACCAAAAATTACAAAACACCTGAAAACAACAACATAGTTCTAATTTACACAGGTATCAGTAATTTGACAGAAAACACAACTAATTACAAATTTTTTTTTTTTTTTTTTTTTTCTGCTTAGAAAATTACACACCTGAAAGTTCTCCAAAATGACCTGAATTTAAAAAAAAAAGAAAGAAAAAAGTTTTTTTTTGTTTCTTGTGAGTCAGAAACATTATAAAAAATTTACCTGTATTAACAACAGATGACTAAAGTCATGTATGTATGTCTCTGTGTGTGTGTGTGTGTGTGTGTGTGTGTGTGTGTGTGTGTGTGTGTGTGTGTATACATGTAGGTGTGTGTTCTGCTACACATTACGTCTGTGAATCATTAAAGCCACCAATAGCAGGCCCAGCTCCTGAGATAACTCTGTGATTGGACACCAGCAGCTGTTCATTCATTAAGTGATACAGCAATGCGTACACACGGAGGCACCAGAAGCCAGGAACATCCGCAGTAATAGCTGAAGTTTATCAGATACCAGGAATGTTCTGAGTACACCAGAATGTGTTGAAGGGAGGAGTCTGGGTTTTCTGCTCTCTGAGTGAGGATTGTGGTGGTTGTATAATCTGATGAAAATAGAAAGAGAGAGAGAGAAAAAAAAATCTTGTTCTTTATGACATGTGTTATCAGTTTATTGGCTGTGTATGCCTTCCTGGTGTATAAACAAAGCAAGCATGCTGTTATTGTTGTATTGTGTGGTGGGCTGAAACCAGGATTTTACCCATTCGAACTGAACTCTGCTGTAAAGAAAGTTTTATTCAGAGATGGAGGTTATTTTTTGAACTTGTACTGCAGAGCAGTTTTGTAGAGGAATTTTTTATAGATGTATCCGTAGCACTGATTTCAGGTAGAAGTTTTAGAAATGTAAAAGGTGATTTTATAATTAGGTTAATAGTATATATTCATATATGTTCTAATCTGGGTGTTTCTAATCAATATCTGAAGGTGTTTGATTCTTTTTAAAAAATTTCGGATTATATTTATTACTATAATTACTAATATTATTGTTTTGTTATTATTATTAACTAATAATTATATTATTACTATTTATTATTATTATCATTATTATTGTTATTATTATTGTTATTATTATTGTTATTATTATTACTGTTGTTGTATATTCTGTGACTGCAATATAATATTTTAAACAATTTCTGTTTTTTTTTTTTAAAAACACAAAAAAATCCCCCATAACATTAAATTAGAGACTTGTCTTTGTATTTCCACTGATTACATAAAACTTTAAAACTTTTATAATTTAATTTATATAATTTAACTGTATTTTATATGGCTGTTTTATCATGGTTTCTAATAAGTTAAATCGCTTATGTCACTTACGTTGTTGTTGTTTTTCAGTTTATTACATACATACACACATAACTAATTATAAAATTAACTTTATTTTGTTATTTCAGGTTCAACATTTGTGCTGAAACTACACAAAGATGTTCTGACGTTTTGAAGAATATTTTATATCCTGCTAATTAATTAGGTAAGAAGAAAACAGTTTTATTTAATTATCATCAAGCCAGGTGTGTTATTAAAAAGCTAATTACTTTTATCACACCTGGATTCAAGGTAATCATGCAGCTGATATTTCTACCCATCTTATTACTATCATCAGACATTCTGGTCAATTTTTTTAATAATGAAACTCATTTCATCTTGGATGATAATTAAATTATAAAAAAAACTTTAATTCATGGTAATGATGCTGTGAGAAATTCTGGATCTTCACCTGGAAGTCGTTAATTAGTCCAGGTGGAAATCAGGTTCATTCAAGCTGTTATCTGCTCTTTGATACATAATCTTAACATATTTGGGGGGGATGTGCTTTCAGATAAACAAAAATTTTGAAAATAGGTTTGTTTATGATTATATTGTCACATCTTGAATGTACTAATATAGTTAAAGCATGCTTGTTGTGCACCTGTGTCTGTGCTATCTGCAAAGACAACGATTAAACATGTGATAGGATTTAGAAAAACAAGAGTTTCAGTTAACCTTTATTACTGAAAGAATTTCGTGGTCACTGCTCTATAAAGATGGTATATGCATTAGGGCTGACTGCTGGCAGTAAACACTTTCATTCATATATATCCAAAGCTTTCTAGTTCTGGAGCCACATGACGTAGACTGTATCACTCACTTTTCTTGTTTAAAAACAGATTTTAAAAAAATATTTTACCCAAATGAGCATTGTGAACTGACTGGTCAACTGAATCATATTTTTAAAAAAAGACTTATTTATTCAGAGGTAAACATTATTGAAACAGGAATTTTTATAAATGACCACTAACATTTCTGAGGAGTGTTGTTAGCTGTACACACTAATTTTGAGATGCTCCCAGGGTTAAATAAAAATATATAAATATTCAACAATGTCCTAAACAGTCATAAATTTAAAGGCATTTGAAGACTTAGGACCGGTGCTAATGCTGTGTGGGTGTGTTCTTCCAGCTGGGGCATCCTCCTGTTTGTCAGATGCTGTAGAGTAAGCTAAGTGCATTGTCAGTCCTTTCCTGATTACCTCATGTTTATAGAATAATGAAATGATTAAAGAACAGAAAATGTGACATTGTTATTCACATTATTTAAAAACTGGCTGATAAACCAGTTAATGTAACATGACTGTTTAACAATCAGGAAAATGTGGAACAAATGGGATGTATAACAAATGGGATATGTAGCAAGTAAGGTATTTGCATTATCTAGTCTGTTGTTTATATTATATGCATACTACTGCAGTAATGGGTAGATACACATAGTAATATCCTCCTGCATAGACTTGGATTAAATGTCATCCTAAATCTGGATCCGTCATTTAGTTTTCTTGCCAAAGAATGTCTAGATTTTTGTTTTTACATACTAATAACATTAGTAGTGGTGTAGTTATGAAGTAACACAGATTTAGAACTGGCTTCAGCTTTTTGTAAAATATTCAGTATCTCTTGTAACCTTTATGTCTGTATGAAATATTTTTATGTCTGTGTTTGTAAAAGGTCATTACAACTACTGACATTATTAAAATTACTACTGTATGATTATAAGTAATTTTTAACATTTTTAAAAAAAAAAGAATCTCACTTTATTGTTCATTCAGAATGCCATTCAGTTGGTTTGGTTTGTTTTAATATACATTTCACTGCCTTCACCTGGCAGTAACATAACTCTTTGTATGAGATCACAGCAGGTATTGTTCACCTCTCATTTCTTTAAACACTTTATTTCACAGTGTTGGTTGGAGAGTATTTCTAAAACATTGCACAAACAACACTGCACTTCATGCACTGATAACCATCCCTGTGTCTTACTGTTCCAGCTAATTCTACCTCATATCAAGTTATGTGGTGTGATCACTGCTATGTAAGCCCTCTTGCTGCTAAACCAGTAAAATGGTAAAATGTGGCAGTGTGTCTCATGGTATACTGTGTGTGGCAGTGTAAAATGGTGTACTGTGTGTGGCAGTGTAAAATGGTATACTGTGTGTGGCAGTGTAAAATGGTATACTGTGTGGCAGTGTGTCTCATGGAAGGGTTACAAATGAGGTGAAGGTTTATTTTTATTTTTGAACAAAAGGAGATGATAATAATAGTTAACAAAGAATGTAATTTATTTATAAATAAATATTTATGTGCAGTAATACCTAGCTTGATGATCTCCCATTTAACGATCATTTTCTTTTTACAAGTTATATAAATAGAAATTTAATAGTTAATTGCTCAAAATAAATTATACAAATGGGGGTTCATTTTTCATTCAGTCATACACTAAAGCTTCCCTCAGTTGACATGCAGACATGATATGTATATGTGGTGTTCAGATTCTCTCTTCTCTTCTGCTTCCATTTAGACTTAACTCTTTTGTAATTTACCCTTCTAGCATGTCAAGACGAATACATAGTACACCTGCGAATGCTGATGATAAAAAGAAATAGATGACAAACACTTTAGAAACAAAATACAATATCTTAAATGAATACAAAACCCACAAAAATGAACCCACAATGAGCAGCATATAATTATTTTTCAATTTATTTGTGTAAATTAATTTGTAAATGATTTACTGTTTGTTTAATGTCTATGATCTGTTAAATAATTTATGTTTAAATTGCCATTTAATTTTTCCTTATTTAACTTTTTTTATGTCAGATCTTGTTAGCAAGAATGTAACCACCATTTTTGACCTTAATTCTATGTAAATTAGTCTCCTGCTTAATGATACCTCACTTAATGATCAGAAATTTCAAACCAATTACATCATTAAACCAAGGTTTTATTGTATTCATGTGATAGTGTTGAAAGAAGCACATGAACATTTTTATTAATAAACATATAATTTCATAATTTTCATATTAATTTACCTTTTAGTTATTCTTTTAAATAACATTCTCACTTAATGTTAATAGTTATATGCCCCTAGACACAGTTGGTTATGGAATCAACTGTCTTGACATTTCGCGTTTCCCATTAAAACCAGGGCTCCAGAATTTAAGTGGTTTTTTGTTTGAGGGAAAGTGATTAGAAAAGATCCTTTGCTGCTATATAAAAAAGCACATTATGTGGCAGCAAGACTCTTGTTTCATATCTTCATTATAAAACACAAAGATCTGACACTGGATAACAGTAATATATATATAGACCAATATATATACTTTTTTTCTAAATACTGTTTAACATTAATTTTTTCATCTTATTTTGCATACGTGTTAAGCATTTTATGAAAACTGTTGACTATCTGATCTTCCTTTGTATATATTTTTCTGACATATTTTGATTTATTTGTTTACCAGCAGTTTTTAGCAGTACACAAAACAGGTTAGGTGTAAGAGATACAATCAGTCAGGAGTGTCTGTTTCAGGTGAATTCCAGGCTTGGTACTTAACCATCTCTCTCAGTTTCACTTAAATGACAACTGATTTTCATTTTCTCCAAACAGTAAAATGGTGAAAAGAAAAAATGGGGGTATAAAATAAAGAATAAAAACCAAACCATAGTATATACTATATAAGTGAATAACATGATTATAGATACAGTAAATTTAATAACTTACATAGAGTATATATATAATCAAAGAGAAATATAAACAGAAATTAATACATGTGTAATAAAGATATAGTATTAATACAATAATGTACATATATTGCAAATAATAATACAATAATACAGGTAAAATTAAAGATAAAATCATAATATTTAATATAGAAATAAAACAGTCATTTACATAAAAACAAAATTAAATGTAAATGTAAATTAAAAAATCATGTATAGGTTGAATACTATTTTAAAAAAAAGGAAAGAAAGAAAAAATAAAGCTATAAGCATATAATAAAAACCTCCATATTTCCTTTATTTTTATATTTTTTTTTAACTTTGAAAAGGTTAATCTTCTCTATATCATTCAATTTCAGTGCATATTCTCTTTGTAAACAGTAAGAGAAAAGGTTATATGGTTAAGGAAATGGCTTTTAGGTGCAATATCCTCTTCTCATGCTATTTACAACACATAATAAACTGTAAAATAAAACCAGTCTGTGTACAGGTAACGTAATAATGTCAGCCACAGAACACAGATCTAGATAAACAGTTCGAGATAATGGAAGAACTAACCATAGCTTTGAAACAAGGGTGCGGTTTCAAACTGTTTTAATTCAACCAAAACAGGGTGATCATAAATACAATACAGGTAAATTAAAACTGTTTGGGACAATGGAAGAACTAATCATAAACTTTAAAAGATTCAAATTATTTCAAGTAAAACAAAATGAAGTATTCATAATATTAATACATTCATGTAAATTGAAACAGTTTAACTAAAACAGTTTGCAAAGACAAAGTGGCTTTCCATTACCTGTTGAACAAAATACATATATATATGTAACCTAAGTAACTAATAAAAGTTTTAAACAATGATGTGTTTACCATACCCCTGAAAAAAAAGAAAAAAGACTAATAATAATAAATAATAAAAAACTGTCAGAGAGAGAGAGAGAGAGAGAGAGAGAGAGAGAGAGAGAGAGAGAGAGAGAGAGCAAGTAGAATCAATTTAAACAAGTACAGTTTTGTACAATATACTATATATATATCTAAAAAAAAATACTTGAGCTATTTTGGATAAAATAACACATTTAACATTAAAACAAATAAAAAGTATTTTCTTGCACAATATCTGAAATATGATATCAGTACCTGCTAATACAAGAATTTATTTATTGATAACAGTGAGGATGTTAAGTGATGCAGAGTATTATCTAGTATTTTACGTAGGTTACAGCCAGTACTTGTACATATCATTACCATTTATTTTCTATTAATATATAAAAATCTATATATAAATGTGTATGTGCATGCATGTGTCTATGTTTTTTATGTATTTATATGTGTATATGTATATGTTTCTGTCTGTTTAGTTAAATAGGTTAAACCTATAGTATTTTGTGTTTATCAGTGTATCTGTATGACTATGAAGTAGTCATGCTGTAGTATTAGTATATACTTACACAGCTCTGTGTCTGTCCTACATTTTTCTGAATATATTGGCTTACATTTTAATTATTCAGACTGATAATTCAGTAGTCTGCATTTCAGCTGATTGTACACAATATAAAGAAAACAGCAATAACAGCCAGTTGTAAATTATGTATAAGTGTGTATGAAATGTCAACAATCATGAGACCTGACTCTAACAGTTTTAAACAATAATCCTCAGGTGAGAGTGAAGCAGACTATTTTTAAATTGAAATATATGTAGTTTAGAACAGTGGAGAGTGTTTACAGTTTGTTTTTGTGTGTCAGTAATTTAAAAAATTTAAGCAAAGTTTTGTCAAGCATTTGGTATTTTCTGACAAGTCTTCAGAGGAAATCTGCTACATTATAGCAACACGGAAGTTGTCAGAGTAGAATGTTTGATTGGTTACGGGATCAATTCCTCCCATGGGACATATCACATTTCAGCCAGTACTAAACAAAAGATTTAACAAAGGGTATATGACATGTGCTTTCCTGTCTGTGGGATGGTGCATTGGAAGATCTCTTTTTGCTAATAATTAACTTCTGCAGGATGTAAGATGTTTTTATCTACTGATATTAATTATCTTTCATTGGTTATTAAGACTGAAAAGAGATGTATCAATGTTTCTGTTCTCCTAAAGTACTCATCTCTTAAGAATTTTGCATCATCAGCTGAAAAGCATGCTGGAATCTTGATAAATAAAATTAAACAAAAATTATAACTGACATTTTGTCAAAACTGCAGTAACAGAAAGAAAACAGTTTTATGCTGATATATTAACTTTCTAAACATGTCTGAACGGATGGATTGCTTATTTGAACATCACTTTTGTGCATAATCATAAAAATATAAAAGTAAACTGATGTTTTGGCAATAATACAGAATAAAAAACAAGATGCATAGTTTCTTTTTTTTTCTTCAATTTTTTAATGCCAGTAATTGCAGAAACGTGAAACACATTGAATATGCTTATAAAACAAAATGGGTGAGGTGTATTTTTTATTTAATGTTCAGTTTCCATAACTTTTGTTATGTGTATAGGTTACAGTAACCTGCAAAAAGATCAACAGCTTTTTAAAACACAGTATACGGTTTTGTTAGTGAAATCTAATAACAGAAGTTTACCCTGGCAAATGTTTCTGGGATTGTGAAGTTTAAACTGAAATGTCAACAGTCTTGAAATAACTGATGCTGTCTTAAAATCCGCAGTCGACATAAACACTAAAAATAGCAAATGGAATAAACAAGCATGGAGGAATTTTTGTTATTTTTAAAATTAGAATTTTATTGTCTCCTACAAGCCTGTTTGGTGCCATTGTTAAGAACTGGTAGGTTTTAGAATTAATTTATGACACTGGGCTGTATCCCTCTTATTCACTCACTGTTACTTAGAGTTAACATATGGACCATATTCCAATATCTGGCCAGGGTTTAGATTTCTGTTATAAGCTCCTAACCTTAGCTAACAAGGGAGTGATACATGCCTTTTTTTTATTTAATAACATTGCCTCCAACACTAATGTGATAGACAGCCAACACAGATGTAACCATGTTTGTAACAGTTATTTTCTTTGTTAAAGCAATTGTTTAAATTCAGTTCATGATTTGATCACCATTTTGTTTCTTACATGTATCTGAAAGTAGTTCACAGGTTGTAACTTTCACTGATTTCTGCAATTAATGTTTCATTGCTGTTGTTAACCTGTTGACTTATTGTTCTTGACAACTAATTAGCTTATTACTTTCAACAATCATAAAGAATTATTTTAGTTCACGATCTGTTCTTTCCATTAAGTTCTTTTGTGTGATGAACCATTTTGCACATTCACTCGAGAATATTCAGCAAATTTACCTTATAATCCTTTCAGTATTATTTATTATTTTTACACAGTAGATCAATCAGCATTTTAACTCATTCAACCCATTTTTACATTATCATCTGATAATCTATTCAGTATAATCTTCTGAAGACAAATCATTCATCTTTACTTCTTTGTTGAATACATTCATCTTTAGATTACACATCTTTCAGTGTTTTATATGCATGAAAGTGAAAAAAAACAAAAACATGAGTCTTCTCATTTAACATCAAAGCAAGTTAAAAACAACATAAAGATAGGAAAACTGAAAGAATCATTCAAATAAGTAATATAATTTTTCCTTTTTTAAAAACCAATTAGAATTAGCACGATAGTAAATCAGAATTCTAAACTCTTGTCATACAAAAATGTTCTTTTATCCATTTCTTTTATTAGATGTTGTTTTTTTTTTTTTTTTTAAATAATAATTAAAAAAAGATTCTAGAAAAAAATGCTTTTATTTGAAGTAAATTCCTAGTACTAGATGTTGTCTTGCTTCTGGCTTGAATTTCAGACACTGTTTGTGATTGTCTTCCCAGAGGTGGGTTTTTTCTGTGTGTTATGAAATACTTGCTAGAACCATAGCAAGTTGTAAATGAGAATATTTCTGTCTACAAACCAAACAAAACAAACAAAGGGTAGATCTGATACTCTACAATAAATAAATAAATAAATAAATAAATAAATAAATAATAATAATTAAATAAATAAAATAAATAAATACATAAATTAAATTAAATTAAATTAAACACATCACATTAAAACATAACTGAAAAACATTTGTATCATTATCTGTAATGGAATTTTGATCCTCCCTCTTCACACCCCCCAAAAAGAGAAAACATTAAAACGAGCTTGAAATGAGTCGAATGACCTTCATACAAGTAAAAATAGTATCCCTAGAAACACCTGTGTCTAATGGTTGATGAAAGGTCTTTGAAGAATTAACTGTAAGTTATTTTCTTTGTTAACATTTACTGCAGAACACCTTCATCTGGCTTATAGTTCCGTCTTTCACTGATGATGATTTTTTTTTGTTCTGTAATCTAAACATGGAGCTGTTCTGTTGATGTTAGGTAACTAATTAAGATTGCTGGGTCTCAAGAAACCAGATATCGTACAAGATATGTTTTTTTTTTTTTAACCTGAGTTGCTTCTTACACTACAGCTATTGCTAACCTTGATGGTGTGTTTGTTAATTAATCAGATGTGAATCTGATAGGTTTTTCATTGGATCTGACTGTGAAAAAAAAAAAAAAAAATATATGGAACCAGATATTTGTCCTTTGAAAAATTAACACCTTTTATATGACTTCAATCTTTTGTAATCAGATTAATGTTTTATAATTTGTTTGATTTGAAATTAGTGAATGGGTGTATTTTTATAAATGAAATATTTAACATACAATATTGACCTAGTCAAGTTATAATGTTGTTTTCTGGACTGTTATTGTTGTTTTAGGAACATAATGAATAATATTTGATGTCAAAATATCTTTTTCATTACAACTAACAACACTGACAACATTGACCTGTTTATCAAAAGTTGTATTATTCATCTGTTAATACTTCTTGTGAAGAATTTGTTGAGGGTGAAATTTTCTCACACAGGAAATAATAAATTTTGTTGGGTCACTGGGTATAAATGTTGTTGAGCCAGTGAATGTAACATAAAGTGTAACAAACATTCTTTGAAACTAAAATGTATTAGTGCAGTTGGCTGCTGTAGATTTGGAATTAACTTTGCTCTTTGGATTGCTGAGCTTCTTACAAGAATTAACACTTGAGGTGAAGTAACGTTTTACAACATCCCTAATAACTGTGTGTTTTAACTGAGGATTTTTCTTTCCTTTTTTCTGGCTGGAATGTACAGGCAGTAATGTAACACATGTAGGTGAATATGAATCCAGTCCTCCTTTGTGGATATCCCTTACAGTTTTGTGTAGATGTCGTTTAATTGTAGTGATCCAAAGATACAATCATTCAACACAAAGGTTAAAAAAACATACAAAAGCAAAAGAAGTAATACCCGACCCAGACACTTAATACAGAAGCCTATAAAAGAGCTTAGACACAGCACATTCATGGAATAAAATTACAGAAGTTAAAAAAAAATACAAACTGACTGAGCACCCAGGAAGTAAGCACAGTTTTGAAATTTACCTTTCAGGAAGTTTCCACCTGATTTACAAAAGAATGAATAAATTGTAAATAATTATGTTTTAATAATTACTAGTAGTAGTTACCAACTTTTAATAATAACAGTTATAATGTTTGAGTCATTTAATATTGTTTTCATAATGAAAAGGTTTGTTCATCATTTGATTATAGAACAAATGTGTCATGTACTCTTTCATGTTCACCCCAAAAACATGTCTGTTCTTTCTGTGGGAAGAAATATACCATAAATATCATAAATATCAACAGAATCATTTATAGCATCATGTAAGTGACTCATTAATATTAAAATATTAAACTTTCATTCATTCCTTTTCATTGGCTAATTTCATGACCAACATGGACTCTTTCATATGAACTTTCCAATAAACAAGTAAAACAACAGCACCATGACATACCAGTTACAGAGCAAGAGTTAGGAACTTATCTGACAAAATCAAGAATATTAAATTAAAACTGCAACAGCTTACACAAGTTTTCCAGTTTGGCTTTGATGTTGGCTAAACAGGTGTAGGAAATTTATGAAAAACCCCCAAACAAAACTGAAAAAAAAATCCCACCCTAATTTTCTTTTACTAATGAGCAGTGAGAAATAATTAAAACTAATCCATTATAAGACATAGCTTTAAAGAGGAAACATGTCTTTAATTTAAGAAGGATTTGAAGCCAATTTTTCATTTTTTATTTTTGATAAATAACTTAAGCATTTGATATTAATATGATGCCCACATACATTAGCATCTACTTCAGTTGATATTTGTAATACTTATTAACTTTTTTATATTTAAATGTCTGGGCTAACTTTTCTGAGGCTGGTTATTTTAGGTAAGAACTTCACAGATCTCTGATCTTCTTTCTGTTAGGTGTAATGTTGGTGGTGACTGAAGAGTTCATAAAAACAGCTGCAAGCCAGAGCAGAATAGATTGAAACATCTGGATAATATCTGCTGAACAAGTTGTATCGTGTTGTTAAGGCTATCAGATTAAGAAATCTCAGAAATACTGTTAGTGTGTCAGAGCCTTGTATCAGAATCAGCAGAATCCTTCTACAGTTAACTTTGCTGATCTTTGAAAGGTATTTCAAGATGTAATTCTACAGAGCATCATTGTTACCTAAGACTTAATTAGAGTGTTATCAGTGAATAGGCTCAATGAAAGCTTCATCAAGGCTAAACGCTTGAGGAAAGTTTTAACAAGACTAATTGTTTAATTGCAGCATCGCCCAGGATAAGGCTTAATCGTAATGTCATCAAAGTCAACTGCTTAATCACAACATCATCACGGCTAAGGCTTAATCATAGAAGCTTCACAAATAAAACATGATTGCATCATCATAAAGCTAAGTCTTAATCACACCATCATCAAGGCTGATACCTATTCACTCTATTACCTAAGCCAGTGTTTTCATTTGTCGATTGGAGATATGGGTCATTAATAAGATAATCCAACATGTTGTGTCACTCTCCTTCCACTAAGTGTGGAATAAATTTCAAGTGATCACTGACAATGAGCTGAGTACTGATATCCTCTGTGAAACACAGAATCACAGGACTGAATCTTTATTCTTTGCCTTAGAGGCTATTAAATCATCTCAGTGCTTTCCTGCTTGCTTCTTGTACATTAGACCTTTACACATCCAACATTAGACTGGTTTTTATCAGTGGCATATTGACAAAAAAAAAAAAAATAAATATTAATATTAATAATTTGTTTGGGGGAAAGGCTGGCCATAACATCCCTTGGAAACTCCCCATCATAAGACTGATCAATTATTATTTTCTTCAGCAGTTGCTGAGTTCTGTCTGAAAGCACAGGCACCATGGAATAAAGTCTAAATTATTAACAAAGCTAATGATATTGTTTCAGCTACAGTTACAAATACGACCAAGGCTCATCATATTAAGTGTTAAAAACATTCAGTAAATTGAGATGTTTATTAAGAAGATAAAAAACGTGGTGAGAAGCTGATTAGAAATGTAATTAACTGTGAAGGCTGAACATTAGTGATTCATCATCTTGATGGAGTATCACACATTTCAAACTGTTTGGCTGTCTTTTGTCCATTATTTGTTTTTCAGGATGAAAATATCAGATACTCCAGCTTTGCACTTATTACTTGTTTTTCAAATTAACTGTACAAACAAATAGTCAAAAGCCAGATACTTCCATGTTTTTTTTTTTTTTTTTTAATTTTTTTCCATTACAACAACCTTTCATAAAAATAAATGACCCTGTAAAACATCAATTCTATGACAATATGTGGAACCTAACATTCTCTCTTTTTTATTTGTCACAGAAATAATGGTGATAAAAGAAAAATGATAACCTATAATTCATCATTGGTCTTATTTTGTGATTATGCTTTATAGTTAGCAAAGGTTGATCACACAGTAAATTAAAAATATAATGGAGTATATAGAATATATTTAGGTTATTGCTTTCTGTTCATAAATAACATCACTAAGTTTTTATTCATTTCAAAAATTAATAATTATTTAAAGTAAAACAAAACAAACTCTTGAAGTCATTGTTTGCTTTTTTAATGTTATTTATTTATTTGTTTGTTTGTTTATTTATTTACTTGTTTGTTTGTTTGTTGACAAGTATACTTCTGAAAACAAGTCCTCAGTCAAAATATGTGAATTCATGCATTCAATCCTTTCCCTTTAATTGACTAATGTTGTTTTTTCTTGTTGAATCTTTCAGGTTTCTAGTGAAGTTTTCTGAGTGACGTGTGAAAAGTGACAATGACTGGATTTATTCGTGTGAAACTTCTCCAGGTGGAGAAGGGAGCCACAATGCAAACTGGATTGGAAACATTTGATCCATTTGTCGCCGTCAATGTGAAAGAAGCTGTAGACACTCCAGGTAAAACATTTTAGTAGTTGTGATTGTACGAAAACAAATTATAAATTTTTCTTATCAGATTTATTATTAATATTGTTGTTATTACTGTGATACCATCATCACTATTGTGTATTTATCTTTCTTTTTTCTTTTTTTTTGCTGACAGTGGCTGTTAATTTTTTTATTGTTGCTTTTCTTTTGTTAAAAGTGATTTTTTAAATATTTTTAAAGTAGCATTTTAAATTATTGTTATTTTGTTTGATTGTTTTTTTTTAATTTATTTATTTTTGAAATGTAGAATACTTTATTTTTTATTGTTACTGTTCTTTTAAATTAAATTAAGTGATTTTTTAAAATTTAATGTACTTGCACTGACAACATATTCAGTACACACAGACTGTTCATCCATCTCTCTGTCCAGTCACATATACATCCATTCATTCATTCACCTATCCATCCATCCATCCATCCATCCATCCATCCATCCATCCATCCATCCATCCATCCATCCACCCATCCATGCATCTATGTAAAAACAAACAAAAACACAACATTGATGTTGATATTAAAATATCTGGAGGTATTTTTAGCCAAATATTCACTGAATGACTCAGTTTCTTTTCCTTTCTCTGTAGTCTACTTTCATTCATCATCTGAAGAAATAACACCAGTATACGAGAAAAAACAAACACCCCCCCCCCCCGAACTTTTGATAAAAATAAACAGTCTTGACAAGGCAAACATATTTATGAAACTTTGAAATAATGCAGAGATAAAAACTGAAAAACTCCACAAAAACAAACATGCAATTCTGCACGTTTTTAAAAAAATTTTTTTTTAAATGATATATTTATATAGATTATTGTTTGTGTGTGTATGTTTGTCTATATCTCTGTGTGTGTGTGTGATTAAAACATCCAAATTTCTTTTTCCTTTCTCTTAAACTTTAATATACAGTTTTTGTTTCATATTATTATAATTATGTATAATAAACAAATAGTTTATAGTAGTAGAAAAAATATTTAAAAAGTCCCCAGATTATTATTATTTTTTTTTTAATCTTTTTTTACACCTTCTGCTGCTGGTAAATATTTTTATAATTATGTCTGTGAGACTGTTATGTAAAAATAAAGAAAAAAAAAATTAAATTTAAAAAAAACAAACAAATAAATAAAAGAGTAAATAAAAGTATAGATTTCCTTTTTATTACATGTTCTTTTCATTTTTCATGATTGATAGTCACAATGAATATAAAATGAAAATGATTAGAATAATAAACACAATTTTTTTTTTACTGCTTATCTGTCTCTCTGTTTTATTAACCAGTTTCTTCTTGCTTTTATTTATTATATCACTGGTATGTCTGCTAGGGTAACATAAGAAAACTGGATGAAAAGAAACTGCACATTTTTTTTCTTTCCTTTATAACTCTTTCTGTTTGTGTCAAGTTTTTAATGGTTGCATTTAAATGCCTATGATAATAAAACAGCACACCAGTGTTGTATGTTCTCTATTTTTTCACATGTTAGATAAACAGTTTAGTTCACAAGTGTTAGATACATGACTTTGTTCACCTGTTTGCTGTTTAGTTGATATATATATTAGATTATAGTTTATTTCACATGTTGTTTAGTTCACAGATATACAGTTTATTTCCTATTAAGATAGTTTATTTCACATTTTAGTTAAAATGCATTGTTTTCAGTTTAGTTCATGTGTAAGATATACAGTTATTTCATATGTAAGATTTACAGTTTATTTCATGTTAGATATACAGTTTATTTCATATGTAAGATTTACAGTTTAGTTCATATGTAAGATATACAGTTTAGTTCATGTGTAAGATTTACAGTTTAGTTCATGTGTAAGATTTACAGTTTAGTTCATGTAAGATATACAGTTATTTCTTTTTTAGTTTATTTCATGTTAAATACAGTTTATTTCTATGTAAGATTTACAGTTTAGTTCATATGTAAGATATACAGTTTAGTTCATGTGTAAGATTTACAGTTTAGTTCATGTGTAAGATTTACAGTTTATTTCATATGTAAGATTTACAGTTTAGTTCATGTGTAAGATTTACAGTTTATTTCATATGTAAGATATACAGTTTATTTCATATGTAAGATTTACAGTTTATTTCATATGTAAGATATACAGTTTATTTCATATGTAAGATATACAGTTATTTCATATGTAAGATATACAGTTTATTTCAGATGTAAGATATACAGTTTATTTCATATGTAAGATTTACAGTTATTTCATATGTAAGATATACAGTTATTTCATATGTAAGATATACAGTTTATTTCAGATGTAAGATATACAGTTTATTTCATATGTAAGATATACAGTTTATTTCATATGTAAAATATACAGTTATTTCATATGTAAGATATACAGTTTATTTCATATGTAAGATATACAGTTTAGTCCACACACAATACTTTTTAGTTTACAAATGCTAGATGCACAGACTAGTTCACATATGTTAAATACACAGTTTCATTCACACATACATTAACCCTGTATTCCTGAAATGAAATATTAAATATAAACTAACACCAGTGATGAAGGTAAATCTAATTATTGTGCACAGGTGTCACGCCAGGTGTTAATTCACTTTCATCTCACCTGGGTGACACTGAAATTAGATTTTGTTCCAAATGTGAAGCAAGATGAGATAAAAGCTGACACAGAGAAATAAATTCATTTGTCAGGTGCTGTGTTTGTGAGTGTGTGGGTGTGGGTGTGTGTGTGAATGTGTGTAAAATTACACTGTTCTAATTAACACTGAAAATGCAGAACACTTTGGTGTCAGAGAGTATTGATTGTTCTTGTATTACTACAAAGACCTGATTCTTTCCCAACACACAAAAATGATACTGATTAATTCATCTAAGAATCAGGTTGAGGTGGTTCAGTCATGTAGTGTGAACTCGATTTGTCAGATGTGTTGTTAACAAAAAGATGTAGACAGAATGACAGACAGACAGAAAATGAAAAAGAGAAAGAGAAAAGGAGATGCAGATAAAACTTGAAAATAAAAAAAAAACAAGTTAATTCTTCAGCTTTTGTAATGTAGAATCATGAACACATTCAGTTATTTCCCGTACCAGCCATGTCTCATACATGATTTATCAGTGTCCATAGTTTATGCTCTTCTGTCTCTGGGAAGGTACATATGAATGATATATCTTGCTACTCCTGGGAAAAATAATAATAGGTTTTCTCAGAAATACCATATATTTGACATCCAACAGGTTATGAATGAGTACTTCAGTCAGCAGTGTTGTAAAGCAGAATAAACATTAATCTTCAAGTAACATAATCAGGATTCCAGTGTTTTGAAGTGTCTGTGATACAAATATATAAAAACAGAGAAACAAACAAATAATAAGAACAGAATTCTTGTTCCAATACCTTCTCTCTCTTTTGTTACACTGTACTGATTCACATTTTCATTGTGACTGTCTGCAATAGTAACAGACAGAAATAGAACAAAAAAAAAAAAAGAAAAAAAAAACAGAATGTGACTTCCTTTTTTATTTATATCTCTTATATCACTCTGTCTCTTCCTTCTTTTCTCATGTCTGCTACAATAAACAGAGAAGACCTGATAATTTATGAACATAACTTCTATTTCAGTCAATTTTCATTTATAAATCAAAAAAAAATGTGTGGATTATGACAATAACTGCTCCATCCTGTTTGGTAAATCTTGGATATTAGTCATTCTTCAGTGGTTGTATTTTGACATGTGGTTGGTTTCCACTGGTACAGTCACAGTTCTCTCTTCAGTTAAAGTCATGGCTGGCTGGCAGAATGAAGAAGAGTGGTAATTTTGGCAGACTGTAAAATATTGGCGTGAGAATCACTGGAACAGTATGTCAGGGTATCATATTACTGATACTGTTCATGTACTGGTGCAGTAACAACTTTGTTTTACACCTCCAGGATCTCGGTACATTTGATTTATGTCATACGAAACTAAAACTCTTCTCTCTTTCTTCAGACTGAATAGAGAAACATTTTCCTTTTTCTTTAGTTCATTGGTTAGATTTTTTCTGTTATGGTTTGACAAGCCCTACAGGATCAATCCTACTCATTTTTGCCACTGGGCTTTTTCCAAATCTAACCAAGTGTTATCTGTGAAAGGATATATAAAAGATCAGTTGTAGGTGATTGATAAAAATAACCTACTGAGTGTCAAGGGTTATCTCTGTCATGTTACCATTACAGATAAATTATAATTTAACATAGTGTTAAATATTCATTTTAGTTTTTTTGCACATTATTTTTACCTTTTCATCCATCCATCCATTCCTATTTTAATAGATTTTGAAAAAATATATACCTCCCTCCATTCACTCTTCTTTCTTTCTTCCTTTCTTTCATTCTAAACAGGCAGGATGCTGTAATTCATTGGATCTGCTTAACAACTAAGTAACAACTAAAATAAACACTTTTCTTCTTTTTTTTTTTGTTTTTTTTTTCTTCTTTTTCTTCTCTTTTCTTCTTTTAGCTCAGCACCTATCATTACACCATGTTTATCTCTGTTCTGTTTCAAACAGCTTTTGGCAACACATCTCAGCAGATTGTGTTTTTCCTTTTTTATTTCATTTTGCAGATACTAAAACAAATGTTAAACCAGCCTTTGTAACGATGATAATCTTTGTAAATATTTTATCACTGTTTTATATCAGTTCTGTTGTATTTGAATTTTTTCTGTTTTTTGTGAGTTGTTTTATAAATAAATTCTATATTTATCATTAAAAAAATATTATATGTAGAAATTAATATTTTCTTTGAAACTGAATGCCATTAAATATGTGTGTGCCTATTTGTACACACACACACACACACACACACACACACACAGACAGACACACACACACACATTCACTGATCATTCATTGTTTGTTTCTCCTTTTATTATTTATTTTGTTCATTTACTTTGTTTATTCATCCTTTTATTCATTCATTCATTCTACTGTTTATTTATTATACTTTTAGTTTATTCATACTTTCATTCATTCATGTTTTTCTCTTTTCATTCGACTTTTCTCTTCATTTAATCACATAATTTTTGTTGATTAATTAATATTTTTTCATTTTTTCAACCATTCAAAAATTTATTTATTCTTTAGTCCACTTCTTTATTAATTTTTTTTTTTTTTCATGTTGAATCAGTTTACTGTATCTACTGCAGTATTTTATTTTCATTTATGCTTAACAGCAAAGGTATATTTTAAAATTTTTAAACCTTTATTTATTAATATCTTTATTTTCCAAGATATTTAATTTTTTTTAATTTAATTTAATTTATTGTTTATTTTTTTTCAAATTTTATTTTATTTTATTTTATTTTATTTTAATTTTAATTTTAATTTTAATTTTAATTTTAATTTTAATTTTGTTTATTTTATTTTATTTTATTTTAATGGGCTTAATGTGTTGTTTTTTTTAACTTACAAAGCAAGTACATAATTATTAAAATTATTATATTTTGTATTAAGATATTAATTGTCTGATTAATTGTGTTTTCAAAGGACGAGGAATTCAGTTTGTGCAGAAGAAAAGGACTCTGTACCCGGAATGGAACACCTGCTTTGATGCTCACCTGTATGAAGGGCGTGTCATTCAAATGGTTGTCATGGAAAGACCAAACAAGTTCCTCGCAGACATCACAATTGGTGCAAAACTTTTGGCTGACAAATGCAGCAACTGTAATGTGGTCACAACATGGGTGAGAACAGAGTACATTGGAAATAATCATTAAAACATTATCATTGTTATGCAAGTGTGCATGTTTAATGTACATTTGTTCATTGGTGGATTCACACAAATGAACTTGGAAGAATATCAGTACTTCCTAAGCCTGAATTATTAAACAAATACATTTTAAAACAAAATATTACTAAAAGACTTGTATAAGTATATTTTATGTCTTTGTTTCAGTATGATGTAATAAGATATTTATTTATTTATTTATTTATTTATTTATTATTCAGCTTGACTTAAGGCCATCAGGAAGGTTACAAGTACAGATTAGATATTTTGGTGGAGAAGCTGGAGATGGTAAGATTTTTCTAACTTCATAATAAAAAAGTGCTTCCTGATGCAGATAACTCTGTTTAATAAGTTAATGACTTTTGATATGAAATGTCACCATAATTGTGATAATTTAAGCGGAATAGTTTAACTTAATTTCATAACCAGATTTGACCTTTAAAATGGTATTCTGCACTGTTTTGGACAGTTTACATAATAATGGGGGAAAAGATTATTTAATTCAAATGCTTTATTTATCTACTCTTTTTATTATTAAATATAATTTAAATGCATCAAAAATTTTGTATGAGTTGAAAAAAAATAAGAAAAATAAAAGATAATTAACATTTATTAATTGTTATTTATATTAAAAATCAAATATAATTTTTTTTTAATCATCTTGAATAAAAAAAAATATATTGATATTTTTTAATCAGTTTTTTCTCTTAAACAAAATTATGTGTTGAAAATGCTGCATTTTTGGCATCAGCAAAAAAAAAAAAGTTTAAAAAAAAAATTAAATTAAATTAAATTAAAACCTAAAAAATTAATATTAATATATTTTTTTTTTTAAAATCAAAAAACAAATTAAAAGAAGATGAAATTAAATTAAGAAAAAATAATTCATGATATTTAAAAACATTTTTTTCTTTTATAGAAAAAATACAGAAGTCTATTGATGAAAGCCCAAACAACACTAAAGGTTTTGTCAGAAGGGGTGCAATGAAACAGCAGAAGGTACACGAGGTCAGAGGTCACCAGTTCATTGCCAAGTTCTTCAGGCAGTTCACTTACTGTTCATTCTGCAATGCCTTCATGTGGTATGTTTTTAATATAAAATAAATTTTTATTATCATTTACACACAAAACAATAACTGGCTATCTTCCCAACGAACCCCCAAAAAACCCCCAAATATGTGAAACATAAACAAAACAACGAAAAACAACAACATTTCACCAAATAAAACCTACAAGAAACCCCATTAAAAACAAATTTCAGTGGTATCAACAACAAAAGGACTTACATCTTTTCACTGAATTCAAATAAATTTAAAAACTTCATTTTACTGTATTATAAGTCTAAAGCTTTTGAGATATATTAAATTATATGTAATTAAAATCAAATTATTAACACTGTCAACATATTTTATTTATTTAATTACTTATTTACTTATGTATTTATTTATTATAGTATTTTCCGTTTATTATTAATATTGTTGTTGTTGTTGTTGTTGCTGTTGTTGTTGTTGTTCTTATTATTATTTTAATTTTCTTCTTCAGGGGATTAAACAAACAAGGATACCAGTGTAAAGGTAAATTTATAAATTATTATCATTATCATATTTATTTATTTTAAACCAAACTTATTCAATTATTTATTTATTCATTCTTCTGTAAATAATATGCATCCCATTAACCAGATAAATTAAATACTTCAACAATATTGATGTTTCCTTTATATTTTATTTTTTATTTATTTTTATTACTATTATTTTTTTTTAATGATATTTATCTTGAAACATTTCTATCAATATTTTTTTTTTTAAATCTAATTTATTTATCTTGAAACATTTCTATCAATATTTAGTTTTTTTAAATCTAATAATCAAAATATGTCAGTTTTCTTCATTATTTTTTTTTTTTTTTTTTTTTTTTTTTTTGAGTATCATAATTTTAAATTCTTCATCTTTATCAAATTATTGTGGAATGTGGATTAAAATAGTTAAAAATATGTTTTAATTAAGATAAAAATGTTTCATGTTTTTCAGTGTGCAACTGTGCAGTTCATAAGAAGTGTCATGATAAAATTCTTGGCAGATGTCCGGGAAGTGCCAAAGAGAGCAGAGAGACAAAAGTAAATTATTTTCTTTTATATAAAAATACTTTCTTTTACAAATTCTTTATAACGGTACAGCACAAATTTAAGTTTTACATGAACGTTTTAGTTGCAGGATAAAAAAAATCATTCTTTTAGTTAACATTTTAATTATCTAGAATGATTTTATTTTTCAAACTTCTTTATACAAGTTATTTTCAGAATCAAACGGGGTTAATTTAATTTTAAATTTTTATAGTTTAGAAAAATGTGAGATAAATTTAATTTTGTTAAAAATTCTTTTGTCAAGTTATTTATAAATTGTCATCACATCTAAAAGATCAAGGTTTTAAGTCTTAGATTTATTTGTTGATTTTATTTAAACTGTAATGATAGATTAAAATGGTTTTGAATTGCATAACTTCACTTTTACTAAGATAATATCACACAAAAACACACACCATATTTTTTATTTATATACCTATATACAAACTTTTACTTGAAATAATAAACACACGACAATAGATAAACTGTTCTGACATTTATGTTGTTGTTGCAGATGCTGACAAAACGCTTCAACATCAACGTACCACACAGATTCAAAGTGAACAACTACATGACACCAACATTCTGTGCTCAGTGTGGTGCCATGTTATATGGTCTCTTTAGACAGGGGCTGAAATGTGAAGGTAACAGTCGTTGTATTTCTTCTTTTCTTCATCCTTCTTCCTTCATTGTAACAAAATGATAAATATCAGTTATGAGTTATATTTTTTATGTCACTGTATATTACCATAGATAAGAAATATATCAACTACATATTCAAATAAAACATTTCTTCACAAACAGCAGTATATCATTTATGTGTGTATCGTTTTAAACTTCTGTTAACTGAAACTGCTACATGTAAAGTAATGTGTTAATGGTTTGTTTCAGTGTGTGGTATAAACTGTCACAAGAAGTGTGAGAAGAACATGCCCAACCTGTGTGGAATCAACCAGAGACTTCTGGCTGAGGCCCTCAATGATGTGCATGGGACACCCACACCAAAGAGACCATCCACCTCTAATGTATGTAGCCCCTCCCACTGTAATTTCAACAGTATGAAATGAATCACTGAAAATAAATTTAAATTTATCAAAAATGCATATATATACTGTAATAAAAAAAATTAAAACAAAAAATAAAAAATAATAATAATAATAATAATAATAATAATAATAATAATAATAATAAAAATATAATAATTTAAACAAAATAAATAAATAAATAAAGCAATAAAGTAATAATGATAATAAAAAAGGAAATTAAAAAAAGAGTCATCTATGAAGAATTGATCCTGCAGCTCATTAGGTCTCAGGTTGGATCTGTAATGTTGTATTTGTTGTTTTGCAGCAGTTGAGCCAGAAGTCGCAAAGTCCAGAAAAGGACGAGGACATGGACAGTGATGATGAAAACTACATGATGGTGTGGGAGAAGCCTGGGGCTCCTGTAGGACCCACCCCAGTGATGGAGCCGCCCAGAAGAAAGTTTACTATAGACGACTTTTCTTTTGTAAAAGTCTTAGGAAAAGGAAGTTTTGGCAAGGTATAATACAATCAGTTATAGTTAGTCATTTTTTATATTGTTAAGTCATTCCAAACTTCTTTTTTCATTGATATTTATTGTTGATATTATTATTATTATTATTATTATTATTATTATTATTATTAATAGTAATAGTAGTAGTAGTGGTAGTATTAGTAATAGTAATAAAAAAGTATTTACAAACACATAAACTCACAAAAGATATACCTACTACAGCAGTGTTAATTTGTCTTAAGAATTACATAATTTTCTTTTACTGTTTTGTAAAAAAAAAATTATTAATTTGATTACAAATGACAAAAACGTATATTAAGAATTTTTCTTTTCTCCTGTTCAGGTTTTACTCGCTGAGCTGAAAGGAGAAAAAAAATATGTTGCTGTGAAAGCTCTGAAGAAAGATGTTGTCCTGGAGGATGATGATATTGAGTGTACGATGATAGAGAAACGTGTGCTAGCGCTTGGTTGTAAACATCCCTTTCTCACCCACCTTCACAGCACCTTCCAGACAAAGGTGAGCTTTGCTCAGCAGCACCTTTCATAATGATGTGAAAAAAACTCTGATATCTTATCAGTTTAAAGTATTTTAATATATCAGTTTGAATTATTTTAATATATTAGTTTGAATTATTTTAATATATCAGTTTAAATTATTTTAATATATTAGTATTAATTATTTTAATATATTAGTTTGAATTATTTTAATATATTAGTTTGAATTATTTTAATATATCAGTTTAAATTATTTTAATATATTAGTTTGAATTATTTTAATATATCAGTTTGAATTATTTTAATATATTAGTTTAATATATTAGTTTGAATTATTTTAATATATCAGTTTAGATTATTTTAATATATTAGTATTAATTATTTTAATATATTAGTTTGAATTATTTTAATATATTAGTTTGAATTATTTTAATATATCAGTTTCAATTATTTTAATATATCAGTTTGAATTATTTTAATATATCAGTTTAAATTATTTTAATATATTAGTTTGAATTATTTTAATATATCAGTTTAAATTATTTTAATATATCAGTTTGAATTATTTTAATATATCAGTTTAAATTATTTTAATATATTAGTTTAAATCATTTTAATATATTAGTTTAAATCATTTTAATATATTTATCAAGGAATGAATCTTCATTTAGTTTTGATGAATTGTAATGTTTGCTAGTAACACATATTGACATATTTTTCTGTTACTGTCTGATATATTAAATTAATAAAATGTAGAATTTGATCGATGAAAACAGCACAAAAACTGTTAATTTTTAATTAATTTAAAAAATAAAATGTTTATTTTTAATTTAAAACAGACAATAGTTGTTACATTAAACTGGAAGGTATCTTTGTTATGCATCTGAAAAAACATCCTTTGTTATACAAAACATTGGAGCATTTGTTAGAAGGGAAAAATACTAAAGATGACAGAACTGAGACAAAAACTATAAATATTTTATATCTGTGACAACAGTGTTTAACGCAGTTACTTCCCCTTGTATTTTAGAGTCATCTTTTCTTTGTGATGGAATACTTGAATGGAGGAGATCTTATGTTTCATATACAAGTCTCCGGAAAATTTGACTTCAACAGAGCTCTGTGAGTATTTGTTTGTTTACACCTTCACATGCTGAATCAACACTTGTTTGAAAATGTACAAATTTTATAAACTTTTCTTCTTCTTTTTAAATTAATAAAAAGTTTACATTTTACTTTAATATGAATTTACTATGTGCCATAATTTTCAAAAGTAATAAATGGGCAGAGTAAATGAAAGTAACCAAGCAGTGAATAGTGAATATCTGTCTAAGTGAACAGTGTTTGATAAAATATATTTATATTTTTTAAATCTTATCATACAACCAAAATAATTGTAATTATCAAATGATAACTACTTGGGAATCGGATTATAACATCATAATCTTAAAAAAAAAAAAAAAAAAAAAAAAATTAAAATAAAAAATTAAACAAAATAATTATAATTACCAAATGGTTATATAATTAAAATTATGCCATCCAAATCATAAAACCAATTCAGATTAATGTCTTTATTAATGAATGAGTTTCTGATTAACCAGAACACATTATAATACTACTGCACAAATAAATAACATCATTTTAAAGTAAAGTTGAAAACGTTTGGTCATCTGTTATGAGGTCAATGCTTGATTAGTTTACACAGGATGTTTTCTTCACAGTTGTGTTTTTCATTTTCAGGTTTTATTCAGCAGAGATCCTCTGTGCTCTTCAGTACCTACATTCCAATGGGATCATTTACAGGTTTGTTCTTTCAACACATAACATTACCAGAAAGTCTTTTAAATACTTTCTCTCATTTCTTTTATTGTTTTATTTTGTTTTCAAAATAAAGGACTATTTTGTATATCTTTGAACTGTAAAATGGAAATTTATCTTCTGATGTGAAGTGAATGTTAAAATGGTATTAATATAAAAACTGTTATCTTTAATTATAGTTCAGTTTAATTTAAATGATTCATGTTAATGATGTTGTAGAATGTATATTTGTAGGTTCTTGTGCACATAGACACTCACCCAAGCAATGAACAAAATTAATTTTACTGTGCACTTAGGTTATTAGCAAATATTTAATGTGACTGAATTTGATTATTTCAGAGATCTGAAACTTGACAATGTGATGCTAGATAAAGACGGCCACATCAAACTGGCTGACTTCGGCATGTGTAAAGAGAACATCTTTGGTGACAACAAAGCAACTACATTCTGTGGCACACCAGACTACATTGCTCCAGAGGTAAACACAGAATATATTTAACAGTAATATATTTAACAGTCCACATATTTAACAGATTCAAAAACATAATACTACTGATGATAATTCATTATCCAAAATTCAAAAATATAGTTATATAGTTGATCATTCATTTTTATCAAAAACCAAAAATACAGAAATTAAAATTAACTTTTAAGTTTTTGTACATTTTGCTTTTAATATAGCATAGAACATTTATTCATTAGTTAATTCTTTCATTTGAGTCTGAATTTTCTTAATTTAAATTGAACAACAATCAAATACTTGCTTTCAGATTCTGAAAGGACAGAAGTACAACTCGTCAGTGGACTGGTGGTCATTTGGTGTGCTGTTGTACGAGATGTTGATTGGTCAGTCTCCGTTCCATGGAGACGACGAGGAGGATCTTTTCCACTCCATCATGCACGACACTCCACGCTATCCTGGATCCATGGCCAAAGAAGCAGCCATTTTGCTCAGTCTGGTTAGTGTTTTTGTAAACGGTGATTTGTAAAAGAAAGAAATGTTTTGGCTTCTGCAGTAAGACTGTGTCACATTTTCTGTCTTATTAATAAATGTCTGACATTAACTGAATCTCCTCACTTCTGAGGCTGGTGTAACCATCTGTGTTTAACTATATAGTTCAAGTAGACACCATACAGACACTGTACACAACAGATGAAAACATGATACAAGATGTCAGAGATTTTGTTATAAATGTATTGTGACCACTTCTAGGTACAGTGCAAAATCAGAACTGTGACAGTGTTAGGTCTTCAACAGGCTACAATTTGAAACTAGAGAGTTTTGAAAACATTTTTCATTGCCATTTGTTTTTTTTCACAAATTTATTTAAATTATCATTAAAGTTAGGCATTTACACACAACTGTTTCTACATAAGATTACTTTTTTCTCTTTTCACAAATAAGACTGTATTGTTTCTCAGTTTACATGTGAAGTGAAATTTTTCTTGCAGCTCTTTGAGAGAAACCCGTCTGAACGTCTGGGGATGCCAGGATGTCCTGCTGGTCCAATCCGATCTCAGCCGTTCTTTAGAAACATCAACTGGGAGAAACTGGAACGCAGAGAAATACCTCCAACTTTCAAACCAAAGATTGTAAGTAGAGGAAAAACAAACACGAAAAGCAAAACAAAAACAATAACAAGTTATCACAACAACAAACTGAAACATGCAACAAAGAATAAAACTTAAAATACAATTGTTTTATACACAAAAACACACCCACACACACACCCACACACACACACACACACACACACACACACACACACACACACACACAGAGTATGCCTGCACACACACAAAAATGCAAACTTTTACATAAAGTCTCAGTATTTAAACTGAAAAATTAATTAAATATTTACATTAATTTTCATTCTGTTCAGAAATCACCATCTGACGCCTCTAACTTTGATGTTGACTTCACAATGGAACAACCAAATCTGACCCCTCCAGACAAAGAGCTGCTGAAAACAATGAACCAGGCTGTGTTCAAACACTTCTCCTTCACAAGTCCCAACGCAGAAGACATTGTCTAACTCAGTTAACAGTATTAACTCTTTAATGAGACCACTTCTCAAAATGGACAGTAATTTGGTTCAGCTAGTCTGGCAAATTAAAACCAAACAGTAAGACCACTTTTTAATCTGGACGTTAATTCAGTTCTTGTTATAAACAGTTTATGTGACATGATTCAAATTTGATTTCTGACATGGATACAGAACTTCTGAAAGTTTATTTTAAATCAACACCGATGTGTGAAATTAATCTTTAATTTATTAAATATATTATCAGTTTTTTAAATAAAATAAAGAGGATTATGAAAGAAACAAAAAGAAAATGAAAAGATATGGAACCAAAACTTGTGACAAAATCATTTGTGATTCAAATAATTTCACAGAATCATTGCTGTATGAAGGTGACCAGTGATTTTAAACTTACTTTAACTAGACAATGTCAAAATTATCAACATTTATATACAAAATCTGCATGAACAAATAACAGGTTCAACCACTTATCTGAACTTTTTGTGTGATTTCATCTGTCTGGACTTTGTGAAATTTAATGGATGTAAATTTTAATGAATGATGTTGCAGATTTTGTCAGAAAAATTCAAACAGGCCATTAATTATGGATTTTAAATAAACCACTTTTTTGTGATTTAAAAAAAAAAAAAAAAAGTTTGTTTATGAGTCGTGTCTTCAGTTCTGTGGTCTCAGCTTTCTCAGGGCATGAAAATGCTGAAAAATTACTCATCAAGTAATTCTTAAATTTTAGTATTAAAAAAAAAAATCAGTGCCTTTTAATAATGAGCAGCTACCTTTGCAGAGATATTAATTATTATTATGTATAGTTTGATCTTTGTGTTTGTTACAGCTGTAAGTAACACTGAGGTTTAGTAAGAATATTTGTACATTTCTGATACATTTGTTATAATAAAAAAGAATAGAGTTGCATAGTAAATAACACAAAAGTTTAGTGTGAATTTAGGAATATCTTGTAGGATATTGTGATGATAACAAACATTAGAGATGTATAATTGTGTTAATTTGACACTTGTAAGATAAATTATTGGAACAAGAATGGATTTTCTGTTCTATGAAAAATTAAAATGTCTATCACAGACCTCCATGAAATTATGTCTATTATAATTTTATGTATTGTAAATTTTCCAATTTTTTAGCAAAATACAAAAAAAAAAATTAAAATGAAGAAAGTGTAGGATGGTATAAGATGATAAATAAAAAATAATTGAGATTGTTAATGGTGAGTTTATCATTTTTGCAAATACAGGTGCTACAAGCATTCAGTGGTTGTAGACCACAGCATTTCAAATGCTACATGACTGTAGATGACAGCATTTCACATTACAAGTATTCATGATGTGTGCTCCAAGACTGTAAACTGTAGACATAATTACTACAATAGTGATGTCACCACTACAGATTAGTGATAAATAATTGACAATTGTGATGTCACTAGAGTAGATTAGTGAATTTTAAACTCATTGATGCTATGGCTGGTATTTAAAAACATTTTTTTAAATTATTTATATTATTCATTATTTGCATAATATCAAACTGTAACTGAAATGTTACATTCATAATTCATGCATATGTATAATACATTAATAAAATACACTGACTGTTGGAAGAACTTATGTTATATACATTTACAGTAAAAAATAAAATTGTTAGTGTTAAGAAACCATTATTGTTGGGTTTTAAAAATAAGAATTAACTTAAGACAAATTTCATCTGGGTTTCTGGTTGTTATTATTATTGATGTTGTTTTTGTTATATCTTTATAAATAAATTATTGACACTTTAAAATAAAGTATACTATTATGAGAGAAGAGAGTTAATTGTATAAATACGTTATAAAACAAAAGTATTTTTTTTATCATATTTACATCATCATATAGATCATGAAATCCTTAATTAGTTGTTTTTTTTGTGATATGTAAACTCTTAAATAAACACAGCAGTTTGTTTATACAGTGAGTAGAGCATTCTGCAGGTAGTAAAATATAAGTTGTACTGTAAGGTAGTGAACTCACATTCTGGTGATTTAGTGAGAAATGCAAACATAAAACATTTAAACAAAAAAAAAATAAATAATTTTTTTTTTTTAAATCATGATATTGTGTAATGCTCATAATTTCTAGTCTCATACAAAAGTGAAGAACTAATTTATATCTGGGTTTTTGTTTTAAAATAATGTTCTGAACACCTTTATTAATATGTTTATATGGCATCATATATATATATTTATGCATATAAATAGTTATGCCTGTATAGATGATGAAAGAAAATCTCTGTCATTCACCCAACTGGCCACTTTTTTCAGTTAGTAAGAGATTTTTATTATATGCATTTTGCAATAGTCAGGAAAGCACATACCAGCGCCTTTGATAAACCATTTAAGGAGCAAAGACTGGAATGAGAAAATAGCCCAAAAGCATTCACATGACCTCACTAAAATCTCCAAATTTTATGTTCCCTGAGAATTTTCATATTTCCTTTTTTCAAAATGAATCTTCTCATTTTTGGTGTATATAATTAATTAATTATACACTGCCTCATTCATTTCATCCTGTATGCAATCCACTGTTATGTGAGTTTTTATCAGTATATTAATCTTTGATTATTGTTATTACATACCGATGTACTTACTAAACTGTTACTCTACTTATTGTGTTAATGAGTGTTCTGTATCTAGATCATATTTTTATCATGTAAAGGTGCGATTGATTTTTCCCTGATAATTAGTGTGTGCCTGTAGCATGGAATTCCATAATTATACATATATATATATATATATATACATGTGAATGTGTGATGTATGAAATTATTATATAAATAATGTATATTTAAATTTTTAATTTGTATATAGGTTTGTTGTCAGTATTTTGATAGTCTTGTTAATTTAAAAAAAAAAAAAAAAAAAAATATTAAAATAAAAAATTGTGTTTATGTATAGATTGTTTGTATTACCTTGTAGTACACACACACACACACACACACACACACACACACACACACACACACACACACACACACACACAGCTGATTGGCCTATTATGGTAATGTCACATAATTAATGAAAGAACATTTAGAAACACATAAAAATCTTTATTTTCCTGCTTGACATAAATCAGTATTTTATCATAGTCACTAAGTATATGTCTTGTTTTTTTCATTTATTTATTAATTTAATTTTGTCAGATTTAGAAAATAACAATTATATCTGTAGTCATTAATAAATCAAAGAAAAAAATTAAAGAATGTCAGACAATAATGGAAAAAAAAAAAAAAAAAAAAAAATTATGATAAGATATAAAATTTCACAGAATAAAAGGTAGATATTGTTCATAAAACAAATATTGTTACTGAAAGAATCAAATTCATGAATGTTTGTCTTAAAACTGGTCATGTCTTTGTTTTTTATATTTTATCACACACACAAATATAATTATATATATATATGTTTGTACATGTGTGTGCGTGTGTGTATATATATGATTTTCTTTCGTTTTAAAATTTACACATGGATTGTGCCTATTCAAATCTTAATAACAATATTTTGGTTTTTAAACATGTATTAGTCTCACCTCTCAAATAACACTGTTTTTATCCTTATGCATAATAAAAAAAATTATCACTGTTTATCAAACTAATGTCTCTATATAGTAACATGATAAAAAAGAAAATAATTTATTTGTTTTTTTTGTTTTATAAAAATTCCAAATTCATGTGGTGTGTTAAGTGAATGTATGTTTTGTAAAATGAATAAACTTCATTAAAAAGTTCACCACATTTCTTTACGTTTGTTCATCTTTGTTGTTTTATTTTTGTTTCTGGGAGATTTAACTCTGATTCATTGTTTTCTGGTATGGTCAAGAAGTACATGTACTTCCAATCCTAGTTTTAAACTTATCCATGGCTGCCCAAAGTGATGTCAAACACTGCTGTTACTGGGTGGGTGCGTTTTGGCTACATACACCAGCAGCTGGACAGAATGGCGACTCATCTCAGATTTCCTCACCTGTGTTAATTTAAAAGTGTGTGGAGTCCAAAGGGTTAAAATGGTTATCATCTGTTCTGTTAGTTCCAGGGGACATCATTCTAGTTAACCAGTAAAAGATGGAGGCTTTTAGGGGATAGTCAGTGAACTGTAAGACTTTCAGGTAATATCCCAAATAAATTAATAGTTTTTATAGCACTTTTATGGACAGTTGATTTCTGAAACCTTCCCATTTGTCTGGCCATGTCTCTGGAACTAAGTTCAGGAATCTGGAAAATTATTCATAATTCCAGTCAACCAAAATGTGACTTGAGACCTTTTTCAATATAACTGGTCACATACATAGATATAATAAAAAATTAGCTCTTAATAAATAAAATAAACTAAAATGGGATGAAGATACAATACACAATACAGAAAACAGCAAACATTACAGAGTTTGTCTTAGTCAGTATTCTGATGACTAGTCTCAGTTTGCTTCCAACAAAATTCGTATTTAAAACAAATTGCAAAAATAAATATATCATATTTACCTAATAATTTTATTTCTTTCAAAATCTTATAATGGAAATCACATATTTCAACTTTCTACTTAATGTGTGTGTGTGTGTGTGTGTGTGAAATTATAGTTTTAGCAGAGTACAATTTAATAATGCAATTAAGATTAGTTTCATAATGAGCTTAATAAGATACATTTGTTTTTATAATGATTAGAGAAATGATGATGCAAAAACATCAAAATCAAACAGAAAGAATCATAATGTTGTCATGTCTTGTCAATAACTTTCAGTGTTCATGTCAACAAGAAAATTTACAATCTCAACTGACAGTAATTCTTCTCTTTTAAATACATTATTTTCTAAAACCCTGAACATTCATTTATTCTAATATCACCTACTGTCTTCAGTGTCACCAGTGTCTTTCTAACAGTAACTACTCCAGTTCTAGCATCACAATTCTAGTCTCTAGTATCACTCACTCCTTGCTTCTAATATCACCTACTGTCTTCAGTGTCACCAGTCTCTTTCTAACAGTAACTACTCCATTTCTAGCATCACAATTCTAGTCTCTAGTATCACTCACTCCTTGCTTCTGATATCACCCTCTCCCTCTCTAGTGTCACTCATTCTCGTCTCCAGTTTAACTCAGTCTGTAATTCTAGAGTCACACACTGCATTCCTCTAGTGTCATCCACCAGCTACTGCTAGTGTAATTAATTCCTGATTTGGGTCATTCATTTCCCCATCTCTAATGTCACCCACTTCCCGTTAAAAGCAATAGTAACTTTATCTCCAGTATAACTGATACCCTGACTTCCCATTTCTAGTATCTCTAGTATCATCCACTCTGACTCACTTTCACACATTCCTCTCAGACTCACTTACTCACTCACTACTCTCTCTGTACTTCACTTACTTTTTGTTTAATGTCTTGTCACTGGTAAATTTTTAATGAATGTTCTGAAAACACTGAAATAGGAATAGTTACTAATGAGTATTTTAATAATTTTATTTGTGCTAGGATTACTGAATAGTCATTTTCTAAGTGTGTGGTTCTTTGTGTTTTACATATAAACATGTTGTCAGGACATTTCCACAGGTTCTGCTTCAGTTTCCTCATCACTAAGATACCAGACCTGTTAAAATAAAAAACATACCCAACACAAAAGTCAATTTCTACATGGAATGATTTTAAACTTAAACAAAAATGACAGGTAAAGATCAAAGAAGGACAAATAAAGTCATTTTATATATTTTATAGTTTTAACTTTTATGTCATTATGGATATTAAAGGGACCATTTTTTATATATTTATTATAATTATTATTATTATTATTATAAATTTGTTACATCTCTTTCTTGGGTTACAAATTAATTTACAAGTTCAAGAAACAGAACAAATTATAGTTTTTCTTTTATAAAATAATATATTAAATAGTTTTGCTTTTCTAATTCCAATCCCATTATTTCAGTTTCCAACCATATTTATTTCAGTGGTTAAAAAAACAACAACAATGGAAGTTTTTTGACATTGAATCTTTATGACAGAAAGAATAATTCACAACTACTCTCTGATCCTTCATTACATTTAACATTACTGAGCAGAAATATAAGTCCAGGAAAATGTGCTTTAACCAAAAGTACCTCATCATCCAGAGTTTCTTCCTGCATCTGTGTCAAACCAGTGAGGTCTTCCAGGAATGTTGGTTCATTGAAAACATGGATGAGAAAACTGAAACCATCCTTTCTGTAGCTGTCCATCACCTGCAACACGAGAAAGGAAAAATCAGTTTTATTTTCTTTATTTGCCATTGTTCAGCATTGAAATAAAAAGACTAAGTATCAATGTAAAAATTTTATTTTATAACTGTTTTTTTAAATTGGACACAAAAGGTTTCAGAATCTGCTAACAGAGTTTTCTGTATCAATATCAAGAGCTTGAATGTACAATTTTACTCATGTGAAAACTTTCCAAATCTGTTTTAGTGTGATTAAAATGTTAGTGGTTCCTCATATTAGCAATCATGATGCCATTTAATTAGCCTGTTAACTTGTGTTATATTAAGATTAATTAGCAACAATTACAATTACAAATATTAATGCTTTTTCTGATTAAACTGAACCAGAGTAATAACAATAATAAAAATAATAATAATAATTTTTTTTTTAATTTAAATTATAGGAATCCTTAATGCATTAAGCTAAACATACTTTAATCTGAATTTGTTTTTATTGATATTTAGAAGTACGTGTACAATAATTTCTGTGACTAAATAAAGAGAAGTAAAAAAGTTTTGAAAACAAAACTGAACTCACAGTGTGGGAGCAGGCAGTACACTTGTCGAAGGCCTGGCTTGCTGGCAGCACGTGATGAAATCTGGACAGAAACCCTCGGATCTGAAGTGAAAGTAAAAGTAGAATTATTCCGATGCATTCAGATATTAACAACAGAACGACCACAAACAGGTTCTTCTCATTAAAGGTAAACTTTTACCTGGTGAGGTACAACACCAAGACAGCAGTCTGATTCATCTTCACCACTCTGGTCATTAGATCCTGTGTCTGCTGGAGCTTCAGCCCTAAACAGACATGCATGTGCATAATTAATAAAAATAAATAAATTATTACATTCATGTATGAAACCAAATACATTTATGTCTATTTTTAATAATAATGGCAGTTATTTAATTTTTTTTATTTGTAAAAACCAAACTTTTAAAATTAGTTTCTTTTTCTTATTTTATTATATATTTTTAAAAAGTAGTCAGTATCCAACCTACTAACTTGTGGGAAGGGAAATAAATAAATGTATATATATAAAATCTTTGTTTTCATTCATTTTCATCAATAAACAATACTAAATAAAATAATTTTGAAATGAAAATGAAAGCATTTCTGCAAAAAAAAAAAAAAAAAAAAAATCATCCAAAACCCCAAATGTTTTTAAAATTCTGTAAAATATGAAATATTAAATAAGACAGAGCAGTGATGAGATTAAAGATTAGCTGATTTACCCAAGTGGGTGTTGTAGGACAGAAACCATTAACTCTACAGCCAACGCTCCAGCAATCATTGAAACACCAGGTCTGGTAACTGTGCACTGCTGATCTAGAGTTCTGTCCCTTGTTGACTGCAAGTGAAATTATAATAATAATAATAATAATAATAATAATAATAATAATAATAATAATAATAATAATAATAATAATAATAACAACAACAACAACAACAATAATAATAACAATAATAACAAGAAAAAGAAGAGGAAGAAAAACAAGAAACAAAATAATTTTTTTTTTTAAATTATAAAAGTTAAAATAAAACTTACATTGCCAGGTGCAACAACATCATTACAGAAGTAACAACCGAGTTGATTTCCTGGTATGGGTGAACCAAGATTTACTGGTTTTGTTGTTGGTGCTGCAGTTTTGATGCCATGTCGCAGAACCAGGAATGTGTCGAAACCCAAAGCTGCATTCATCACAATCTGAAATGTTTAAAACAATTTCTAAAAACATCAGTACATTTAATATTATAATGCACTGTAATGTATACTTGATGACAATCAATATGTTTTTGTTTCTTTACAACCTGTTTTATTATGACAAACTGTGACAAACAGAGATTAAATCAGGAAAAACCACTCAGACAATCAAACATTCTGATACAAAATTTCATCCAGCAGATCTGTAGTAACATATTTATCCAAATCAACTACAGATTTCTTGTTATATTTTTAAATTACAAGCCCAAAGTCAACATCAATTTTCCTTTCTCTTTAATATCGAGTATAATGAGTTTTTTAATATAAGTTTTTTTTAGAAAATCTGTTTGTTACCAACCTTCTGTTTAACACACCCAATCAGTGTAGGAAGCCAGCGACTTTCTCTGGTGTCCATCAACAGAAACACAACATCATGTTTCTCTATCAGCTCATCCAGCCTTTCAACATCAGCCCTGGTCTGTTCCAGTGCACTCTCTAAACACAGTATTAATAATAATAATAATGTTACTACTACTACTGTACTACTACAACTACTACAACTAGCTTCTCAACATCAGCCCTTGTCTGTTCCAGTGCACTCTCTAAACACAGTATTAATATAATAATATTACTACTACTACTGTTACTACTACTACTACAACTACTACAACTCATCCAGTTTCTCAACATCAGCCCTTGTCTGTTCCAGTGCACTCTCTAAACACAGTATTATTATAATAATGTTAATACTACTACTGTTACTACTACAACTACTACAACTCATCCAGCTTTTCAACATCAGCCCTAGTCTGTTCCAGTGCACTCTCTAAACACAATATTAATATAATGTTAACACTACTACTACTGTTACTACTACAACTACAACTACAACTACTACAACAACTAGCTTATCAACATCAGCCCTTGTCTGTTCCAGTGCACTCTCTAAACACAGTATTATTATAATAATGTTAATACTACTACTACTGTTACTACTACAACTACAACTACAACTACTACAACAACTAGCTTATCAACATCAGCCCTTGTCTGTTCCAGTGCACTCTCTAAACACAGTATTATTATAATAATGTTAATACTACTACTACTGTTACTACTACAACTACAACTACTACAACTCATCCAGCTTTTCAACATCAGCCCTAGTCTGTTCCAGTGCACTCTCTAAACACAATATTAATATAATGTTAACACTACTACTACTGTTACTACTACAACTACAACTACAACTACTACAACAACTAGCTTATCAACATCAGCCCTTGTCTGTTCCAGTGCACTCTCTAAACACAGTATTATTATAATAATGTTAATACTACTACTACTGTTACTACTACAACTACAACTACTACAACTCATCCAGCTTTTCAACATCAGCCCTAGTCTGTTCCAGTGCACTCTCTAAACACAGTATTAATAATAATAATGTTAATACTACTACTACTGTTACTACTACAACTACTACAACTCATTCAGCTTTTCAACATCAGCCCTTGTCTGTTCCAGTGCACTCTCTAAACCAGTGGCTCTCAAAGGGTGTGCATGGAGACATGCTTAGGTGTGCCCCATGAAATTCTAGGATCTAGGAAGATATTTGTGATGATAAAAAACTGATTATGTTAAGAGCAGAAGGATATCCAGTTAGAAATAGCCGGTTGCTAGAAGATTTTATACACGTTGTACACTCATTCGAGACGAAACTTTGGCTGATGAGCAAGCGCGGCTGCTCAGTAGTTTACCAGTGACAGTATGAGTGATAGCATGTGCAAGTGTGATAAATAACCAAAGTTTTCTTGTGACACATATTCCTATCACTATCACAGTCACTACACATCTAAAACCTTTACATTTGTAAAATTTTAGCCTACTATAGGGTTGCATTTGTAAAAGCAAACGACTGATAAAAGTTTTCCCTCACTGCACAATGCACACCATTAAAAGTACAGCCTGTGTACATTTTTTTGACATTTTAACAGTCCATTGCTTTGTTTTTCATATTAAATATATTTTTTAAGAACTTGCCAAGACACGTCAGGCTCATACTTCTCATCAGCACAAAATAGATGATGAATAAAGATATATACTCACACAAGGCCTGTAATTCTAAATATACCAGTGAACATCTCTCACACAAGGCCTGTAATTCTAAACATAGCAGTGAACATCTCTCACACAAGGGAGGTTACTCTAAATATACCAGTGAACATCTCTCAATAAGCAGTACTCTAAATATACCAGTGAATATCTCTCAAAAGGGCTATAAATATATCTCAGTGAACATCTCTCACACAAGGGAGGTTACTCTAAATATACCAGTAACATCTCTCACACAAGGCCTGTAATTCTAAACATAGCAGTGAACATGTCTCACACAAGGGAGGTTACTCTAAATATACCAGTGAACATCTCTCACACAAGGGAGGTTACTCTAAATATACCAGTGAACATCTCTCACACAAGGGCTGAAAATCTAAATATAGCAGTGAACATCTCTCACACAAGGGAGGTCATTCTAAATATATCGTTAACATTTCTAAATAAATATATCAGTGAACATCTCTCACACAAGGGAGGTCTAAATTCTTGAACATCTCTCACACAAGGGTGAAGTGAACATCTCTCACAATTGTTTGTACCTGCAATTGTTTGTAAGGCTTCAAGTGTGCCCTGACTTCAAAAAGTTTGAGAACCACTGCTCTAAACACAGTATTAATAACAATAATGTTAACACTACTCCTACTGTCTGTTACTACTACAACTACTACAACTCATCCAGCTTTTCAACATCAGCCCTAGTCTGTTCCAGTGCACTCTTTAAACACAGTATTAATAATAATAATGTTAATACTACTACTACTGTTACTACTATGACTACTACAACTACAACACCTCATCCAGCTTTTCAACATCAGCCCTAGTCTGTTCCAGTTCACTCCCTAAACACAGTATTAATAATAATAATGTTAATACTACTATTACTACTGTTACTACTACTACTGCAACTACAACTACTACAACTAGAACTAATACACCTCATTCAGCTTTTCAACATCAGCCCTAGTCTGTTCCAGTGCACTCTCTAAACACAGTATTAATATAATAATGTTAATACTACTACTACTGGTACTACTGCTGCTACAAAAATAACAACAATTACTAGTACTACTGCTATTACTTACTACTACTACTACTACTACTACAACTACTATTACAACACCAACTGTTACTGTTGTTATTCCTATTCCTTCTATAACACCTATTACTACTACTGTTATTATTACTACAACTACTACTACTAATAATAATCAAAGTACATGATCAAAAGGGAAAACAAAAGGGAAATGAAAAGGGAAAGATGGATTCATGTATATTAATATGCTTGTGTCTAATGTATTCATATACATTCTTAAAATAAAATATGAACAAGAAATTTTAACTAAAATGACTTATCTCAGACATGTCTTGAGATTAACTAAATCTTTTTAAATTTTGTTATTTTGAAATTTTGATTGTATCCATCCCTAACATTATAAATGATTTCAAATACCACATTTAATTACTGAATTTATATACTTTCTTCAATTACCAACTTCATTTTAAACCTTGAAATATGTCCAGTAATACAATGAAACAAGAGCTTCTCTTTAAAAATAAAAATAAGCAAAAGGTAATTATATAAAATATCTAAACAAAACAGAACATTATACAATATATTTTATGGCATAAAACAAACCTGGAATAGAATGCCCTGGCATTGGTATTGAAAGAGAAATTCCTGATGATTGCTGGAAAAATAAAATTAACAATATTACTAAAGTTTTTATAAACATGGAAAAAACAGATTAGTTGCTGTGAATAAATGTCCTTGTATAATTACAGAACAGCAACAATAAATTCAACATTCTAATATTTAACAAAACTGCATGAAAGTGCAAATCAGTGAAATATTATAAAATAATTGTATTAATATATCTGTATGTATATGTGACTGAGTGCACATGTGAATGTTTGGCTGTTCCAGTGTGTGTGTGTATGTGTCTGTGTTTGTGTCTGTATATATTTTTTGGGGATGTTTATAGATGTATGTGTCTTTCTACTTTCACACATAATCAGGTAAATCTGGACTCACCACTCCAGGAAAGATTTTCTTCAACGAATCTGCAGCAGCTTCTGCTTTTTGCCTGCCACCGTCTAAACAATCATCAAATGAGAAGAGTGACTGCCTCACTGGGTTGGAGTATGACACCTTTGCATTGTCTACCAGAGTTATATGTCTCACACCCCAAGCCTGTGAAATATACAACATTTACATATGCAATCAAGGTAAATGTTTAGAGTTAACAAAATGGAGGACTGTCACTGTAAGAAGAAAAGATTATCATAATAAAGATAAAACTGAAAGCTTAATTCTTTTGAAAAGGATATATATACATCATCATTCATTTTAAAAATTTATTATTACTAGTGTTCACTGTAAAATAAATTGGTATAATTTGGTACTTTATAAAATTATTTAAAGTATTAAATTTAATTTATACACACACATTCATAAACTTTTTTCAAATTAATTTTAATTTAAGAAGGAACATATTGAAAAAAAAAAATTTAACAGAAGGATTTTAAAATGAAATAAATGCAATGTTCTTTTTCCACACCGATCAAAATATTTTTTAAAATCTTTGAATTATTATTTTTTATAGAAATCATTTATCATTCATTAGTGAAAATTATGAAAACAACAGTAAAGTTTCACCATTAGTCCCCTGGCTACATTACAGCCAAGTGTGCCAGCACCCAGTAACAAAACTCGGGTCTTAGACATCTTATCAAGGTCAAGGTTAGGCAATAACCTCCATCTCATTAGTCGCAGATTTAGGTCAACAGCAGATTCAGCCAATCTATTATTTAATTAGAAAAACAAAGAGTTCAAACATGGATAACAAAAATTTTAAAAAATTATAACCAAATTATATATATATATATATATATATATATATATATACATCTGATAAATTAAACAGCAAAACACAAAAGAGTTACATGTCTGAAATATTAGGAAAACTTACATTTTAAAAATGTTTTCCTTATATCATTTAATTAATCTTTACATGCTGGTTTTCTCATATAGGTTTGTATATTTAGGACAACAGTGGACATATTGAAAATAAATAGATAAATAAAAGATATTATTACCATTTTTAATATATTTATTTTTCATTCTGGATTAGCATATCTGTATAATTGCTGTTGAAAAAACTGAAAAAAACAATAAAAATAAGAATTAAGGGATAAATCTCCTCACTTGGAAGGGTCCATGTTTGAACTCAAGTTCACATGTCGAGGTCCCAGCTTTCCTCTTTCATTCTTCTCCCACCCAACACACTTCCGACATTCTGAAAAGAAAAGTACAGCAATGTACTGACCAACACTTAAATATCATTAAACAAATCATTAATTATCATATAAATAACAGTTATCATATAAATAACAGATATCATATTTATAATTTACAGGTAGGCACAGACATGAAAGTATTATTGCTAATTAGTAGATTTTTCAAGTAGTGTCTGTCATCATCTGCCTCAGCAGCAAATAATGGGTCACAGAATCAATATTTCTTCTTGTATCCATTAGACTTTTTTTGTTTCAGCAAGTGTCTTTCAAGTTATATATCAGTATGAAAATATGTAGAAAAGATCACTTAATGCTAACTTGGAACAGTAGTAACCTTGGAATGATGTCAGCAAGTGTTTTGTTTTTATACTCTTGCTGCAGAATCACTAGACTAGCACCTCATAGTAATTGTTAATATAATTTAATGAAGAATGTCTATAGCAGAGAAAGTATATAAAAATATTTTGGGATATTACTGTTTATGGTGAAAACACAGGCAAAAAAGTATAACCTATGGAAAATACTGAGAAAATTATTGTGTAAAGTAAGAATAAAGGTAAGAAATAATTACCTTCTAAATACATTTAGAATATTAAATTATATAAAGCATAAAGGTAAAAAAGAATTACCTTCTAAATATATTTAGAACATTACAGTGTAAAGTGAGTATAAAGGTAAAAAAAAATTACCTTCTAAACTGACAGGAGGTATGTTGACAGTAAGAACCAAACTGTGACATACATCTCGTACTCCATCTCTAGTCCGATCACGAAAACACAAAACATTAATTTTCTTCAACTTAGCTCCCCTTAAAAACGAAAATGAAATAAGTATCACAATATGATGCAAAAACTTCTGTCAAAGTATAATTATAGAATAATCTGTGTAATAATTATTTTTAACCGTTTCCAATCTGTCAAAGTTATGTAATATAATAAGTTTGTAATTCTGGTTTTACCATTTGTAAGCAATCAGTGTCAGGTAGTTTCTCAGTGGCCAGCCAGGATGATTTGTCATAGTACACGGATCAGCAAATGTGAAATATAACTCTGCCTGTAACCGGAAATACATTAAACACACGTCAGACAGAACTGTAAGCAAATTAGTTAAGTGATCAGATGGTATAATATGATGCTTTATACAGCAAAGGAATTCTTAATTACATTACCTAAACTTACTGAATAGAATGAGTATGTGTCTGTCTATCTATCTCTCTATCTATCAACACACACACTCACATTACCTCACATTTAACCCCACACACTGGCAATATATAGCCGCTCTTTGAAGCTATTTCAATATAATGTCAAATACCAAATATGTTTAAACTTTTAAAATTTACAAAAAACTTTCAACTTTGTTTATCAGTGGATATAATCCAGCTGTTAACAGATAGTAATTAAAATGTAAAAATATTATATATGGCATTATTTTTTTTATTTTTTTTTACTTAAACCCATTTTGAACATCTCTACATTTTAACTGAATATTTATTAACTTTCCTGAATAAATACTAAAACTAAACTGATTATTATCAAACACAAAAAGATTAATTTAGATAAATTTTTGAATGGCATTACATGGGGAAACAGCTAATAAAAATTTATATTATTTATTTATTATAAATAATATTTTCACCTGATCTGAATTCTGTATTAGATAATCAGCATTTTTGATGTTGTCTATCTCTACTTCATCTCCATTCAGTTTGACAAGGAAAAATCCACAGAAGGATTTCTTTTCAGCCTGGAACTTATCATATGTCACAGCAAGATTTTCTATCTGAAAACAAGACAAATCAAAACTTTTAACATCAAAACTTTAATAAAACACAATTCCATAAAACAGTGGTTAACAAAACCAAAAATAGCTTATAAAGACAGTAATAAAATTCATATAAATCTTTAAAATATTAAATTAACATTTGACACTGAATTACAGTTATCAAAAATGTCAAGGTAATTTTTTAAATATAAATTCAATACAGAATAATATTATGAATAAAATGTTTTCAATAATGATAAATTTCTAAAATATTTATCTTCAGTTATATAAAATATTATCCAGTACACAAAAATTAAATTTCAGTTATTACCTGCTTTGATGTAAATTTTTTCAAGAGACTTGAGCTGGAGACCACTGTAATTTCTGGCATTGTTAAACAAGGGAAAGCAAACCAGTAGTAATAATTATACTTTTTCAAGTCCTGTGAAAATAAAATTAAAAACATGTTTATAAACAAATGTAAACATGATACAGAAATATAATTTAGTTAAACATTAAGATTTTCAGCAATGTCTCTTCCATTACACTTCTCTCTCTTTTTCACATGTAATATATATTTTCATATTCTCACTTATTTTCAAAATGTAATGACAACATGTTTCTGAAATGTGAAGTAAATAATTATTTTAACCAAATGAGCTACAGGAGAAAAAGTAAATATTGTATGTATGTATGTTTGCATACCCCCTGTATATACACATATTTGTTAAAATGTAGCAGTAAATAACATTTTCAATAGTTGGAAATATATGTATTTACTTACAGCATGTGTTAAAGCCAGAAAACATACTAAATGTGATGGATCTTCTAAAACTTTTCCTGATTTTATATCATTCCAGATCTGAAAATAACCAACATCACAGTACAGTTTCTTTTTATTATTTATTATTATTATTATTATATATTTTTTTACTTTATATATGTTATTCTAAAAAATAATAATAACAATATGTAGCATTAATGAAGGAACGTTTTTAACACAAAAGTTGGAAAATATTAAAAAAGTAAGAGAAGGTAGACAAATAAATATGTGGACATGTAGACAGATAGATAGATAAAGAGAGAGAGAGAGAGAGAGAGAGAGAGAGAACTTTTATCCTTTGCTTTAAAACCTCTATTAATTCAGCAGATCTAGAAATAAAACAATTGTTTGAACAAAGTAAAAAACATAATTTATAAAGCAAAGTGATGAAAAACATGACCCACCACACACAAACACACACACACACACACACACCCACCTGTATCCCCAAGATACACAAAGTTACCTGTTTTCCCACTGTTTCCAGAAGTTCTTTTTTATCCAGTTCTTTAAATTTTTCCAAAGTGTTTGTGTTGTGAAGAGTTCCATGAGATGGAAAACATCTGGGTGGAGTTTTAGGGTCACTGAATATAAATAATTAAACGAATAAAGTTAAATAAAAAATGTCATGTAATTTAACTTATTTTTCCAAATTTATAATAAAAAAAATAATAATAATAATAAAATAAAATAAAATTAATAATAACAGTAATAATAATTAACATAAAATGTATTCTTTAGTTCTAAGCTACTGTGTATTATTATATAATACTATATGTTTAATTACAAAAGCTAACCTGTCAAAAGCTGTATAATCAACAGACAGCCTCGGTGTCATTCCATCTGGATCTCCTGCAGTTATAATGTATGTATATGACTGTATATTTGTACTTTTAAAAAATATATATACATATATATATATATATATTTTTTAATTATTATTTTTTTTTTTTTTTCCAGAGTTGGCTGGGCCAAATCAAAATTCTACGTTAGAGAAATTAAACTTAAACTTAAAATTAATATCTTATTTAATATATATTTATCTTTATTTCTTTATAATGAGAATGAAATGATATGGCGCAAAAAATGAAAATAACTATTAATTCTGATAATTATGTTCATCATTTTCATGCAATTTATCTAGTAATCTAGTATCTACCATTAAAATAAAATCCACTGATCGGTTTCGATTCTTCATCCAGCCCGTAAATATTCAGTTTATTTTGAGATAATTTTTGCCAGAATCCGGTATCTAGTGCACTACTGAACGGCGCAAATTGTAAAAGTGTTTCTGCTGCCATTACAAAATTTTAACAAAACGAGTTCTATTTGTATACGCCTATTTTCATTTTCAAGACCATCACATGTCAAACAAAACAAAACAAAAAAGTTCCGGTTATCGCCCTTTAGTACGACTCCGATCATTCTGACAACGAAAACATACGATTGTTTCCGAAGCTATATTTCTCAGCGCCAGATCGCTTCTCAAACGCACAGTAGCAGTCTATGTTGGCAGAAAATACGAAAAGGTAATTTCGATGTGATTTTGTTCGAACCTCATTTGTTACAAGTAAACAAGTATTCTGTTAGCATTTTTAATTTATTTATATTTTCACAGTATTAATATTAACATTTAATTAATCTTGCTTCCAAGCAGGTGCTTTTAAATTTCAAAACCTTAATCAATTATTGAATTTGACACTAACAGTAACAGTAACAGTAACACTAACACTAAATCACTAATACTTTTAATAGTAACACTAACAGTAACACTACTAATACTTTTAATAGTAACACTAACAGTAACACTAATACTTTTAATAGTAACACTAACAGTAACAACAAATATTGTAATAAGTCTTACTCTCAGTCAGTCACAATTTCATTTATTTACTGCCATATTAAGCAAAACGAACTTAAAAGACGAAGAAAGAATTTCAGTACTGAAAACTAATTTTGAGGAAAGTTGTTACCATAAATTGTTAAGTAGCATAACTAGTGGCATAGCTAATACTGATACTAATAGGTGAGCAACTGGGCGACCGATCCCCCTTCCCCCGAACACATTTCTAAAATTTGGCGCTTTTTCAACAATTGTTTTTAAAACTCTTTAATTAACTTGTTATTGTTTTTTTGTTTTATTTTGTAAATCGCATGGCCATGGAAGAACTTTGTGGAGTCATTACTTTATTTTACCAAACCTCGCGTGTTTTTGAACTGTCTTCTTAATCTTCTGTGATGTGTTGGTGTGTAGGTCGCCGCTGACACCTGAAGAACCGAAACAAACCCAGATGTCATAAACTCTGTGATTATTAGTACGGAAAACAGGCAGCACAGGCAACGTAAATTTAGTGTTTTATATCCAAAGCATTTTGACAGTGCAGATAATGTGAACAAATATAATTTTTACTCATACGTCATTGACATATAAACAAATCGTTCAAATGTTTATTTCATTCAAAGACATGATAAAAATAAATAAAGATCACTAGGAATAAAAAAGAAAGAGAGGGAACTTTTATCCTTTGTTTTAAAACCTCTATTAATTCAACAGATCTAGAAATAAAACAATTCTTTGAACAAAGTAAAAAATATAATTTACAAAGTAATGTAAAATGATCCTGGCATTCGAGTACTGAGAAACTGACTTCTGTACTTAAATTCAGGATAGCCAATGACATGTATTTGATTTATCCTAACCTGTCCACACTGTACAACAGTTTTCTGGCCTTACCAATAACTAGTGCAATTGCTGAACAATCCTTTCAAACAATTCTTTGTTCTACAAAGGTCGAGGATGGACTGTCTGGGTTTGCTTTGCTTTCCATTGAAAGACAGCTGGCTACTCAGATTATAAAGAAGTTACAGATAACTTGAATGAGAGCGTAGACAAAAAAGTTTGTTGTAGTTCCTTCATTATACATTTTTCACAATGCTTTGTTTTCTTTTCATTTTACATTTTAAATTAAATTAATTAAATAATTGAGAGTTATGAGCTTACTGTAAAACTTTTTATTGTTTTTTTATTTATTTTAAATACAAAATAACAGTTATGTACTTCCTTTAAAACTGTATCTTCCTTGTGTTTCAGTTTTAAACCCAAATTTATAATCTGTCAACAATGAGTTAAAAATTGTTTGGTATATGTCATGACACATTTTTTTTTATATATATATATGCTCACTCCCCCTAACTTTGGAACGTGGCTATGCCCCTGAGCTTAACCAGTGTATTTATAACTGTAAACAGAAATGAATTGGAATAAATATAATAAAATGATAATTGTATATTTAAAAACAAAAGAAAAAATACTGTATTTGGTCAAATCAGATATATTTTATTAATTATTGTAACTTTATTTTTCAGCACATCAATGGATAATTTATTTGTGAATTACTTTTTCATTTTCCTTTTATCTGGAATCTGTTGGTGTACTTTTGAAACAATCGACACTGCCAGAGTAAAAGCAGGAAAACAGGAATATGAACTTATGCAACAAAGATCAGAGATGCCACGTTACGGAACCTGTTGGAAGAATGCTATGGTTACCATCCAGACAGGATGTAAACATTTGACAGATGATGTTCAGAGCAGACTGGCTTTAGCCTACTTGAACTGCTTTCTTGAACTCCAGGGTCAGGATGTGTACGAGTGTGACCTGTCAGAATCTGTTCACAAATGCACAGCAAATATGAAAGATGTAGATCGTGGTTCTTTTACAACTTTTTTCACCCACACTCAAAATATCTGCTATTTTCTCCAGGCACAAGTGTGGCATGAACAGACTGAGACAACCATCGACCGCTTGTCAGTCAGTTCATCCCATGTTGCCTCGAAGCTTGAAGAATCCTACAGTCTACAGAATGAGTTGTTGAAACAGCAGAACAAGAGCATGGAAACTCAGGAAGAAATACTAAAGAATGCTGCAAACCTTAGTGACGTCATCTCGCAGTCGTCTGACAACATCCACAGCATGTTTGAAGACTTCAAGAAAACCACACAGGAACAGAGAATGCTCATCACAGACGTCTTTGATCGCATTTCTAAATTACAGAATATGGTGCTGGGTGAATTTTCTGGGTTCTACTCAGTGATATATTACACACTGAGTATCTTGGTGTCCTACATATTGACGTCAACCTCTAGGACGAGTGGTGCAAGATTCTGGTTGTTCGGTATAATGACAGTGAATATGTTGGTAGAACAACTTCTTGTTCCTTGGTATCTTGGCTTTCACCAGAATAATGAAACTGGATTTGAAAATGATGAGGTATTTTTTTATTGTAGCTCAGTATGATTTTACATTCTTTTCTTAAAGACATTTATTTGAAAATTGTTATTGCTTTAAATGTAAAAGATTTTATTATATAGTGATTGTTCTTGAAATAAGAATATATAACTGTGCATGTATGCATATGTGTAACTTTCATGTGTGATTTTTGTATTATAAAAATCGTTTTTTCTTCTGTTGTTAGAAAGCACTTTACACTCTGCAAAGAATTTGTAGGAAGATATCGACAGTTGTAGCAATTCTTGTGTTGATGGTCAGTGCCTACATGTATAAAGATTTAGCCATACAGAATAACCAGCTTCTAGTGGAAATCAGGAAACAGAATTCAGATCTTCAGAAACTTATGCTTGGTTTGTATTTTTCAGTATTTGTTTTGTGAGGGAGGTTGTTTTTGTTTATTTGTTTTTTAATATTTGGTGTCATTTATCATAAGGATATATAATAGTAGAGTTTAAATTGTCTTCATTTTTTTTATCTATCACATTCAGATGTTATAAATACTTCAAAGACAAACTTCAATGCTAAATCAGTTGTTATTTTGAAAATTAGAAAATTTATCCATATATATTAAGAGAGATAAAGGTTGTATGCCTATTTTTTCATTATGTCTTAAAACAAATATGAATTTTGAAAATTTTAAGTATTTTGTCTGCATTTTCTAAATAAAGAATAATTGATTTCAGGATCATCTAACTTTAAGAGTATTTTGAATGAAAAAGCTGCAATTTCTGGTTCACAGCAAAATTCAACCAAATGTGAGTACTCGTTCTTTTTCAGTGATTCATATGACATTAATTCCTAATTAATACTCTTTGGCTTTATTCATAAATACATTTGATGTATTTTGTTTTTTGTATATATATATATATATATAGCATCTTAATACATTACAGGAAAATATTTTTTTTTTTTAAATTGTTGTTACTGGGTTTTTAAAAAACTGGCATTTTGAATTTTCTAGATTTTAATGACATCAAATATTATAAATAAACCTTTTTTTGGCCCATTAATGAAAAATATTAAACTGAAATCCTTTAAATTAAAAAAAATATATATCTTTATTAAAATTGTAAAGGAATTCATGAATCTTGGTAATTTTTAAATATACCAGTAATTTAGAAACCAACCTAAAAAAAAAAAAAAAAAAAAAAAAAAAAAAACAACAACATCATTTTAATATATTAACTATTTAAAAAGAATAAATATTATTCAGACAGTGAAATTTTAATTTGTTTTGTATCAGCAACCAGTGACACGTCCTCTGATTCAGCACTCAGTAGTGGCGAGTCAGACTCTAACGATGATGACGACTCGGACAAGACTTTCATTGTTGATGAACGGAACAGTGAGTCTGACACAGACAGCTGGTGCACGACACTCACAGAAACACCAGACTCTAAGTCCAGTCTGCTCAGTGAGTTACATGATCTACGACAGGCAACGCCAGTCCGAGAGATGTCCAATAGCATACAGTCCTGGATCACCACTGGGTATTTTAAAAGTCCATCTTCAGGTAAAATATTAATTATTAAAATAGTTCTTCTTCTTCTAATTATTTTTGCTATTTATTTATCATTTGAATTTTAAAATAATTGGTTTAGTGAACTTTAATAATGAAAAATACTTACAAACTGATGCTATTTTTTAAACCATACATTTTTAGGAATTGCTTGAAATTATATTTTAACTTGGTAAAGTTCTGTTTTTATTATTATTATTATTTATTTATTTTTTAAATATAAAATAAAAAGCAACCAGAAAGACAACATAAAATAATGATTACAGTAGTAATTTGGAATAAAATGAAAACATCTTTTATCAGTATAAAATTATTTGCATTTTATGGTTGGATTAAAAAACAGACTAAAATGAAATGGCAAACTAATTATTGTTTAAAATATAAGACAACAGATCTTGGTATTTTTCATCTTAAAAAATCCAGAAGCAAGTGGGACTAGATCTTTATTCATCTTGTAGTATTGTATTCCATTAATATTACTCCAATTTTTAATTTTCTTTAAGTTTCAAGAACCAGAAGTAGCAGATGTTCAACTCCAGTTCAGGCATGTTTTAAATCAAAAAGATTTTTTTTTTCTTCTGTTGTAATATATATTGAAACTGAATTACATTAAAAATACCTAAATAATACTGATTGTTTTTTGCAGGTTTTTTTTTTTATAAAACATTCTTAATTAATGAGACTTCAAAACAATTTTTGTTTTTCTTTTAAATTCTCAGTTCTTAAGTTTTTTGCATTCAAAATATTGTGATAAACAAATATTGAATAATAAATATTTTATCATTCTGACAAGAATGTATTGTCAGAAAGATGTAAATATTTAGAAAAAAAAATTAATTAATAATTTAAAAAAATTAATTACTTCTGTAATATGTAATTAGTTTAAATGTGTAACTTTTAAAAACTTATTGTTATTTTATTATAATTATTTACTATTTTTTTTTAGAATACATCAGAAAACAGAGAACATAGTAAAAATATTTCTTACGGCCAAGGAAACCCATAAATATAACACAAGATTCAAATCCTGCCTTACAAGTAGAATCTCCAAGAAGTTTTTCTCGAACAGTTCGGCAGTTAGAACAGCTGGCCTACAAAAACAGTATTTTAGCTCGTGCTATGATTAGAAGAAAAATGATCAACGATTTATAATCTCTGATTTGTTTTATGACATTGTGTTCATTTTATTTACAGGGTTTTTGAAAAAAATATATATTTAAAAAGTATTATTTAATGTGTATTAATTTTTATTAAGAAATTCAGAATTAATTTATTACTTAAAAAGAAATTTAAAATGTGCTGGGGTGGGGGTTTTGTTGTTTTATTAAGAATTTCAGAATTAATTTATTAATGTAAAATGTGCTCGGGTGGTGTTTTTGTTGTTTTTTTTTTTTTAAATGTTATTTTTATGTGACACCCAAGACTTATTGGTTAATTTTTATATCTGGTATTGTTTACTGTGGTCACAGACTTTTTTAATTTTATATATTTGTAATAATTTTAATTCTCATATTTGTACATTTATAAAATGTTTATTTTATTGTAATTATAAAATAAATTCCTTTATTTTATTGTAATTGAAGAATTTTTAAAACAAAAGATAAAGATTACACACACACACATATATATATATCTGTAATCTTTATCTTTATATATATATTGCTTATATATGACTGTGGTTTTGAAAAACAAAGTTGTATTTAAGTTGTAGAAAGCAAGAAACCGAGCAAAGTGCCTTGGTAATGTTTAAAATGTTTTACATATAACAGTGCTAGTAATTTATATCTTGCTTTTAAGGATAATAATTGATGATATTGGTGATTATATGTTACTTAAGCTGAATTTATTGTTAAAAATAAAGAATTTTTATTTATTGATACCATTTAACTCAAAGTATCAGAAATGAAAATGTGCAATTTACAAATGAACACATTTTAACATGAGCTGTGTAAAAATTTTATTTTCCAAAAAAGGAGTAGTCATGAATGTAAATGTAAAGTTTATTCTTTTAAACATAAATATCATGTGTCTTAATTTTTCATTTTCATCTGAAGAAAAAGTTATCTTTTTAGGTCTTTTAATTTTTTTTTTATAAATATTTATTGGTATTTTTATATTTTGTATTTTTTACTTTTCCATGTCAATAAATCATTAATGTATTGAATTTAATTGGGTTTTCTTAATTATTAAAAACATTCTCATCATTAAGTTTGGTTTTGCTTACAAACTTGGAACTGGTTCTTATTTGTATCCAAGAAATGTGATTATCAAGCATTTTGAGGGATTCCAATATCCAGAAAAATGTAAAACTTGACCACAAAACTATTAAAGTTACTTCTGATTTTAGGTTAAATTAAGATGCCAATTGCTTTTTTTTTTTTTTTTTTTTTTTTTTTTAAATTCAGGTTAACAAGTTTAAAATGGAATTTAGCACACATGTGAGTCACACACAATATGTTCCCCACTTAAGTTTTCATAAAATATTTAGTGTAAAATTCCTCACAGCAGCAATCATTTTGAAATGTACTCCAATATCCTTGGCATGAAAGTCAAAGTCAATCTCCAAGATGATTTGATACAAAAAACCAACACAAGAACACACACAAATGACAACAAGGAAGAAATAAAATTAAGATATTTTATTTAAATACACATAAGAGATAGTGAGATTGGCTTATGTAGTTTTTGATTAAAATGACAGATGCACTTATATAAAAAACAACAGGAACAATTAATGTTATAAGACAGATTTGTGTAAATGGGAATGAATATGCTTAATGAATAAGTTCAACACATTGCACTTCCAATCCCTCACCCATCTTTAACCATTTAAAAGGTAAAATAAAAATATAAAATATTGAATTCATTATCCTATCTTCTTCAATGGCTTATTTATTTCATTAACAATTAGTATAATTTTCATTTCATTGGAAAAAATTTGCTTTTTTTAAATTTCATTGTCTAGTAGTTTCAGTGACATAATCTAATAAAAAAACCCAGTAACTGGTACACTATTCTATGATAAAATGTTCTTAAATGAAAAAAGAAGAAAAAGAAAAAAAAAGTAGTTTCAATATATGAAATTTTAAGTGTGTCTGACACACAAGCTGACAAGAGGAAACTGGTCATGGTGCTCTAGTAATGTTAAAACGTTTGTTCTTTTTCTTCTTTTTTTTATAATTACAATAAATAAATAAAAATAATAAAAAAGAAAACAGACAACCATTTAGAGGATATAAATGCTACAAAACTTTAAAAATTTCATTTGTATTTGAGGCATATATCATCTTTGGTAATAAGCAACAATAAATCAATTACTTTACACCACATATCTTTTTGTTTTGCATTGTTAAATAAGAAAGTAAATAACCAACAGAAATAAAAAGGCACATTTGACTCACAGAATAAATAACATTTCTCACTTTATATTTGCTTTGGGCAGCAGTGTTGTTTTATTTATACAACAGAAAATAACTACAATAACGTACATTATTTTCAAACAATTTAAAATCATTTTTCTTCATCTTTTCAAAATTGATCTTCCTATGAAACATACTATCAAAATATTTATAAGATATATTTTTTTTTTTTTAGGTGGGGGTGTTTCCAAATTTAAATGTAAAAGAAATTCTGCATGTATAATGCGGTTTAAAGTAAGTTTTTAGTGACATGAAGATTTTGCAATATTATAAAAGACAGGACTCTTTACTGTACACTTGCTTTTGTGTGTCATCTTCTAGAGTGTATACTTCTTTAATACCAAAGGATTTAATATCATACTAAGAATAAGCTATATTTGCATATGCACTTTGGGTAATAATAACAATAATAATAATTAAAAAACAAATTTCACAATGTCTTAACATTTGTTCCTTTAAAAGTCTCCCTCACCTATTCTGTTCACAAATCATCAAGGGACCAATGTTGATTTCATTCAATGAGTCAAGTTTATGCTTAACTATGAACATGGTCTTGCTCCAATCTCATTATACGCATGTAAATGTATTTTTTTTTTTAAATGTATATATACACCATACAGCTATACAGCTATGTAATAAAATACTAAAAAATCAAAAATGGATTATTAAGACAGATTATGAGAATATTTACAAAGGTTAATGGAAATGACATTTATTATACATATGGACAGATCTACATTCCTAAAGAGAATGAAGTATAAAACATGTTAAATGAAAATGAAATATGGCATAACAGTTTTTCTCTTTTAACATCTGAGAAAGTTTGTTTTTTCATTTTCTTCATAAATGTTCTTTCTTCCTTTTTCTTAAAAAAATAATTTGCAAGTAAAAATACTTTTTTTTAAATATACTTTGAATACAGATTCAAGGAATGCCCAATACTGAATTTTGATACATATGATGTTTTCATGAATCAATGCCAACTATCAAATATTTCTTTATTTAATTACAGATATAATTTTAATTTTCTTAAAATATTTTAAAAGAATCCTGGAGACAAAGTGTTAATTTAATCAATTGAACTTTTGATACTAGAAAAGAACTAATTTAAACCAATAAGTATAAGTATTATATTAAAGAAAACACATTTAAATTTGTAACATTACTTTCTGGGGATAGATCAATGAAATGATTTCTCCCACCAGACATGACACATTCATTTCAGTGTCCTAATACAAGACAACATATACTTGAAAGCAGTTTAGTTTAATAATAAGATCTCTAATTACATCCTGCTAAAAAGCTACTAAATTCTAATTAATCATTATGTACTAATACATAGAAACAATGTAAATGTGAGGAAAAAATGTTTAAAAAATCATGTGTTTTGATATAAATAACTGTAGTGGTGGTAGAAAGAAATGTTCATGGGTAGATATATAATTACAATGTAGTATGAAAACCATCTGAAACGTGTATATAAACAAGGAATGAAGAATTAATGGTTTTACCGATTTGATCTTTCAGTAGTTAAGTGAAAGGCAGCTAATTTTCAATAGTTTTAGGTGAAGTCAACACCTATAAAAAGATGATAAAATATTATTTGTTCTTAAACATATCTAGTGCATTGTTACAATTCTGCCTGTCATTCCATAAGAATTTGTGTATTATATATAACAAGGTCCCAAAGACTTTTAGATTCCCTGCAGCATGTAACTTTTAATAAAGCCTGTCAAAATTTCCATTCTCTATTAAATCCTAACACTGCCTTTCACAATGCTCTATTTTTAACACCCATTTAAAACATTTTCTCATTGATTTTTAACCTTTTAAAATATATTTAGATACACCAAAACACCTTTTACAAAGTCCTTACAAACATGTACAGGAAAACCGCTACCTACAAAAGAAGTTTACAACAAAGAGAAATTTTCCTGACACCAAGCAAAGTCTAAGTTGTGTTCTGTCTGCCCATTCCACTTAACCAATGAAAAAAAAAGAAATCAGCAAAATGTTAACAAATGACAACGATGAATTGAATCAATCCTGTAAGACTAGCCTTCATCTTCAGTTTTGATTTTCTTTATAGCACTGTCTTGAGCTGATACTGTTGGCTTCCTGGAAATAAATAATATATTTATTTTGAATTTCAAGCTTAATAAAATTTTAAATGGATTGGTAAAAGGTTATACTGGTTAATTAAAAATTGAAAATTGAATTCTTGCTTTTGATACAATTACTAACAGAAGCAGTTTAATAATAATAAAAACTATATCTTACAAATTAATACAGAAGAAAAGAGATGAAATATTAAAGAAGCAATATGAAAAAAATAAAATATATATATACATACATGTAGAAATTAAATATTTTATTTTTTATTTGTTTTTAAATTGAAAATATATCTGGCTTTCAGAGAAGTCCTACATATTTTACGACTAAAAGATTTCAGATTCTGTTCTTACTGGAAGAACTCACCCATAAGGAATAACCCTTTTAACTGCAACTTTGGAACTTGTAGCTGTTTGGTTGGCATCTGGAGAAAAATAAAGGAGCATTTATGAGACTATAATCCTACTTTAAAATAAAAATTAATTCATATTAATTTGCTGGTTAAAGTTAAAATTAGTCCAAACTCTTTAAAGTCATTCTCTGGGCAGGTGGAATAAGCTTAATTTATTTGAAGAGTTGACAGATTAGATAAATAATTATGTAAAAAACTAATAAAAATAAATGTTGTGATTATGTATTTCTTACTGTTGCTGTTTTCATCATTTGTTTAAACACATGAAATAAAAAACAATGGCAAATAACATCTGGATACAAATTACAAAATTTAATCCAATTCAGTAACATCACTTTATTATTCTAATTGTTCATTATTTTTCACACATAGCTTATCTCTGAACCTTCTTTAACTCTTCAATTTTTATTGGTCTCACCTTGCAACCACCTGACTTGTGTTGCAGGTCCATAACCTTTCTCATTTCTAGCTGCAATTCGGAAGATGATGGCAGGCTTTGTTGTAAAGTCTATATGGGCTGAAGCCAGACTGGCTGTTGTGACAACACACGATGGATTCGGACCACAGTAAACACGCACAAATGCTAACTGAGCTGGAGTTCCGGGTTTCTGTTCTGTAGCTGCAGCATTCCGAACTGCTAGGTACACAGAATATTCAGTTATTTTTCCAGCTGTGTTCTGTGGAGGCTCCCACGACAAATGTGCACCTTCTGTACTCTGTAAAATTACATTACTTTTAGTTACAAGTTGTTAAAAACTAAATGTTTCATATTATGCAGAAAATAAATATTTAAAAAAAAAAAGAAGGCTTTTATGACTCAAAAAGTAAAACTTAAATTAACAAAATGTCTGTATTAGCTGATACTGTACTTTTTTGTAAAAAAATGAATATTTTCTTAACAGTATTTCAAAATATTTTAACAGTAATAATTACTCAATGTCAAGCAGTGGTAAAAGTTAAGGAAAACAAAAAATATTTCCATATCTTCACGAAGTAATTATACTACAGCAAAGAAACAAAATAAATAAATCAGAACACAGGTAGCAGTTATGACAGGTACTGTAATAACAATAAAATATTACAGATAACAATTAAGTATGTCACAAATAAATATTAAATCATTATAAAAAGTAATCGAACAGTTAAATAATTTTCTAGAATAGCAATATTTTCTTACAAAACTTATCTACAATTCTGTAATCACTTAACTCTGCAGTTAAGAACTGCAGAAGTGAATAGTTACCTTGCTTATTTTAATTGCTGAAGGTGCTCCTGGGAAGCCAGGCAGACATGTTTTAAATGCGGACACTTCACTGAAAGGTCCCCGGCCACATGCATTGATTCCTGCCACTCTGAATTTGTAGGCTGTGCCAGGCTGAAGCTCTTGTCTTTTCAAAATACTGTGATCTGGGACATTCACCACATCTATGTCCTGAACATAAAGTTGTTTATTATAATTTAATAAAATATGTGGGATATATGTGTTTATATGTGGGATCTATAATTCATTTTTTTTTTTTGAATTTTTTTTAAGTTATTTAAAAAAAAAAAAAAAAAAAAAATGGCAAAATAAGGTATTTTTTTATTGTTTGTTACAACAAGTTGCTGAAAGTAATATAATAAAATTTCCCCCTGCCAGACAAATGGCCTTTTAAAAAAAAAAAAAATTAAAAAGTGTTTTGTGTTTTCATAAATTTTATTAATTTAGAAACAAATATTGAAATATTTATACATATTACATTTACATCAGTCAGAAAATAGTTTTATTTACCAATTCACCATGCAATCAAACAATAATAAGATAACAATATAATATTCAGTTACATTATAAATATATACATACATATATATAACTGCCAGATTATCTTAATGTTATGTATGTTTACATTTAAAAAAAAAAAATTACTTACATCACCATTACCCTGAGCTCCTTCAGATGGGAGATGATAATGAGAAACAATGCAGGTAGTTCCTTTAATGATTCCTACATCATACCACTGGTTGCCATCACGTTTTACAGCTACATTCTTTTCCTACAAAACCAAATACAGGTTAACTAAAACACAAAATAAATTAAAAACTGAATAGTTAAATACATTATTAAGAATAAAATATAATAAAAAAATAACAATAATAAAAATTAAATTTTCAGTTTTAATATTACAATTTTATCATCATTTAGTGTGAAATTTTAAAAATTAAATCAGTGAACACAACAGAACTCAGTAATAATTAAAAAAAAGTGTCAAACTCTTTCACAAACCTGTTTAACATCAGTTTCAGGTTTTACACCATTAGCTACATCCTGTTCTTGTTTGACAGTGGTTATAGCTGGTGTTGAAGATGATGCAGCTGATGCTAATGTTGCAAGTGGATCTGAAGGTAATATAATTAATATAGATATTTAACATATTATTAAAACAATAAAATTGAAGGTTAACAACATATAAAGGAATTAGCAATTTAAGAAAAGAATTGATGTATATTCCTTTAGTACATGTCTTATTCAAACAACAATTCTGGTGTTCATTTTTCATAATAAAGGTACCTTTTAAAACTGCAAATGTAAACTAATTTTAGTGGTTATGAATCCCAAGATGACATATAAGCAAACAAAACTATCTTTAGGTGATCAAAACAATGGTTTGTACTGACCTGAACTATCACTTGTTAACACTGGTTTCTGCTGAGCTGCACTCTCTACTGAATGTTCCTGATGTGCACCCGAACCATCTTCACTTTCTTTCTTCACCTTTAAATGAGGATCAAAACTTGTATCCATAGGTTCAGGAGCATCACCCTGTCCAGTTTCTGAGGTTGTGGCTTCTGAAGCTGGGCCAGCGTCTGATGCCACACCCTCCATTGGCTGGTCTGCATTAGAACTGTCAGTCCCAGAGGCTTGAGTGCCTTGTAACTGCTCCAGCACTCCACCTTCTGTACTAGTTGCTGTATTTTCCTGACCTTCATCCATTTGCTGTTGAGGATTGTCTTCTCCATTTTCTAAAGGGGGTGTTCCACACCCTTCTGGCCTGCCACAATCTCCTGGAGGAGGAGTGCCACACCCTTCTGGCCTGCCACAATCCCCTGGAGGAGGAGTGCCACATCCTTCTGGCCTGCCACAATCCCCTGGAGGAGGAGTGCCACATCCTTCTGGCCTGCCACAATCCCCTGGAGGAGGAGTGCCACATCCTTCTGGTCTGCCACAATCCCCTGGAGGAGGAGTGCCACATCCTTCTGGTCTGCCACAATCTCCTGGTGGAGGAGTGCCACACCCTTCTGGTCTGCCACAATCCCCTGGAGGAGGAGTGCCACACCCTTCTGGCCTGCCACAATCTCCTGCACTGGCCTCACCACTTTCGTGCTGGAGTCCGTCACTAGTAGCTTCTGTGATTGTAGGCTGTGTAGTGATTGTCGTCACTGTTGCAGTTTTTGGAACTTGGGCTGCATTTTGTCCCACTGGTGTTATTGTGATCTGAACCGGCTTCCCCGCTGTCCCAGCCAATGATGAATGTGACGTTGCAATTATCTGTCGTGTTACAATCGAGGTTGGTGTCATTCCTGATGATGGCTGTGCTATTAGAGAAATGGTTGATGTACCTGGAGTTTTCACAACAGGGTTATTCAGAATTGTGGAACTTGCAGTTGCTGCTGTTGAAATGTTTCCACCTTGACCTGTGGAACAACACAAGTATTTTTAATTAAAAATATTAACTTTAAAAACTCAGTTAATGCATGTTAAAAAATATTAATGATTTGAACTGTTTAAAATGGAGGCAACAGAAATAAAATAATAATAAACCTTTAAATAAATTACAGAATATTAATTTTATATATGATTAAGTATACTGTTATGGATTAACTTGCAGAGTAAATAAAAAAAAAGAAAAAGAAAAGACTGAACTGAAGTGTGAATGCTTACTTGAAAGTAAAGTAACAACTGGTTTTGTTCCTGGTGTGACAATCTGTGGTGATGAAGGCAGTGTTGAAACAGTTACAGCTTTACCTCCAGAACCTGTGATGTGCAACAACAGATAATTAATTTAGAGTAGATAATGAAAGTTAGTTAATTAATCTGAAAAATAAATAAACAACTGTCATTACATAATAATTGAAAATATCAACATGATGTAATTCAAACCAGAACATGTATGATGTTTTATTCTGTCTAAATTGTGTGAATCTTTAGGGTTTTTTTAAATGGATAAATTGTGTGAATTGGATTTAATATTTGACATATAATAAAAAATATAATAATAATAATAAATTAAAAAATAAATTATGATCAAACAGAACAGAAATGAAAGATCTGGAATACATTTTAGCAATGTTTACCAAGTATGGCCTGTGTTGTTGCTTTCCCAGCTGCACTCTGGGGGCTGACAACTATAAACTGTGTGCTGCCATGACCACCAAGTTTAGGAACTGTCATAATCTTCGTTGGTGTTGTGAGAGTACCACCACTGCCTTTTGGTGCAGTAATGACAATGGTTTTTGTACCAGCCTGTGTGGTAACACTGTTGCCACCCACTTTTGCCATGGAGATTATCGATGTTGGAATTGTTTTTATTATGTTGGTTACATTCTTTGAAACAACAGGCTACACAAAATAAAAACATTTAAAAAAAAATGTTTAACAGTAATAACAATGTACAAGAATAAAATTGTAGTGGAAAACACAAAGTTACATCCTTTAAATAAAGAAATTTTTCAAATGAAAAGAAAGTAAAATATTTAAATAATAATCTTTTGAAACAGTCTTTACACAACACACATTTTGATTAACAATAGCTAAATTACTTTGGAACAATCTCTAATTAAGTTTATTATTCTTTGAAGACATTTTTAATATTAAATAAATTTAAAAAAAGAAAGAAACAATTTGGTAAAACGTACGTTTGGCTGAACACTACTAATTCCCAGAATTGTTGATGGAGTTTGTCCTGGACTCTGACTAATAACTGTCCCTCCTGCTTTTCCTGATCCAGCCTGTGTTGTAACCAATTTGACAATAGTTGCTCCATGAGGTATACCTCCTTTAGTCTGCAATACAATGTATTTAAAAAAAAATTAAAATATAAAAAATATATAAAAACAAAACAACTTAAAATAATCAAGAAAATAAATACAATTTTAAAGAGCAAATTCATTTTCCACCCCTCACCATTAACAAATGGAATTAAAAATTATAAATATTTTTAAACCAGAAGTGCCTCTACCATAAATATTCTAATCAATGTTATATTTCTTTACAACCCCCCAGCAACAAATAAAAAAAATATACACAAGTAATACTAGCTGTAATCATTAGTGTTTATTAAATTACATTAATACTATTTTTGTTTCGAGACATATTTTAAAGTGATATATTATCAGTACTGTAAAAAAATCCTTACTGAAGCAACTGTCATGCCCTGTGTGGTCTTCACCAGAGTGACAATTTGAGGCTGATTTGTCACTGTTCCAGCTTTGTGTACTGTGATCACCTGTTTGCCTGCCAGGTTTCCAGTTCCAGCCTTCAGTATGGTTGTTCCTGGTGTACCAACTCGGACAGTTTGAGGCTGACCTGGAGTCACTAAAATGAAAAGAAAATGCATGTGTGTATATGTGTAAGTGAAATTTACTAATGTATATATGTACACGTTTAAAGGTCATAGATTGGTTCTATGTACTTTGCTAATGACATAAATCTGCTGTAAACATTTGTGAACTATTCTTGTCAAATTAAAAAAAAAATCCGTTTTTTAAATTTACAAATAAACTGACATATTTTCTAAGAATTACTCTTCAGATTTCCAAATTAGAAATGTTCACTTGTATAACAGATATAAATTCATTAACCTACCTTGTTGGATTTTAGATCCTTGCATTGGTGAAACCTTCATTCCTTGTGATGTTACCATGGTTGGAGTTACCACTTTGATTCCTGACACTGGTGTGGTTGTAGCTGCTGTTGTTGCACCAGGAATTTTCTGAGTTGCTGCTGCTGCTGCTGCTAGTGCTGCAATACCTGTCATCTGTCCACCAGCCTGTATAAAATAAAAATGATTCATTTTAAAATCACAGCAGAGAACAAATGTGAATACATTTCCTAATTTTCAAAATTTCTACTTACAAATCAATAATATTTTTCATAATAGCATCTTTGTTTATACAATGTAATTAATAAATTAAATTAACACAATCAGAATACCTTTAGACACATTAACAAATTTGAAGGTTGTAATTAGGCATTAAAACTGAGGATTTTAATATTCTCAAGTTTTATATTATAATGCATTTTACAGAACTTTCTTATTATTTAATTTTTCTTAAAAAAAAAAGAAAAAAAATTTAAATCTCACAGTTGTGGTAATTGTTGACTTTTGGCCCATGTTAATTATTTGGGGTGTGGCAACTCTTAGGCCTGTAGAAACAGGTGTGACCGTCATGGGAACCTTTGCTCTTGGAGTAGCTGTCACTAAAATTAAATTTTTAACTTATTAACTTATTACAATGCAACTCATTTTTCTTTTAAAATGAAAAATGTAAGTGTGGTTGCTATTTAATATATATATATATTTATATAATATTTTTATAATAAAACTCCTGGAATGCATGCTGTAAATGATAAACAATGAAATATACTTAAAAAAATCAACACATTTAAATTTAGATTATAAAATTACTAATAACTGATATGGGCATCAAATATTTAACTAATATGTGAAATGACAACAACAAAGTAATAACAATGTTTAATACTTGTAGACCTTATTTGTTCAAAAATATAGCAGTGGAAAATTTTACTAATATTAGTTTTGAATACAATGAATTTTAAAACTAATTTATATATTCATGTTTTGCGTGCTGTTTTGAAACATTCAGAATGAATATTTTTGTATTTTAAAAAGTTATATCAGTTTTTAAACAAAATATTTTAATTTATTATCAGCTGAAACAGACAAGACAATTGTTAATGAAGAAGAATTATAACAAATATCAAACAAAAGTTAACTATGAATAGTTGTGATTTTTAAGGAAAATACAAAGTAACATTACATTCTCATTTCATCTTTTTTTAATAATTTGTTTGAGGTACAGATTAATATTACTGAGTGTGCTTTCTGTTGCCAGTAATTAATAACTAACACATAAAAGGTATTTTTATTGTCTACAGGAATATGAGATTCTGAACCTGAAGAGACAACTGAGGTTTTCTTTCTTAGATATGAACAATATAAAAAGCATGCATTAGATATCTTAAATTAATATCATAATAAAAACCATTAACACATTATATCATTTCTAAATTACATGAAGAAGAAAAAAAAGATAAATTCCATTTTTTTAAAAAACTGCATTTGAAATCACCTGTGTTATTATATTCAGGTAGGATGGGGAAGAGAATTTAAATTTAAAAAAAAAAATGGATTTTAAAACATGGCCTAAAGACAAAAAGTGCAAATAATCTGATATCCTGAAACCAAATTTTATAAATTAAAAACAAATGAATCAACAGAACAATTTCAAAGAAAACAGAAATTAACATTTTAATATTTGTTAATTTCAGTTAACCATATAGCTAGTGTGTGCATGAACATTCCTATAACTAGACTATGAGCTACAAACGGTGACATGCAAATCAGCCTCTGTGAGAAAATTATTTAATAGTGAAAGTTCTTTTTTTTTTAGAAACTAATAATGAAAAAGTTATACACACATACATATATTTAAAAAAAAAAAAAAAATACTTAATAACTTTAAAATTGGTAAAGCTAAGATTTATTCATGTTGAATATCAAATGATTTTAAATTATGGAATATAATTTTATTTAAAATGACAATATTAGGTAGGGTATATTGTTTGTCAAGAGCCTTAAAACATTTATTTACTGAATGTTTAAAAATCTTCCATGCAAAATTAGGTAAATTTACAAAATACAAATAACAATTTAAAAATATAGAACTGAAATAAAACAACTTCAAAAATACAACAATTATTTTTGAACAATGAATAAAAACAAACATTCTCAAGACAATATGAATTACATGCATGACATTTTTAAGATGCATTGCCAATATAGCAATAATATGCCAGCATATAACTGAAGCACTTTTCAGCCACAAAAATAAACACTTTCAACTGATGTGTACTTAAAAAAATACCTCTAATAGTCTGCGGGGAAGTGAGAGCTATAGATGTTAGGGCACCAGAACCAATGGTTCGAATTTGCCCTGCTCCTGCTGGCAAGATCAAAATAAAGATGAAAAAAAAAAAAAAGAGATGAAAAGTTGATGTTTTAAAATGATGAAAATAAAAAGAAACATTCAATGGAATGGGAAAGCAATTAATATTTCTAAAAAAAAGAAGAAAAAAAGTCATTCATTGTTTACTATCATTACAACCTTAATACAAAGGATTAATAAAAAACCATTTCAAATTACAAAAAAGTCCCTTCTAAAGGAATGATGTTAGTAGATGGTGAACAAAGATTTAAAAACAAAGAAAAAATAAAAATGAATAAATAAATATTAATTTTAGACAGTCTTCCAGTTAATATCATCTGTGTCTTCCTGAAGTAAAACCAAAGCAAATGTTTGCAAGGGCTAACTGTAGTATGTCTCTGAAGCAGATAAAAAATACAACTTACCTACAGGTGATCGTATAATGGGTGCTTGCTGTAACGTTGGCGTTACTGGTTTAACAAGGGCACTGGAGGTGGGCACAGCCGTTGGTGTCATAGCATGTGATGGTGGGAGATCATACTTCTGTAGCTGCAGAAGATAGGCGTCAGCTGTTGGCACAGCACCCCAGCACACCTCAAGTGTGTTTGTACTTGCACGCACTAGCTGAACACGAGACGGTGCTGGTGGTTTCTCTGTGAATTTAATACACACATAAATAATTCATTAAGTTGACAACATCTTATAAGCTCATTTCTCATTTCTTCATAACTGTAATTAAGGATAAAGCACAGACATAGTTTTACCAGAATTGTACATTCTAAGGTATAAGAAAATAAGTTGATACTTTAATGTTATCCTTTGATGTAGCATAATTTGTTTTATGAAATTACGAGATCAGAAAATCAGCAAATAGTGGAAACAAAATGTGTTGAAAATATTTATAAACTTACCCGTTTCTAAGAACCACAAATCCTTGAAACACACCTAAAAATATAAATAAATATATTATACTTAAAATGTTTCTGCTGTTTCTTCATGACAGTGAAAATATGCTAAAATAAAAAGGATAATATTTAAAACAAAACATCACATGGAATTTCTTTATAATTATTGCAAATGTATATGCTGCAAATGAATACCTGGTTGTTCCAAGCTTTGCGATAGCCATCTCTGCCACTCCAGATAAAAAGTCGAGTGTTGATTGCAACACTGCAGTGACCAGCTCTAGCACGAGGAAGAGCATCTTCAAACACCTCCATGGCCAGTGGCTCCCATGTCATGGTTTCTAAGAAAAATCAAATAAATATTGTAGAACTTATGTTATATGCATAATAATAATAATAAAACAAAAATAGAAAATCAAAAAAATTCTGCAAAATATTTGTTAAATATTATTCTATTTAACCAGAAATATATTTATATCAAATCCATTTAATAAAATAATTCAGATGGAAAATAATAAAAAGTACTAGCCAGAAAATTAGACTGAAAAATACACAAAAATAAAACTTACCAAGATTAAGAGAAGCCAGAGTGTTTGTACATTTCCATTCCTTTTCATGTGTGGCTACTTTGACATCATCCATAACCAGAGGGACCCAGCCGCCAAACACAAACATTCTATTTCCAATGACTGTTGCTGAATGGAGACTTCTTGGCAATGGAGGCATCCCTTGGACTATAGGCTTTGTCCATGTTGATGTGTCTAGTGAAGCAAAAATGTTAAATAAATTATTAATTAGAATTTTACAAATAATATGGAGAATAACTATCTTTATTTATTATTACAATTATTATTATTATTATTTTTTTTTTTTTTAAAGAAATGATAATTGCCACTGGTTATTTTTAATATGAAGTAACTGAATTACCATAAACCTGAACACATCCACAAATACCAAAGCATGAATTACTCTAAATACAAATCAAGTGTTAAAATTTGTTCATAGTCCAAACCAAATCATTTGTAACTAATAATTTATCATAAATGAAACAATCAATGCTTAATAATAAGCATAAAACTCACCAACTTCATACTGCCACAGATCTCCTAAACGACAACCACTCATGCCACCATATATGAAGAGCCGTGGATGTCGGCCATCTTTTCCAACATGTGCTGCACATGAATGAGATTCCCTTGGGGGTGGAGGCTGACCCACAGTGTTTGGAAGTTCCCAAGACAACTGATTGGAAAATGGCTTCAGTTCCAGAGCATAGATGTCATTCAAGTATCTGGTGGAATTAATCATTAAAATATTTTAAGTGATCATTAAGGTTATTATGTTTATATACTGCAGGATATCTCCAATTTGAAAGGGCAAAAACATTAATGGTTTTAAAAACTGTTGATAAAAAAAATTCTAAAATAGTACTATTTAATTAATTACATATATTAATATTTCAACTTAAGATATATAATCTGAACCAAGCAATACATACCTTGGTATGTTGTTCTTGGGATCTTCACTGTCATTTGCAAGACCTCCAAAAAGCCAGGCTTTGTTACCCAGTAATGTAAAACTGTGACCTGAAAAATAATGTAACAGATATCAGTCACAGATGAAAAAAAGATTTTAATTTCTGACTGTATAATTACATGTTTACTCACTGAGCCTCCTAATTCTCATCCATATTAATATATTTCTTGCTAAGATTAAATCTTCTCCCATGCATCATAATTTCTGATAACCAGTCACTGGGAATACGTTTCAAGCAAACTTGTGTAACTCAATCATGTACTCTAATCACTGAGTGATAACGTATTTCACCACAATTAAAATAAAATAAAGCAGAAAACAGCAATTCAAAAAAATACTTTCTCCTCTATAAAACAGACCACAAAGAAAAGTAAATGGTTTTAAAAATTTAATTATAAATCGAAAACCACAAAATTTAAGAAATTAATAATAAATAATATTAATTATACACATTTAGTTTCCATTCCTTTCTTTTAACACAAATGAAATGTACTGACTCAATACTATAAATAGCTTACCCAGTCGAGGACAAGGAGGTGGTCCATTTTTAGGAGCTTTTGGTTTCAGCCGCTTCCATTCCCATCGACTGGCCTGCAATTCATACAGCTCATTTGAATATTTGCCATATTCCACCATACCACCAAATATAAGAATACGAGTGCCGTCGCACACAAATCCGTAAGCAGCACATCCTGGGGGAATGTCACCACGCACTGCTGGAACAAACCACTGATTTGTGGCTATAAAAAAAAAAAATAATAATAATAATAACAAAATATATTAATTACATCATAAATTAAAAAAAAGGAAAAAGTATTACCTATTTTAAGTCAGTATAAACCATAAAATTATCAACTATTTTTTTTTACAGAGAAATATTTTGTGCACCAGAATAACATTAAAATCACCATTGCCACATAAATAATAGAACATGGAAATAACAGTATTTAAAACTGTATGTGTGTATGTGTGAATATATTAGAAGTATACTAATTATAGAATGCTTACTTAAAACACATCTACACATTTCATGGTCATATTTTGGTTTACAATGTTTATAATAAAAAAGATAGTTATTATTTAATCAATATTTATATGAGTGTCAAATGCTATTTTTATCTGTCTTCGTTTCACTGCAGCAATAAAATGAATGAACATTTAAAACATTTTTATATTTGTCAAATTTAATTTTTAGTGCATTTATCATATACTATTTTGGCAGAATTAGCTATTTGTAGATATTTAAATTCTAGTGGCTGAAAATTAATGTATGTATGCAAAATATTCCTGAATGATGTTTTTTAAAACTAAATTTATATATATTTTATAAATAAATTCCAAAAATATAGACAATTTTATCAACATTATTTGGGATCAAAGAAACTAAATAAATAATACAAATAATATATTATATATTTTTATTAAAATGACGTTAATTATCACATATTTATAATTATATATATTGTTAAAATTAACATTTTAATTTAATAAAATATCATTTTTTTTTTCTCTCTCTCACACCAATATATCATTATATGGAACTAATTAACTCGTACATTTAAATGACGTTTATAAAATAAAACGGTCAAAAGTCCCGCGTTTGCGGTAATGATTTTATACCTTTGCCAAACGTATTTCAGCTATTTGCATAACTGAATCAGATAATAAAATATTATAAAATAAAATACTGTTTGTCGAAAGGATTAACAAAAATATAAAAATAAACTAAATTTTTATTTTAAATATTTCGTCTTGAAAATGGCCCGCAACAGAAGATCTCGTAGGCGGGATTTGGATTGCGCGCAAGACGCCATTATGGCGGCTAAATTGGGTAATGTACAAGCAATAAACAATTAAGCAAAGAAACTATAAAAAGCTCTTACTTAAAAACAAATATAAAATAAAAATTCAACTATATTTTTTTTTATCAAATTGAAACGCATGTTAATACTATCAACAGATAAACTATTTAGGTTTTCGGCAATTCCCAGATATAGGGCGCCGCCATCTTGATTTATTCTCCGATTGTAAAATCTTCGAAACGAAACAAAATTACTGAAATGCTTAAAAATAATACATTTAAGAACCACGACAATGTTCTGAATCAAAATTAATTTACACTTTACAACATGATATCACGATTGATCAACCTGTCACTGACGACGCTATTTTTTTTCAACCGATAACAAAAAGTCGCCATTTTAAGAAATCCATGGGTTTGACAGCTACTTACTAGTATTGTAAACATGAAGTTCATCAACGATCCCTTCATTGCCACCACCAAAAACGATCATTAAATCTTTAATTGCAACTGCTCGATGTCCATGTCGTGGCCTAGGACAAGGTCCTGTTGTGTTTGTTACCCGCTTCCACTTCAATATGGGTGCCGCCATATTGAAATTACCCACAATGCAGAAGTAAAAAGAGGAAGTACCCGGATGCAAAAACAAAATTTGCATATCACGTGAAATAATGAGTAGACTGGTTTCAAAGTTATTGTCTGTTTCTATTAGGTAGCGTATCAAATTATAAAATGTTAGTTAGACGTGTATGTTATATCGGTACATTTCGTATAATTCCGACAACTTATTAACTATCGGAAAATGTCACTTCGCTGAAAAGGGCGATGTATTCCGAATCAGGCAGAGTATTTCGGAAGCGAAATAAAAAAAAAATTCCACTTTGGAGAGCTGTCCTAAATAAGGTTAGAGGATATCGTTCTGTATAGTTATACGTTATTATTCTTTTAAAATAAAAACTGGAGTACACACATAGATACACACGAAATCACAGGGTAGTGTTTCCCATTTAGTATCGGAATATTATATAATATATAGCTCAGTGGTTAGAGACACAGGCACTGAAAAAATACTCATCCATCCCTGCAGGTTTATATTTTATTGAATGCTGTAACTTTTCTCTTTGAGAAATTTATCATTATGAGTAAAATATCTACTAATACAAATTAGTCTAATTAAATTATCAAGGAAATTGTATGCCTCTCACAGATTTAACAGTAGACAGTATAGTAATTAATAAGTTATTATTTAAAACATCAAACACTATTTCCAAATGAATCCAGTGAAAGAGACATTCAGATTGTTGATGTTTTTAATAATAGAAACTAAATACACAGATAGTTTACATAATTTGGATTAAGTGACTGTGTGACACCTTTGGATTCCTCAGTCTGTACATTTAGTGTGTTTTGTTGATCCCAGGATCAGATATTAAAAAAAAAAAAAAAATTGTTATTGTAAATTAATAACTGACTTAATTTTTTTTGTTCCTCAGGTTTTTAACATTTGGACAGAATAAAATGTAACAAGAAATCTTGTAATCTTGAAAGCCATGATTTTACTGTGGAAGGCCATTGCCACAGTAACACTTTTCAGTGCTGCTATCTCATGGTTAATTTACCAAGGTTTTTTTATCTCGGTTCATGTCAATCTTGGTCTTCACCACTATGCAGAAGTCTCTTCACTACACGGGATATTTCCACCATGGATCAAAATGCCTTTCAACACCATGGTCAACGTTGGCTACATCATTGTTGGAGCCTATTGGTGTGCTGTGACAACAGTGGCAAGAGAAAACAAATTTCTCAATGACTTTGAAGCTTACATGTTTTACCTGTTTAATGTGATGAGTGGATTGTATGGTGCAGTGCAGATGTTGAGAATTATAATCCAGAAACAGGAATTTGCTGTCTTGGATCAATGGTGCACACTGCCATTTTTTGCCATGGTGTTAATATGGTCGTTAAATCTTGTCTATGGTTGGAATCCAACAAGATCTCTCAGTTTGATGCTTCTCTCACTGTCAAGTTACAGTCTGACATTGCTGTCTCCTGTAGGGTTTGAGATGGTTCTCACTATTCACATAGTGGCTGCAGTGGCTGGAGGTGTCATTGCTTACAAGAAATATCCAGATGAAGACGCTCAGTTCTATTTCGTCATGGCTGTAATGAGCTGTGCTGGGTTTGTTGGATTAAAACTTCTGGATCTGAAATTACCTCAGTATCATGACTTCTTCAAATACATCTCAGGTCATTTTCTGTCTAAAATAGCAGACATATTGCAAATTCATTTTGTTAATGGATATTTTCAGACCTTAATTATTCAGAAGATAATTGCAAACAGAAAAAGTAAGACAGTTAAACAAGACTGACTGGATTCTGCTTAATGTATTATGCTGTGATTTCTGCAATTAATGCTTCTAATATGACACTGATACTGTATAGGAAATAATAACAATTAATAATTTCGGTCATATATTAATAAACTTACAGTTGTATGAATATATTCTCATTGTATCAAGTTCAAGTGCTTGTATATATGTATTTCAATTTTTGTTAATTTTGTACCAGCATCAAAAATTATACTTAATTGTTTTTAAGATATGTTTGTTAGTTTTTGAAATATGGTAATTTTAATCATTTTGCATTGTTTTACATTATAACTAATATAATTTAGCCCTTTTTAAAATAAATCTTGGAAATATATTGTATGAACTCACAAGCTCTTCTTATACATAACAAAATCTTAAAATTGTATCATGGAAAATTTTCAAATGGATCTCACTGAAGATATCATACTGAAACTCTGCACAGTAAAAGTGCTTACAAAATGGTATAAAATTCATTGATTTAACAATGTTACCTGCTATACTTAAAAAATTGTTACAAATAGAATGCATATAACACATTGATCTAACACATTCTTGGATGTTAAAACCATTATTTCAAGATTGTTCCTCCTTTCTTTGTATGCATATAGGAGCAGTGTATTCAGCTGTAGCAGTGAATCCATTAATGATGAACAAACAGTACCAAAAAATAGCAATTTAACACTCCAGGTTCATTCTTTGTTATCAGATTGAAACCAGAACTAAAAACATAGTCCATTAAGACTATCAGTGTCAGAAGATGATGAAACTGGAAATAATGACTATTCCAGACTCAGTGGATGATAGCTCTATCACAGAATACACCAACCCAAGTTCCTTGACCAGAAAACCAAAACCTGCTTGCAATTGTTTTGCACAATTTATTACAAATATGTTCCATCATAATTAACATTACCATACATTTTTTCCAAACATGTAAAGTACTAAACAATATGAAAATCATTCAAATAAATATTTTGTTTATGAGAAATTTACATGAAGAAATTATGTCCAGATTAATAGTGAAGGTACACTGATATTAATACAACTCAACACATTTTACAATAAAATCCAGTCTTTCTGTGATATTCACTGTATCATGTTGAAAACTGATGTGACTGAATTTATTACATTTCAAAATTAAACTACATATGTTTTAATCTTCTAAGTCAGATTCAGGACCACCTTCACTTGCAAATACTGGCACCTTAGTCTTGGGCACATCCATGTTGCCTGCAAGACTGTCAACACCACACATCAGAAACACCAGCCAGATATTTCTTCAAGTCGACTGCCTTTTCATCATCTGACAGTTTTGCAGGTTTCAAGAGGTTTTTTCTTGCTCCATAGAACACCTTTGTGGTATTGAATTTTCTGCATTTAACCTGATTTTGCTGCAGTTTTTGTGGAATATTTTTTCAATAAAGTGTCAACATCATTCCGACACAAGTGTGGGCTGCCTTGTTTCACAAATTCAGATAAACCTGACTTTTGTTTTATCACCTTCTTCCAAATGACTAAGAACAGCTTTCTCCACATCTTTGTGTTTTTGTCTCTAAGTTTGACTTAGACATGGATAGCAGATCTTTCTGTTCAACTGCTGTCTTGTTATGAAACCATGACAACACTGTTTGGTTGCATGACACCATGTTTGTGAAGCTTCTTTAACACAGAGGCATAACATTTCACAGACAAACTGTAATCCAAGTCACCAAGGTTTTGTGACAGTTCCTCATCTGTACAGATTTAAATTTATTTTTTATTTATTTATGTAGTGTGGTAGTTATTTGGCTCAGCCTTTTGTGCATTTTTGTTACAATAGTTCAGCTGATTACCTACAATATACAATTTTTAAAGTGATAAAACAGAAATGTACGTGTCTTTTGACTGTTGTGGTGAAAGTTATTTATATTTATATCTAAATAAAATAAATAATTTTGTTCACAATTCTTTTATGAAATGAGAAAAGTGATTTGTATTACTTTAATGAACATTAGAGTGTTTCCAAATATTTGGATTTATCCCCCTTGCTCTTAAATAAAGCCTGGCATTTATGTAGAATATGAATGCACATTATTTATTTATTTTTTTATTATTTTTATTTATTTTATTTACAGTCATCTTAGATAGTATGAATTAGTATACAATATATATTTTATTGTTGTTGTTGTTGTTTTGTTTGTTTAATTCATACTATCTAAGATGACTAAATAAAATAAATAAAAATAATAAAAAAATTATTATATATTTCAGCACATTTATAAAAACTATTATTATGAATTAAACAAACAACAAATATATATATTATACATTTATTTATTTAATAATGTTTAGGCACATTTATAAAAACTATTATTTGTCTTGTATAGCTAAAGAAATTTAAAAATTTTTTTTTTTTTACATTAATGGTTATTAATAAACCGCTTTTCATTCAAGTCTTATACAAATGAATTTTATTACTGATGTCGATCATCAATTCTTTACATACTTAACATTGTTTGACACATGGGAGTCATTTTCAAACTGTTTTCGTTGTTTAAGTGAAAGGAAACTGAATGGGTTACTGTTCATTTTAATAGAAACTTATATCTTTTTATGAGCATATTTATAGAGATATCAGTTAATGAACACTGAATAACAGTAACAGAAAACAGTTAATTTAATGAGCTATCTATGAGTATTCAGCCTGTATTTTATCATGTCTTGAGCAAGTTTACTGGCTGCTGCCTTATAGGCTGCAGTATTATGTAATAATAATTAAGAAATGGTTAACTGAGAACAGCTCACTTGGGATATTGAATTCTCAGTTGAACTTGTCTCATTCTGTACTAGAACTACATCTTCATGGCCTTACATAAGGATCATTAAGAACTGGCTAATTTGTAACAGTCTTTCTAGGAACATTGCATCAGCATTGTTATAGGTAAGGACTGCTATTTCAAATTACCAATCAGTTATTGAGAAAGACCTGGAATTGATAATGGACCATCTAATAGTACTGAACCTAGCATTACTTGTAGCAATTTATCAAGAACTGCAATACCAGATAATACATTAGCTGCTGAGAACAGCTTGAAAAATGGAAACATCCATCTAAAAGTATTAAATGCACAACTAATTACACTTCCAGTAAATAACCTATCGATTAAGCTACATGTTACCATTTTGAAAAATGCCGATACAAAAATGGTATCAAATGCAAAGAAGCAAATTAATTATAATCCAACAGGTTATTGTTTGGTTCCATTGAAGTATAGTATCAATGTTATAATGAGAGCCTAAGAAATGTAATCAAATTCCCTTTAACATAAAAAAAAAAAAAAAAACATAAAAAATAACAATAATAATAATTACTCGCCCTCAACAAACTATGATAATACAACAATAAAAACCAGACAGGATACTTGATTAAAAGGTTTATTGCATAATAACAATCTTGATTAACAACACACCATTCCATTTGAAAAAAAATAAACATAAAACAACAACCCAGTTTACATTTGTGACCTATAATTAATCGTGTATTTTAGGTAATATTTTTAGTTTCATTTAATTTTCATCAAAATACATTAGTGCTTTTGCATTTGAATGTATTTGGAATAACTTGATTATGGTAGAAAGGACTATTAACTAATTTGGTATTTGTTAAAACCATTCACCAATATGATTATCACACACATACACAAAAAAAACCAAAAGATAACAAACTTTTAAAATCAGTATTAATGTATTTGGAATGCTTTGTTGTTGTTTTTTGTGATAAAAAAATAATAATAATAAATAATAAAAAATAAATAAAATAGAAGAAAAGAAAATGTGTATTTGACAATTAAAATGACAGACTTCTTTGAAAAATGCAAAATTCATTTTGGTACCTGTACTCACAATAACACATATTGTTATCTTGTTTTTCACATTAAAAAAATAAACAACCAAAGTAATGTTTGAAACTTTCATCCTTTCATTTTTAATTTTATTAAAAATGAAATTTCATTTTGTTTTTTAAAATTCAGTTATTTTCGTTTAGTATGACTGTTCACATTATTACTTTAAACTCCTAAATTTGTAATGTTTTAACTTTCATTAAGAAAAAAGGAAAAGATAATCAGTTTTGCTCAGCCTGTAACTGGGTTGACTTTCTCAAGCATATCACATTCCTTTAAACAGATAAAAATAGACTCTTGTTTATATAAAAGGCTAAGTAAATATTTTTTTAAAGCATATATTGAAAAATAAAAATAAAAAATTAAAATTATACTATTTTGCACATCAGTTATTGTTTTTTTTTAATAAAATATAAATTTGAATTTATGTTTTTTTTTTAGTTGCCTGTAATGTCCGTCTATTGAAGAATGTATATAGTATTTAAATTACTGGTACAAGGTATTAGTTCATTTTTAACATGTACATAACAAAAAATTTACCTGTGCAGGTGAAAAGAAAGAGAGAGTGTTTGTGTAAGTGTACTCCTTGTATACTTATAAAGGTATATTTTTTTGTCATGTATGTTAAACATGAACCAGTACAGATGGTTTCAACTTACTCAAGGTTATAGAAAATGTAGTTCACTGTAACAGGAGAAAGGTGTTTATGTGAGCTAAAGGTATACAAAAATATAGTGAAATAAAATCTCATCAATAGTATTTTATTTCACTGTAACAAAGTATTCTAGATACATGAATATATCAACATACTTTTAAAAAAAAAAAAAGATTAAAAAAGCTTTGTGCTATGTCAATTTGTAAAATAATAATAATTAAAATTAAAAAAAAAAAATCTTATATATATACATATATAAAATATAATTAATTTCAAGCACAAGATACATAAATGTATTAGCAATAAGATAAAATATTTTGAAATAAGTATCCCATTTTTTCTGCAATATATAAAAATATATACAAATCAATAAAAGTGGCATCATTTAACCCATTGATACTTTTCAACTGCCCATACAATACCAATGTAGGCGAGACTGATTTCTTCTTCATGGCTTCTGCACTCCCTATTATATATTAAATTGTTATAAACAGCAAATGTAAATATACATTTAATATCTAAGTATGCATCTATGCATATATAAGCAATATTATATTTATTAAATTTTTAAAAATACCAAAAAAAATGGCAGTTCAAAAGATGTTACACTGAAGGCATCTTCCTAAATGAGAAATGTTAAATTTATAAAACAGAATTTCTTTTCTTTTTTTAATTACTAATTGTCAAATGAGCTTTTAAATATTTTAATATATATATATATATTTTTTTTTAATTGGTTTTATTACAAAATTAATAACCACACACATTTCATAACTTTTTTAAACAATTTTTGATTTCACATTTCAATTTTCACACACAAAATAACAATTCTTCGATGGCATGAATACTTTAACAGTAATAATCTTAACAGAAAATGTTACAAAACAAAACATCAGTGAGGAAACTATTCAAGTCCATCTAACCAGCAAATTTAATATTATTTAATGTTCTTGTATCAATAAAATATGTTTTACTACTAATTTATGAACTGGAAGACAAAAACATTAAATAATATAGTGTATCTGTCAGGAGGTTTTCATATATAATTTGATGTCAATTTCTATGACAAAAGGGGAAACAACCCAAACTTTCTGCACTGTTACAATTATTAAGTATGGGGAAGACACATTTTTTATTATTATTTTATTTAATTAAAAAAAAAAAAAAAAAAAAAAAAAATTAAAAAAAAAGAAGATAAATATGTTGCACTTAATCTATGAAGGCACTTGAAAACATGACAATGTTTAAACTTTAAAAAGTAAATTGTTTTAAAACTAAGGATCTTGCTGAAAACAGTTGAAATATTAAAATTAAAAGAAATGTAAATAAAATCACAATCATATCACATTGTCACGTATTAAAATAGTGTACTTTACATTTTATACATAAACAGATATAATTATGCGAAATCGGTGATCAGTAATAACACACACACAGACAACAAGCAGACTAGAGATCATTACCTCTTTCCTTAGCGTTTCAATTAATCACAGATTCCTGATGTCAGCACTTCTTATAATAAAAAATTGTAAAAACTAAACATGTAACTAATTTCCAAAATTAAACCAAATAAATATTTTAGTCATCAGTTATACTGAGGGAAAAAACACCGTTAAAGCAATGACAAATCAAAATAAAGCTTTGGTGCAACATAATCAGATATTGAATTTTTACAAAAGTGAAAAAGTTAACACGACAAATTGTAAGATTTATAAAAAAACAATGAATGTAATGACTTATAACAATAACATTATGACACCTGTAAAACTTATTTTAAAATAGGATTTTAATTATAATTATCCCATTTTAAAATGGCACACAATCGTTCTCCCATTTTGAAATGGTACACATATTAATCATGGTTATGCTTTACACCACATATGCAACACATTCTAAAAATTGAATAACTGAATTAATTAAATTAACTGAATAACTGAATTAACTAAAATAGGACTTTTCTGAAAGCTAACATGAAAACTGACAAATGTTTTTTTTTTTTAATTAAGAAAACATCTTTAGAAGAAAAAAACAAATAACTTGACAAAAAAGGAAACAAACAACAAAACCCAAAGGAAACAGCTAACAACTTCATACCACCAATTCTTTTTCCACTGATAAATGAACACTGATTAACAAAAACGTGCAGATAAAACACTAATTAATCATAGAGAAAGTTTTACCCTTAACCATAAAACAAAACGATAACAGTAATAAAATGTGAAACAATGCCTATCAAAAAAAGTAAACTAATTATATATATAAAATAAAATTTTAGAAAAAAACCCAGAGAAAGCCATCTAAACATTCCACAAGCCACATTGCTCAAATTAATTTTCTGTTAGCTATTCATGATGAATAAAAACGGTGCAACAATTAAATTCCTGAGATATATGAAATAAAATATTTATCACTTCTTGATTAAATGCATAGTTGTAAACATATATATTTTTTTTTGCATAATTAATATATTTTAATTAGTAAAAAAGCATTAAGAGAATTAAAATGTGTCATAAAATAATCTATGAACTATATTAATTTAAAAAAAAAAATTTTGGGTGAGAATGCCACATATGGTAAAAACTTAATAGTACCCAGAAAAACTATTTAAGTCAAAAATTATTTTCAATCTTTCAGTTAAATCTACATGTACTTTCAATTTAAAAAAAATAGAAAATTTAATGTCGTAGTAAATCTTTTTAAAAATCAGTTTTATTATAAAACCCAACATATGTTATACTTTAATTCTGGGGAAAAAAAAAAAAAAAAAAAAAAGAGAGAAAAAAGGGAGAGAAATCACATCTGAGTACTAACAGTTTTATGTCAAGGAAAGTGGAATGTTGAGCAGAAATAAAAAGAAATTTAAAAAAAATGGAATAACTATGAAGTGTTAAATCTAACAGTTCAAAGTTACACCATAACATCAAAGTCCTCTCAGAGTCTATATACAAATTAAGTCAGTGATGATAAACTTTATGAATTTTGTCTAAAGGAGATTAAAATGTTTTTTTTTTTTTTTTATCTAACAGTTATTATAATGAATCAAAAAAAAAAAAAAAAAAACGATTTATAGAGACTATCGTATTTTTTCTTCAATAACAAGTGGTCTTTATAAAAGGGTTAAAAATATTTTTGAGTGCATTCTGTGCCTTTTATTTACCAATGAAAATTATTAAAATATCAATATTATTTTTTTTATTTAAAATATATTAAAAAACCAACACTAAACATAACTATTATTTTAAAAATCAAGAGAAATAAAATTTTGAAAAGGATTGCACTTTATGACATATACATTCCACATGAAAAATATCTGTACTTTAACATATTTACATATACATTTTATGACACAGAAGAAGTGAAAGCCCAATATCCTGATTCTGATTATGTAATTATTCAAACACTATTAGTGCACCAACATTCAATGTACGTACATCAGTTTACCAGCACTATATTATAAAGATTTTAATTATTATAAAATCGTTGATGTGTGGTCCCTAACTTACTAATCCAAATTTAGGTTTGAAATACAAAAATAACACATGCCCACATAACATATTACATGAATGAAAAAGTACTGAATAGATACAATATTTAAATTTATCTGGTAGAAATTAACACATTGAAATAATATCTGTTTTCAGAATACACTAAAATATTCAGTAAAATTACCCCTTCTATTTTCACTCAGTATTCAGTAAAATTACCCCTTCTATTTTCACTCAATATTCAGTAAAAATTACCCCTTCTATTTTTACTCAGTTTTTAGGAAAATTACCCCTTCTATTTTTACTCAATTTTCAGTAAAATTACCCCTTCTATTTTTACTCAGTTTTCAGGAAAATTACCCCTTCTATTTTTACTCAATATTCAGTAAAATTACCCCTTCTATTTTTACTCAGTTTTCAAAAATTATTCAGTTTTCAAAAATTACCCCTTCTATTTTTACTCAATATTCAGTAAAATTACCCCTTCTATTTTTACTCTGTATTCAGGAAAATTACCCCTTACACCATCATTAAAATATTCAGGAAAATAACCTACTATCCAACATTCAGTAAAACCATTCAGATATTTTATCTGTTTTATCCTACCAAAGAAATGCCTCAAAGCTCTGGCAGTTTACTAACACAGAACATTCTCTAAGTGAATATCACCACAGTACTTAATACAATAAATTACAAAATACTTGCCTAATAACAATTCACAAAGTATGCTTAATATCTAAATGATACACAGCAGTATTTAAAAAGAGAGTAACATTTATTTAAATTATTTTTACACACTTCCAAACTGAACAGATGTTGCATTCTTTACAGCTACAGATTTCAATCAATAAACAACTTCTCCTTTAAAAAAAAAAAGGAATGTGAATCTGATACAATAAAATATCACTATGGAATACATTTATCAGAGAGACCAGTTAGTTACTATATATATTTATATACACATACATAGATACATATATATAACCCTGTTATTTTACCTTTTACTAATAAAATAATTTGAATTTGAAACTCTATATATCCATTAACCTGAAGACAAATTTATGTTAACCTGACAACATAAAAACAACTGCAAGTATGAGCATCACATGGTTTGAGTACTTATTTATATTAACAAACATAAATATACAACACAAGGGATTCAAAAACAATGATTATTATTTTAACTTTTTTTTCTCAAAACTTCATCTCTCATACATAAATTTACCTTTCACACAGGTGTCTGTAATTGCAGATAGAGTACAACAGTAAGGTAGGTCTCAATGATTACTTTATACTACAGTTAGTAAATTTACAATGTCAACCATTTGAATATTAATTCTCTCACATACTACCGTTTCATGTGTGCGTTTTTTTTTTTCACTTTGTTTTTATTCTTTTTCTTTTTTTTTAAATTTCAGGGTTATTTTTAGTTAGTAAGTACAGACAATGAATGCTTCTGGAAAGAACAGAACTAATTTGTCAACAAGTGGACATGTGCGCTTGGGTAATTATAAATCTGGTGGGTACAGCTAGACAGACAGCACCAAAACTTATAATACTGAAATATTTACAAACCCTAACTCTATCAGTATTAACATTTCATTTTTTTTTAATTACATTTAAAAGAAACAGTTTAAAAAAAAAAATAATAATAATAAAAAATTTGTATTATAATTAAAGATGCAAAATTAAACAGCCAATTATTCTAGAGTTCAATAAAATGGCAGAAGTTTAAAAAAAAAAAAATAATAATAATAAAAATAAAAGGTAGAATCTAATCTTTTAAAAGCCACAGAATTAAATACATTAACATCTTTTTTAGAGTCATTATATGATGTGAGTAAAAACCTATGAAAATTCTACAGGCTAAAGCCTGTTTTATTTTACATATAACTACATATATTTACAATACTTAAACACCAGCATTTAAGAAATAGAAGAAAACATTCTGTAAATTCAGTCCTATGCATTTTAAAACAATAGTAAAGTTCCTTTATATATGTATAAATAGACACATAGATTCTGTATAAAATTAATTTACATGATTTGACTTTTTATCATTTCTAGATTTTGTTGGCACACATTCACTGATAATCAGATACGTGGGTTAATTATCATAAAACATAATAAAAGGCAGAAATGATGTTAAATATAAAAGACAAATTAGATCAAATAGTTATTTCCATTATTCCAGTATCTATTTCAGTACATTTTTGCTTTTAAAATAAGACCAAAAAATGAACATATCTCAGTAATTTGTTTTTGCATACATTATTCTATCATACTCTATAGTTTTACTGAAAAAGGTCTCATGTGATACAGTGCAATCATGTTTAAGATGATTATTTCAAAGGTTAATTTCACAGTCTGTAAGTAAGTTAAAAATATTAAGAAATAAATTGTGAAAACACATTTTCTTCATACAAGTCATGATGACATTCTGATATATATCTCATATATATATATATATTAGTGATTGTTTTATTTGTTCTTAAGAGAAATCTTTACTAACAATAATGAATGACAATATTAGAAGTTTGCAAGAAATCATGGATGCAGATATGTAATTTTTATGTACAACTTGAAATCATGAAGAAAAGAAAAAGGCAATTTCTATGAACTCTTTAGATTTGTTACGTCATTATTTACTTTCTTATTAACAAAGAATTGTGTTTAAAAATAAATAAAAAATTCACCAGGATGTGTATTAAATAGTGTTAAATTGTTTTTTGTATGACTATAAGTGTAAGGTATATTTAAAAAATAAAAATTAAAAAAATTAAAAATTAGTAATTGTGCTAAAATCACTCACATTCTGAATGTGAATTTTTAAAAATAGAAAACAAAAGAAACATGACTTTAAAACAATACTGGCTCACTTTCTGTGAAAGAAATTATGGAAATGTCTTTCTATTATGGACAAGTTCTTTGGATTAAAACAGAACTTTGATGTATTGAAAACAGTTCATCTTCTCAGAGAGATCAACAGGTTAAAAAAATAACTATCAAGTGTTATCACATTAACTGTTTAGTTGTTTACTTTCTTTCTTCTTCAGTTCTGTAAAATAAAGAAGATAAAAATCAATTTTCAAAAATGAAAAATGAAATGTAGGTGTGTGTGTGTGAGTACAAACACAAAACTTCATAAATGCAAAAATATTTCTCAAAACATAAAAAAAAAGAATTTGATTAAAAACAAAATTAAAGTTAAAATATTACTAATAAATACCAAAGTATACTCATAATTTTAATTTAAATAATCATTATAAAATACATTTTAGACAAATTATTATATATTTATGTAAGACAAAGTTAAAACTAATTTGTTATTCTATAATGAAGTTGAAAGGTACAGTGTGTTAAGACAAAGAACTAAAAACCAGAGACATGCATAGGACAGAGATAAAATGAAAAACATCTCCATCCCATTTCTCCTCCTCCAAACACCATGCTTATAAAACCTGGCAGTCTAAATTCCAAGGCTCTTAAATTTAATATTTAAAATTAATAAGGACCCAAATTCATAAATCCTTGCTCAGTTGTTTATTAAATACTAGTAAAGTTCATGCAAAGAGAACATTTTGTTTGGAATCTTATTTGCAATTACACATTTTGAGTAGTAATTAATTTTTTTTTTTTTACAGTTTATTAATAAAATAGTTCATTTTGAAAATCATATTTGTCTGGATTTTTATTGTTAATTACAATAAACAGGATGTCAAATAACTTTCTAAAGGAAGTCTTTACCATTATTCTCAACTGGTATATTTTATTCAGTAGGAATTTCACCATGCTAATAATAATGATCATAAAATTACAGAGGGTGAGCTGTATCATTGTGAATTCTATTTCTAATTATATAAACCAGTCAGTTTGATTACAAACCATCTTTTTACTTTTATAAAATATAAGCAGTTTCAAACCTAAACTTTAAAGAAAGATTGCAAATCTTAATTTGAAAAAAAAATATTGCAAACATTACTTTGTAAGAAAAAAAAAAGCAAAATGTAAAACTCATGCATAATGAGGAAATTAACTCCTGATAAAAGTGACAAATCTAAGATGCTCTAAGTAGTTAAGATGGTTTGGGAGGTGATACTGAACAAAATGTTCTCTGATGTTATAATCATGCAACATGCTTGTCACGTACAGATTATCCCAAACAAGATAAATACTTGTTTCCATTAAAATAACTTTAACACACCATCAACACACACACACACACACAAACGCCATGGCACCACACACACACACACACACACACACATTCTGAATATATTACTTTCATTTCTAAAGATTTATTTAAAATAAATGATTTGAAAGTTAAGGTTTATGTTTTATGTGGGTTGTATACTAATGCAACCTTGCTACAGTATAACCCATTGAACTGAGCCTTGAAATTTAGACCTTCGGTTTTATAATCAGCAACTCACATACGAAACACTGCTTACAAACTTGTGCTGTCAACTAGTGGAGCTCCCTGGAAAAAGAAAAAGAAATTATAAACCAAAACAAAAATATAAATAAATAAACATATAAAATTCTATCTATCTATCTGTCTGTCTATATACAAGTATGCATTACTGATCTAAACCTTTTCTTAAAATTATTTAGTGCATAAAGGAACAAAAACACTGAAGGAATTAAAAAAAATGTATTTCTGGTAATATTTATAAATTATAACCACAATTTATACTTTGTCACATACAAGTGTATGTTTGAAACTTAACAAGATTACCAGCAGTATGAAGAATTCATGGTTAACTGATAATTAAAACAAAACATTCATTTTACACTGATGGTAACAGAAGAAAGCATTGACAATGTCAACTTACAGCAGAGTTCAGGACATTCACTTCTGGAGTTTCCTCAGTGTCTTGATTCTCAGTTATTTCTACTGGGCTCTACACAGCCAAGGACAAATTATAACATCTTTTTAATTGTGATTATATACAGAGTATTTCATGTTCACAATCAGATATAAATTACATTGTCATCTTATTAAGCTATTATTTTTAGTAACAATGTAAGCTTTATTTGTTGTTATTTTTTCAAGGTCCTTTTAATAACCTTAAATTCTTCTGATCATTCAAATAGAAACCAAATTTAAAACAGTAAACAACAACAAAAAGCAACTGAAAAAGCAAAGAGAAAAATTCTTTAAGTTTCTGTTCCTGTTTTCTCTCAGATTTTATAGTGACACAAAAGAAGCATACAACTCAGATAGTTCAAATACTGATGAAAAATTATTTCTTTCCATTTATAACATTAATATTATTATTGTTTATTCGTGCAACCATTCTAGTAGAACGTACCTATATTATACTTACGTTTATTAATGTATATATGCCTATGTCATAGATTATCCATAAATTTTACAATTTCTTTAACTAACTCTGTACTGACTTATCACTGTCATGGTAATTGTAAGCCACATGAATGAAAGTGTTTGTATTTACCTCACTGTCACTGATTGATTTGAACTTGTGTGACTGCAGAAGAGTGAGAACAGCATCGTGGATTGTCACAAACAGCCCCTCCCTGTCCTCCTCTGTCTTGAAGTATCCAGTCTTCTCCAGCATCTGTCTAACTCTGCCTGTAAGGACAACATTAAAATATGACAGCTTCTGAACAGTAGCATTTGTTGCAATATTAATATATACTATATAAATAGAGCTTTTAGATAAATTTGTATATATTGATACTAGTTGGAACAGTAAATAATATATCAGTGTAATCTGAAATAATTTGTATGTATGATGTAATACTGACCTTTACACTGTGCAAGATAGATTCCAATGTTCACCGCACCATACTCCTGTACAATCTGTAAAATAATCATGTCAGTGTTGAAATCACATTATTATTTATTAATTTTTAATAATTTTAACAATAAATTAATAATTTACAATGGAGAAATGCTTAATTATTATTATTATTTTTATAATGTAAACACAATACAGAAAACTGAATGTTTTTCCCAGCTTCAGTTGTGATACAAATTATGTTTTTCAGGAGGTAAATTATTATTTGAATGTTGCACTAAAATAAATACTGCAATAAGGAAAAAACATTTCTGTCTGTCTGCCTATCTACAAATCTGCCTATCTACCTACCTGTCTATCTTTAAGTAATCACTAAATGTAATTTTACTTGTAATTCATATTTTAATTAAACAATATATCAATAGGACTGATGTTTTAATAAAAAGAGATTTGAAAATGTGAAACTTCATACAACAGTTTCGTACCTGTCCCAAAGCTTTCACACCTACAGAGTCCACGTAGCCGACTGTTGAGCAGTCAATGATGATGGAGTGGATGTCGGTGAGTTCTGTACTGATTGTTGACACATTGGAGTCAACAGCTGTGGGGTCACTCTGTGAAGTCATCTCATCAGTGATGCTGTCGTTGATTGTTAGCTGCATGTCAGCGTTGGTCGTATTTCCATTCTGGTAAGTAAAACAATTCTTGTTAGTCACAGCTTATTGTTGTTTAACAAAAATGAGTTAATTTGGAAACAAGACTATAAACCAGTGCTAGTACACAAGTTTATTCTTATGGTAGTCATTAAAAATATTGTTAGGACTCTGGTCTGATAACAAAAAAATTTAACAACAACAAAAAATTTAATAATAATAAAAGAAAATAAAGAAATAAAAATAAAAAGGAAAAGAAATTATATTATAAAAAATAAAACAATTAAACAGCCACAAAAATGTATCTGATGAAATATTGTTTGATAAATATTTTCACTTCTACATTTTACTTGTTATTTAAAAATATTAAAAAAAATTAAAAATAGGTTTTATAAATTTGGCTCATAATATTCATAGAATCATAAACTCATCTTTATAAATTAAAGGTTTTCACTGAGCGATTACTGTGTTTGTATTTGTCTACCTGTTTCTTTTCTTTCAATTCGTTCTTTTTCGACTTCTTGAGCATTTTTTCACGCTTCTTCATTTTTTTCTTCAGAATTTTGGGATTAACTGTCAGTTTATACACGCTGTTTTTGAAGTGTTCTGTATTGGCAAAAAACAGTGCAGAGTCGTATCTGAAAATCTTTATTCCTTGGATCTGCTGTGCCTGAAATTGTAATAGTATCACTCACATTAATGTTTGTATCAGAACTGAGTAAGTATGGCAAATAAAACACCGACAAAACTGTATTAAAATGGTTTCATGTAAACAGATTTAAGGAATAAAATTATCAGGTTATCATTAATATCAACATTTCTAATAGATTTGTAAACATAGTTTTACAAAAAACAAAGATTTTCAATAAGAGAGCTTCATTTAAAATCAAGTTAGATTCTGAAGTTTAAAAGGTAAAATTACAAAACTATCATTCAGATGCATCAAACCTGGCCCATTTAATTAGAAAAACAATTGTGTGTACACACTCACACACACACACACACAAGTAAGTAATAAGAAAAAGAAGATTGTTTTATGTAAACTCAAACATTAATGGATAAAAAATAATTTTTAAAATGGATAAAATGATGTGATATTTTGCTTCAAACTTTCTTTTGGTATTGATTGTAGTGTTAGATTAAATTACTTCATTTATGTTTCACATACAAATATAGGGGAGACTACTCATGCAATACAACTTACACCTAATCAATGAATTTAAAAGTAATTTCTTCCAGATAACTCTGGAAATGTTATTAGAAAAAGAGTCTCAAAAGCTATAAATATAATTACTTATTGAGTAATTAATAATACATACAGCAGTGTATATAGACACATCTCTGTATAAATCTGTTCCAGGAACCTGTCCCATGATACAAGAATATGGCCTAGAAATTAAAAAATATAGATTGTATTAAAATAAAAATTTGGATCAAAACATAAACAAATATTGTAATGAGACTATTGTAATAAAGATTAAACAGTATTTATTATACAAAATGATTATAACTATTGACAGATGTATTTGAAATGAAGTAAAAAAAAATTATTTTTTTTTGGGGTGTGTGTTAATTATGTGTACTTTTCTCTAATAAAATATTTAATTATAAATGAATTATACCAAATTAACTCAGCCTCAAACAAGTGCTGTAGTTATTAAAATTTGCTGAACATTTCTGATAATACAAAAGTACCTCTTCTTGCTAAATTAATTATTATAATTCTGCAGATCATTTTATTTCTATTTTCTTGCATCTATTATTCATCCATAATGCTCTTCTACTGCCTGTAAATTAGCTAAGTTAGGAAGTATATTACCAGTTATGTAAACTGAAATGATAAAAGTGAAATATTCCTGCTCACCTTTGTGACTGATAGATGACTGTGAGAAGGGCAAATATGACACCAACAAGAAGACCTAAATCTACATCAAGCAGAAATGTTGCTATAAATGTTACCAACCAGATTGCCTATAATAATAATAATAATTTAAAAAAATAAAACAATTAATAATATTATAATAATAACAAAAACAACAATAACAATAATAAAAACAACCACAAAACAATAATAATAAACGAAAAACTAATATTCATTTAAAAATCTTTTGTTTTTATCAAAATATAAATTATTTTTTTTTTGTTTGTCAAAGCAAAAAACAGCCCCAGGTATTGACTATTAATGGATGTTCTGTAACTTGAAAGGTTACATTAAAAAATTTAGGAATAATGATAATAATTACATAAATTTATTAGCAAAAATAAATAAATTTTGTAGAATACTTAAATAAAATACTTGTTTGTAAAATGGAAATCAAATTTATACTTTTTTGTTTTCAGTAACAGTTTATTTATTTATATATATTTATGAGTGTGTGTCTATTTATCGTTTTGGCACACTTATGTAATTAATCAATATATAATGTCTTCTTCTTTGTATACCAGATATTTCTTGATGAAGTTAATTAAGCACATGCTAATAAAAGAAATACATTAGGTCTTAATTAAGGTGTTTACTGTACTCACAAAATCAATGATGGATATTCCCCACAGCCGTTTCAACTCTGTGAACTGTTTGAACATGCCCTTCAGAGCCACGATGATAATTGAAGCCAGAATGCACTGGAGTTAACAAAGTATTTAGAAACAAATTAATTACTGTCTCATAGGCAGTTTGTCGCAGAACAAAAGAATTAGGAAACCATCTTTCTTAAAAGTAGGACATTTTTATATACTTTACAAAAAAAAAAAAAATAATAAAAAAAAAAAAATCATTAAATGTAACTGAAACTGATCTGTTGTTAGCTATTGCAATCATTTTTTTAATACATAATTTGCATATTTTCACAAATGCTAATGAATGAAACTTCTGCAGTGACACCAGCGGGTTTTTTATATTTACATCTTCATTGAAAACTCATTACTGGCTGAGAGATACTTCATCAAAGTATTTTAGATAACCACAGATAAAAATAGCAAATTATTATTTTTTTTTTTTAAAAGAAGATAAAAAGTAAATAAGGTGCTCTGTAGGTAATACAAAATACAAATATATAAAATTAATGTGTCTTTTCTCATATAACTGAGTAATAATACATCAGATTTTCCATGAAACATAAATTACATAACATCATTAGTTCAAAAATTATAAACAGGAGGTAGAGTAAATTAAGGTCTTTTAAATAGTGCCATTCTTTACTGGTAAACAAATTATAATAACACAGAAGAAAAGAAGAGAAAATACTAACATTTGGAAGAGCTTCAAAATAAGGCCCAATAAGAAGTAACACAATCAGAAGCAGACTACTTGAGAAGAGACCAGCAACCTAAAATGAAGAGCAGAAAAAAACAATAAATTATAACATTTCACTCTGTTGTATTTACATACAGATTTGTTTTATGTCACTGCATGTAAAAAAATGTAACCATAATAATAATTAAAAAAAAATTAAATTTAAAATAAAATTTCTCTAAAAACACCTCTAGCATCTTACTTTAATGAACTATTTTCTTAACATTTTTTTATTTAATAATTTTATTTTTTATTTTTTTAATATTTATTTATCATAATAACCATCATAATAAAAAAAAAATTTAAAAGAAGATTTTGACATGTTCTCTAAATATAATTCTGTCAGAATACAATGAAACTCTCATCTTAATGATAGATTTTGTTTAAAATGTTTAATTTCATGGACAAAGCTTTTTAGAATATACACACCTATTTTAATGGTAAGTTTGTTTTAGAACTCATTATACTTAAACAGAAGTTTAACTATAAATACATAACTGAGTCAGACTGAACATCAGTCAATATTATCTAGATTCATTTTAATATAATGAAAACTCTATCTCTTTATTATATCTTTATTCTGAATATTTTAATATATAGTAAGTCCAATGTTAATAATTTTATGACACAGAAGTCCAGTCTTATTCATAATTCTCTCATGTAATAAGTCCAAACTCAATCATAATTTTGTCAGACAATATGTCTAAACTTAATAATAATTTTGACACACAGTGAGTTGAAACTTTATAATAGTTGTCTCAGACAGCAGGTCAAATCTTAAAAATAATTTTGTCAGACAATAAGTCCAAACTTAATATTACTTTTATCAGTTAGTAAATTCATCCTTAATCATAAATTTGTCCAATAGATAGCCTGATCTTAAAAATAATTTTATCCTGAATAATATTAATACAATTCAGTTGCATTAAAAATCCATTTTAATGGTAAGTTTACTCTAGGTACCACACAAAAATTAATGAGTGTAAAATCACTGATACAGTTCAATTCTTACATAGCTGTGATTTTCAGATCAATTAATTAAGCTGCAAATCACGGAAGCAAATTAATTCTTCCTGAGTTTCCAATTACTGCTGTGAGCTGTGAGAGAATATCAATAATCTGTGACAGATCTGATTATTTGAATCAGATTACATGAAATTTGCCAGACACTGCTAAGTACTTAATATGCTTCGGTATACAGATGTATCAGTTACCAAAGCTTTAGCTATTTTCATACTTTTAATTACTTGGCTACCAGTATAAAAAATAAAATAAAAAATGCGTTGAGGTGTTATTAAACAAACACTCACATTCTGCATGAGGCAAAATATATTTTTCTTCTGTCATTGTTAAACACAAAATTTTCATGTTTTACAACCTCTGCTGAAAGTCATTTTATGTTGTTTTTTGAATACAAAACAAAATGGAAGGAACACAAGATAAAATTTTTAAAAACAAAGAAATAAAATTTAATAAAAAATATAAGTAGTGTATTTAGGCTGCAGACTGAACAGGACTTTACGAGCCCACTTTCAGTATTTTCCTAACAGCTGTTGGTACTAGAGAACCTGACTGTTTTGCTGAGCTTCTAAACAGAACTAAATACATGCCTGAGTTCTTCCTCCCACTCCCTCCTGAACCAAACTCCTAGACAGTGACGCTGATGATGTGAATGATGAAAAAAAGGAACAAAACACATTACTAATGCCGTAGGCAAAAAGCTCCTGAAATGAAAACAAAAGAAAAAGGTTTACTGTAGGAAATTACCCTCACCCTCCAAAAATATATATACCCAGGTCTGTTGTTTGGTTTAATGTAGGAAAATACCCCCCTCCAGATATATATATATACCCAGGTCAATTTCTTAACTGACCAGTGTTTAATGTAACACAGTTAATAAAACACTATTCTATTAAACAAAACAAAAAAAACAAATTTAACAAATTGAATATATTATTTCATAATTTCATAAAATAACTGAGTTTTAGTCATCAAAAAACAAAAAGCAAACAATGGAAAAGCATCCAAAGAAAATTTACAATTATGAATTTTTTATTCTATATTTTCCATTATTAAATGTTTTTATAATTATGTAACTTTGAAACCAATTCAAATGCAGAATTATAAATATTTTGACACGTTTTTTTTTTTTTAATGACAAACAATATTCAATTTTCATTTAAACAAAAATAAATAAATAAATAACAAATACAATCATTTAACTAAATTTCTAAAATTTATTTCCAAAAAAACCTAGTTATTTCTATTTCTCTGAAAATGAATTTTTATAATCATACCTGGTTAGAATCTATGTCATAGTCATGTTTGTTGGCTAAAATTTTAGCCATTGACACTGATATGGCAAAGGCAACTATTCCAATGGCAAAGGCATCTGTGATCACTTCAGTCAAGTATTTGAACTGCTTTACATTTGGTGGAGGAATTCTATTTAAAAATGAAAGCTTAAATAAATAACAACAACAACATATAAATATGTGTGTGTGTCTGTGTGTATGTGTGTGTGTATGTGTGTGTGTGTGTGTGTGTGTGCATTTGTGTGTGTATATGTAAACATTAGAATGAAAATATTTTTAAATTATTGATGAAGGAATTAAAAATACAAAAACAAATGTAATTTATAAAACTTGTAATAAATAAGTACAGAATTAAAAAAAAAAAAAATTTTTTTTTTTATTTTATTGCCGGAACAATGAGCTAGTTAATATATAGAATACATAATATTGATGAATAACTGTATGATTTATGTGACGTGACTGTCATTTGTTATAAATATATATATATATATATAATAATTTCTTTGTGCTTGAATGATGAATCATGTAAAGTAAATCATACAGTTATTATTAATGACTATTTATATGTGATGTGAATGTCTTCATATTATTATTATACAAAATGAACAAATAATGAACAATATTACCCAACAGAGATTTCACCAACAACATCAACATTGAATTTGTCTTCTAACTTCACAAAGTATGATATAATTGTTCCAAGAACCACCTAATTCAATGTAAGACAAAATAAACAAACAAATAAATAAATAAATAAAATAAAATGAAAAAAATCCAAATAGAAAAAGTAACTGATGTCTGTCCTGGAAAGGGCTAGTTAATGTATAATAATTTCATATACCTCAATATATCCATAAAAATGAAATAATGTCCTAGAGCATGTTTGTGTGTACATATATATATATTTGTGTTTGCTATAAACAGTAAAGAATATGTAGTAAATGAAAAAGAAACACTGTTAAATGTTTTAAAGACGTACACTTATAAACCTATAACATGTAGTATGTTAGAGGAATGCTGAGTACAGAAGTGAAGAGCAGAGAATAAAGCATCAGAGGAGAGCAGAGCTTAGAGAGTAGCAGAGTAGAGAAGAAAAGAACTGAATAGTAATTGTGTGTATATGTCTGTGTGTGATCTAAATAGGATAGAGCAGAAAACATCAGCAGTGGCTATTTACCACAATCAGCTCCACTGGAACAGGCATCTTCAGTTTGCCTTTGCATCTGGGGTTGTTGTTTATTCCTTCCTTGATTGCCACAATCATCAAAATACACAAAATTGAGGTTATCAGTGTCACAGAGTTTGTTGTTGGAATGTTCGTAAAGAAATCTCGATATGACTAAAATGATACAAAACAGAATAAATAAATAAATAAATAAGTAAATAAATAATGTTTTTATATCAGTAATATAAATGCAAAACTTTAGTGGAAAAATATGAGAAATAAATATATTACTTTATTAATTTGTTAATTACATGATACTGTAATATAATTAATTATAAAAAATTTAAAATTGTGAATTTTGTTCAGCACAGTATAATCAAGAACTATAAAAATGTAAGATAATGGCTAAATGTTTAATATCATGCATAATATGACATGCACACACACACAAAAGATAATTTACAATAACTAATATAATATCAATAGTAAAAAATGTTATGTGTGCTGTAAATTAAAAAAGATATAAAATGATCTCGAGGATAAATGTAATAGGTACAAATAAACTGACAAAAACATCAAAACCATTTTCTTTCATTTAGTTTAAATTTTGTCTCTGAATTTTCAGTGCATTTCATTAGATTTTCAACAGATGACAATCCCTATTAACATGCACAAATTTTTATTACTGCGAAAATGATCAACAACAAAAGGTGATGAATATTTTATTATAGACTGTGACATGTGCAGATCTAAAAATGGTAATTAGAACAGAGTGGAACGGTAAAACGAACCCATCTTCTAATTTTCACGATATTATATCTCACTGAAGACCTCATTCATCTCTGCAGAAATTAATTCTGGTGGTTAAAATTACATATAGCTGAAATAAACACCGAAAGTGATACGGTTGTGAAAGGACTTGTAATATGACTGAGAAAAGTGTGACAGCTTTATGTTTCAGTCATGAACCCGACTCTGAAAATAATACCCACTACCATTGATCATTGTGGACATGAACACTGCCTCTGGCTTTAATTAGAAACCTTCAGTGGAATGGGGTTACTATTGCTAGAGTACCGTAACAGTACTGTTTTTCTTTTAGTCAAGTTCTGCTTACGTAGATAAGTTTAAATGCGCCATTGTATCTAGCAATTTTCACTCCAAAGATGTGTTTTATCTGCGAGGTGAACACGTGACAGGCTGCCCCAGTGGTGAACCCACTGACCAGTGGGTCGGACAGGTACACAGACACAAAGCCCAGTCTGAGGAAACCCATCAGCAACTGAAAGAACAAATCAGACACAAATTCATGCAATTTTTATGAGGCTTTCTTACATGCATACAGTATTTTACCTTATGATAGAAACCTGTTGAACACATTTGTTTATTGAATTATATAATAGTAGCTCTCTGTTTGCATATATTTATATATAAATGAATGTGTGCATACATCTTGTTACAGGGCATATGCACAAGTAACTTATTTATATTGATATGATTTTGTATTTAAGATTTATTTTTGCACTCCAGAGTATAGTTATGTCTAAATGAGATACAATTAAGTCTTTTTCTTTATTTTTTTTATTTTTTACTTTTTATTTTTTTCACAAAGACAGTGTGTGAGAATTCATAACAAAAACATGCTGGTGTTGATAGAAAATCTACAGTGTCATTATAATCTGTTTATACATAGTTTAAATATTTCAGAATTTCAGAGAGAAAAAACTTAACTCTCTAAAAACAATTATTTTTTACTGAAGATCATCATCATCATAATTTTTATAATTATCATCATCTTTTACAAAAACATTAATCTTACATATTGTCAAAGCAAAAAATAAAGGTTACGAAAAAAATTAAGTTCCAGAGCACTGAACTGGAAATATGATAACTAAGGTTTGTAATTTCATCCCACTTGTAATAAATGTTTATGAAAGCAACATTGCATCATGACGCAATAAAGATTTCTTTATTATATATTTTTAAAAAAACAACAAAAAAACATTGTTGCTGTTTATATTTTATTGGAAAACTAAAACTCAAAAATAAAGAAACTCTACACTTATTGCCCATAATTTTATTAATCCTGAGACACTGTAAATAATTCTGAAATGTTATACACACCTGCAAACAGCCAACTGCAAATGTGACAGCCATGGCATAGCCTAGCTGGATATTTATGAGATAAGGATCATCGGCATAGTAACATTTTGTGCAGTTGGTCCCATTAGTTCCTGCCATGGAAGAGTCTCCTTCAAGGACAGTAATACCCTGGGAGGCTAGCCCCTTGCTGACCACAGATCCCACCATAAGACTAACAACAGCAAACGTTCCTGTTAAATTAACACACGATTAAGTCAACTGCTCATATGATATAACAAATATTGCATTTAACGATTTCCAGTTTTTATTTAATTTTTTAATTTTTGTCATTATTGACATTTCAGATAAATAATGAAGAAGAAGATAAATAATATAATATAATAATGATAATAATAAGAAAAACTCTCGTTAAAGAAAATCACACTCCATCAATTTTTATTCCTTAAAACTCAGCCAAAATGAAATTTAATTTTAATGGAATATAAAAGGAATCATAATTTGTTTTTGTTTCAACTTTAAGACTCAACCCAAACTGTGCAAGTCTCAGTTATTTTTAACCTGGAAGATAAACATCATAATATGATTTACTAGCAATTTTTATTTTATGATGAAAAGGAAAACTCGCATCACATCAACATATATATAATGATATAGAAGAAATAAATAACAGTATTACAAACTAAGACAGTAGGCAAACTCTGATATTTTTTTGTGTTTTTTTATTTTCTGCATGTTTCCTTTTATATGATGAAATTTACCAACTATTATTATTATTTTTTTTTTTTAATTTTTAAATATCTTTAAAGTTAAGTAAAGTACTTCAGTCAAGCTAAAAATGACAATGAAATCTTAAACCAAAACAAATTAGAACTAAATCTGAAAAAGTTACTACTTAATATAACAGATTCTGTGACAGAAAATTACACGCTAATATAAAATGGCTGAAGGCTATTTGAACAATTTATATCTTGGCTAATGTTTTGGCAAACAGCTTCATGTTTGTGGATCTACTGACAGATGAAAACACCAGCTCTGAAATGTAAACTGATAGAATCTGACAGCGTATGACACAGAAAAATGATAGTGAGATAAAACTTATGAAAACATGAAATCATAACCGAGTCCAAGGTAAAAAAAAAATTAAAAAAAATTAAAGTATTAAAAAATCTGACATAATAAATAAATGCAGCCTTACAGGGTACAAACAGAATTATTTTTACAAGATTTTTTTATTTTTTATTTATTTATTTATTTTTTTTCCAGTTTTGCTTAAGGGTCAACTGTAGATTGATGACTACAAGTAAGAAACCAATTTATAACATGTCTCTGCTTCCTGTTACAAGACAGCTAGACTTAACCATAGCTTTTAAATGGTGCTAGTTAGATAGGTGGTTCAATCTGGAAACCATAGGATTGAGTCTGAAAAGGCTATTGCAATTTTCCACCAATCCCTTAGCAAAATAATTGGCATATTTAGTCATTAACAAAACATTGTAGTAATTCAAACTGTCTATTTTTCTTAATATTATCACAGTTCTAATTTTACTGCTCATTAACAAACTTTAATGAAAGAAAAACAGAAAAAAAAAAAAAAAAAAAAAAAAAAAAAAACTTCAAAACTTATTTAAGAACATTCTTCTCAGTTGAACAGTTGCAGAAGATTTTTTTGTGTTTCTTAAATCAGTATTTATTTTGAGAAGAGCTATATTAATGCTTCATGCAATTGAAATAAATATAAACAAACCTAAACCTGTAATATATTTTTTTGAAATAAAATTATTCTAAATAGATTATAAATAGTTTAACCATTTTGAAATAACAATTAAACGAATATTTATAAAAGAACATTAAAAATTACATACCCTCCTTACAAAAAAAAAAAAAAAAAAAAAAAAAAAAAAAAAAAAAAGGAAAAAACAAGGAAACCAAACAGATAAATTTAGTTGGATGACACAGCTAAAACAAAACAAAAAAAAGAAAGAAAGAAAAGAACTAAAGACAAATTGGAACTTTGTTGAGTCATGACAAATAGTAAGGTTCTACAATGAGGGTTTCATTTAATTGCTGCTACGATTTAATCTGATACGAGGTGGCCACAGAGGCTGAAGATGAAATTACACAGAGCGTATTCTTAGCAGGAAAACAAGAACACAAAGTCACCTTAAAAAGGACAATTCAAATCCATAAATAAAGATAGATTTCCTCAATGGAATTCTAATGACGAAACAACTAAGCCTGTTTTATTTGCTTTTTTGTTTATTCAGCACTTGGAGCTGACAGTTGTTTTTCCTGTAGTCAAATATTCTGATGAGGTTAATGTAATCGAAACTCGTAACCTTGCTAAAACTTACCAACTGACATGTGCTTTGATGTTCCAAAAAAGAAGTATATCAGAACTGGGAAGAATGAAACGTACAGCCCAAACACTGCGGGAAGTGTTGTCAGTTGACCATAGGCCATGCCTGAAATATATCAACAAATTATTTTTAAACAGCAGTTAACCAAATGCAATGTAAGAAAGACATCTATGTTATACAATACAGAAGATCACTGAAATATAACAATATAACAGCATTATTTTTGAACAGCAATTATCATAATCCATCTCTGAAATATAACAATATGACAGCATTATTTTTGAATAGCAATTATCATAATCCATCTCTGAAACATAACAATATGATAGATTATCTTTTAAAAGATGTGGATCAAAGAATCTTCCTGAAATATAACAATATGATAGAATATTTTTAAACAGCACTTGAACATTTGTGATCTATGAAATAATATTATCAATATGTATGACCAAATAAATATTTAAATAAATTTTTATTTTACATGTGGGCTAGCCACAGCTTATAAACTGTACTAAATTAACATAAACACATACACATAAAATATATGATGAATAAAATTGGCCATAGTTGAAATATATTAAGATATGTGATAAAGTGAAAGATCACCGTTTGTGCACTATACACTGTGCATCAGTTTTGAAGAAAACATAAAATATTAAGACAAAAAATAAATGTTTAAAAAGCCTGGAGATATAAAAATAATATCTAATTAGTGTGGACCAGATAAAAGCAGTAAAACCAAGTAATATATGCTACATGAGTATTGAGTACAGTGAATGAATTAATGTTGCTACCTCAGATACATCTTAATAAGCAGAAGTATTTATATAATATTGTTTGATTTTGTATTCCTTGTCTGAATAACAGCACATTTTATTGTGCCCCGTTTTACTCTCTCACTCACTCACGAACATAAGCACACATAGACATATAAACTGCTATAATCTATTTAACAAATAGTTGCAAATTATATTTAGTCAAATCTGTTTTATTTCTTAAAGTCACACACTCGCTGTCTCTCACACACACATACACAGAAAGAGAAAGAAAAACATACATACACAACTGTTTTAATCTTATATTCAGCAACAAAATATGTATTGTCAGATCTGATTTATACATTTATTTTATTAAACACACACACTGAATTTTTACTATTGTTTTCATCTGTTTGAAACAAATAGCAATCTGCTTATCACATCTGATCACGCATTCAGTACCATCTGCACCTGTATGCCTGAGTTAAATGCTTCTGCAAATATTTCTCACAACATCTGCTAACACAGATTCTGCTCTGTGTATAAATATATCTTCCACTTTCTTTAGATTTTTTTGTTTGACCGATTTGATCAGCTGCAGAATGAAGTATTGCATGTTGGAAAAATTGCTCAGTAATCAATTATGTTCAGATAACCAAAAAATTAAGATGTTCATGGTTCTTTGAGGTTTTTTTTTGTTTTGTTGTTTTTTTCTTCCTGTAGGAAAATAAATCTGTTAACAAAACAAAACAATTTTGAGAAAAAACAATTTTGTTTATATAATAAGATTTCCAATAATTATTCACAAACTCAGCTGCAAAATCTCTTAAAATTATTTTTTCTATTCATTTTTTTGCTTTCCAAATAAAATCTTATTAAATAAATAATAAAAACTGTTTCTAATTTAAAACTGTATTCATTATACTATTAAAGAATAAAATAATTTCAGTCTAAGAAAAAGATATTTTGAAAAAAATAAAAATAAAAATAATAATAATAATAACAACAATAATAATAATATTAATACATTTTATTCATTTTTATTTTTTAAATAAAATAAAAAAATAAAATAAAAGCTCATTATTATTATTGATCTGCTACAACATCATTTGCATGTATCAGGAAATGTTAAACAATAGCAAGTCTAGGTAAGCACCAACCTAACCTCTGTAATATACTGACATACATTAATAGAGATAAGAGACAGTTCTGATGTCATGCATATATCAGTGTGTCACAAGAAGTCTCGACTAAATATTCATTAAAATAAAAAACTGTAGACAAGAACAATAGTCATTAAACAAACACCTGAGTTAGCTGTATTTTATTATCAAATATTAAAAACCAAAGACTGCTGTTTTAAAATGAATGATTTTTTAAATGGTCTAATCTCTCTCTCTCTCTCTCTCTCTCTCTCTCTCTCTCTCTCTCTCTCTCTCTCTCTCTCTCTCACACACACACACACAACACTTCCACACATAAAATAATCACAGATCTCTCTCTCTCTCTCTCTCTCTCTCTCTCTCTCTCTCTCTCTCTCTCTCTCTCTCTCTCTCTCTCTCTCTCTCTCTCTCTCTCTCTCTCTCTCTCTCTCTCTCTCCCTCCCCCCCTTGGTTGGAATTTGTAAGCAGAAAACCAAATCAGAAAATCAATTAAACACTGCTTATTGATAAACAAAACAAAACCAAAAGAAAAAGAAAAAAGAAGATAAAGAAAATAAGCAGTAAAGTATATTAAAGGATAAAATGCAGTTTTTCTTTTGGCTTAAAACTATTAAGTTAATCATTAGTTATCCTTGTATACTATTCAAAACAAAGCAGGTATAAGTTAAATTTGTAAAATGATAGCTTAAAATGAATTAAAGATTGTGGTGCTTATTTTTGGGGGGGGGAGTAATTTTTTTTTTATCATTTTATTTTTATTTATCAGATATTCATGATGAAATGATTACAAATTTACTGCCTTGAACAATTACAAAAATCAGTGTATAGAAATACTTATAATAAAAAATAAAAATGTCCAGTTACACATCAAAATAATTCATCTTATAACACTCAGCATGGAATGTATGGAATTTGAATAAGATTAGTCTTGAAAATCAATTGAACACTGCTTATTTTTTAATTTGTTTTGATGAGATTTCCTTTCCTTTAGAAGCAGCAAGTTTATGAAAGAGTGGATAATTATTTATTTATTATCAATGGTTTTGTAGTCAGTATTGTATGACCTTTAAACACTGGTTTACAAGTAACAGCATTCATTGCAGACTTTTAATTATACTTTGAGTAAATAAGGAAATAGAGACAATACTAATTAAAAAATAAATAAAATAAAAATGAAGAAAAAGTAAAAGTAAAATAAAGTTAAAAAAAAAAAAAGAAGATATTTTACCAGATAAAATAAGTTTTTTCTTTCTTTCGGTTTAAAAAATCAAGTTGATTATTCATTATATACTGTTCAAAGCAAAACAAATGAGTTAAATCACTGCCAAAAATTAACTGAAAGTCTAATATACAAACAAAATAAATGACCAGACCAAATAATTCATCAAAATAATTCATCTTAAAATATTTGACAATGTTTTTCATTGTAGAACAAGCACTTATTTTTGTTCAGAGAATGTGGACTTGTTGTGGAGCACTAACATAGCCTCCCACAGGAATCCTATTTATCCTATGTTTAATCAATGCCTGATAGAAATCTCTAATTATAAGAAATACCAATTTTGAGAAGTCATTATTCTTATTTCTACAGTCTAGAAAATAACCTGCATCAGTAAACATACAGTGGTGAATATTTCAATGAATAGAATTCTGGAGCTGTGCTAAAATTGCTTTTATTCTCCCTTTGAAACTACCCTATTGACTACAGGCATTTTCATAATTATTAAATCTTTATGAGCATTAATTATTAAGCATAAGCCAGCCATAGAAAACAAAGATTGCATAAAATTCAAGGGGGCAATTGTAAGTGTCATGAGGCATGACAAATGGCAGGATTAATCTTAACAGATTCTTCTATTCAGTTATTTCCAAAAGATAGTGCTCCCTTGTATACTTATGAAATGGACATGGTGTGTGTTTTTTTCTGTCAATGGGAAGGTGCACATGAAACATATCTTTCTGCTTAAGTATAAACAAAATTAAAAATAAAAGAAGAAGAAGAAAAAGAAAAAGAAAAGCAGCTCAGTGTGTGTGAAAAACAATGTTTCCTGTCTCTCAGTTGGTATGGGCATTAACCAAATATGTAAGAACAGATTAAAAATATTTAATGTGTCATTAACTAAAACATTTCTTCTTATTATTATTTTCCATATAAAGTGCAATTTCCAACACTTAACAAAGATCATATGATTATTACTCTTTCACGTCTTAAAAACAAAACTATGTAAAGCAAGTACAGCTGGTTTAGACATAACAACCAGATTCCTAATGGAAAATGCTCATTGTTTGTCAATATGCAAAGGCGTTCAGTGAAAATCAATGCTCGTTATTGATTAGCAATGTACAGTTTGTGTTAGTGGTCATTATGTAACTGTCATATGCATCCTCATCTTAGGACAAAGCTTTTTCTCTCAGGTGTTCTTGAATAATTTATGCAAAAAAAGAGACAGATCTAGGCTGCATTCAATAAGATTAAGAACTATCTTAGCAACAGGAAAACAAAACGTCTTCACTGTTGTAAAAACACAGTTTGTCTTTCCAGAATAATATTACAGAATAAAAACAATAAAAATACAAACAGCAAAACTTTTCAAACAGCAGACCTATTTTTTCCCTAAATCCTTTATCATAAATAAATATTAAATATATATATATATATATTTAGTTTTCATTTAGCATATATTTTCATGCTGAGATCACTGAAATCAAATATATAAATTTGTTTTCTTTTGTATTAACTCCTGTCAGAGCATGATAAACACACACACACACACACACACACACACACACACACACACACTCACACACTTATATATATAGTACCACATTTTTAAATGCAGAGTGCTCTTCTATGTAATAAAAACACAAATAGAACTGGAGATAGATAATTCATTACAGTCTATAGCCTTGGGAATATTTCTTTTTGTCTATAATCAATCAAATAAAATTTTTATAAGCCACACCTGAGTCTAAATAAAGATCTAAAGGAACAAATTTTGAAATAAGAACATTCAAGTCAGATATTTTTTAAAACTGTTACTCAGAAAAGTGGCAACACATTTTGAAACTTACAAAGGAGTGAAGTAACACAGTAAAGAGATATTTTGCAACTGTTACACAGAAGTTATGTAGCACATTTTGAATATGTGCCTCAGAAATGAAACTGACACTCAGAAGTGAAGGAATGCATATAGAAATTGTCACACTGTGAAAGGAGTGATGGAACCCTGTTCACATCTCACCTTCCTGAGATGCAGTAAATAATACAGATATAAATAATTTTCATTTACTTTGCCCCTTAATTCCATGACCGTAAGAAAACTGTTATATCAAAAGTATACTTTTTACAGATAATTAATTCAGTAAACTTAAAGGACATTTCAATGAATTACAGCCAGTAGGAATAATTTACATTCTCTCTGATGTAATTCTACCTCTAAATGCCTGAGGGAATTACATGTCTCAGAACCAAAGTCTTGTGAAATTGTTTTCTGGTTCTCTTGAATTCTGTATGAGTCCCAGATGTAATAATACATGACATAAAGATTGAAATAAAGTTCCTCATTTATCTCTTCAGTTTAAAGAAATGTGCAAAGAAACAAATTATCTTTAAATAAACCTCAAGTGCAGTGGAAATTATAATCTTATCATTCACCATATACAGTAATTTGATTTCTTTGGCGTGTAAATTAAAAGTATTTGACTAAAGAATTTTCAAACTCATTTTGCACATGTAAAGAAAATATCCAAGATTTACGTAACTTACTTGATAGTAAGCCCTAAGATTAAAATGCTACAAATTCAAAATGCATTATTTAATATTAAAAGGTAACCTTTGAAAGAATCTGAGTAAATTCAATTTTTAATATGTAACAAAATTTTCATGATGTATGTAAGAAAAAAGTCATAGTGTGTAGGTGTCCAGGTACAAAAGGTTGGATTATTTTGATACTGGTGTATTACCCATTTCATTTCGGGTCTCAAATGCAACAGTTAACAACAAATGGCAACATTAGGAAACACTGCATATATAATTTACTACACTGTATTAAAGTCTACTTTTATGAATTTGTATTATAAAATGTTATTTTTGGATTAATTTTATTCAAACATCTTTGAAATTTGCTTTACTGCTTGTAATGAAACATTATAAAGATCACAAGCGGGTATAGAGCCTCTCATAGAACTATACTTCCTTTGATCTAATAACCCTCTTTTGTTCTGCCACGTCATGAAATTAAAACTATATGTACTGTTTATCACGTAAGCATATTTCAAATAACCCAGTGACATCTGTCTGGTGAACAGAAATATTATCACGACTCTGTTTGTTAATGTTTTCATTACCAACTTGATAACCTAAGTGCTTCTACATATTCACATGCCATTAGGGCATAAATTCAGTGCACAACAGTGGGATGATTGTTTGTTTCTTATTTCAAACATCAAATTGCTGCAATTAAAAAACTGCATAAGGATGGAATTTTCCATCTCCTACCAGTGTATATAATGAGCCAGCATACTCAATTAAACATTTAAATTTAAAATATGTCACATGGCTATTGATAAATGTGTGTACAGGATTAAACAGTTACCGGGGGGGGGGGTTATTAATCTGTAGTAATAATTCTAAGTCTATTTTTGTAATAAGAGCAAATTACAACTTCATTAAAACCAATAGGTAGAAAATAAAAATAATAAATCATTTAATTAATTATAAAATACAATTTTCTATATACTCAAAAGGAAATGATCTTGAAAAAATTAATAGAAACTAATGCATTGGTTTCTGTGAAATAAAGTTAATAATATTTTTATTATTACAGTTGTAGCCTAACAAACATCCTAACAGCCAGTGATCAAAATTTCTCTGAAGTCAAATCTTAATCTTTGTTTAGTTTCACAATAAATAATAGAGCTTTAAGTTTAAGGGAAGCATGAAAAGAAAAATTGACTACATTTAGGTATTGTATTATAAGGCTCAGTATCAGGTTTGCTCAGTACCAGTTTACTTTGTTGTTTAAACCTCACAAAATAACCTAGATATCAAAACATTGTTATTCTGATATTCTATGCATTCCATGTTAACTTCTAATTTCAAAAAACATCATTTGGATCAATGTATGAATGAATGAATGTTTAATGACACCAGCAAAAAAAAAAAAAAAAAAAAATGTATCAGCAACTGGGTATCAAACAGAGATAAATGTAACAAAACGGTTATTTGGATCATAACTTGTATGAATGTTTATAATGTGACAGGATTCATAATAACCAGACTATGTGTGAAACAAAGTACTGGAGAATGAATCTGATTCCTATTTTATTTATTAATATTTAAATGCCTACCTAATGATGTTAACAGTATCTGATGGTGTGCCAAAAAAATGTTCAGTCTTCATCTTTGCACATATCACTGATTTAAAGAATCATCTTAATATAGTAAGAATTGTGGGTTGTGAACAGACAAGTGTGACTCTGGCCCTAAAGATTGGTAGATCTGCCCAATCTCAGATCTGTCTATGACCTTCAAAACCTGATGCCTTATATGATAGCCATAGAAACAATGAACACCAAAAGAATGTACAGTGTATATGATGTAATCTGATTCATTTCAAAAAGCAGTTTATTATGTGTTGTAAACTTACAGGACATTTTAATGAATTTTAGTTAGCAAAAAGGTTTCTATATTTAAATGGCCAAGAGAACCATTGACCTCAGATTCCCTGTGTCCAGCCCAAAAAAGTAAAAAAAAATCATCAAAATATTTGAACAACAGTTTATCTGTTTTCTGTTCAGTCAAAAGACTTACACTTTCAGAATAATTAAAACCGTTAACAAGTTAATAATAACAAATGCTAGTGACATTGTAATCTTATGTTTTTGAAGTAAAACTACTCACCCTGAGGAATATGCATTATTCCAATTGTAAGACCCGATACAATGTCTGCAGGAAGATCTCTTCGTACACTGTATTTTTTCATCACTGCTATGAAGGGGAATATTCCCAGCAAAAAGTTTCCGAAACATTTTCCAGAAACCGTGCACTTGTCCAGCTTTTTCCTTATCCACGAGCGTGGAGTTTGTCGCCTGCGGTGTTCGTGTGGATGTAGGCGGTCAAACTCCATCTGATTGTAGATGGGCCGCTCCACAACAACACGCTCATCCAGGATGAGAGCATTGCCATCTTCCTCCATGACCCTGCCACCATCTGCAACCACAAACAAAACAGAATTAACTCTTAATCATTTGTGTTCACTTTCTAAGATTATCAGTACAAGATTAATTCAGTTCTGTTATCGGTCTGAAAGCAACAAATGGAAATCAGTATTGGTGTCTTTCTTTAGGAGCTTGCCACCGAAAAAAACCCCCAAAAACAGAATTACAAATTAGAATCAGTTTTCATGACTGTACTGTCACATTATCATTCATGTAATTGCTGTCATCAAAAATAAACTAAACTGCTTCATGAACCTAGAAAAATCTGAAATATAAGTAAATATAAATCTTTTCTGTTTCACTCCACACAGCTCATTTGTTTGCCTTTTCACTGTTAAAAAGAGTTCATGGTAATGTTACCAAACTATTAAATAAAAATTAAATTAAATATTAATACAAATATTTTTGACTTCAAAAATCATACTGTTATGTAAAATGTGTATTCTTTCTGTTCAAACTGCATCTTTCATTTTATGTATCACCAGGAATCAGGAAATTAAATGTCAAAATCCATAAGTTAAATGCCATGCCATTTGTTCTCACTGTATAAATTAGTTCATTACACAAGATTAAAAAAATTATCAAGAAAATATTTAGTCTGCTAATTAGTAATTAGCTTACCGACTGTATAGGTACAGTATTTTGAACTATTAAAGGAATAAGACACTGCCAATTTCTTCATTTTGAATATTATTAAACTTCGTATATATTACTTTACGTCACATGCCACCCACGAATCGGTATCAAAAAAGAAAGACAATAACGGAAAAAATACATATTAATAAGCCGTAATTATTTTTATCCTTTTATATCTGCCATTTCGAAGTGAGAACACATGGACTGACAGCATGCAGGTTAAACAGCGCATAGCTTTCATAGTCAGGAATAAGGCCGCGTTTTGTGGTTTTGCTGCCAAGTTCAAAAGCGATAGAGACCGTAGTTCATAAGAAAATGGCATTCGGATCTATTTTTAGCTAAATCAACAAACTTACACATTCGGTCAGAAAGTTTCCATTGACAACAAATTCGTTAAGTATTCAGTAAACCATCTTCATACGTGCTCTTTACTTCTCATCCGTAACTATCAGCTGAAATGTCAATGTCACCGTTCCGGAATTACCTCCCCATGTCACGTGTGACTGAATCTTTTGTTTACATATTAGTCGAAGAATTACGAAGTCAATTTGTTTACCTGTTTTGATTTATTTTCTACACTGTTGTAAATAATAACCATTGGACATTTTATTTTCTATGAAGGGAACTTAGTTTAATAATTACAAATCTGGGTTTTAAAGTGGAAGTTCCAGTTTCTATATATAATTATTTTAAAATAAATTATTTGGGGGAATTCTTTCATTTGTGTTACGTATGATCGAAAATGAGACTGCGTTCGGAACAGTTCGCAACCTTCCGTCATTTTATTTCGTATTTCCCAATAAACTGAGGACTCCGAATGTTAAGATCGATATTTTTTATAGTTACTAATTCTACTAGTGATTGTTATTGTTGTTGTTAATCTTCTTTAGCATAAATATTATATTTCCTTATTTAGAAGCTTGTAAACTATTGCGGTCTCGAATTTTAGTGTCTAGTGACCTCATTTAGAAAGAAAAACAAGCTTCATTATAATAATAATATTAACAAAAATTGCATTAAAAAGATAAAATGTCCAGAGTATTCTAAAACATTTGTGAACTCAACAAAGACTAATAATATTCATACCAAATGTATTTCGGAACTAACTGATAAAATATGTGACCTAATGGCTGGTACGATGACAATGACGTCATCAAGTAGTGTAAAATGGGTCACACACTTTTAATAACAGTTATTGTTATATATTTCTTGCTTTTAAACCTGTCTTAACAATATTTATGTATAACTGTTTCACTACAAATTTTTTAATATTATATATTTATTTTGCTATTTTTAGTTACAATCAGCAGGCTGGTTATGATGTCATTACAGTAGCATGGACAAATGATTTGTTTTTAAATAAAGTATGAAACTAATTGTTTGTATACATAATTGTACATGTTTTAGCAGTTGAAAGCTTTTTATTTTAACGAAAAAAGTGAAAATTTAATTTTAAATTAAAAAAAAAAGTGTTTATAAGACCGGTTGATGGACCTTTAATTTTTTTTTTTTTTTTTTTTTTCTGTTGTAAAACTGATTCAAGAGTTATGAATGTATCAAAGCAATCATTCAAATAATACGAGATTAGTTTGCTTGTTACATGTACATACGACCTCTAATGCTTTGGCTGGCGTCGTCGTAATAATAAGTGAATAAAATATATACGAAACGTGTACGAGATGGTATGACGTCAAAGTTACGAAAAGAACAACCAAAGGTTTCGATCTTTGCAGCAATTCCTACTCATTAATAGACATGTGTATACGAGGCATTGATTAAATGACATATTTCCCCAAATTACTTTTAATAATCCATGTAGAATTAATTGCATTATGAAGGAATATGTATTTAAAAGTTTGTAAACACTAATCGGCATTCGACTCTGCCATCTTGGATTTCGATCGGACGTTTCCGTGAGCTCACGGAAATGTTTAAACTTCCAAATTAAATTATTTTGCGTCAATTTTTCAGAACCTTTTATGATTTACACTGATAAAGGTAAGGATGGTTGTTCATATTACCAAACCATGATGTCACCCGCCTTTTCTAACTACTTTTTTCAACTTAATCAAACCTTTGTGTATTTGATTATTTTTGTGTAAATGCGTGCATAATAAACTTTTGTATTGTGTATTAACTTTTGTAGTTGTCAATGTTCCCCCTGTCAGAACTAAGCAGAAAAGAACATTTAGGGGTCGTTTATACCTATTAAATCGACAAAATTTCTTGAGGCTTTTTACCGTGACGTAATTTGTGCCGTTACGAGTTATCGTTCCTGTTGATCCATGTAATTTGCAAACATACTTAAATGGACTGATCAGCAAAATATGCGAATATATAAAATGTTTGCCTCAGCAGTTCTGTTATTAATTCTAAAATTGTAATACGATTTTATTTTTATTTTTATTATTATAAAAAAAGAAAAGAAAATGAAAAAGAACGAAAGAAAAAATATTGTTACTGATTTTTTAACGTAAATTTTTGATGCGCACTGGTTGAGTTAATTTAATATTTTGTGTTAATAAACATATTCAGTATTATACATTCAGTTCTAAAGGCTGAATTATACTTTTTGAGGACTTTCACATATATGGAATTACGAAACTACCATTGTTGACCGCAAGTTAAAGCAATTATCTCTGAAATACACAAATACAACTGAAACAAGGTTTAAGTTATTATCTTGTCATTTAGAAATAATATGAACTACAGTTTTAAAATTAATGTAAAGTTTTGAGAATAATAGTTTTGAAAATGGAGGTTAAATGTTGAAACATTTAAAAGCAAAACAGAAAAATCATCTTATAATGGACATTAAATCAAATCGTATAACAGAGATCTTTGAACTGATACCTTTCGTTTTTTAATTTTTTACTGGATTGCAGAATACAGTGAATATGAAGTACTATTTCACTAATAATTTTAACTGACCTTGAGAACAACACCACCACAACTTCATTTTGACGACGAGGTTTGACCTCACTCAGATCACAAACGTTGCAAACAAAAAGTTCTATCCAGGAAATTATAGTTAACGAATCTTTTAATACATGTTATCCTTGATATTTTAAACTTTGTGAAATAGGTTATTTTAAATGTTTTCTTCGTTTTGGGATAAAGATAATACTAAAACTGAGCTTATGTAAACTTTAGTATTTTGGCATAAGGGACTGTGTAAAGATAAAGCAAATTCAAACACGCCTAGCCATGGGTAATAAATTATTTAATGTCCACTAGAACTGATAACGTTAGCCAGGCAAATGGGGTGAATCTGTGGAAAGTGATTCAGTTATTTATTTAGAGGGATTTTACTTTTGTTATGTTTTATGCTGCTACCACTACCACAACTACTACAGCTACTACCTTCTCCGCCTCCATCATTACTACTTCTACTAACATTATTAATAAAGTTACTACTACTACTATCCCTACTACTACTATTCAAACATATGCTGCTACTAATATTACTTATTACTACTGACATTAGCTAAATAAATTACCATTACTGTTACAACAACAAATGCTACTTCTATTTTTACCACCACTATGATTATTGCGACTACTACCCATTATCACCACTACTGCCTAGCTGTAGTCGCCATTACTACAACCAGCATATTTTGTTTAATTACTTTGCAAGCACTACATTTTTGTCATCATTGTGTTTAACGAAGAACCGACAAAGAACATGATTAGGTAAGACAAATTCAATAGTATTTTGAAACAACACAGCAGGCAGATGTTAATTAAGACGTAACTCCGACGTTTGTGCTTATTATTTATTTATTGCCTCTATGATAAAATAAACAAGCTTTCCTTACATGTGTGTTGCACTCACCCACACCCACATACACACCCACACACACCCACACACACAAACACACAGACACGTACAATTACATCATACATATATACATTTACACATAAATATATACATTTTTGATAAATAAAAGATCAAAAATTGACATCAGATCATATATTTAAAAACGCACACAAACAAACAAACAACAACAACAACAACAAAAAACCTATATATTTTGTATATTAATGTTGATATATTATCTGCCCTATCTTGGAGAGTATTTCGGGCCTCAGGCTTTACAGCAGACGTGGACAAATATAAATTATAACAGGAAATACTGAACGTTTCTTTCTGAAACGGAAGATGTTTTTGCCAGGCACTCGAAATTTCCGGGTTACTGTTTCATGTACTGAAATTACCTCACAAAAGAAGAGGGAAAATAACACGTTAAAGCTGTCGCTAGACGAAAGACGGACGAGTTACTCCTACTTGAGACGTGTACACAACAGTTGATCCAGTAATATATATTTAAATTGTTTTTTCATGAGTTTTTTTTTTTTTTTTTTTATTTTTTTTCTATTTATTTATGCTATTGTTTATTTACTTACTTAATTTACTGCTGCTGCTTCTGCTGCTGCTGCTGCTACTACTACTACTACTACTACAACTACTATTACTACACGAGGATGATGATGAGAATAATAATAATTGTCCCTATTGTTTTTGGAAGGTGAAATAATACAAGCGATCAAACGATATTTCTATTTCAACTGAGTATTAAAATCGTTATCCTATACTACACTATAATTTAAAGTGCTTTACTAAATAATAATTATATTTACAGTGGTACCTCGACTTACGAATGCTTCATCTTACGAGTTTTTTCGAGTTACGAGCACCCGCTTTGAATTACGAGCGAGCTTCAGATACGCCGCCGCTAGTTGGCGCAACGAACAATACAACATCCGCCCAGCATCCCATGTCTCAGTCGTTTTCTTCACGTGATTGCCTTGCCGCGGGAGCATCTCTGTGTGTTGTATTCGCGCTTTTGTGCAGTATTTTGCCAAATTTCTTTTTTCAGACCATGGATCCTAAGAAAGTGACTGCTGAGAAAAAGAAGCGGATGATGTCCATTGAATTAAAGCATGAAATCACAAAAAAACATGAATGAGGTGTGGGTATAATCGACTTAGCTGGGCAGCGTGAGCTTACTTCTACGATATGTACCATACTGAAGCAGAAGGAGTCGATAAAGGCTGTAAACTCCAGTCAAAGGCGTTAAAATAATTTGTATGATATCCAAGATAAAAACACTTTACAAAACCAATTTATTTCTTTACATTATCTTTTATTTTATTTTTATACAATATTTGTCATTTATAAATTCATTATTTTAATTTAAAAACACGTTACAATTTAAAAAGAAAAATGGGTGTTTTTTTGGGGGGGACTGGAACAGATTAATGATATTTCAATTAATTTCAGTTGGGAAAATTGATTTGATATACGAGCAAACTGAGTTACGAGCTCGGTCACGGAACGAATTAAACTCATAAGTCAAGGCACCATTACTTTTTTTTATTAAATAACAAAACGTGGTAAAAATTGTATTTATTCGGATTCATTCGGGTATCTTCCGAATAGATACGAATACCTACATGAATGCTAAATATGAATCAGATCCACGTGGCGGGTACGTATTTTTATACCGAACATCTGTTTAACAAAACAAAATTTAAAATAACCCCAACCACACACTCTCTTCCCGAAAAGGGAAATAACAAAAATAACAAAACAAACAAAACGTCCACAAAAATACGATTCATAATTATGCAGTCGTATATCGGCGCTTTTGTCATATTACGCTACTATCCGTCTGTATATTATATATGAACTGGTGCAATTGTGGACCACGTGACTACTTATTAAAATGCTAATAATAGCATTCAAAAAAAAAAAAAAAAAAAAATAATAAAAATAATATTAACGACGATGACGCGCAGTTTTAGATCAAATAACATTTATTTTACTGATTAAATATGACAACATATTAATTCATGTTCAGCATTGAAACTCTGCGTTAAATCTGGTTCTAAGTAACATGCTTGTTTCGACACATTACCACACAGGTCAGGAAAAACAAGGGATTAAGAGATAGAAAAATCCATGACCATTAAAATCTCCATTTCAAAAATAGCACGTATCGTTTATTAGCGCCGATACATAATAGGCTTAACGTTTTACGGTTATTTTCCAGCAAATGGCGTGATTATTTCCACGTTTATATTTATTATCCAATTACAACGTCGCTAAAATACTTGCTCGGCTGTCAACGGAAATTAAATTTAATATTTCCTTTCTAAACTCCTCAGTTATGTTTTGATGCACCTCAGTGAAGAAATAAAAGGGATAATTCCAACCGTAATAAAAATAAGTTATCTGCTGTCTGTAATTTGGAGAAATAGGTCATCTAAGATTCTTTGTTTTAACAAATATAGGTCAGCTGAGGATAAGAAGTTCATTTGCATATTTATGACATAGTTATTAATGTTCAAGGTTAATATGTTTATAAGAAGCGATAAGTAAATAAATAAATAAATAAATAAAATAAGCCGATGATGTTTTTGTTTTCTTTTTTAAATGATCGAAAATAAATACGTGATGTATTGCATTATTCATTATTTGTGTTTGATTAAACATACGTAAATGGCGAAGTCCAGTATCTGCATATATATTTCACAATATTGTTTGAATGAAATATTCGTATTTTGCTATTAAACATTTGGGTTCATTCAAGAAAATATTCAGCAAAGCACTTTTACGCTATATAATTATTAATAATTTTTTAATTTTAATCGTAATTTTTATGAAAATCATTAATATGATTCTTTTTAAAATATAATCTTCTTTTTTTTTTTTTTTTTTTTTTTTTTGAGGCTCTAAATTACTGATACCATATCTGCAGGAGTAAATTTTGATAGCAAGGACACTACTGCGTTCATTACGAATCTTTAGCAAAATTTGAATGCTGATGAGAAAACATAACATGCCGACATATCGATATAATCTCTTTTACATGATATTTTGTCAAATGCATCAGTAGCTTTCGAAGTGAACAAAAAAAAAAAAAAAAAAAAAAAAAACAACAAACAAACAAACAAACAAAAAAACGTTTAAAAACGTAATAGACAAATAAAAAATGTACATCTTTCATCTTACTTAACGTATTTCAAATAATAATAATAAATTCATAATTTAAAAGAATAGGCTAAAATTAAAAATTTAGAACATTCTTACAGAGTGCATACTTTTTCAAAACTATTTACTTTTAATGCATTTTAAATGTTCTTTGTGCATAAATAAACCAACAGGTGCCAACGAAAAAAATATTAAAATTAAAAACTTACTCGAGGCTGTCCTGTACGCTATGCTGACCATATTGTTATGTACGTCTGGTCAAAAGATACCTGGATACTCACCTGCCTACTGCTAGCTTCTGGTATTAATTACGCTGTAACGCTACTCTGTTTCATCAAGGAGCATGCGTCACTGTCAAATGCCTACCGCGAAAGGTACAGATCGCGCATGATCTGAGCTCGAATCCCAATGGCGTCCAACTTACATTTAAGCGTATAGGCGCAATGTTTAAACATCTGCTTTTTTGTTATTTGTTGTTGTTTTTTTTTTTTTTTTTTTTTTTTAAATTAAGAAAGCAGTTATAAGTAAGTCATTGGATATGTTTTTATTAGGTCAGTTAAAACTGAAATGGATAAGAGCACAAAATAAAGGTAGAAAAAAAAAAGAGTCAGAGAACTAATAAAAACCAGACGAAGTGTCAACTGCACATTATTGCGTCAGATTTGTTGAAAAAATAACGAATTTATAGCCAATGACTACAAAAAAAAAAAAAAAAAAATATATGATAATAATAATAATAATAATAATAATAGGATTTAAAGGATCCATACAGTCCAGCAAATCGTATGTTATTATCTTTTTTTTTTTTTTTTGTTTTTTTTTTTTTTTTTTTTGTTGTTTGTTTTTTTTTTGAGCAATGAAGAAATAAATAAAAATTAATAATAAAAAAAAAAAAAAAAAATAAAAAAAAAAAAAAAAATAATAATAATAATAAAAATGAAATAAAGAAGATTTGCGACTTAGATATTACACAAAAATGATGTAAAACGATAGACTTTGTTCTTTTTCGTTTCTTTTCTACAGTTATATAATTTAATTTATTTTATTTTATCAGTTTTACTCTTTATTCAGGTAGATTTTTGTCATTATGTCTATCTTTGATTTCCGAGCGTAAATACATGAAAGAGAATACATCTCATTGCCATTTTATTTATTTATTTATGTCAAACAGTCTTTTACAATTGTGTTAATTTAATCAGTATTTATCTGAAGCATGGCTGCTTCGGTATACAACGCACAGATATACATAGTATACATAGCAATAATAAATGACACTGAATTCCATAACATCGAACTATTCCACGTCCCAGTCAAGACCCATGGCTAGCATGTTAACATCGTCTTTACTCTGTGTTTTGAACGAATGTAGCGACACACAAGAAACGTCTGAACATTGTTATTCAACGCGTACGATAGTGCAAGAGTACCAAGGCACGCGCACATGTTTCTGTATATAATACAAACAGACAAATATGTACATACTCTCTCTCTCTCTCTCTCTCTCTCTCTCTCTCTCTCTCTCTCTCTCTCTCTCTCTCTCTCTCTCTCTCTCTGTTTCACACTCTTTTTCTTTCGTGTTATCGTAATTATATTTGTGTGTGTGATATATAATTATTTTTGTGTGTATCGATATGTGTCAGTGCGTTTGTCTTTGTTTGTTTTTGTGTGTTTAAATGTTTATTAATTTTTTAATTTTTTTTTCAAAGGAACATTATCAGAAATAATATTATGATTCGGTAAAAAAACCCACCAAAACACGTCAGTATGTGATAATATATGAAAAAAAGAAGAAAATTAATTATGTTATTAGTCCACTATCCCCCCCTGGCTCCTTGGTTTAAGTGGATGTAAGAGTCGTTTGAGCAGATGTTGACCTTTAAGCAACGCAGATAATTCAAAGAGATTCACACTTTCTAAAGAACAAAACTCATCCAAACAAGATAGTGATAATACAAATTAGACTTAGTTGTAAACTTGTGTGGAAAGATGTGTTCTTTGTGAAAAGCAGTACACAGGGCTAATTTACGTGTAAATAAATAATTAGATAATTGTTTCACAGAACAATAGTAGCTATGTTAAAGTTGAATATATCATATAACATATAAATAACTTTGATCAATAAAACCCACATTCATTCTCCGTCATTACATGACAAAACAAGTAACAACAACAACAGTAATAATAAACAACAACGACAACATCAAGATGAAGAAGAAGAAGAATTGGAGTAAACAGAAGACAAAAGATAAAGCTAGATAATAATAACATCATTATAACATATATTACAAATATAAAGTACATAGGCCTACATAAACAAACAAATTAACCCTTATCAGCTTTCCCTTTAATAAAATAAATAAATAAATAAATAAAATAGCCTATACTGTAAAACACAGCAATGAAAAAACCGTGAAAAAAACCCCCACTAAATATCTTGAAAATATCGTTATATAACAGTTAATTAATTTGCACTGTATGATCTAGATGTGTTTCAAGCAGATCAGTTATTCATCCGACTGTCGTGGAGGACAAATGGAACTGTCTCTTGCATCTTTCACATGACAGGCAGACAATAGATGACAAATTAAATTACAGTCATAACTGTCACATGGGCTAACAATACAAGCAACGGGGCGCGTTCCACGTGACCGCTTGTGTATTAATTTGTTCATTGTTATGTAACTAGATAGGGACTGAGTTATTTGCAGGACACACAAACACACACACACACACACAGCCACTCACACACAAACACACACACACACACACATTGTATTACAGACACACAGAGATAGGATAAATAAATAATTTGCTTAAATTTGTTGCGTTTTTTTAATGATTTATTGGAGCGTTTACGTTAGTATTCACTGATTTCTCATCTTGTTATGTGTGCAGATTCATTGTTATTTCGTTTAGTTACGAAATAACTAAGAAAAATAATTTACTTTTTTGTCTTTATCCTTTTTCACCTAGTAAAGTATATTTATTGTTATTATTATTATTATTATTTTATTTTTATTTTTTAAAAGGAAAGATTGATTACTTTTGTAAATTGTGAAGTCCTTGTTTTTCAGCTGTATTTATTTATTTTGTTTTGCTAATTCTTAAATAAGGCGTACTGACTAAATGTCTTTATCGGAATTTAACTTACACGAGTATTAGCAATATCTGGTATTTTGCCATAATCGGACAGCCGTTTTCAAAGGTAGCTGACAAAAATTTACGAAATTACCAACCCGGAATGTCAGTCAAATGACATTTGAGGTATCATATTAACTAAAAGTCGCTATGGAATCTATTCACTGATCTGATAACAAAATTTGGCCTTCAGTAACGGAGTTGTCACGCATATTGAATTATATATAGTTCTATTCTTTCTTCTTTTTTTTTTCTTTTTTTTTTTAACCGCTTAAAAAATGTTTACACCAAAACAGGCTTGAGTGCATATTCAGCGATATTAAAAGAACGTTAGGAATTATCTTTTTATTATTTAGTTTACTGATACATTTTTAACACTGCAGCAAAACAATGTTTAGATGTTGATAGTCTGGTGAGTTTGTAATTAATAACAACACATAGAAACAGAGAACACAAGTGTATTTCTCAGTCAGCACCGAGTATTTTAAAGTCGGTTTTATAACTACTAATAATATTTTGAAAATTATTATTATTTATTTACAGTCCTTAAAATGTATTTGTTTATATTAGTGTGGTTATACATATTTTTCTTACTTTTATAAAACAAAATTCTCTTCCTTTAATTTGTTTTTTTGTTCCTTTGTTTTATTCTGTATTTTCATAATTATTTTTTTATTCTTTAATTTATTGTCTAAAATATAAGTAAATAAGTAACCTTTATTATCTAATACGATTCAAGACAAAAATATGCTAGTTGTACTTAAACACATTTTTGTTTTCAAAAAATTACTTCACCTAATATAGAACCGTCGCAAATAGAATTTTAAATAATTAATTAGTTAATAAATAAATAAATAAATAAATAATAATAATAATAGTAACAACAATAATAATGGCCAACATTATTATTATAAAACATGAACTACTTTTTTACTGATATAAACAAATGAGAAAATTATCTGAAATATATGCATGAATATATTTAAAGAAATATAAATAAATGTTTTAGTTTTATTTGTAATGTTCATTGTCGCTAACAAATTTGTTTTTTAACCAGCGGGAACATCGAGTCTATATGTTCAGCTTGAACGATGAAATAACAAGCTAAATACAGCTGCAAAATAATTTTCATTAATTTGGCCAAATCAAATATTAGCTCAGGTTTTCAAAACGACGAACTACAAATATGAAATCCAGTATTACCACACACACAGAGACACTGCAGCAACAACAGTGACAGCAATAAAAACAACGATGATTATGACGATGACAACAAGAATAATGCTAGTAGCGGTGCTGTTATTCGGTATCATGTATTTTAAAATTGATCCGTAATATTATAACGGTGATAATATGTTTCTGCTGATCTGTATAAAAACTACGTTCAGATTACTTCCAGAAACATCACGAGTCAAAATTCGAATAAACCGTGCAGTTAGAATACACACATACTTACACACACACACACACACACACACACACACACACACACACACACACACACTCATACATACATACACACACACACACACACTCATACATACAGATACATATATATATATACAAGCATGCATGCACACACACATACATATATATAATACGGCTTAACACTCGAAACACATTAGACAAAATCAGTATACTCACACAAATTGTTCTTCTTACGAACTCAGCATCTAAATAATCACTTCTGAAATAAATGATCAACCAAACTAAAATTTTCAACGCAATAAGCGCAGTGACTGAAGTGGGTTTTGCTGCATGGAATACCAAGCTGTATACATGTTCAGTTTTTTTTGTTTTGAACACCAGCTGTACGGAACAGTAAACGTCATATCTGTAAAGATAATTTGAATCGATATGCAGTGACACAGACAGTCTTTCTCACGAAACCTACATAAGTGAAATAACAGACTGTTTTATTAGTAGTAGTAGTAGTAATAGTATCATCCTCATCATCATTATGATCACTGGCATCATCATCATCAATAGCAGTAACAACTGGTACTGGAAAAAAAAACTTTTACTCCTCCAAAAAGCCCCCTCCCCCGCCAAAAAACAACAAACAGTAATAGAAAAAACAAAACAAAGAAAAACCAACAACAAAAAACAAACAATGGGCAGCACTGTAAACGAAAACACTAAAATGCAATGATATGGATGACCATGATGATGATGTTGACGTCGACAACAGTACAGGTACCAAACCACAAACTTGGGACCGAAGGTGATCTGGAAATCTGTTTTCTGGACCAAGGTCAAACATATACGTAATATATGAAATAACGAAAACTGAAACAAACGAACAAACTTCTAAAGCCTGGGTTGTAGCAATGAGTTTATAATCCAACAGACATTAAACATACATACTCGTGACTATCAAAAGAAATCATTGTTAAAATAAATACAGAGAAATGATGGAGAACGATGGAAAAATATACACAGACATTAAAACACGCAAAATTTCAGTCCTTTTACTATCATCAATCATTACTGTTAAAGGTTTGATTGTGTTTTGTTTGTCACTTCTAATATATACTGTTAAAGGTTTGATTAAAAGCATGCCAATCGTCAACTTCATTGATAACATTTTCGATTTTGAGCATATATAATGTGTAACTATATATAAACGTGAGTTTCTTGTTTGTCTCTTTGCATTATATACAATCATAAAGTTCATTATTTTATTTTATTTACTTCATTTTTAGTATTAATAACTTTCATTTTTCGTTCTGACTTTTGAATGACTACTTTATAATTCTGATTTAGTACTACTACTACTACCACCACCACCATTACTACTACTACTACTATTATTATTATTATTATTATTATTTTAAAGTAGACTTAATATAGAAAGCTATGATGGAAATTAAAATATTAAACTAAAATAACATTATAAATATATAATAATATATATATATAAAAATTTAACGATTCCTTGAAACCTTACAATGAGATGTACAGCGAAAGAATCCATGAAACAAAAGTTTCATTATAACGCATATCAGTTTCTTAAAGGGGCATATATCAAATATCCAATCGCCAACTATGTAGAAACTGGTATATCGATTCGCTTGAATTTATTTGAACGTTTTCTTATTTATTTGTATGCGATTGAAACTGACCATTGAAACGGAAACAAAGATAAAATATTTCATATCCTGGAGGTTATTAATAATCTCGAAAAGACAATAAATTTGTAGGAACATGAGAACTATTCTATCGTGATCATTAGTAATGAATGAATATATATAAATAATAATAATAATAATAATAATAATAATAATAATTAATTAATAAATAAATAAATAAATAAATAAATAAATAAATAAATAAAAAGAAATAAATAGAAAATTATATTAATTTTTGAATGTTTCTTTTGCGTCTTTAATGACAGATCTGTTTTTGTAGTAAATTTAATCATATAAATTATTATACTTGACGTTAAAAAAAAATTAAAACTAAAGGGAGATAATCCATGGAGATTAGAGAATTTTAGCCAACGTTAATACAGTTTGCATAATTGTGAAGTTATTTGTTACAGTAGTCTGGTGTAATATTTTACGAGAGGTTTATATTAATTTCTACATAAACAAAAAAATAATAATAATAAATAAAAAAAAACCAGAAATTTCTCCATCCGTGGTACGACTTCCTTAATTTATTTATTTATAAAATAATAATAATAATAATAATAATAATAATAATAATAATAATAATAATAAAAAAAACACACTACAATACACCTTATAAAATAGATTTATCGGACTGTTGTTTGAAAATATGATTAACTTTAATCCCCCGAAGTATCTGAATATGACGTCACAGTACACTTGTTTATGTCGGCGAATCTTGAAATCAATACGACAAGCAAAAAAACAGAAGGAAGCAAAAACGAAGTTCTAGTAATGTGTGGATTGCCACACTTTTCTCCGTGCCAGCATAATGCTATTTTTGTTTACACATAACATTTTTATATGTGTAAAAAGAAAAAGATGATGATAAAAGAAATGATTTCTAAGAGAATATAACAGAAAATAGTGTTTTATTATTTATTTATCGAAGAGAATATATATCTTGTTAGTATATACATGCACGTATGTTTGTACATTTATGTGTATATATATATGTGTGTGTGTGTGTGTGTGTGTGTGTGTGTGTATATGTGTGTGTAAGTATAAATGTAACGATATGTTCTACATATATGCTTTATTCGATTTTTTACTTGTGATGTTATACATATATACAGATCAGCAGAAATATATTACATGTTATATAATACGATGATCATTAACAGATGAAAAAAGTATTGGATAAAGCTTTTGAAAGTAAACTAATTACAACAACAGCAGCATTAATAACAAAAACGACGAATGCCACTGTTGTAAGGATAATAAAGATGTCAACAACCAAACTAACGCCATCAGTGGCAATAAGAGCAACAGCAGCAGCAGCAACAACAACTACAAAAAATAATACGTCGGGTGCGCCTCCATTTGTGTTAATTCAGACGATTCTGTACTGTGTTTAGTGAAATAAGATCTGTACACTCTTTCACGGTGCTACATGCAATAACAACCGTATCCCACAGCTACACATTTGGCACTCAAACAACATTAACGTATTAGATGTGTGCATTTCTCCATCGGTTTCTGCCGCTTCTTTCAAAGGTCGTTTAAGATGCCGGGTAATATCAGGCGGAGTGAGGAGTGGGGCCCGTGTCGTAATAAACTGCAGCTAAAGTTACCAGAGAGGGAAGTTTCGTGATAGGTCGTAATATTTTACAGGAGGTTTATTTCAATTTCTCTCTCTCTCTCTCAAAAAAAAAAATATATATATATATATATATATATATTGATAATAAGAAGAAGAAAAAGAAGAAGAAGAAGCTAATCTGTAAATTTTGTAATTTTGGTATAATTATAATACAAGCTTTATATTTTAGATAGAACAGGATTTAACTACTTTCATAAAAAAAGCTACTGTTTGAAATCAAACATTCAGAGGAGACTGTTAGGAATTACAGTTCAGTTATTACAAAACGTTATTATTCTCTGTTCATATTTGTTAAATAGGGTCTCAAATGTTTCCCATGCCTCCACAACATCTAAATCCGGCTCTCTGACTTTAGGATGATTTTTAAAACAAAATATAACTAAACGTCTGTAACTGTAAGCACTTATTTTGTATGTAAATATTTGGAAAAATATCCACCCAGTCTTTTATGAATTATGTTTTCAACGTTTTGTTTGACCCAGTCGCTTTAGGTTTTGTACTACAACGAGTATTTTTAGTTAATCATAACGCGTTCTTAGTAACCATTTGTTGTTGGATATATTATAAAATATTACTGCCTGTTTAGAACTATTGCTACTGTAGGTGATTAGAGATTAAGGTGGAACCCTTATACTGAATAGGTGAAGATTAGCTCAGAATATAGTAATGGATTATAAAAATAATACAATGGATGTCATCTGATAGGCACCTCTAGATATATACGTGCATAAATGCATAACTACACATACAGGCACAAACACATTCACACATACATAATTACAGACACACATACTTACATACGTACAAGTAAAACAATTAAATGAAATGGATTAGATCACTGACAGTGTATTTTCCAAAATAATTGAATTAATAAATAATTAGCAAAAAAAAAAAAAAAAATAAAAAAATAAAAAAAAAATTTAAAATGTCAGAATAAAAAAATAATAAAAAAAAAAATAAAAAAAATACAATAAATAAATAAATAAATAAATAAAATATGAAAAAACCAACAACATACTTCTGTGGCAAGCAAACATTTGAAAATAGCATACATGTTTGTTTATCTGTTTATTTATTTTTAAATTTATTCATTCAAATAACACGCTTGAAAATGATACGCACTGACTTAATTATTGATATTTATTTATTTATTACAGTAATTTACAAATTAACTTAATAATTTAATTTGAAATTAACACATTTTTCTATTTATTTATTTAATTACTTAGTTAATTATTTATTTATCAAGCTATTTTTCTGTGTATTTATTTACTAGAATTTAACAGAATTTAAAAATGGTACTGTTTATTTATTCGTTTGTTTGTTTCTTGTTGTGTTTTTTTTTTTTTTGTTTTTTTTTAACAAACTTAACATAGATATGTAACTCAAATTTCTATTTCTTTCTTTCTTACATATTTATTCGTTGTTTTTTTTTTGTTGTTGCTGGTATTTCTTTTGTTATTGTTGGGTTTTTTAATACCAAGCGCTTTGAAAATTTTATAATTGTTAGCTTAACTAAATGGGCGGAGTCGAATGAGATCAAATAACAAGACAACACCCAGTTTACTGCTTTCTATTTCAAATTAGAAAAACGAGAGAATAAAACAATAAAAAATAAAAAAAATAAAAAAAAAGTAAATTAATTTCGGTACATATAAATAATTCACCTGGCTTTGAAACACTACCGTACGATTACAGATTTATATTTTTATTTGGTTGTGTCTTTTCTTTTCTTTTATTTTGTTTTTATTGTTTCGTTCTTTTTGCTTTTTCCATTAATTTTTTTTTAATCTGTTTTTATTGTCAGTTGAACATGAAAAGTTTAGAAAAAAATAGGTTGAAAATAATGTTAGTAATATTACAAAAAAAATAAACTGTGTATTAAAAATTGTTCTTCCATTACTGGGCATCAAGCCAACACAAAGTTACGAAAAGAAATAAATATAAGCTTAATAGCCACAAAGTAAATGAATGAATAAAAATGATAAATAAATTAATGTAAATTATTACAAAATAAACGTACTGGTTTCAAAAAAAAAAAAAAAAAAAAAAAAAAAAAAAAAAAAAAAAAAAAAAAAACAAAAAATGTAAACAACCATAAAAAAAACAAACAAACAAACAAACAAAACCAACAACCATGTAATGTTTGTGTGTATGTATGTGTATGTTATGTTTTGTATGTACGTACGTATGTATGTATGTATGTTTTGTATGTATGTATGTATGTTTTGTATGTACGTACGTATGTATGTATGTATGTATGTTTTGTATGTATGTATGTATGTTTTGTATGTACGTATGTATGTATGTAGGACGAAATCAAATCACGACCTCGTAAACCCCGTCAGATGCCGTTGTCGTGACTCAAACGACTCAAAACGACTCAAATCGACTCAAATCGTCGATACCGCTCGGCAACCAGTTTAACAAACTCAACAGACCAAACAACAAGTATTCATTTTTTTCATTTTACATCGTTTCTTTTCCTTTTTCTGTTTTTTTTTTTTTTTTTTTTCTTTTTTGTTCTTGCCACATAATGGGTGCACCATATGCGTTTTTTTTTTTTTACAAAATGAAAATTTGTTTTACTTTATTTTCGCTCTGAAGATAGAATGACATGCAGTTTTTTTCTTAGTAACCAGTAAGGTGAATGACTGTGAGACGACGACAACGTCGCAAAGTTCAAGTTACAATCACGCGACCTCGGTGAGTAACAACAAACACGTTGTAATTTCTGTAGACGTTTTGTGAAACTGTAACAATGGAGCGATTATGACTGACGAATTACTGAGAACATCAGCGTATTAATTACAGTAGAGTCTGCGAATGGATATATATATCATGTAAAAAAATATATTTATGTATGACGCCAACAAAAAAAAAAAAAAAATTAAAATTAAAAAAGAATGACAGTATATACTTACATACAAATATATAGGCATATCTATGTTTTCATGTGTCTTTGTCTATATATGTATGTATGTGTATATGTATCTATTATTTTCTTAAAGTAATATTTACACATACATACATACATTTATTCGTTGGAAATGTTTTTCCTATAGTGTTAGATCTTATGTATTTGTTTGTATATTTACATCTGTGTGTGTGTATGTATGTATGTATGTATGTATTTATGTATGTATGTATGTATGTATGTATGTATGTATGTATGTATTATGTATGTATGTATGTATGTATGTATGTATGTATGTATGTATGTATGTATGTATGTATGTATGTATGTATGTTCGTACTGTATGAGTGTATGTACGTATTATATGTATGTATGAACACATTGTATGTATGTATGTCTGTATGTATGTACGTATTGTATGTATATGTATGAATATACCTGTATATGTAAGTATGTCCGTACGTATGTATGTTTGTATGTATGAATGAATTAGGGTGGCCATTTCCGAATTTCCAAAAAGGACATTTTAAAAAAAATTGTGACACTTATTTTTAACCTTAATTACACGTTTAACGATAAATTGAAACACAATAATAAAAAATATATATTTAGAAGTGTTGATTTGTTATAATTTAATTAGGGCTATTTGTCGTTTTTCAAACATATTCATTATTTTTATTATTATTATTATTATTATTATTATTATTATTATTATTATTATTATTATTTTTTTTTTTTTTTTTTTACTATCGCATTAAGTTACTTACATGATAAATAAAGAAATGAAAGAAATTAATATTAACTTTTAGAAAGGATAAATTAACATCCTGTTTGAGGACTGACTACTCGCAATCAGGAATGTACATCTGGATGTATACATGTACGTGTGTCTTTATGTGCATATTCACTTACGTACATACATACGTGTATATATATATATATATATACACACACACACACACACACACACACACACACGTATGTATGATACATGAGTTTGTATATTTGTCTGATGTATGCTTCAGTTATACTAGAAATAGCTATTAAATTATTTCTTTTCATTAACATTATCTTCATTTTTTATTAACTCGTTCACGATACTTAGCTCTTTTGTGTTCGGAAGGTAACGTGCGGCTAGAGCCAGTCTACAGAGAACGTGTTTTGTACGATTAACGGAGCGTAGCACTTTATGAAACACTGAAACGCAGTACGTTCAAAAAGGTAAAAGAGTTGAGAAAACAGTCGACTCCAAAAACAGTTTACAGTTTCACGTTTTGTTCACCTGACCCACAACAAGACAATAAACTTCTGTAATAAAAAGAACTCGATATATGTGAAGAAACGATAATAGTTTCGAGTAATGTAAATACATAAGAAAACGATAGAAATATATATTTCTATAGTTTTCTAGTTTTCCTCTCTATCTAGGTGTGTGTTCTGTGTGTGTGTGTGTGTGTGTGTGTGTGTGTGTGTGTGTGTGTGTGTGTGTGTGTGACAGAGAGAGATTTCGAAGAATGAAAAACAGAGAGATATGTATCAAAAAAAAAGAAAAAAAAAAAGCTTGTATTTAAATGAAGAAATTAATAATAGATTTATATAGCACCTAACTGTTATAAAAGAAAAAAACAAAAACAATCTCTGACTACGTTTTTGAAAAACCTGTAGTAAACGATGAACAGATATTTAAAATTAGATGACGCAATTTATCTAAAGGTAATATTTCATGAGTTCACGTACCAGGCGAGCGAAATAAATTTCACTGTGGATTAAAAATTACTGTTCAGAGACAATTTCAAAAGAAAACACACTAATTATGATTTAACGTGAATTGTATATATGGGTTTGTTCAGTTAAAACTATTTCTGCTTATCTCAGTGTGTATGTATGTATATATGTGTGTATGTTTATATATATATATATATATATATATATATATATATATATATATATATGTATTTTAGTACGTGCAAGTATATTGAGAAAGAGATATAATAATTTAATTGCTTTTTTTGATTTATGTGAATAAATGCACCGATGACTCATCTCACCACACAATTTAAAAAAAAAATACAATAAACATTAAAAATAGTTCAAAATTCAATAATAATAGCTTACATGCTTTCGCAAAAAAATTATGTGAATAAATGCACTGATGACTCATATCACCACACAATTTAAAAAAAGATACATTAAACATTAAAAATAGTTCAAAATTCATTAATAATAGCTCACATGCTTTCGCAAAAAGACACAAAACGACAAAAAAAACCCCAACAAAACAAATGATAATATGTATGTGTATATATATATATATATATAATAGTAAAATAATAATAATAATAATAATAATAATAATAATAATAATAATAATAATAAAATATAATAAATAAATAAATAAATAATACCAAAAATGACAATGCGACTTATTTGTGTAAATAAATGAAAAAATAGTTTACTAATTTTTTTTTTTTTTTTTACAGTTGAATTCATACACAAAATTTAAAAAAAATTAAATTTTATATATATATTAGAAGACCAAACAATTGATGTATCATAAAAAATTAAAAATTAAATTTTATATATGTTATAACACAAAACAATATATGTATCATAAATAAATAAATAAATAAATAAATGCAATAAATTCAATAATAAAAAATAAAAAAAATCACTGAAACGGAAAATCGTAACGTGAATGTATATTTTCTAACCTATCATAATTATTATTAGAAATATCAAAACAAAAAAATGATAATAAAAATTAGAAAAAAACGTAATAAATAATAAATATTTCAATATAATGGAAAACCATATTTTTTAAAAAAATATATAAATATTAATATTAATAAATAAATAAAAGCGTAATAATAAATAAATACGTAATAAAAAATAAATAAATAAAAATAAATTAAAAAAAAAGCAACCAAAAAAAACACACCCCAAAAACTTACTTTTCTTGAAATGTCCCAAGTAATTTGGATCCAAAATAACAGGCTTTCCGTCATCGTATTGAAATCCAAAATTTTCGGTTCCTTTTATCAATAATTTACGTTTTGTGTTTAGTTTGCTGTTGTGATCCCCAGGATCCTCGTTCTGAGACCCCGAGGACTGAATGTCGTTGGAATAAGTGGGCAAAGGCATACCCAGATTTTAGAAATTATAATTTTCTGTTTAATTTTGTTTCTTCACTAATTGCAGTATTCTGTCCACGAGTGACATGGTCAAACAATCATACAGACTGAGGCAAAACGGATTTTTTATTGACGTTTTCTTCTTCTTTTTTTTTTTTTTTTCAGAAGTCTATGGAAACCCTCTGGTGACATAATTAAGCGTATATGCCTCTCTCTCTCTCTCTCTCTCTCTCTCTCTCTCTCTCTCTCTCTCTCTCTCTCTCTCTCTCTCTCTCTCTCTCTCTCTCTCTCTCTCTCTCTCTCTATGTATGTATGTATACATATATTCTTGTAAGATTTTTGTTGAGTTTTATTAAACTTACTAGCTCAAATCGAAGTCTATTACTATATAAACGTTTCAGTATTGTTGAAAGTATAACAGCTTGTAGATAACTGTGATTTGAACTATACATACAATCTGAAGACGTCTTCAGGATGATGGTAATTCGAGTGCTTGTCTGTATGTTTTATGTATGTATGATTTTGTTTATGTACGTGTGTCTGTCTGTGTATGTGTTTATGTATGTATGTATATGTATGTATGTGTGTATGTGTGTGTATGTATATATGTGTATGTGTATGTATATGTGCATGCATATGTGCATGCATGCATGCATGTGTGTGTGTGTGTGTGTGTGTGTGTGTGTATGTGTGTGTGAATCGCTTAACTGTATTCTTGAGGCTTTCGTATTTGTTTTCCAAAACTTCATATTGATTTAAGTCAGACAATGTTGCACATTTATGAACAAACTCGCGTTAACTCAATCAATATTCTGTTACCTGGATTTCTCATTAATCTTTATTTCTTTGAAATCCTTATTTCTCATTAATCCTTATTTCTTTGATGCTTACAGATATCTGATTAGACTTCTTTCATACCAGTGTAATTAACTGAATCATCCAGTCGTTATTTGTCACATTTTCCGAATATTTATCATTATCTGTATGTTAATTACAACCAGAGGTTTAAAAACACCATAGTCTGTATTAAATGCTGAAAAGATTTGGAATTTTTAGAACAAAGCGTGAGATTAAGATCTACATCTCTGCAATGTAATCATATAAAAGAAGAACGGGAGCTGAAATCTGTTATTTGAGGTGAAAATAGTAGAAGTAGTAGTAATTATATGTACAACAACTACTACTACCGATACTACTACAACTGCAAGTACTACTTCCACCACGACTATTACTATTACTGCTACTACTATTATTAGTGATATAATTACTATTACTACTACTATTTTCCCTACCGTTACTACCACTATTATTATTACTGTAGTTTTTGCTGATGATGTGGTTTTTATTATGCTATGGATATCAGATAACAAGAAAGTATTAAGTTTCAGAGGGGATATTTGATCACTTCGATTCTGATTACATATCTGTTTTGCCTCGGTTTTCTTCGTTGTTTACTGAATATCTGCGAATGCACGGACAGTGGAAGGGTGAAAGCCCGGGGTATCGCTCTGCCTCACCTAACACAACACACAGTGACGTGGGTCAGTAACTGGAACCCTTTGTGAGTCATCCGAGACATTAGCAATGTCAGAAATTTCCAATTACGAACGAATAACTGAAGTTTTTGGAATACACATCAGTGATAAACGACGAAAATAAATCTGAGATCAGATCGTAAATTACTGAATGAACCTGACATGGGTGAGAATAAAAACATTTTGTTGTTGTGATTGTTTTTTTTTTTTTTTTTTTTTTTTTTTTTTTTTAGTTCGAAGTAGGTTAACTTTTTGTTGTTTTTCTGGTTTGTGTTTTGGGCTGTTTTTTTACTTTTTTTTTTTTTTTTTTTTTTTTGAAGGTTAACGTTTTACTTCTGCATATATAGGTATTCTTTTACAGTAAACTGTCAAACGGTTTTGAAACAGAATTCTTAACAAAGGGGTTAATATTAGATTACTGTTACAGAATAAACTCTTTTGAGAAAATACATTTTTAACATTCACTTTTAATGACTGTTTCTGTTCTACTGTGTTCCCGACAGAATATATATTTGTCTATAAACACTGCCTTAATTTAACAGACATAACAACGACACAGTTACTCAAATATGATCATGTCCTGTTCGGTACTCCGTAATTTGTGGCTGTGACTGCTCAAAGACTTGGCTGTTATATTCGGCTTGTGGATCTTCCCTCGTAACATCACGTTTCAATAACACCGTCCTCATATACATAGCTAATAAGAAGCTACGAGCCGATAATCGTTCCCATTTTGTGAAACGATTGTAGTCATTCATTAGTGTTTCCCGTAAACCTCCCTCTTTGGAATCATTTTTAGTGAAATTGGGCAAGATACTGGATGTGTCGTTTTAGTATCAGTTTTTCTTCTTCTTCTTCTTTTCTTTCTTTTGCAATACAAGATGTAAACGCTTTATGGATTCTTTCGGTTTAACTGTGAACCAAAGTACTGGAAGAGTTCAAGTAAGTTTTCGTTCAATAATTGGACAAAAAAATAAATTTTGTGTTTTGAAAGAGATTTTAAGATAAGTAGTCAAAGAGGTTTTGTTAAAATTGTTGTTGCTATTGCTCTTGTGTTGAGGTGAATTCGGCATCATAAAGTCTGGATCTTAAAGTTAACTTGTTCTTTAGGTTTTCAACTGTCATTGCCCAATGTTTGATTTGATACGAAATAATACATAAAAATGCTTTAAAAATGCTCAGAAACAGATGGAAGACAAAAGAACCAGCAAGGAATTATTTTAAAATCTTTGGGATATTTTAAAGTCTCTTCATCATCGTCTATATCATTATTGTCTTCATTATTAACGTCATCATCATCATAATTTTTCTGCAAGACTATCGTCAAAAACCATCATTACGTCTCCACATTCTTTTATCTGGTGCGGCTTGACATGACATTTGTAGTGACACCACTAAGGATAATTCGTCTGCATGTCAGATCGAAGTTCAAAGTTGAGTTATTGTTGGTTTTAATGATAAACATATTGAGTCCGTACGAACCCTCTTACATACAAATACACTTATACAGAAAGAGACAAAAAAGAACACAGAGATACTGAAAGCACAGAGAGAGAGAGAGAGAGAGAGAGAGAGAGAGAGAGAGAGAGAGAGAGAGAGAGAGATTTTCAGAATACGTTTAAGAAATATTCAATATATACCTAAGAATATATTTAACTTTGGTTCAAATAATTATCTGTTTTAGTAGGGTTTTTGGGTGGGTTTTTTTAACGTTCATAACATCAACAGCTAAAATATGTCTTGTCATGGCCCGCGAAGGTGCGATCAGAAGAGAGAAAAAACTAATACGACAATGAGAAAAGTTAGTTGTTGGCGATTAAGAACGTTGACAAAAGACTGCAAACAAAGCGTTGTTCGTTCTGCCTCGTCTCTGTCGTACGTGGAGTGGATATCGGAAGAAGACGTGCGCGGCTTTTGTACTTCATGCTTCGTCAAGTTCAGATATCATGTCTCAGAACGTGAAAAAGAATCAGATTAATTATCAGGGCGAACGTGCTCCGAGTAATGTACTCTTAAGAGGTGGGGAAAATGAAGGTATTTCGCTCTGTGAAGAATTCTGAGACGCTGGCTAATTGTATTTATGGAATTAAAAGAAACGAAACTCTGATCTAAGTCTGATAGCTCTTCATGAACATACCCTCAAGCAATTCCCGAGATATTATTTAAAGTCTCTCTCTCTCTCTCTCTCTCTCTCTCTCTCTCTCTCTCTCTCTCTCTCTCTCTCTCTCTCTCTCTCTCTCTCTCTCTCTCTCTCTCTCTCTCTCTCTCTCTCTCTCTCTCTGCACACACACACACAACACTTCCACACATAAAATAATCACAGATCTCTCTCTCTCTCTCTCTCTCTCTCTCTCTCTCTCTCTCTCTCTCTCTCTCTCTCTCTTCTCTCTCTATATATATATATATATATGAATATGATCTGGAGATCTCGGATCAGTTCTGGTTTCACTGAGAATGAAAGGATGCCTCAGTACTGTGCTGATTTATTGTCGTTTTATAATCAGTTTATTTAATGTTAGGCATATAACATATAGAATTTAAACTAAGATAGAAACAGTATTACAGTATAATGTTACTCAGATGATTTAATATCTTGGGTGTGTGACAGTGATACCAGATTAAAGAACTGTTTTATTTGTTAACCTTGATGCCGTGGACAGAATTAAAGACTCTGCTTATTCATACAATATAATGACAACGGCATAAACATGTTTTTTTTTCTTTTTTATATCAGCGTAATAAATCATTTTTTTTTTTTTTTTTTTGCTAATTTTCTTTTTAGTGTAGACTAAGAAAAACAAAATTATGGAAGAGATGGCGTCTTTAAGTAGAATGCTTTATCTAGTAGGCGGTTTTATAAAGTAGAAGGCTTTATGTAGTAGAATACTTTATCAAGCAGAAATATTATTAAGTAGAGTGCATTTTGTAGTAAACTGTATTATCAAGTAGAAAGCGTTATATTAAAAAAGGCGTTATCAAGTAAAACACGCTATAAAATAAAAGGCATTATCAAGTAGAAAGTATTATTAAGTATAAGGCGAAATTTAGAAGAAATCATTATTAAGTAGAAGGCGAAATTTAGAAGAAATCATTATCAAGTCGAAATTTTTTTCGGGTAGGACGTATCTGTAAGTAGGTTTTCTTTTCAACTAGAAAGTACACTTTAAGGCTAGGAGTGGCCAGCAAATTATTGCTAAAGATCTTAACTGTAGAAATTAACTGTAAAAGTAACTATTGCATCTCTGCTGTCAGGTATTTGCTTATCGTTTTCATGACATGAGGCTTCAATAAACCAGAACTTATATGAATTTACAAGATTTCACAATTTACTTGACATGTATTATTATTTAGCAGGTTTATTATATTTGATTCACGTCCACTAACCTGCCAGGACCGTGAAGCATAATTACTGTTGTTTTAAACCCGACTTGTTAAACTGTGCAGTGAACGGGGGTGTAAGACAGCCCTAGTGTAGATAGCGGTTTTCTGGTAAACCTTGTATTCAGTTTCACCGTGTTAACGTGACTGACAGCGCTACGGATGACTACAGAAGAGGACTGGTTTCTGATATGCGATACACTCAGTAACATAACCAGTAACGGATCCAGGGAGAATAAATGCTATCTAATGCTGTTTCACATAATTATAAGCTCCCTTTACAAATAAAATTCTGCAAAATGTAAAGCGTTATTAAGGATGTTCTGAAATAAATCTATCAGTTCAAACACTATCCACGAAATCGTGCGTGGATTCGCTCCTGTTTACCATTGTGCTTCTATTCAAATATGATTTAATAAGTAAAAACTGCGTTTTCTAAAGACTTTTGTTACCATCTGGAGAAGCAAACATTTCTCCAGCCTGTTTCATACCACAGATTTACTGCCAGCAACTAAATTTAACTTTTTCAAATGTCATCGTAAATAATGGACAAGTTTAAATATATATATATATATATTTTCTAGGAGCCTTTCTTGAATACTGATAATCTAAATTTAAAATTAATAATCACAAAAATAAAAACTGTTTTATTTAACTGCACCACTTCAGCTCACTGATTAACTTTTAATCGTGGACTTTTGATTGTGAAACATTTTTATTGCATACATAATCCTAAGAGTAAACATGCTCCATTTTTCAAATAGCAACCACAGAGGACCCACACACAAGTAAAAAAAATAATAAGAACTTTGAAAACAAATCTTCAGGCAGGCTGGAACGTTAAAAAGCTCAAACTACTACACAGTCAGGGAATAATTCTGTAAAAATACGCGTTAAAGAAGGTGTGATCATATTTAAAACAAATTAACAGAGCGTTCCATTGCTTTTTTTTTCTTCTTTTTCTTTCAGAAGCAATTCAAAGGGGAAGTATCTTTTATTCTTACAAAATAATTAGTTCAAAGTAAATCACGTTTCAGCCTCGTATCAGTCATCACGATTGTATTATACCACCAACCCTGACTTATTGTCTTTTCGCAAGGTGCCCCTGGCATTGTAATGGTTGTACTCTAGAAAAACATTCCTTTAGTGTCATGCTACTATTTTTAAGGGTTTTTTTTTTTTTTTTTTTTTTTTTTTTTTTTTTTCAAACTTGACGAGACAAAAGGTTTTTATCACGGTCAGATATGATGTACATGTTACTGTCAAGCCCTGTGAATGTACTCCAGCAAGCTTATTGAAAACAAATGTTGTATATGTCAGTCGCATTGTCATGTGACTCGTGTGGCCATGTTAGGCTGACCTAGAATCCAAAACAGGCTTTACAAAGATCAGTGAAAGTGCCAAATTTTTCGACTCATACTTTCAGGTACCCGGCTGTCCCTAACTTAGTGTGTGTTTATGTATGTGTGTGTATTTGTGATAGAAATAGATAGATAGATAGATAGATAGATGGATAGATAGATAGTTAGATGGATAGATAAAAAGATAGATGGGAGTATGTCAGTGTGTGTATTTTTATATTATGGTTCCAATCATCCGTCTATGTGTGTATCTGTTTGAAAATGTTTATGTATTTATGTGGGTGATGTGTGTATAAGTCCGCACCTGTGTATGAATGTACGTACGTATGTAAATTCTGTATACATAAATTGCCCGGAAGTAACTTTCACTGACCTTGACCTTGAAACAAAAAGGCATATCGCAGACATCGCAAACAAAATAATTTCTACTGTACGTTTTTGACTAAGATATCATTATCATAAATATGCTTATACTCAAACCTTCCCCCTTTTTCTTCAGTAGCACACACACACATACACACACACACACGCACAGATACACATGCACACACAAACACACAAAAGAGGTTTGTTTAAATTAAACGATATCACAGAACATCAATTTTGCAGTATTAGGTAAAGAAGGCTTCAGCGCTTTATAATCTGTTTTATTAATAACTAACTGCAGATATCGTGTAGAGAGAAACAAACTGAAATGTTTGCTATAATCGATCGAGTATAAACGTGCGACTCACAGGCTTAGTCTTTCGAGGTTTTGCAACGACTGCAAATAAAGACGATACACATGGTTATTACTGTAATGATTTATTTATTTACTTATTCATTTTGGTAAATGTCTTTCTTTTCTTTATCTTGTTTTTGGGGGGGCAGGAGGAGGGTTAAACCAGAGAGTGAAATTAATTAACGGACACGTTGTTCTTTTTCTCACAAAATGCATGAGGCAAAGTTTCCTTCCCTAGAAGCGTCACTTCAAGTAGTTATGTTCTTATTAAAAGTTATTTTGGAAATCTAAGCTATTAATACAGAACTCCAAACTGTCTTCAGCGGCTTGGCCAATAGGAACGCTGCCTCCAAGCAGGGGAAGGATTCCTCTGAATGATGTGACATTTTGATAAATGACTTTTTCTGAATGCGGCATAAATTTGTCTTTCATTTTTGGAAATGAAACAAATGATTCTCAGTCTTTCTTGAAAATAAATATTTAGAAATTGTACACGTCATCAGAAGAAGGAATCCATTAATGAACACACGGGCCCCACGCCCGAAACAAAGTTTGCCCATACTGCTTGAATATTATACTAACATTTTATATATATAAAAAAATTGGTTTTATGTATGTATTTGTGTATGTATTTTTGTATGTGTGGATGTATGTATATGTGTGTATTACATATATTTGTGTGTATGTATGTCTGTGTATGACTGTATTATATGACAGATGGATAATATCTTCGTAGCGATATGTTTAAGTTACATAGTTCAATGAAGACTACATGAAGCGAATTCTGCAAAATTATGTTTTCTCTAAATATTCATTTTTTCTTTTTTTAAATAATAAATAAATAAATGAAAATAATAAATGTATATAAATTATAAACAAAATAGTAAATATCTGTTACTACTCTAATAATTTTACAAAATATTTCTCATTACTAAGTAATGCACAACAGCGCGAAACTGGACAGAAAAAAAGGGGCGTAAAATGAACACCTCTAACACCTACGTTTTATCACCATTACATCTGTTCCTAGCACTTGAAATAAATTAAAACACTTTACTCACATTTTTTGTACGTTTCCAACAACGCCGGATTCAAAAGAATTCCTTTTTCATTTCGAATCGTTTTGCTACCGTGTCCGTTTTCGTTGTCTCTGGACACTAGCTTTTGGTCATTCGGTTTCACAGAATTGTTCGAATTCGGATCTGAAGCCATAGTGACAGCAGAAGAAAATTAAATTTTAAAATTAGGATGTGAAGCCGCGGCCCGTTAGATTTTCTGCCCTCTCACGCAATCGTTAGTGACTCTGCAGATACTCACACTGGACTCGATCGGTTTTCATCTGTCTGCTTTCGCTCTGAGCAATCGCATATCGGATATTTGCTCTGGTGACGCCACGGTTAAAACTATAGAAAAAAAAGTTAAAAATGTACATACATACATACATACACACACACACACACACACACACATATATACATACGTACGTACTTAGGACATACATTACATACATATTTTCATACATACTTATTGACAAATACACGGGTGGACGTGTGATACACATAGATTGTTTTTCTCCATAGTCTCGTTTCGTAAGTTAACAAGACTCGTTTTACTGAAATCTCGAAAGGAGTATTTTCATATTAAGTCATTTGTTTAAACATGAAAAATCAAAATAGTGAATATCTCTGAAACGCATATTAATATATAAATGTATCCACACACACACACACACACACACACACACACACACGATAAAATAATGCTCATACATATTTATACACATATATACATACAAACATACATATGTCCACACACATATACATTAAAACACACATTTTACATATATGTGTGTGTGTGTGTGTGTGTGTGTGTGTGTGTGAAAAAAATATATATGCATAGACACATACATATATACATACTTTTACTAATCCAGATTTTTTTGTAAACCGACACCATTTTCAAGGTCTCGTCCAACTACTGTTAATCTATTATGAAAAAACCTTGTCTAAACAGGATGCTATCTGCTCTGCATACATACATACATACATACATACATACATACATACATACATACATACATACATACATACATACATACATACATACATACATACATACATACATACATACATACATACATACATACATACATACATACATACGTACACAGATAAACAACACATACAACATTATATATATTTGTACAATATATACATATATTGGCCGTAACTAGACTCGTTTTGAAATGAGGCAAAAACACTTTGAGAGCGGGTTCTGAAAGAGGCAAAATCCTCGATTCTAGCCATTTTTCTGGCATATTTTTGCTAGTGAAGTAACCATGAACAAAATAACAAATAAAAAATAAAAAAATAAAAATTTTAAAAATCGTTTATTTCGGTATGAGACATTTGCCTCATTTGCCTCAATGTAGTTACGGCCATGTTATATATATATATATATATATGCACAGACACACATGCGTAACACGTATACATACTTTTAAAATATGAAGACAGAGAGTATTTGACTATTTTAAAAACTTTGTCACCATTATCTGCAAACGTACGAAACGAACATTTCGGCAGAGAGTAACATCCGGCAAAAATTCAAAAATCTTAAAGGACTGACGATGCGCAGAGTGACCGAATGAATCGAACTTTTGTACACTGACGCCATTAAAATGATAAAGCAAATGAAATCTTTTGCTGCTACAAAACCGAAAGCAGACTTTTGTAACCGATGTTAAACACAGAGGTCATGACAGAGAGAAATATTAAAAAAAAAAACCTAAAAAAAATAAAGAAAAAAAACGAAAAAAAACAAACCCGCAGTCATCACTGAGAGGCTGTTTTTCAGCTGACACTCGATAGACGTTTTAACATCCATAAAAAAAACATATTCTCCTTACATGTCATTTTAATCTTTATAAACCATCTATAGAGGCATATGGTCCCAAATGACTCCAGTTTTGTGTGTGTGTGTGTGTGTGCGCGCGTGTGTTTCTACACACACACACACACACACACACACACACACACACACACACATTTACATACATTTTAATTTTTCTTTCAGACTTTGTTGTGTCTTGATTAAATTAAATATTATGATGTAATTATTATGTTTCGTTTTACTGTAGAGTAACAGGTTACATACTAACTAAAGCAGTTTCTAACAAAACGTTTCATACACAATATATATATAACTGATACTGTGTTCTTACTTACTTTTATTATTTTGCTGCTAGTGGGATTTAAAAAAAAAATATTATTAATGTCTGAAATTTTATTATTTATATTATTATTATATTTGCTGTTGTTCTTGTCCTTGTTGTTGTTGTCACTTTTCTACTACAACTACTGTTTTACTAATATTACTACTACAACCGCCATCATCATCATCATCTTCACCATCACCATCATTTTCATAGTCATCTTCATTATTATTATTATTAATTTTCTAATAGCTTCTTTCAACGTGTTATACTTGATTATCAGCAAAGATTATGCGCTAGTGTAAATAACTAAACCACTTTAAATAAAGAAAAATCTCTTTCGATAAACTGTCAGTAATATCAAAGGTATATGAACTTACCTGTACTTTCGCCTTTATATTTAAACTTTATCAGGTGTTTTCAGGGCAAATAAAATTAAATACGAACAGCATAAACAAATTAATTTTAAAAAAATGATAAATATTTATCATATTCAAATGCGAAGTGTCAAAGACTGGTTGTCGTTTGTTCTGTCTGGTTTTTTTCTGTATAATAACTAAATAAAAATAGATACATAGTATCTCTACGTGCATTGTGTGTAGATAGGAAAGCACACATCATAGGCTTAAACTGGTCGCGAGACTCTGACTAGAACGGGAAATAGCCCAAGGTGCACACTGAAGAATTTTTAAACGTATTAAAGCCAGTAAGACAAAACAAGTTATTTCGTTAAAACAAAATGTATCTGTAAGTTAAAAAAAACAGAAGAAAAAAGAAGATACAAATACACACGAGAGGGCGCGTGTGTGTGCATGCGTGCGTGTGTCAAGGTTATTATAACCTTTCTCTTATAATAACTGACAGGGTTTACTCTTCCATGTAGAGATAAAGGGGTGGGGGTAAAGACGATTATTATGGTTTTAATTCTTTTATTTATTTAGTTATTTTATTTGTAACTACAACATTTACACTATAACTACACGTTCACACTTATTCAGGAAACATTGCATAAATGTAAATACATCAAATATGCTGTATGTACATATTTATATTCATTCATAAATGATTACATTAATATTAATGAACACTTTTGAACTGGGCCTACGTTTTCCATCTGGCCTGGGTTTGTTTTCAGTAACATCGTGTTTTCTTGAGAGAAAAAAAACAGCAGCAGCAGGAAAATACATTTATATAACATCGTTACTAACAATACGCAGATAAAACTTGAAACCGCGAATGACAAAGGCTTTTTTGTTTCGATGTTAGCAAGCAATAATCATACGACTGTGGCTTTTTTTTCAGTTTATTATGTCATGTAAACTATACAGTTATTTTGCTACAAAACTGCAACAGTATTTAGGTACAGCTAAATCACCAGTCCCGTAGATAGTAAACCTACAGACATACAGACATGAATACACACAGACACAAACACAAAAAAGACACACATTGTCACACGCACACTCAGATACACAAATATAATAATTATATGAACTTAACAATGTACATTCATTCCCAGTCGTAACAGTATACATTTTAGTAGAAAGACTTTGCAGAAAATGGTAAGAAACAAAAAATCCGGTTTTTAACTAATTTTAAATAATTGTTTTATTTGTCACTGGCGACTTTTCTTTGCTAATAATCAGAAAAACAGTAAAGTAATGTTTTCTTTTCTATAACGTTATGTCGCACGGAGAAATGCACAATAAACCCTAAGAGACTGAGCCCATTTTTTACAATCGTGTACTCAGTGAATTAACGAATTTTTAATCCCTTATTCATCCTAACTGGTTCATCTTCTTTTTTCTTTTCTTTTTTCTATCTTTTTTTTTTTTACTTTTCAAATTTGACTTGCTCTGTTATTAGCAAAGATTCAGTTACAAAAACAAATGTAAGAATATCTTTAAATATAAAAAAAGTTAAACAAAACTAACGGATATTTTAAAAATGTTTTTTTTAAACAATAGCTCTACAGCTAAATAAAATCGCACGAATCAGGGTGATCTGTAAACCACGTTATATATACACACGATTTTATTCATCTCCTGTAATTAAAAATAATATATTGAAAGTAGCAGTAGAAGACAGTCTCTCATAAATAAATTTAAATGTCATTTTAACAAAATATATTTAAATGATTAAAAAAATATATATATATATTGAAAATAAGATCGGATCTTATACTTTCACTTGTTTACACAGATTATATATAATCGCTACGGCTTAGTCGCAGAAATAGCTTAATGTTCATTCAATAAAAAAATAAAAAATAAGAAAGAAATTAGCGAGGCAGTGCTGATGAAAAATTTGATTGAATGTAGACTTTTTCCTGTAATTTGTTTTTTGCTTGAATGAACTGATCAAGTAAAATTGCATATGAGATTAATCAAGTTTTAAATTACATGGCATTATTCTGGCTAGAAATAATGAATACATGCGACAGTTTACTAACATTTACACAGAGATGATAAAGAAAAAGAAGAGATCTACTTTTTTTAATTTTCATAGCAGTAGTGACGGAAAACTATAATAAAAAATTAAACAAATAAATAAATAATAAATAAATACATAAATACTCGGAGGTTTTTAAACAATTATTGAAAGATTGAATGTCTGAAGACATCTCATTAACGGTTGTTAGGATTTATTAATACATTTTTGTGTAATGATGACACAAAAAATACAATAAAGTACAAAGTTTCATGTGAGAGACAGAGATATCGACTTACTATTATTGAATCTTTTAAAATATTTCAAGGTCTTCACTCTGACGGAAATCATTATTTGTTCTGAATTATCGTGTTCATTTAATATTATCTCCTGAATAATGTTAATCCCGAACAAAATATACCATATTAATTTTTTTTTCTAAAACTGTTTAAGTGAAAGTTTCATTTATTATATATTATTTTTTTTTTTTTTATAAGAATAAACAAATAAACCCGACAAAATCTGGACCAAAGAATGAAATAAAATATTTCGGAAAAGAAAACACTTGTGTATTACATGTATAGGAACGACTGGGGGAATCAGCAACTCGGGCAGACAACCTGGGGCGCCACATGCTAGAGGGCGCCACCTCATAAATTTGAGATTTTTAAAATATAAATGGAAAATGTTAAAGTAATAGATCAAATAAAATAATAAATCAAAAATAAATAAGTAAAAATAAATAAAAAGTAAAAGTAAAAATTCCTTTAGTAGAATCAAACAATCGAATCTAATTATTAATTTGAAATGTTATGGAATCAAACTTTGAAAAGATCTGCTACGGAAATGCCAAGGTCGCTAAAAATACTAGAGTCACCGTATTAAGTGTGTGTGTGTGTGTGTGTGTGATAAATATATTCAAAATAAGTAAATAAATAAAAGAATAATAAATTAAAATGAGAATCATATGTCCAATTTTATTAATTTTTAGTTATTTTGTTTATATTTTTTGAAATGAAATTAATGTTTGTCTAATACTTTTTTATTCGGAAAATGATAATGTCATCAAGGATTATTAGTTCCAATATATATTTTTTCGTATTTATTAATTATTATTATTATCATCATTGGTTTTTTTTATTATTATCTGCGAAACAAAAATAAATAAATAAATAGGTATGAAACGAAATAAATAAACACACAATTTTTTTTACAGTAAATAATTGAATGTATAATTAGACAAATAAATAAAAGAAAGAAAAAAAAAAAAAAAAAATTAAAAAATATTAAAGAACTAAAGAAACAAACAAACAAAGAAGCAAAACAAAATTATTTAAAAAATAATAATAATAAAATCATATGTCTATCTATAGTCACACCCTTTCCACAAGCTTCAAAACGAGGAAGACAAAATTAAAAATTTAAATTTGAACAGTATTGGTTACAGGTAATAAATGACAAATAATGTAGATTTTTTAACAACTATTACAACGTGAAAGATTGAATGTCTGAAGACATCTCATTAACGGTTGTTAGGATTCATTAATACATTTTTTGTGTAATGATGACACAAAAAATACAATAAAGTACAAAGTTCCATATGAGAGATAGAGAGATATCGACTTACTATTATTGAATCTTTTAAAATATTTCAAGGTCTTCACTCTGATGGAAATCATTATTTGTTCTGAATTATCGTGTTCCTTTAACGTTATCTCTTGAACAATGATAATCCCGAAAAAAACATAGCATCATAATTTTTTTTCGAAAACTGTTTAACTGAAAGTTTTTTTTAAATTTTTTTTTTTATGTAAGAATAAACAAACAAAACCGACAAAATCTGGACTAAAGAATGAAATAAAATATTTCGGAAAAGAAAACTCTTGTGTATTACATGTATAGGAACGACTGGGGGAATCAGCAACTCGGGCAGACAACCTGGGCACCACATGCTAGAGGGCGCCACCTCATAAATTTGAGATTTTCAAAACATATAGGGAAAATGTTAAAGTAACAAGTTAAATCAAATAATACAGCAAAAATAAATAAGTTAAAATAAATAAAAATAAAAAGTAAAAATTCCTTTAGTAGAATCAAACTGATTGTTAGTCTGAAATGTTATGGGATCAAACTTTGAAAAGATCTGCTACGAAAATGTAGAGTCATCGTATTAAGTGTGTGTGTGTGTGTGTGTGTGTGTGTGTGTGTGTGTGTGTGTGTGTGTGTGTGTGTGTGTGTGTGTGTGTGTTAGATAAATATATTCGAAATAAATAAATAATTACATAAATAATTAAAATGAGAAAATGAGAATCATATATGTCCGGTTTTAATAAATTCTCAATAATTTTTTTTATTATTCTTAACGAAATTAATGTTTTGAAATAGTATATGCTGATTAAAATTAATAGAATTATAATTATAATGAATGCATAAAAAAAATTAAAAATTAAAATTAAATAAATAAATAAATAAAGATCTGACTAAGCAAGACTACAATAAAAAATAAAAAAGCCATATTAGAAACATCATGATCGTATATTTGAAATAAAATTAATATATAAATTTAAAATAAGAAAGTGTTTTTTATTTTGTATTGTTAAAAACTTTAGAAATGTATATGTATTTTTTTTATCTATTTTAAATAATTGATTGCACATTGAATTACTGGACGTTATATGAACAATTGACATCATGTTGTGTTTTTCCAGGTAGACTGGAGTGAAGCATCAAACACAGAAGCCAAGGTAAATACTTTATATTAAATTTTATATTATACTTTTATCTGTATATATATGTATGTGTGTATGTATATGTGTGTGTGTGTGTGTGTGTGTGTGTGTGTGTGTGTGTGTGTGTGTGTGTGTGTGTGTGTGTGTGTGCTGGCACAGGAAATAATTTTATTATTTAAAAAAAATATTTATCTCTAGGGATTCGAGTTGATTTAAAATTGAGCATTGTAATGTTTATTACAGTGTGCTTTGGCGCTTTGTCTGTATATATATATATATTTTTATAAAAAAACGTTTATTTATATGCATAAAATCTCTAAAACTATATACATAAGCGTTAAGACAAGTTTAAAAATACATTTCTAGAACAAAACAGTACATTTCTAAATATGTTTAAAACTATTTCAAAAACTATTTAGAAAGTATCCTTTCTAAAAAATCTATAAAATATTGTAATATTTAATATATATACACTTCTTCAAACAAATACATATCATAAATCTATTTAAAACTGTTTTAAACACTATTTAGAAGATATCATTTCTCAAAGTCTGTAAAAAAGTAACATTTCAAAACAAATAAACATTCCAGAACATTAATAAATCATGACATCCTTTGAAAACATTTTAAAACATTTCAGTACCCTTGAATTAATCCTTTGGAAACATAACTTTATACAGGCATATTATTCAGAAATCGCGTAGAGATAAAATTGTCTTTTAGACTTGGTTTTTATTCTGTAAGCTATGACGGGACGTGTTGTTATTGGATTTTTCATAGTAGTCTGTAAGTTAAAAAATTGTTTCTTCATAATTTTACGGATGTTGCGGCGATTGTAAATTATTGGGATAATTGTTATATCTATCGCATTACATTTGCCTGATTCAACATTTATTCCAAACGGGTTTTTGGTTTGTAAAGTGCGAATCCAAAACGCTTATCTACTGAGTCTAAAAAGGTCAGTTTCAGTTCAGGAACCGAGAATGAGTATCTGCTGCTCTTGGGATTATTTCAAAATGATCCTCCAATACATGATCAGGTAGGTTAAAATGTTCGGCGACAGGAATGTCAACTTCATGCCAAATATCGCAGTTGTGGCCAGCAGTTCTAACACGTAACATGTTTTGTGTTTGGCCGACGTACTGTTTTTTACACAAGTTGCATGTTATCAAATACACAACATTTTTGGAATCGCAGTCTAGGTCAGTTCGGATCTGATATTCACTTTTTGTTTGTTCGCTACTGAACGTAGACTGAGATTTTATTATGTCGTGAAGCCTGGTCGCTGCAGATCCGGTACCCAAGTGAGCTGGAATATCATGTTGGATTTTATATGGCTTAAATGTGTCAATTGGATGCAAGGGTTTTTCTAATTCTATGATGGTTTCAGATTTAATTTTCCTTAGAACTCGTTTTGTTCTAACCACTCGATTTCAGAGCGCAAAATAGAACTGAACAAGCATTATTAAAATTTTCTTTGTTGCTTAATTTCTGAGGAACCTAATGACTTGAGATTTAACGATGTCTTTAAATGTATGATGGGGATGAAATGATTTGTAATGCAGCTGTTGGTGGGTGTCCGTGGGTTTAAAACATACTTTATAATCTAAGTAATTGGATTTTTCAAATTCTATACTTTTGTAATTTGTGACATTAAAAAAAGGGTGACTAAAAGGAGTTTAGTGGTATTTATTTATTTTTTTAGAAATTTATATAAAAGTTCATCTGTATTTTTAACAAAACTAGCATGTCTATTTGCAACTGGTTTTAAATAAGAGTCACTGTGTTCGGAAATGTTTCCGATCCACAGTCAGAGATGATTGGTGCTGTGTTAATAGCTGTCCATGTTTCAACTGGCTTGTTTGGGAGTAAATAGTCTGAGATTCAAATCGTGATGCTAGGGATAGTTCATCTGTTTTTATTATTCATATGGCCCTTTTCCCATAGACGAACAATAATTGTGTTGAATTTTATTTCGTCTATGGGCTTCGCGAATGTAATTTTCCATTGATAATTATTTGATTATTATTCTGCATAGATTGTTGAGAGCACGTCGTTCCATAACCGAATAAACCGAATTAAATGGGACGGAACTCAAAATTTTGAAGGATGGGGTGTCACCGGCCTTTTTGATTTTTTTCTCCACTAAAATAACTGGCCATTACGGTTGTTAAACCAGAAAACAAAATTATCGGTTTTTCCTGTTAGATTTACGATGTTTGTACCTAACTCTGTATTACCGAAATTTAATTTATTTAAATTTAATTTATTTATCCAAGTTCGTTGTTTGAGACTGATGGTAATATGTTTATATCCCTCTAATTGTATTAGGTGTGATTTTTGATTTGCCGAAAGTTTATCTCTGCAAAATTTGTTTTACTTTTGGGGAATTTTCTTCGGATAGAGCTTATCATGTTTCTTAACTGGTTTGTTCTAGCTGAGGGGTTTTGGTCTTTACAGTTTATTCCTGCACTGTATTTAGCTTTTTCAAAATCTGATTTATTTAAAAGAATTGATTATTTTGCTTTTAAGATCTTTTAGGGAATTTACATAATGCTTAATCAGTAAGTTTAATGTCTGACCTGCCCAGTTTTGGTTATTAAGGTTTAAATCAAATGTTACATCTACTGATTTTAAAGCTGGTTTTGTAAAATAATTTAATTATTTCATTTTCTTTTGGAGAACTTTAGGGAGAGTAGAATTGGCGAGACTCTCTTCCAGGAATTTAATGTGATGTTCGCATTGCAAACTGCCACACATCAGCTTTTCTAAACTGGCGGAGGGTTTGTTTTATTGCTAAAGTTATTGTCTGATTTTTGGTTTTTAGCATTATTTTGTTTTGCCATGTTTTCAAAGGTACAAGTATATAGAAATATATATATTTAGAGAAAACAGTACAAGTAGATAACTATGTACTTACAAAAAAAGAAAGAAAATGTTTACACTGTCTGCGCTTCTTCACAGCCTAAAGAGACGAATCCGAAGTAAGTTTGGTTGATGGCCTATTTATGGTATATTTAACTAATACACTGACAGGGGGTGAAATTTGCTCACATACATAGAGATCACACTGGATTAGAAGTCTTATTGTTAAGGGTTTAGGGTGTTAATTACAAAGCTGTGGTAACAATGAATATGTTTACAACTAGCCACTTATGTTGGTTTAACTTTGTTTTGATGTCAAGACAGTAATCTTAACAATGTTGATTTAAGGAATACTTTTGTCTTTTGACATTTTTTGATCAAAATTAGATACAAATAAGCTACGAGAATATTTCGAATTCGCTCAACAATGTTAAGAAGGTGGCTGGAAAAAAGTCACAATTTATTATAGGAAAAAAATCACAGGAAAAATCACAAAATGTACGGTTTGTGGAGTATTGAATGTGGCATCGTAGTAGCATGGGGTAATTGTTAAGCTTATTGGTTAGGCTACATTAAAGAAAGAGGCTTCATATTGTGCAGGGGTGGTGACTTGTTACACTTATTAATCAGGATGAGTTTGGCAGAATTAGGTCTAGCTTACTGATTAGGATATAAGTAAGGGCTTCCTATTGTAAATGATTTATAAAATGTCCCAGGTCAAAATGTGTTTCAAAATATATCCTCCAGCTTGCTCTGGTATCAGTGCGACAGACACACCCGCTGATCTGTCAGAAAGCGTGCCCGTCGTAGACGTGCTTAACAACAGCTTGCTCTGATTAGCACGTTAATGTTTTTTTCATTCATTCATTCACTGGTATCAGAAGCATGTTTAATATGGAAGTTATTCATAGCAATACGAGTGGTAACAAATTTGTTATATGGGGTAGCAATGCGTCAAAAGATCTAGTTGTAATTGGCTGAATTTCTTCGTGATATTGGGTGGAACATCCACTAACATTAAAATCAAAGAACATTAACAAAAAACCCTGACAAAATGTGTTTAATCTTTCTTTCTTAGCCTTTTTACCTATGACTTTTTTTTACTTGTGTTTTTTTTTCTGTGACTTTTTTTCCTAGAATCGATATTTACATTTGTTTTAATAGAGATAAAATTGAACACCTTGCACTCGCATGTAAGTATTTAAGAATTAAAGAACGCACTGGCACACGAAATTCTTTTATTATTTAAAAAACAAAATCATTTTTTAATTCTTTCTCTAGGGATTCGAGTTGACTTAAAACTGACCAATGTAATGTTTATTAGAGTGTGCTGAGGTCCTTGCTTTGTCTATATATTTATTATTTTGTTATCATATTTTAAAAAAAACATGTATTTACATTTAAAACTATACAACATATATATCATAACATATAACATATATATCAGACATGCTTAAAAATATATTTCTAGAGCAAAACAGTGCATTTCTAAATCTATTTAAAACTATTTCAAAACCTATTTAGAACGATCCTTTCTAAAAATAATGTATAAAATATTGTAATATTTAATACAAATACACTTCTTCAAACAGATACATTTCGAAAATCTATTTAAAACTATTTTAAACACCAAAAAAACAACAACAATTATTACAATGTGACAGACTGAATGTCTGAAGACATCTCATTAACGGTTGTTAGGATTCATTAATACACTTTTTGTGTAATGATGACACAAAAAAGACAATAAAGTACAAAGTTTCATGTGAGAGACAGAGATATCGACTTACTATTACTGAATCTTTTAAAATATTTCAAGGTCTTCATTCTGACGGAAATCATTATTTGTTCTGAATTATCGTGTTCTTTTAATGTTTATTATCTGTTGAACAATGATAATCCCGAACAAAATGTGGCATCATATTTTTATTCTAAACCCGTGGAAGTGAAAGTTTTAATTTTTTATATATATATATATATATATATATAACAATAAACAAATAAACCCGACAAAATCTGGACCAAAGAATGAAATAAAATATTTTGAAAAAGAAAACACTTGTATATTACAGGTAGAGGAACGACTGAAAGTATCAGCAACTCGGGCATACAGTGTCCTCCCAGAATACGGACATCCAATAACCCAGAACAAGATTATAAATAATGTGATTTATTTAGCAATTTTAACATGTCTATTTGACGCATTTTTATCCTAATTTTTAACCCCAAAAATGAATGGGTGATTTCTGGCCAAGGGTTAGCTGCGCCTTCAGTCTCACGAGTCTATTTTCCTTCTGTTTGTAAACTCTCTTTCTTGGTGGCTGGGCAGTTCCAAAGTTTATCTGTCTCAATTTAGCACGTTCTGATGTGTCTATTCCTTTTATCAATTCTGCAAGTCTGTATATATATTTTGATAGTGAAGTTGAATTAACCGATTCATTCTGGCATGAAAACTCTCTAGATTATTGATTTTTCTGTGGCCAGTGGTCAAATAATGGTTCCACAAAATAAAAGGAAATATTTGATCTGCTCATCTGTAGAAAACACAAACGTGTTATCTTCATTTCCATCAGTAAAATAAAAGCGTCTTCCGTCATTTGCCTTTGTCCATGGTTTTTCTATGTCGTCAACGGTTCTAGTCTGTAGTAGTAGGGCAGGTACCAGAACTCGTCTCCGTTTGTTCAAACGAGGAACAGACTTTAAGTGGGTGCAGTATAAAACAATTAAAACAGTTTTATCTGTTCCACTGCAGCGGAAGATTCCTGTATAGAAAATAATAATGTCATCAAGGATTATCAGTCAGATAATTTTTTTTTTTTTTTTTTTATAATCTGCAAAACAAAACTAAATAAATAAATAGGTAAAGACAGAATTAAAGAAAGAACACAAAACAAAACTGTTTAGACTTTAAATATACAGTAAAGAAATAAACCAAAAAAACAAATAAAGGAATGAAGAAAGAAAGAAAGAAAGAAAGAGAGAAAATTATTTAAAAAATAAAAGAAATAAATAGGTAAATAAAGAAATAAATAAAGAACCAGAAAAAACTAAAGTATTTAGACTGTAAATATACAGTAAACAAAAAAAAAAAAAAAAAAAAAAAAAAACAAAACAAAGAAACAAAGAAATAAATAAATAAATAAATAAATAAATAAATAAATAAATAAATAAGGAAAAAAGGAAGAAAGAAAATTATTAAAAAAAAAAAAAAAAAAATAAAGAAAAAAGAAATTAAATAATTAAATTTGAACAGTATTGGTTACAGGTAATAAATGACAAATAATGTAGATTTTTTAACAATTATTACAACGTGAAAGATTGAATTTCTGAAGACATCTCATTAACGGTTGTTAGGATTCATTAATACACTTTTTGTGTAATGATGACACAAAAAATACAATAAAATACAAAGTTCCATGTGAGAGACAGAGATATCGACTTACTATTATTGAATCTTTTAAAATATTTCAAGGTCTTCACTCTGACGGAAATCATTATTTGTTCTGAATTATCCTTTAATGTTTATCTCTTGAATAATGATAATCCGAAACAAAATATGGCACCATATTTTTATTCTAAAATTGTGGAAGTGAAAGTTTGAGTTTTTATCATTATTATTTTATATATATATATATAATAATAATAATTATAACAATAAACAAATAAACCCGACAAAATCTGGACCAAAGAATGAAATAAAATATTTCGGAAAAGAAAACTCTTGTGTATTACATGTATAGGAACGACTGGGGGAATCAGCAACTCGGGCAGACAACCTGGGGCGCCACATGCTAGAGGGCGCCACCTCATAAATTTGAGATTTTTAAAACATAAATGGAAAATGTTAAAGTAATAAGTAAAATAAAATAATACAGCAAAAATAATAAAGCAAAAATAATAAAGTAAAAATAAATAAAAAAATAAATAAGTAAAAATAAATAAAAATAAAAAGTAAAAATAAACAGAATCCTTTAGTAGGATCAAACTGCGGAGAATCTGATTGTTAATTCGTAATGTTATGTTATCAAACTTTGAAAAGATCTTCTATGGATGGCGTCGGTCTTAAAATGCCCTGTCGCTAAAAACTCAAACATCGTCATGAAAATAAGAGATTTTCAAAGTCAAATAAGTGCAGATCTGTTATGTCCCTCTTAGCAATTACTGCATTGATTTATGCTGAGTAATCACGCCAGTAATGTATAGTTTATTCCTCTTATGACTAACACAAAGTGTCACTTACATTTGGATTCTAAACATGTTCTTGTGCAGTAATTTAATGACGCAGACTTCATGACATACCTACCCGCTCCATACACACATACACACACACACACACAAACAATCTCTTTGATATTTCGTTACACTCAGAGAAAACATGACATTTAGAGTGTAGAATTTCAGCAATAGTTTATGCTTTTTACGTAATCTACATAACTTAAAGGTAACCTTTCTTTCTGTTCATACGTAGTAGCACTAACGTTTCCCTATTACTGCAATGTTGTAATTACCATGTATTAAATGCTGTATGTTAAAAGGATTATTATCATTTTGTTTTATTTTGAATAAATAAAAATTACTAATTAATTATCTTACTAATCTCACGGAGAGAGAGAGAGAGAGAGAGAGAGAGAGAGAGAGAGAGAGAGAGAGAGAGAGAGAGAGAGAGAGAGAGAGAGACCTAGTATTCTTGATTATTTCTAACTGTAAAACGATTGATAGAGCATTTACAATTTTAGTATAAATATGCACATTTAAGAAAAAGTGATTTATTTAATCTTGTAAGAACTCTTTTGCGTAATGAGAACATATTTAGTCGGAACATAAACAGTGAGTTTGGTGATTTCGTCAGTTTCTGATGAAAACGTGCTGATGAAATCCGCTTGTCACGTTTTGTATAAAAGGAGTAACCACTGTGATAGGTCGAGGCTACACATACAAAATGAAGGTTTCAAATGTAATGAACTGCAATTTTTCCACGTGGTATTCAAAATTTAAAGAAGTCACAATCAAAAGGTGAGAAAACGAAAGTTGAATACACTGGACAATTTTAATATTTATTCTTTTAATAAATGTTCATTTTCTGTCGATATATTTATGTTGTCCAGTTATTGATTGATTCTATGCCTATTTTGTCGTCATCAGACGCAGACTTACTACTCAGCAGTAGACTTTTGTCGAGGAGTATTTAGTTTTATGACTAATACGCATCAATTGAAGTAGGAGTTATTTCCCTTCTCTGCTGCATAAACCAAAGAAATGTGATAATTATTGCTTAATATATATATATTTTTTAACCAAGTGGAATATATTGTTGAATTATGATAGAATGTTTTTATTTGAATATTTTCCAGAAGTTATTTTTGGAACATTCTTTCCCCTCCGTCATGGAAACTATTGTTTAAAAATTTATTTTCTGTTTGTGATTGTGTAAATTTTACAGTAAGTGTTAATAACAGAGATTAAGAATTATGAGTAGTGAGATTATTTAAATAATTTGTCTTTCATTTATTTTCTATTTTTGTTACATATATCAGGATAATAAGATATTTGATGTGTGTTGTTTAAATTTGTTTTTGAGTCTTTGGTTCTCTTTCACTTTCAATTAATTTGTTAAATTCTGCAATTCTGATGCATTTTGGTATGAGTTTGTTTCTTTGCTCAAATTTGAAAATACAATATAGAGAGTAAATAAATATCTACAGTGTTCATAAACAGGGTTCATCATTTCAAACCATTTTTCAAAGCATTGATTATTGAAGATGTTTCATTGTACTGTTTTGTAAATTACTTTTTGTTTTTATTTTCAGTATAATAATACCTCTGCCTGTAGAATTTATTGATTATTTACATACAGATGGAATAGTGTTACCAGATGGGTTAGTTAAAATTTTCTTTACAGAATAGTTCTGTAGTGAATCCCATTTTTAAAAATACTGTTTCAAATACAAAAATAATTTTTATTATTATTATTATTATTATTTTTTGACATTAGTGATACTCTAAAAACAGATTTAATAGCCAGCAATTTTTAATCTCAAAAATATATATATTTTTTAAATTATCAAACAAATACATGATATTTGCTTATATCACTTAAATACATCATAAACTATATTACAAGTTATATAATCAAATGATAGTGTCTTAGAATTAATGTTATGTTTATTTTTAGTTTAATATTCTATTAACACAGATTTAATTTAATTTTATTTTATTTATAGTTGTGTTCATGGTGTTGGAGGAAAACAGTCAGAATCAGATGATCAAAATGATGAACCAAGCAAGGTGTGTAACTAGTTATAGATGAACCGGATAAATAAATAAATACTAATACCACTTATTATTATTTAATTCATGTTTTGAAACAGTAAATGCTTATTAAAATTAACAGAGTTATAAAAAACAAAAAAAAATAAAAATAAAAATAAAAATAAAAAAAAAAAAAAATATAAAATAAATAAATAAATAAATAAATATCTGACTAAACAATACTACAATTTAAAAAAAAAGGAGCCATATTAAAAATATCATCATCTTTATATTTGAAAAATAATATAATTCTATTTTCAGTTGTATGTTTAAAAACAAAATTAATATATAAATTTAAAATAAGAAAGTGTTTTTTATTTTGTATTGTTAAAAACTTTAGAAATGTATATATATTTTTTTTATCTATTTAAATAATTGATTGCACATTGAATTACTGGACGTTATATGAACAATTGACATCATGTTGTGTTTTTCCAGGTAGACTGGAGTGAAGCATCAAACACAGAAGCCAAGGTAAATACTTTATATTAAATTTTATTATAATTTCATATGTATATAAAATGAATAAATAGTTTTAATGGCAGCATAACACTTTTTGTATAAGTGGTTAGTGAGCGTTCAATATTTTTTTTTGGATTATAAAAGATTTAAACTATTCTTCTTCACTTTAAGCAACATGAAACTTAATAGTGGAGACATGGCAATTTTTCGTATATATTTTGTTTGTTTGTTTTGTTCAGTTTTTAAAAAAATTTTTTTTAATTAAAACTAAAAACAAAAACAGCCTAAAATGGAAGAGTTATTGTGTTTGTTTTATCTTTTCTGAAATCCAGGCTCCTGAATTTCCAGAGTTTGATGCTGAAGTAAAAAAGGCAATACAAAAATTAGGAGGCAAAGTATTTCCTAAGTTGAACTGGAGCGCACCAAGGGTTTGTAGAGAAATCTTCTTTAATACAGCTACAGATCTTGTTAGTTTAATGTCAAAGAAAAGCTATTGAGAAATCCTTGTTGCTAATTATATTATTTAAAGACTCATTCAGGAATCAGTGTATCTAAAGCAAAGATATCCTCATGTAAATTATTTTTTATAAAACGTTTTACTGTTATTACAATTGTTTTCTTTTAAAAAGATAAATAAATTATAATTTATGTATGTATATGTATGAGTAATGACTTAACAACAAAAAAGAAATTTTGTTTTAATGATATTTCACTTTAATAAACTGATTTAAAAGATAGATGTATTTATCTTCAAATAAATTTGTTTAATGTTTATTTAAATACAGATGCTTGAATTTAAGTTTATATCTGTTTTTTTTCTAAATATTTACAATAACTTTGTCAAGTTATTTTATAAATGTTTGTTTTAATTTCAGGATGCTACCTGGATCTCATTTGACAAGACTCTGAAGTGCACATGTCCTAGTGATATTTATCTTCTTTTGAAGAGTTCTGATTTCATAGCTCATGACCTCACCAAACCGTAAGACTTATTTTATCCTTAATGTCAAAACTCACTTGAACAAAATCTGATTATAATAACAAGAATAATTAGCAATGTGGTTTTATTTTATTTTATTATATATTTTTTTATGAACTGAAAAACCCTTTTGTAAAACCTTTGAAAAAGCATTTGAGTAGGTTGGAATGGTAAATTACCTAACAGGCCTCACTTGGGAGGACTGATCCTGTGACATTTCATGCTTAGGACCAGAATTCTATTATAATGGCTACACAGCCAAATTGCTGTCATAGTTGTTTGGGTTAACTCTGTCATTCAACTTCAAAGCTATGAACTGCTTGAGACTGATAATAAAACAGGAAACGACAGTTTGAACCAGTGACAGTACAGTAATCACTTTGTGAAACGTGATGATTACATTTTGTGTTGTGTCTTGTTCAGGTTTCTCCATTGCTCAGACTGTGGTTCAAGCAGTGATGTGAAATATGAACTTGTATTACGCCGGTGGCTGGAGGTTCAACACGGCTCAGAGTTCAGATGTTTTGTCAAGAATAACAAACTCATAGGTACTTCATTTTAATTTGTTTAAAAAAATAATACTGGATGCATTGACACTACAATTGTTTAGATATGTATTACTTTATAAATCTTTTCTTAAACGTATCGGTAATTCATTTTAAATGGTTTTGAAAAATAATACTGGATACATTAATACTACAAGTATATCTTACAAGTATTTCATTTTAAAAGGTTTCATAACACCGTGGATGTATTAATACTACAATTACATAGATATTTGCTATTATTTAAGTCTTTACTTATACTTATAGATACTTCATTTTAAAAAGTTTAAAAAATGAGATGATGTATTTTATATAGATACTCGAAACTCTATATGTCTTAGTTAATTTTACAGGTATATCACTTTAAAAGGTTTCATAAAACTGTGGATGTATTAATATTAAAATATATAAATATTCACTACTTTCTGATTATTTTGGTTATATTTGATTTAATACATACATACATACATGAGGAGTATAGTGATATATGTAACACAAAATAAAAAAAATAATAAAGAAAAAAACCAATGATGTTAATATATAAATTGATCTTTGTGAAAATGAAGTTAATGTTCTCAAGCTATGGTTACAAGCATTTCAGAGGATAATATTTTGTTGTGACAGCTAAAGCAGTGTCTACAGATAAAGAGAAAGTTATAATGATGATTTATATAGCAGTCACTCAAAAGATAAAACCCAGATAATAACATGCATAATAAAATACCATATTTTTGTTTATGTATTTATTATTTTACAGCTATAACTCAAAGACACCATATTCAGTTCTATGACTATATAGGCAAACACTGTGATGCAATAGAATCAGACATCAAAGCTTTCTTCTACCACATCCTGGCCAATAAGTTTCCTGATCACAATTGTAAGTATTGAGTAAGTAAATGAGACAACTCTGAAACATACTCTTATGATATTACTGCTATTAGGTAACAAGCCTCATTTTTATAGTGAAAAAAATGTTCAATGAAACATACTTATGTCACTCTCAGGACAACATTTCCAGCTAGCTTCAAGGGATCTTTTTTATCTAGTGTTTTGTAGACTTCAAAGATACTTCACTACTTTATTTGTAAACTGAATCTTTTATTAATTGGTCCTTTCGTTGGATAAGAAACCCATTCTGTAATATTTAATCTTATTTAAAATGTGCAGCTGAAAATAAAAATATTTTTTTATTATTTATTTGTTTTTTCAGATGTTTTTGATGTTTACAGAGAAGATGAGGTAGCTTTTTTATTTGATTTTAAAAAAAAAAAAAAAAAAAAAAAAAAAAAAAAATCAAACTATATGCTTCTAATAGTGCCTGTACATGATACATTTTATTTTAATAACAACTTGACTTCCTTACTTTAGTACTATTTTATTGTGTACATATTTAGCTAATGATAATTAAAAAAAAAAAAAATGTTTTATTATTATTATTTTTAATTCTTTATCAAGTTAATAATAAGAACTTTTATTTGAAGAAAATAAATTCTTTATAAATGGCAGATGCTGTATTTCAGGGGAAGTTACTGCTGCTAGACTTCAACCCCTTTGGTGTGACAACAGACCCATTACTGTTCAGTTGGGATGAGTTGGAGAATGACTCAAATAGTGGAAAGGTAAATTAAAATTTTAAAATTATTTTGAATACAGTTTTATTTATATAAATTTAAGATAATAAATAATTTATCTCTTTGTAATATTAAACAGCTATTTCTTCTTTACATATGCTATTTTATTGTCTGGGTAATTTTTATCAAAATATATGGAATGTTGTAATACAGACATATACTAAAATCTAATAGATAAGTGTTTTTATTTATTTATTTATTATTATTTTTTAAAATGATTAGAAAAATGTATCACAACTATTTGCTTTCTGAAAAATTATTGTATGATAACATAAAATTTCGATGTAATCAAAAATACATTAATAGAATATTAATAATATTAAGCTGTTATCTTATTTTCCAAATTATAAGAAAAATGAATACAGCAGAAAGGGTTTGTTTAAGATAATTATTAAATATATATTCTTTATTAATAATATTTATGAACAGATGACAGTTAGCTTAGTACTAACAGCTTTTTATTTTTTCTACTTTTAAGAAATATATATTTAAAAATTTACATGAATAATTATATTTGATTGTAGGATTTGGAGTTCCGTTACATCAAGAACTGCTTTGATCTTCAACCAAACCCTTATGCTTACTTTGCTATGCCTAAAGATTTTGTAGATTTGGCAGCAGGAGAAGACCCATACAAACTTCTTGACCTTTTAAACTTGGTAATTAAATTATAATTCCTGTATTTGTTTGACATTGTTAGTTACCCATTAAGGAGAAAAATAAATATAAATACATCATATATTGGTAGAAGATACTTTTATTTTGATACATTATTTTAAAAATTGCAATACATGGTGAAGAAAAGATGAGCCACTGAAGCTGCTTTTGCTATAAATATTTTTAAAAACTATGGTAGTTTTAATAATGTCAGAATCTCAAAAATGTTGCTTTATCAAGTGAATATTTTCTTATAATTTACTCTTTATGAAGATTATCAACATCTATGGTCATCTCACATTTACTGATTCATTTTTAAAAAGAAAAAAAAAAAAAAAAAACTTCTTTATGTTTTAGTTTTGTTTGAATAAATGAATTGCTTGTGAAATCCAAACCAATTTTTATGTTAATACATACTAGGTGTCATTGAAATATTTCTTACATAACGATAAAGCAATATAAAAATCCTATGGTACTCTGCATATTAGCACAAGTAATCTTCTTTTCTCACCACCTCATAAACATTAAAAAAAAATATACCACAGACTTGGGTAAACCAGCCATGAGATGCTGACAGGAATAGTGTGACTGCAGGACTTGTCTAAAAATTAAATTACCTTCATATATATTTTGATACCTATTTTTTATTTTATTTTAAAATATTTTTCAAGACTTAGTTAATTTCTGCTGTTGTTTTATTTTCAGAAAGTGCAGCAACCAGGAGGAGATTCTAACAGTGATGATGGGTGATCAGTAATAAAACATTCAGACATTTTTTAACAGTTATATATTTTGGATATAAATTATTATTTTTTTAAAATGAATTTTGTTATTTGTTTTTGATTAAGCTGATGGTTTAGGGACTTCTTTACTGTCTCACTGTCATTATTAACATAACTATTCGTTTTTTTAATAAGATTACGTGATGACCATTTGTATATTTTGAATATATAACAGATTCAAATATATACAAGTGGACAGAAGTATTCTAAAGTTATAATTATTCAGCATTTGTCAAATCCAAAAGTCCTGATAAGAAAGCAGTTGTTTTATTCAAATTCATTTTCAGTTTTATTGAACATTAATTAGGTTTACAGTCGAAGTGTATCTGGTATGAACAGTCTGCATATATTTTATGCACACACATGTAAAATGTAGATTCTTGAAGAATTTTTAATTTTTATTTTTTTACAGAAATTATGCAATGATGCCGCAGTTTTGTTATATTTAATTATTAGCAAAGTCTAGTATTGCAAAGCAAAATGACCATAATACATTTAGATTATTTATTCATCGTACAGAAGGTAAGCTAATAATTTCTGTAGAGTCCTTCAAAAACTGCTTTTGAAGGCTGTTCAAATGAGAAATTTTTTAAATGGCAAGAAAGAAACACAAACTCAGCAATTTATGGACATATTTAATATCATAAACAAAGGCAAATACACATATTTATCTCGAGCATAAAAATATTTATCTTCTAATTTATAGACTTTTTAAATTATTATTTAAAAAAAAAGAATTTTTGGCAAGAAGACTGTAAATGAATGATTATCATTGTTTTTAACACAATTTTTGAATGACCAATTCGAGTAATTCTTTCTGGGTAAATAAAATTTTGATGATTGATCAAATAAGTACAGTTTGTCTGAAGTTTAATAAAGTATTAAAAAAAAAAAAAATAGAAATAACCCCGTAAATTTAGTAACTTCTTTTAAACTGATATTTCCCTTGTAAGAAACATTTTGGTTTTTACTTATTTTGTTAAAGCAATATTGAAAACAGGCCACATTTAACAACAAGTGAAAAAAGCTGCTGCTTAAGACCTAGAACAGGGTATCTAAATAGAGTACTAAAATTTTCTATAGTTTAGGGCCTCTAAAATATTCCACAGCTTAGAGCTCAACATATCTAAATCTCAATCTTACTGAAAGGTACAAATCTTTTGGTTTTATTAAATGAATAACCTCGGAAAAATGTATTAAAATATATGTTATTTGTAACTGATGGTTTACATACTTACAAGTATTCCAGAACAAAGGTCAGTTAGCAGTTTCACAAGAAAAATAAATTATTTTACACAGAAACTGAAATCTGAATTACATTTAATGATAAATTACATGCAGAATAAATATATATTAATTTTGAAAATTATATAAAAAGAATTCATAATAATATTTTTTTACTTAGATGATTACATTGAGCTTTTGAAAACAAACAAAATAATTTACTAAGATATTGAATAACTTCATGATATCAGAGCTTTACTGAAGTAAACTATTAATATTTAGCTTTAACACAAACAATGAATACATTTCTTTTATTAAAATAAATGTCCAATCGAATCCATGAATTCTTCAACAAAACAGACTGATATTTTTAATAAATAATAAAACAATGACTCTTGATTTGTAAATGAATGAAGAAAATTTACAGAGAATGGTATGATTTTGTAAAAAAGAAAATACGAGCAATTTCTTTATATAAATGTTTTTATAGTGTACAATTTTTTTTCTTATATTTCATTAACATTGTTTTAAACTTGATAGCCAGTCTTTGGTAATAATAAAGAATGACAGGCAATATTTATTAAAACATTTACTTATACAAAATACAAAGCATAACTGACTGAGGTCAGGTAGGTTTTTTATTTCCAAAAGTAAATGTTTTAATAATTTTTTGATGACTGCTATTTAATTGTTATATCCTGCAGTCAAAGTTTATTACTAGTAAAGACTGGTTGAATGTAAACGATACAAATACAAGTATTAAGGTCAATTGTTTCAAAAACTAAACATGCAATTTAACATGTAAATAGTAGTTTTGTATATATACTAGGTTCTGTGATAAAATGATAAAATATTTAAAATTCAACAATTGGGGGAAACTGTTAACAAAATAAAACACTAATAATAATATTTTGGTCCTTTCAGAATAAAAGTCTGGTAACAGGAAATTCTACCTGGATGTAGGGTGAATCAAAATGTCATTATTATTTTGAAATATTGAAAAATAAAAAAGGCACTACTTTTTTCAAATAAAAATTAATAATACAAGGCACAAGGATTTCACAAGAAAAAGGCAAAATTAAAATAGACAAGCACCAGGGATCTCATTTCCGAAGAAACAAAAAGCTTCAGGCATCTGTGTTCTTAATATTTAAACATATTTGAATTTAAGTAAGTATTAATAGGAGGGACATGATATTGTTTAATTGTAACAAAAATAATCATAAAACTATTTTTGATATTGGATAAGAAAGAAATCTAGATAAAAGAATAACGAGGAAATTAAAAAAAATGAATGAACATTATTTTTTGTTTGTTATGTAATTAAAATTCCTTTATGCAGATTTTATTAAAAATGAGATCAACTATTTTCAGAATAAGAATCTTCTACTTGAATAAAAAATAAATACTTGATAAAAATTAACCTTAAAAGATAGTGAAACTGTTTTGCCTGATTAGGCTACAAATGTACTGGTTTTAAAAATTTCTTGGCACGTTTTTACTTGAAACAAAAACCATGTTTGATGGATTTTAAAATTTCCTGGCACATAGTCAGGGCACTAAGTGTGCTGATTTCAAAAATATATTGGTGCTCCTCAATTCCATTTGCTAACAGACACCATGTAAACTGGATTTTAAAAATTATTTGCACTTTGTTCTTCTCCATTAAGACATCAAGTGTGCTGATTTTTTATAGTATTGTGGTACCTTGTGATATATACCAAGGGAACAAAAATGTTGGGTTTTTCTTCCAAAACACTGGTAAGAACTTTGTTCATGGCACCAAAAGTGCTGATTCTTAAATAAAAAAACTCTATGTACTATTTTTTTTTTGTTTCAGTCAAGATTCAATTTAGAGGACTGACTGAACTGTATTTTGTATCTTCATTTGTTTTCTGAAATTCTGTGGATGATGTTGTATTCTTCTCCCTGGGACATTGGTGTACTGACGATGAAGTTGCCGATTCGAGGAGGAATGTGACTGGTCGGTAACAATGGCTTCAGGCATGCTGTAGCGCCGTTGATTCATGTTTTCAGTTAGTTGAGAGCCAGAAGAAAGTTTCATATTAAGCAAGCTTCTGACGTTGTCTAATGCCCTGGAGATAAATACAGTCAGTTTTAGAAAAGTTATTAACACAACAGGTAAAAATAAAATAAAATGCTATATTCAATAGTGAATGGTTTAAGTTGCTCAAAGTTGAATACTTTTATTGTAAACTAAATCATTTAGCTAACAAAAAAGAATGACAAATTAAAGCAATCACATTTGTAACAGAATTGTATTAAAAAATATGATTCACATTTGCTAAAAGCAGACAGTTTTGTTGAGGAAAGACTACATAACAACCAGTTGTGGTTCACAATTTTATATACATTAATAAAAAAATACTGTAACACACGGCAAAACTTAACATTTAGAAAAACCTGTTGGCCTCTCATTTACTTAAAAAACAGCATGATCACATTTCCACAAATGTTAATTAACAAAACTTTAAAAAAAAGAGCGATTTCAATATCAGATTTAAAAATATGTAGACCCACTGGAGGTTGTTTCATGTTCTTCAGTACTTAATACTTCAGTTAAGCAAAGGATCTGATGTAGATGGAACCTTCCATACACAAGTCAATAGGATCAAGAACAAGCAACTAACTGATGTAGTTAAAGGTACATGAAATGATGATGTTTTGTTAATTAAAAATCATTCTTAACTAATCACTGGTGAAACAACAGTCTTGTAAACCATTACCATCAACAGCTTGAAGTTGTTGCCATCTCTTATCCAAGATCCTAATATATTTACAGTGCTGTTATTATGTAAAAACAATTTAAATGATATGAATATTTCATTACCTGAAATCTATACTGTGCTACAGATCTCTGCGATGTTCTGTAAATTCCATGGAAACATATTTAACAGTTTATGTATTATGTAATGTTTGAATTGACAGTATATTCATAGATTTGTTTCAAACTTAATGATGTCATGTGGCTTTTAATTTTATTTATATATGAATAAAACCATTTAAATTTACACTAAAAAATTGGTTGATAAATATTCAAAATGAATTATAGGAAACATGTACAAACTTTCTATTCAAACATTTAAATTATATCTATTATTTTTTTTACAAATTTAAACAAAACAATTTTTTTTTTTTTTTAAAATTTTTTTTTCTTTCATAGTTAACATTGTAACTTAAACATTATTTTACCATTAGGAAACTATTCTCTTTACTGTTGGACAAATTAATCAAAATATATTAATCTAATTTCAGTTTATTTTATCTTTCACTATTTTAACTGAATTTTTTAAAGCAAACATCATTAAAACACAGCAAACTTGTGAAAAGAAGCATGCAGAAACTTCATGCAGTTCCAACTACCTTCAGTTCTGAACAAATATAATTAAAAAATTACCATTGTTACAAAAAATCATTTTTTATTTCCCTAACAATACTAATTTCAGTTTTTTACTTACACTTAAAATATAAATAATATTTATTAATTATCAGTACAGGACAAAATTTTCTTATGTCAAAATAGCAGGTGTAAATCCTTTTATTATTTGCCTTGCTGGCCTTTTTAATACTAATAAAAAGTCCAATGTAACAGAATAACAATAATTATGGTATAGAAAATCACAAAATCCAGAATCAAATTAGTGCAAAAATCCATTTTTCTATTTTTATAATACTTAACAAATATATCTACACTAAATTTAACTTTATTGTATTTGAAACCAAGTTGTACCATTCTGAAAGTAAAAAAAATAAGGTGTTGAAATGTGAATAATTAACTGTGTGCTTGAATCAGTAATGAACCAAATAAAATTATGTTCAACATGGAGAGTGAACATTTTTTTAAACAGATGTTTAGTATCATAACTCAAACTGGTGTGCACAATAACAAATAACTTGTGTGTAATATTAAAGAAATAAAAATAAAATAAAATTCTTTCTCTCAAAATATCAATTGAATCAGACCAAAATCCAAAGGATTCAATAACAATATTTTTAATGACAATCTGAAAACCTATACCAGTGATGTTGAATCAACACAAAAATACATAATTTAATTTAACCACAATATGGATTTATCTAAATTTGTAAATGACAGCTTTTTAAACATATATAATGAAAATTAAAAACAAATAAAAATTATCAACTGAGACATAAGCTGGCAATAGCTATCAAATTTTCCAAATGCACAAAAACAAATATACACGATAATAAAAGAAATATTGGGAGTAAGATTATATAGTAATTCAGATTCAGTTTTGGTTTCAATATATGAATATTTTCTAAATTTAAACCTTAATGTTATAGTTGCACTGCACTAATAATAAATTCCATCTTATACTTCTAAGAGGTACAAATATAAATAAATGAATAAATGAATAAATAAATAAATAAATTTATATACACTATAAATGAAATAATTAAAAACAAAACATAAGGCCTCTTAGTCTTTCAAAACAGAGTATTGCAAAGTTTTTGTGTTTTTGTCATATTTTATTTGTGCATACACACTTCACAGCAACATGCATTTTGTTAAACATCCATATTTACAAGCATTAGTATGTTTACCTCAAAGGAACCATATCAATCATGGAGCCAAGCCTGCGATAGATAGCCCTACAGATTGTAAATACAAATTATTTTGCACAGTTGATAATGGTTATCAAAATTTTTTACTGTTGATAATCTATAATTTTACACAACTGATTACAGCTCTGCAATTTTGCATATCTGATTAGAACCTTTTTATCTTGCACAACTCATTGCAGCTCTATTATTTTGCACAGCTCTATAATTTTCTACAACTAATATTCAGCTCTATTTTGAAATAAACTGATTACAACCCTTCAGTTTGCATAACTTGTAGCAGCTCTATTATTCTGCAAAGAAAACTACAGCTCTACTTTTTTCACAACTCATAAAGCTGTTATTTTGCACAATTCATTACTCCTTTAATTTTGCACAATTCATTACAGCTTTATCTTTTTTGCAAAACCCATTATAGCTGTTATTTTGCACAACTCACTGCATATTATTTTCTAAGCTGACAACAGATCTGTTGTTTTGCACAGCAGATGATCATAATGATGACAAAATGTTTTATTGATAATTTCTGTTAATATAATATACCTTATTATTTAGTATATGTAGATAATGTGGAGATGATAACAGATCAATAAATGTTTTTAATTTACATGATACAAAAAAAAAATATATATATATATATATTACTGCTGCATTCTACTAAAATATATCTGTTTAACACAGGATAGTTTCAAATATTTATAAACATTCTGAAGAATATATTTTGTATAAATAAATTTTAATTTTGTGATATTTATTATTATTTATGATGTTTATTTCTATGGTTGTTGTAGTACAGTTTTAAAATTTTATTTGTGAATGTTTGTCAGTTTTTCTATTATATATAAAAATATTTCTGTTTTTTCTTATAACATTCTGTATAGGAAAGTAGTGATTTACCTATTTAGAAAAATTTAAAAAAAACAAGAGAAAGAAAACAACCTATAATCCTTTATACTTCTAAGTCTTATTTTTAATATGATTATTTTGAATGCCATATTTTCAGAAATGTATTATCTATGAAAGGGCAGATATAAGAATATAATATGTTTGTATATTTAACCTTTTAACACAAGCTATCATGAAGCAGAGTAATAATAACTGCTCAGAATTTTAGCATCAAAGAATTTATAAGTAATAATAAAAACACTTTAAAAAAAAAAAAATCCCTCAAAAAACAAGCAAAACAATTCAAAGCAAATCTGTCTATTTCAATAATTTAACAAAATTACAGTAACATTAAGTATTAAATCATTATTTGATTTTGAACATATATTCTTTTCATTCCCCCAAAATTACTTAACATTTGTTAATGAAAAAAAAAAAACCTATTGATAAAATGTATCTTTATAAAGAAGATAAAATTGTGAATCAGTTGTTTCCAAAATATAAATTAACCTGCAGTTATTTGAGATGGTAAAATGTCTTGTTCTTTGACATATTTATATTTTTTATTACTACATATTTTTCTTCTTTAATAAAAAATAAAATAAAAAATGTTAAAAAATTTCTATCAGAGATTTATATTCTTCATAAAAATTATAATAAAGAAATGCTTGTGGACTGTTAGAGTGGATTTACAAAAGCACACTACATCCTTACTTGACTTGCTCCATTGTTGTCACAGCCGATCCCTTACTGCTCTGACAGTCTGATGGCACTCGTGTCTTCAAGTAGGTTCCAGGACTGCCATGATGGTCAACACCAGCTCCTCCTATTTCTCCACCCCACGCTGACCTAGGTCCATGACAACCTTGACCAGGACTGAAAAGTAATAATGTTCATCATTAATTTGAATCATAATCATGATTGTTATGTACATGATTTAACTGTAATGTAATTGAGATTCCTAAATTGGGTCTGCTAATAGTCTCTGAATGTAATTATAGTAGATATACATATGAAATAGAAAGAAAACGGGAGTCTAATATTGATGAATAATAATAATTACAAAAGCTGAAAATTCATACTGATATACTTAAAGAGATAACATACTTGACAAATAAAAGTGAGTTTGTAATTTAAAATTTATACAAAACTGGATCTTAAACTTAACTTTTATGTTAAAAAACCAAAACCAAAACGTTCCCCAAACAAATTTAATAATTGATGATGATGATAATGAAATTAATACGGTAATTTTTTCTTTTTGTAATTTCTTTTTTTTTTTTTTTTTTTTTTTTTTTTTGATTGTATTAAAAGTATTTAAATATAGTAAGAGAGTGAGAGAACTATGAAATGTATGACTGAAAATTAAGAATATTTACATATAAATATTTGTTAAATAATCCTTTGGATAACATCCTGTTCTTGCTAATTCCTAAAACTATAATTTTTTTTTAAATTTTATTATTATTATAATTATTTATTAATTATTAATTTTTTTTTAAATTAAAATTTGTACATTTTTTAAAGTTATTTGTTGGAAAGAAATGTATTACAAGATTAGTTTGACTGGTTATTACAACATACACTACAAAATCTACACTGGGTTACAGATTTCTTTTACACAATTTTAAATCATACTAGTTAAAACACTAATACTAATACTTCTTACTGATGTTCAAAGATCTTGTCTAAGCTGAAATACAAATACAGTTTGAATAAACATTACACTAAAAACTTCAATTTCCCCTTCTGATTTCTTTACTTTATTCTATTTTATATTTATATTTATATTTATATTTATTTTTATTTTTATTTTTATTTTTATTTTTATTTTTATTTTTATTTTTATTTTTATTTTTATTTTTATTTTTATTTTTATTTTGTTTGATTTTTTTTTTTCAATTTAATTATGTATTATTTTTTATTTTTTTTATTTTTTTTTTTATTACTATTATTATTATTTTAAACATTTTTTGATATTAAGAAAAAACATTTCCAATGGTTTAATATTTTAAAAACTAGACTCAAGTTTCAAAGTTTTGATTGGTGACATTTTTGTGAAAATGACTGGTTTAAATATTTAAACATGTATTTTTTAATGAAGACTAATTCTTTATTTAATATTTACTATTTTGCAATTATTATTCAGTGATATATATTTTTAAACATGCCTGAATTCAAACAGAAAATGCTTTTATCATAAACATCAGAAAAAATACTATTTGCTAAAAATTCAAAAATCTGTTATTTCTATTATAACTTTTCATGTTTAATTTTATTATGTCAATCTAATAAGGACTATGTGGTCAATCTTTGATTTGCCATACAACACTGTTATTATTAGTATTATGTTTTAAATTTTATTATTTTGTATGATACTATCTCCTCAAGATTTGATTTATTCTTTAAAACTATTATTATTATTATTATTATTATTATTATTATTATTATTATTATTACTACTATATTTTTATAAATAAACCTATTATTTGTAATTATATTACTTGATTCCTTTTTGTATTTCTAAATCAAGGCTCAATATTTCAAAGCCAAAATGCATAAAACCCAAGGTATTTTATTTTTTTAATATATAAAATTTTGTCTGTGTATGAACAACATAAAAGAAAATGGCTATAAAAATGTTCAAAGAATTGCTCAAAGTGACATTGGGTTTTCTTTTTCATATGTTTATTATATGAAAACCTGACATTAGACAATCTTAAATATTAAAATACATTCAGATATTTCAAATACAATTCATTCATATCTGTAGAAGTATATATTTATGACTTCAAATTCACATAAAATATCAATTTTTATATTTCATAAATATTCAGATATGCTAAGCAAAATTCATTCATATTTGTAGAAAATTATATTTATGAAGTCAAATTCATATAAGGTATTTAATTATGTTTAATATATAATCACACAAGTACCTGAATTTGAAATCTTTGGGGAGGCAAAATCCTTGAGCAAATGCTTTCCTTGAGTTCATGATTTGTTTTTTGAAATCTGTCTTTGTATTACCATATCCATTAAATATGTGATCGCAGAATAACAGACGACCATCACAATAAATCTATAAAAAAACAAAAACAAAAAACAGAAATATTATGGCATTCTGTAACTTGCTGTTTTTTCACTGCCAAAAACTGATTTAAAATATTTCAAACTGGTTTAAAATGAAGTAAATAGTAGTGTTCATCAAAATATTTCAAGACTTTATATTTAAATACTTAACAAAACAATAATCTTTCTGTAATAATGAATACTGAAATTCAACATCAAAATCCTTTAACTAAAAAACCAGTTTAATTATACACGTCTTTTAACAACACTTTATATTTATGCTATCATTATATTTAGATTAATATTTATCTAAAGATACCGACAGACATATTATTAAAGCATAAGCCAATTCACCAGAAACATGCCAGGCACCACGTTGTGTCTGGTCAGCAGTAGTGGTTGTGTGTGGTTGGTGTCCTCTGCAGCACTGTTGATGTCGTATTTGAAAATCCTGTAGAGGTCTGTACGACACTGCAGGCAGGGTCGAGTGCGATTTCGATTCATGTTTACATACAGCTCATCCAGCATGTCTTCTGCACTGAGTACCTTAGGAAATCTAGAACAAAATTAGTCATTTTTAAAAATCAATCAAGTAGAATAAGCCTCGGGAATAATAAAATAAACATTCTGTCATGAAAGACAAGCTTATTTTCATTTCTAATTATTTAAAAACCTTCTTAAACTACTGAATATAAATAAGTAATATTTCCTCTTGCTATAAAAATTTATTATTATGTTCAATTTATTCCAGATATATCAATGAACTTAAAAATAATTATTATAATAATAATAATAATAATACAAAATAGAGAGATAAAACATAAAATGAAACAGTGAATATAATGAATATGCATGAATTCTAGATAAGGCAGTACTAAATAAAATTTCCCAGTAATGAAACTAACTTTTTTTCTTTACAAATATTAATTATTTATTTTAAATCACAATTTTATTTATTTATTATTATTTATCTATACAGACACCTACAAACATAAAACACATATACACACAATCATACTCATGCACATACAGACACACACACACAAACATGCACAAATCCACTGTTATTTCAAAAACTTACAGAGATGACACAACTGCGACAATCTGCAGCTGTCCTTCCAGGGCGTGTTTCTGTATGAAGTCATCAAACTCAACATCAGTAATGTAAGTCACAGAATGACGACTGCAGTGACACTGCGGCCTCTCATAACCCAGCAGTAGTTGTCTGAGTGCGCTGGGACACGCGCCGATGTTGGTCAGAATGTTGTCAGATTGTGAAACAAATGTAGGCTGTCGAGGACTTTTACTACGACTTCTAGCAGAATTGGATTTGGTGCAGGCACTGTGGTAATTATAATAGTAACTGTAGTAATAGTGCTATTTCTATTAACTTTTAATAATAATAATAATAATAATAATAATAATAATAATAATAATAATAATAATAATAACAACAACCACAGCAATAAAAAAGAAGTAAAAAGATGATGTACTGAATATTCTTTTTTATCTCAAATTGTAATCATTCTATTAAACTTCTTCTGTTGTTCACTTATACACATTATTATAGACACACAAGAAATATACACAGATATAAACACAGACTTACTTACACACACAACACACACACACACACATAGATAGAAACATGCATATATTAACACATAAACACACATACATGCATACATATTCACATAGATGCAATCACACATAACTTGTACACAAAAGACAATCACAGACTCAAAGAAACAGAAAACACAGACTTACTCCACTAATCTGTTCATGATGGCTCCAGCTGAAGAGGAAGGGGAATGATGCTGTCCATCCCCTTGTGACAGGACAGAACTGTCAAACTTCACTGAGGAAGTCAAACTGCGATGAATGGCCGTTTCCTTTTCCATGGGACAAGTCTTTTTACCACATTTTTGTGGATCTGTGCATTAATAATGGTAATAATAATAATAATAATAATAATAATAATAATAATAATAATAATAATAATAATATTAATAATAGCATAATAATTATTGTAATAATAATAATAATAATAAAACCATAGCAGCAAATATATCATAAAATCTAAACAGTGAATATAATGACTGTGTTTGAATGTGACAGTAGTGAACAAAATTTCTCTGTCATGAAAATAATTTCATGTTTAAACATAAATCCATTTCCAATACAATTCCTCATTCTGAAATCCAATATCCATCTCTGATGAGTGAAAAGTGAGTACAATTAAAAGCGTTTTCTCCATGTAAAAGAACAAAAAAAGAAGTTTTTATTGTGAGCACTTTTTGGAATGTGCAATAACTGAAACATACATGTAGAAATACATATAATCAATGAACTTGAATACCTGCAGGTGCTGAAGGTGCTCTAAGTGCTCTAATCTTTGTTTGCTCTGTGTTTGAAATACCAAGAGACTCCTGTCTATTACATTTATCTTCAGACAATTTGGCTGATTGCGAGTATCGAACTCTCATTCTTGGGGTCTCTGATATCATGTTCAGACTAGGGGAAGCCAGCCCTATTGTTATTCGATAGTGCTCCATCCAGTCATCTACCAAGTTTCTGTGAGTGAAGAAATTATTTAACTGGTGCTCAAAAGGAAAAGTGAATCAGTGGAATTTATAAACATGCATGAAAGCCGTGATTTCTGGTTTACTGAGTTTATTGATTTTTAAATTAAAATTTTAAAATATAAATCTTATAATTCCTTAACACCTACATGTTATGACTGATAAACTGGTAAATTTAATTATTTTTCACTTCATCAGCACTTAAATTTAAAATAAATCTTAAATACTATAAACAATAGTAAAAATATCAAAAGAATAAAAACAAAAATAATATTAATGAATAAATAAAATAAAAAAATAAATAAAAATTTAAAAACAAACCTGGCCACTTTAGTGTTTATTATATATAAACATTTATAAACCAATGATTAAAGATACATTACCACATAAAGCATAAAAAAGGAAGAAAAGAAACCAGTATATATATATAAAAAATATACCTTGCTTTTCTCTGAAGACGTGCCAGATCTTTGTCTGCTTCTGTGTCATACAAAGCTTTTTCCTGGTACTCATACATCTTCTGTAGTTCAGCCAGCTGACCTTTGTATCGGTCAAGCTTTAATAAAGTTAAATTTAGCATCAGAGCCAGAAGTTGACAATAAGTAAAAAAAAGAAAATTAATGTTATACAGAAAATAACATTCATAACATTAAGACAAATTAAATGTTAAATGTGTTACTAGGAATAAATTGCAGATTTTAATTTTGGCATAGGGTGAGAGTAAATAAATTTTGAATCCATTGCAGATATTTGGTACACTTTGGATCACAGAATTTATTTAATATTTTAACTGCACACAGTTTAATACTAGATAAAGTTTGTGTTCTTTTATCTGTCAGTTATTTTTACATTTATTCTATACTTTTCATTCCCTGAAAGCAGGGACACATTTTCAGTGTGTTTCATCTAACTGATTAAAAGTAGAGTTGATGTGCTACTCTCAAGAATCAAATAACATTCAATTCTAAGTTAATTAAACTGAAATATGTTACAATAAACATATCATGTTTTAGTTTCAAACTTGTGAAAGAGTGTAATAAAGATAAACAAGCTTTCAGCAAACCTTTTTCTTTGGTTTAGATTTGGACTTGCTCTTTGGATTAAATAAATTCAAAAGCTCTTTAGCTGCTAACGAAGAAAATGTAAAAGCTGTCAGAAGTTGTTCCTGGAAATACAAAAATGAATACATGAATAAAATAGAAACATAATTAAAATAATATTTAATGCTGATTAAAAGTTTTTCCAAAATAGTAAAAAGATATAATACTGTTTAAAAATAAATTCACTTTCATAGCTAAATTCACAACAAAATAGTTAAAAAAAAAAAAAAAAAAAGCCCACAATAATAATAATAATAAAATAACAACAAGCTATAAACCCACCTACAAAACCTGCTACTGCAAAACCCAAACTAATACAGATTTTATGAAAAGTTTTCTTTCTTTACAATAATGTAATAGTAACAATAACATAAAAGTTCATATTGATACGATACTTGAAAAAAATAAAGAATATACACTTTTTTTTTGGACACTAACAAACTAAAAAAAAAATATTTATGATTTAAAGTTACAAACATTTTCATCTCCATATTTAGGTTCGACAGCACCAGAAACAGGCCCCACAACAAACTTGCAAGATTCTCTATTACAGTTGAAAGAAATCAGCATTTGAGACTGGGTGACACATCGGAACACTAAAGAACTATTGATCTGCAAAGATATAAAAATAAAATATTTTTACTCATTAAATGGAATTATTGTATTATTAAAACTATATAGTTATTAAACATTTTTTTATCTATTAATTAGAGTTATTTTATTAATAAAACAAATTAACTATTTATCTGCAAAGTTAAAGCAAACTGTATTTTTACCTACTATTTAGAATTATATTTTTTCATTAAAATCAATGGATTACTGATACAGAGGTAAGTTACACATTTCATTTTCAAAATAACTTTTTTATTATTATTATTCTGTAATGTTTCCTGAAAAAGAATGCCAAACCAAAATTAGACTTTAAAACACTGATTACCTCTGCTTGTTTACAAGTAAATAATTTGCTAACTTTTTTTTGTATAAGCTAATATTACTTTTTTTTTTAACTATTTCCAGAAGTAAAAGCCAAGATTAGATTTTTAGAATTTAAATAACTGCCTTTATCTTGCTCATATACCTCTGTATATCTACAGATATGAAGCCAGTTAAAGACAACCATTTTATAGAATAAACATATCTTCAGTTAAAAGTCTAAATGTAACTATACTGAAAGATTAATAATTTATTTGTTTTTAAATTTATCATAAAGTTGTAACAATGATTTATTTTTTTGAAGTATTAATTGATCAGATTTTTAATTTATATTTTATTATTAAGATGATGCACCAAACAAAAATATTCAGACTGTGTCATATCATTCTTTTGATTTCTACAAATAAAATTTCATAGCCAGTATTACAGAAATTTCGTCATTTCTGATACAATTTAATAATGTTAAAAAATTAAAATCATATATCTTTTAACTGAACTTTAAAATTCAAACATTTTAAAAATATTTTAATAATGATAAAAGGATGCAAATTTTATTTTAACTTCTTATTTATTTTATTTTTTTAATTATCTACATATACATCTAGAACATTTACATTTTTTTCTTTTATGTAATTAGCAAAGAACCTGAAAGGCAATAGGCTGTGTAATTTTGACATTGTTGTATGGCCACTTCCACCTCTGTGTTACAGTACCCTCTTCATTAGCTACATGTCCTCCCCTCTGTGTAGCCAGAAATCTGTTATAGAAATTAAAACAAATGATTAAATTACGAATTTACCAGCAAATCTTTAAAAAAAAAAAAAAAAAAAAGGAACCGTAATCGGTATTTTAATTCATCTTTACTGTCAGTTTACATTCATATGTGGATACAATTAATTAATTAATTTATTCATTCATTTAAAAAAAAAAATTCATGAAATTTGTTTTGTCTTGAAAGATATACTCATCAAAATGATGATGATCCTGCACTGTATATAATAATAAAATTAATAAAAAACTGCAGCACTCTACTAATAATAAAGCAAAATGACAGCCTGAATAACAGTCTCTGATTCTGCAACATTTTGTAGTCACATCTTTTGTTTCAAATAATAACAAATAATAATGATAAAAGATATTTTAAAACTTTTTTAAGTCTGCACCATTAACATACAATTTATATTTTTTTTTTTTTTTTTTTAAAGTATCGAAGCATAATATCCTACTATATAATCAGTAACAATCAATGCTAAATTTGTTTATTGTTTTTTTTTCTGTTTTAGATCCATAATTACCACAATTTGTACCTGATATTTCCATTGCTGTGGTAGATACATCCTTTTCCACTGGGGGTAAAACACCCCAGTAACTTCATGTCATGGTCATCATCATAGGCCAGCAGATAATAGCCAGGACGGCCAAATCCTGCTGCACTTGAAATGATTGCCACTCGGCCCGAAGGATAACTGACATTTTGTTAAAGAACACTGGATACATTGAAAAGAGAGCTCATTTATCTTAAGGATGTTATTTTTAAAAAAAAAAAAAAAAAAAAAAGAGAATGACAAATATTTATATTAATATATTAATTAACGTTGTTATGAACTTTGATTAAAAAACAATAATAATAAAAGTAAAAGAGAAAGATTAATATTAATATTATTACCATGTGAAAGCTGTTAGGTACTGATGATTCTTACTTAAAGTTTTCAGTAGGAAAAAATATGTAATTTCTTTTTTAAAGTATATAATATTCAAACAATAGCACACACACACTCACAAAAAAAAGAAAAAAGTGATAAAGATGATCAATTTTTATATTATTCACTTATGTAACTTAGTGAAGAGAACTATAAAATATATTTTTTTAAATAAAGGACTTTTACTTATTTATTAATTTAATTTAATTTAAAACAATAATTATAATATGCTTCCACTGATTGGATATTAAGACATAAAAAATTATTATTTATTTTGCAGTCAGTTATGTAGAAAGAGATCATTTCATTCTTTAACTGCTGAACAGCTGCCACTCCAAGAACTGTAACTCTGCTAGCTTTTTTGTATTAACAAGTATTTACAACCAATAAAAAAATTATACCAAGTAGTAACCAAAATAGCTGTGCATATACAATTATTATTATTACTGTTGTTGTTGTTTTTAGCAAATTTAAAATCCAGTCCACTGAATCTATCAAATAAATTTAAACAAAATAAATGTTGAAAATGAAAGAGTTGTGACTTTGGATGTGATACCCATTTTCATGCAAAAAGGATACTATACTACACTAGTTCCATCTAGATGTGATGTCAAACATAAAAATTTCCCTTCATCTCTGTCATTGTTATACATTTGCGGAATCACTGGTTTTTGACCTTTCAATGCAGGATTTTGAGTCTGTTTTATTGGAGATTTACGATATTTTAATAATGTCTCTTTTCGTGTATCACCATAGTAACGAACTTGAACTGGTTTATCCAATCCAATTTGTTTATCTTGAGCCTGCTGCTGTTTACTGAAATTAAAACACAGCAGTTGTTTTAAAAATGATATGAAGTTATCAAATCAAGATAGATTATTATTGTCTACTGTAAAAAAATTATTGTCTGTAAAATATTTGATAAAATCCTATGCTAATATAATGGGTTACTGTCATTTAACAGTTACTATTTAAACTGTGGAAGATTTACAAAAACACAAATGATTATTAGACAATATTTCAAAAAGATAACAATAATAATAATAATAATAATAATAATAATAACAACATTAACAATAATATTAACAAATACTTTGGTAATGAAAAGGAATATAAAACCAAATAATCTTTTTAAAATATTAAACCTGAAGTTAGTATAAAAAATGAAAAGAAAAATTATAATCTCAAAAAATTTTTTTACAATAAAATATTACAATTAAAAATGATATTTCATTAAGGTATAATTAATATGATGAAAAGATTACGAAATTCATGCTCTCTTATTAAAAATACACTCATTGTAATGATATTTGATTAAAGATTTACAAATGGTTGTGTGATGTAGTTCAGTGAGGCTACAGTTAAATGTTTGTGTAACTCACGTGAGCTTCATACTCTGTTGTAGTCTGTGGACACACCATTCTAACAGTGCATCTCTGGCAATCTCACTCTCATGACCTTTTTGCACTATCCAGCCTGCAAAAAGACAATGCCGTGGCAAAACCAGTGCATACAATTAATGTTTATTACATACAAGTAATTTTAATGTTTAATCATAATGTAAAGACAGTTGGTTCAATAAGCCTGTCATAGGAAAGTAGTGCAAATAATGTGAGAAACATAATTTAAACTGTGAATACAAATATTAATATCATATTTTTTTCAGTTGATTAGTTTGTGGTAAAATTTACATATACATAACGAATTTAATAATATAAATTCAGAAAATAATTTGTTCTACTTTCTGATGTAGTGGTTAATAAGATTTTTATTTTTATTTTTATTCTAAACCTAGCTTTTATCACATCATTTATACTAGTTTTCTGTAATTCAGTTATAAAGTTATATTTTGTAAGACTTTTTAATGTTTTTGTACAAAGAATGCTTATTTTATTATTTATAAATTTTTGCCATCTAAACATATTGTAATTTCAAAAAGAAACAAAGATAAAACCAAACATTTTTTACCTTTCTCTTCACACTGCTTAGAGGAAAGCTGGAACTGAATGGTTGACATATAGGCTCCTGGCCCATAACCCATTGTGGCTGAAAAAAATATACACACACACACACATATATATATATATATATATAAGCAAATAAAACATATTATCATCAATACTAATCACTGAATCATAATAGTTTTCAGTATATTAGCACCAAAATAATAATTAAAAATATAATATTATCACATATAATTTAGCTTTTTGTAAAATGTTTAAAATGTACTAATTCATATTATGTATTGAAAAAAATACATCAAAAAATTTGTTTTTTACACTAGTTTTAGTTAAGCAAATGAAACATCATGACAATAATGTCAGCTTAAAGGTAAAAAAAAAAAATATTAATTTCTTTCTGTATTTTGAAAAAAATAAAAAAAGCTTCAGGATTTATTCATGAACTCCAGTAGATAATAGGTCATGGTTAAAATCATTATGGAGCAAAAATGTTAAAGATATTCTATTAAGGGTACCCTCAATATGAATTTTATATTAATAATATAGTATATAAATGGAAAAAAAAATTAGAAATTAATTTGATATAATTTTGAGTTCATTTCTTTGAATTCCTTTTGTATCACTTGTATAATTATTCCCAATTATGGCTGTGTTTTTTATGGCAGTTTCACCATATTTTTGACTCTGAAATTTTAAAAAGAATTATAATTTCTTAAACAAGAAACTACTGATGACCATATGTAAACTACTGATGACCATAGAGAATGAATTTATATAGTATAAACTGTACATACATCTGGATTCTTACAGATTATGTGGCAAAAATGTTATAAAAACCTTGAGGAAACTACCATTAGCAATTACAGAGACTGGATTTGAATTAACAATGTTAAGTAAACTGTACATACATCTAGATTCTGACATAGTTTCTGTGGCAAAAGACTTCAGATCAGAATCACCAGGTCCCCTCCTCACATTAGAACGGACAGACGGACAAACTGAAATGACAGTCACTCTTATTTAAAAAGTGCCTTCATAACAAGCAAAAAGACGTTTTTAATTTTCTAAATGATGTGAGACAATAATTATTATAATAGAAATACTAATGTGATATTAATAGGAATTTACACAGAGCAAAAATATAATGTATGTTAATAAAGATTCATTCAACTTTCAAAAAATGGCTTCATATAATGGAAATAAATATGTAATGACCCTTTGTAATCTAATACAGTTTCAAGAAAAGAGAGAGATAATTTATATAAATCCTAAAATAATGGTTGATGCCAATAAAAAAAAAAAAAAACTAAAAACACTGGAATTGATGTAGTAGGTTTTAAAGATAAAGAAAAAGATAATTAAAAATTAGGTTGTAATATATGTTGAAAACAAACTGAATACATAAGTTTACCACAAAATAAATGTTGAGACTGTTTTATTTTTTCACTAATAAACTGCTTTAAAGTGTATTTATTTCTCTATCTATTGTTATGGGAATGATTTAGTAACCAATAGCTAATGCATATAAATGGCAGAGGAATAAATGTATTATTTTCATAACACTCAGAAACCATTTTCATTCATATAAAGGTTTTATTGTGTCTGTGTCCATAACAACACACTATAAAATATAATAATTATTAGAAATAAAAACAAAAAAACTTTAATAATATATTATTTTATATTAGATCAGTATCAGAATTGGTTAGCAACAAAGAAAATAACCTGATATTGTGGTAACAAACAACTTTACTGATTATGTAACTTGTTTTCATTTTCCATAATATATTGCTCTGTCTGATTATTCCCGTTTATTAATAAATATATAAATAAATAAATAAATAAATAAACAGACAGACAGACAGACAGACAGACAGACAGACAGAGAAACAGATAGAAAAATATATAACTAAAATACAAGTTGTAGTAAATAGAATGTGTCACAGATATGTGTATTTTAACACACAGATACACATACAAAAGGTGATAGCCAGACATCAAACTGGTCTGATGAAAATGTGACATGATACACTGGATATTCTGTTGTAACTCAGTGTTTTGAGACAGCTAGTCATGTCTCTGTATATGTACTTAAGTGCTTAAGTTAATAAAACAAACTGACAATTTAACTATTTCATTAAATGGCATTTCAGTAAAATAGGGCTGATATTTTATGACTATACAGTTAAAACTAATACTAACTGAGGGAAGCCTTTTCTGATATTATATATTTATAAGACATTCAACATTATATCTAGTTTTAAACATGTCTTTATAAATGTTTAAGCAAATCTAACTATAATTGATAAGCTCTTCTAGTCCTACACAAATTTAAAAATATTATTGGAGAAAAAATAAATATTAATAGATTGGGGAAAAAAACACTAAAAACAAACAGCTTTATGATGCAGTATGAATTTGATTAAAATAGAGGTAATAATAATAATTATAAATGTTAATTAAATTTTTGAAGAAAAAGATAACAATGTACAACAAAACTTTCATTTAACATTCCAAAAAATATTCATATTTTAAAAAAAAAATTATTAGTTAGTTTTGATTTCCATGTTTTTTTTTAAATTTTCATTTCAGTAACAAACAGTTTGAATTGTTTTCAGGAAGTAACATAATATCAGTGTATTAAAAGATTAGCTGGATAAGACTAAGTTAATCACTATAGTTTTCTAGTGGGTGTTTACTTGAAACTGGCTGCAGCTTATGTCTTAATGACTCAATTACACTGTCTACAAGCCTTCACATAACTACAGAAGATTATTAATGCTCACATCATTCATCGATGGCATAGATGAATGTACAGAAAGAATTAAATGTGTCACATAATGATTTATATATATATATATATAAAAAAAATACAATCTGGGAATAATGAAAAAAGCACCACTAATGTTTACACAGCTGATTTAGTCATATTTGGCCAGCCTAAAGATAATTACTTACTACAACATGTTCAAATGACTACATTAAAGTATCTGCCAAGCTAAAAGTACCTGATGAAGCACTGAAGGCATAAACATACTTGGTAGATCTTCACATTATTGTTATATTGGCTATCAACTTACCTAATAATAGGTTTTTTTGTAGATTTAACATAAATACAAATAAATAAATATATTTACAATATATAATCAGTCCATTATTTTAATGTATTATTAGTTATGATTAGTAGCTACTTTTTTTTAATTTTGTTTTTACTGTGTCAATAAAATGGCAATTACATTCTACATGACATCATTTATACTAAAACAGAGCAAAACAAAAATAAAAATTACATTCAGATTTATTTTCATATCTTTGTTAGGATATTCTTTGAAAATACTTTTACATACAGACAAGTAGCCACTGAATATTTAAGTGACAAATAATGATAATTCTTGAATAAGTTTCCTAACTTTCAGATACATGATCACAGAGTTCAAACACATTTTCATGCTTCAAGTTAACAAAATAGCGTGAAAAAATTATCTTTGAAAAAGTGGTGAAAGGCATGTGATTTACATATTTTACCAAAATTGCAAACAATCCTCTATAGATCACACCTATAGTATTATTAACTTTCCACTGGTAGGATATATTAAGAAGTACCTGTATATTATTAAAGAAAATTGATAGTTACCAACAAGTTGATACTTGCATTTACACTTAGATGTATAACTTGTGAGGTTTTTTCACTGTTATTCATATAATGTTTTGTTAATTTTATTTTATTTTTTTTTATTTTTTTTAAATTTTAATGTGGTCTTAAAATAATTCAATCTTTATTTATTTAAATTTATGCTTAAAACATTTAGGGATTCTGGGATCAATGTCAATTTTTTAAATTGGTCATAATATATACAGTTTATGAAAAACCAAGCAAATTGTTAGTAGTGATAGCATTTAATTCAGTGTATTTCCATGTTTAAATTTCAAATAAACTGGGTACATAACATAGCTAAATTGATAGAAGGTTAAATGAGTCTGTCATATCTAATGTCTAAATAAAAAAATGTAAATGATTTTTTTTTTTTTTTTTTTTTAAATTTTTTTTTTAATGAAATTATATCTGTTTACATCTAACATAATTAAAAAAGAAGTTTATTTGGCTCCCCTGCTTGGCTCTGGGCTGGTGCCAGACCAGAATCTGATTCAAAGATATATCACTGTCATCTGATTGTGATATACCAGTCGTGGTTCACTGACTGGAACAGTGAATTTCCTGAATGGGCCTGTTGAAGTGGACTGAACTGTGAGTTCTTGTTCTGTCAGTCTCAGTTAGAACAAGACTACATCTCACTCGGTGGGAATATAAGGATTGTTATGGAGATTTAGTATAATCCAGCCTTGTTTGTGAGACATTTATCTCAAGTGATTGGATAGCTGTTGTTATCCTGTCACTGGTGTCGTTAAGTCTTTGTTCTGTCAGCTGTGACTGTGTCTAACTGCAGTTTAATCACATGTAGTAGTTTTATCATTCTGCTGTTCAATAACAGCCACAGTGTTTAGATGAGATGTTCAAACTATTATCCAAATTAAATCTTGTTTTATTGTTTTTCTTCTTCATCGTATCTTTTTAAATAATAACAATTTTAAGAAATAATATTTTAAATTATATTATCAAGTCAGAAATTTGGTATTTCTTGGTGAAAATAACACTGTTTTAAATTATAAATGACAAAGTCAGAGATTTTGATATATTCCTATGAAAAATAATACTGTTTTATGCAATATTATTTAATGATAGGCAATCTCATTATTTATTAAATTTAAGATGAAATGTGGACAGTCATGGGGACAGACAGGGAGATTGAACTAGCTTGCTTTTGAAAATAATTTTGCAGCTTTGCCAATGATTTATTTACAACTGTTACACAGTCATTAACTTCACACTGACATACAACAGTGTCATAAACTTTATTACACAACCTGAAGCAACAGGTTACTGACTCAAAGCATTTGTTTGGTATTTATAATTACGAGAGAATGTGTGATAACAATAACAATCAGTGGGTAATTCATGATTTTCAAAAGCTTTCCCATTGTATTTTGATAGGATCTTAAAGAGAGCTAAGCACCTGCGACAATATAGTCACAATTTCATGAATGTAGATTGAATGAAGGCAGAGTGGAATTAGTTGAGCTGTACATACAGCACTCAACAGATTACTGATAACAAAATAAAGCCGTTAATGTCTAACTGAACACGAACAGGTTCTCAAGGACTGGTTGTTTTTTATTTTTAATATATACTTAAAGTGTGTTTGTTAACTTGATAATAACTTTACCTACTTTTTCTATAGAAGCATCTCATCAAAAAACTGTACACTGTGACATTAATTATAAAATTATGTTGACATACATTATGCCTTTCACAGGTATCAGAGACTAATGCAGTGATGCATTACTCCACAACCATTGTTTTCAACAATGAAATAAAAAATTATAAATACTGTCATTAAACATAATTTTACTTTGACATATGGAACTGCATATTTTTTTATTTTTTATTTTTTTTTAATTTAAAAAAAATACAAATTTCTGTTCAGTTGTATTCATAGAAATAGTAATATATGTATTTTGCATGGATTGTAAACTATATATACACATATCTTTCATTTCTCTGCATATTTTTATCATTATTTTAGCATGTAAAATAATAAGTAAATATTATTTACAAAAAATTCTCAATTCAGAGGTAATATTTTCTTTGCATTTTTCCTTCATTACTGATTCTTGATAAGAATCATTTCACCTTTGAATTTCAGTTCATATTTCTGTTCCTGTTTGACCCCTAGACATATATTGACCCCTGATAATGACCACTTTGCTGACCGCCTTGTTTAGAGGTACATTTCACCATTCAGAAGAGAACAAAAAGGAAAGAAATTTGTTTATGTTCATGGTCCATTTATAATTATTAAACTGCATGAGAAAGATAACTATATAAGCTTAATTATATGATAAACCGAAAAATACAAAAAGTGGAAATTCCATAATGTACATAATTAAAATAAAAGTAAATAAAAAATTTGAAAAACATTAATAATAATAATAATAATAATAATAATAATAATAATAAATTAATTCCGAAACATACTGACCTGAAATGAATGATATGGATATACAATTAACTGAAAATTGTATCTATATCTATCAATAATGACAAATAAAATAATATATGGCAAATTGATATTTAAAAAAAATTATCATAATAATAAAAGAAACAACAGAATGGATAAATAATTTTTTTAATTTTACTATACTGTGTATTTGTGAAAAAATATAACATGCTTGATTATGTGCTTTTTATCTAAACTGATAAACAGCAACTAAATATTTACTAAATATTTTATTACTTTTATACTCATAAGCTATAAATGTACTGTCTATATTAAAATATTTACAGCTTTTCTTTCTTATATTTTATTCACTAAAAACTTTTTTCTAAACTGCTACATTCTAATGTGAATTAACTACTATAAAATCTATTTTAAACTTACTCAACTAATAAGGGGTACATAATGTAGAATTCTACTGAACTGTAAAATCTGAAGACTAATTAAAGAAAATATTCTGATGACTACTGACTTATGGCGACATACCATGTTTTCTGACTAACAGTCTGGAATAATGTTTGGCATGTATTACTCCTGAAATAAAATTGCATGACAAAACATACGTGATTAAAATTTTGAACATATTATTAAAATTATACCTAGCATATCACATGGCTTGAGAATCAGGTATTTGTTTCAGAAATGAAAAAAAAAAAAAAACCCAAAAACCCCCCAAACAATCATGAGGAGCAGTTGAATAGATTTCTTATCTATGGTAATACTGCATTGCACATAACATGGTTAAAATCTTAAAGGTAATGAGAAAAAAAAAAAAAATGACAATGTGTTATTCTTTTACATGCACTGGGGATTTTGTTTTGTTTTCCTCATCAAGGACAGAAATGATATACGCTAATAGCTGAATATTTAGTGAAAGAAACTTGTTGAACTGAGAAATGCTTATCAGGAACACAACAGAGAATGATCTCATGATCAAGCACACATCAGATTTGTTCATCAACACTGAGTTGCAGCCCATGCCCTAAAAATTATTTTAGTTTGTACAAAATACTAATCTCTTTGTAAAGTTATCTAATTATAATAAAAATTACTTTTATTTTACAAATATATTATTTAAGAATGTATGCAATATTTGGTATGACAGTATAAATAAAATTCAGTCTTTTTCCCCTTATCTTTTTACTTTCTTTTTTTTTTTTTTTTTCATTCTTTTTTTTTTTTTTTTTTTTTTCACAAAAGGAAAACTTGTAGGCTATATTATAAATATCATGAGAAAGCATGATTCTTGTAATAATAAGTTTGATATTTTTTCATCAAGAGCTACAAAACTGTATAATAATTTATGTAGAATCAAAATTAGTTTTTAAATAAAAATAATAACAAATAATGAGTTTGATTTTTGTATTTCTTTTCATAGTTCAGTTATAAAAGGAAATTCTTTAGTTGAAGTAGTTGTTACAGATTAGCACTTATAAATGACACTCATATATTTTTAAAATATTTTTATTCATTAATCTATTAAACACCAAAATAATTATATGCAAACCCAGTTTAATCTTCATTGTATACTTTATACTTATTACCAACAGATCAAGCTACATATGATAAATTAAAAATAATAAAGGTCCATGGTTAGTATAACTTCAAATCTTAAAATTAAAAGGCAAAACACACACAAAGTTAAAAAAAAGATAATAACAATCATGTTAAAATAGCAGTGTTAACAATAGGAAGACTCTATACACTAACCTGACATCCTTGTATCAACACCTAAAAGATTTTTCCGACTCCGAGATCGTGAAACTGGAGAATTTTTACTGTCACTTCTTCGCTGAGTCAAGGGTCCGGTATTCCGACCAGTTTCATCGTTTTCAGTAATTTCAGGAAGTCCTAATTTTGAGGATTTCTTTTTAGGTTTTACTGTCTCTGTTCTTGAAACCTTGCCATCATCATCTTGAAATATCCTGTCCTCATCACTTCCTTGTTCTGCTAGAGATCTCAGAAAAGAGTCTCTAGAAGCCAGGGTCTGCCATTCTCTAGGGACTAAAATAACGTCTGCTGTGAGTTCTTTGTAGCCAGACATGAGCTGATATTCCAGGCTTTTCGGAATGCAGTTGGCAATGTTCTCATAGTAATAGATAATTCTTGCTAACTGATGCAGAATATTTGCTGCTGAAGACTTTGCCTCTTCAAATAAATAACGTTGTGAATCTTCATCATTGAGTAATGAGCTGTCAAGCCTGTTTTTAATGTGCTGGAAAGCCTGGTTTATCTCAGGCATTAAACTCTTCTTGCCCAGTCCATCTCCAAACAAGTCTTCCTCATGTTTCTGCTTCTCTTTGTTTGCTAGGTAAGCAGCCACTTTTGGGTTGAGATGAGCAAACTTCAGGCTCTCTGGCAGGTCTTCAGGTAGCTTGCGAAATCGTTTGTTAGCAGTTTGATAACCTGCTTGGTTGTAGAAGAAATATGATTCTTGATCCATACTTAAGTCACTTGGTCTGAGATTTATGAAAGCATCAACCAGTGTACCATGATATCACATCATGTCTCCAAATCATATCTGAATATTAATAAATTTAATAATTATAAATTATTTACAAAAAACTAATAATGGACATTTCTAAAGATTTCAGTTTTTCTTACTAATTTAGATAATCATTAAAGTATTTACAACAAAAAGTTAATAAAAATATTATTTTAAGTCTGGAGAAATATTTATATATATTAAAATCTATATAAAATAATAATAATCATAAAAAGCAAAATTAATACTAAATTAATTACACACACACACACACACACACACACACACACAGACAGAGCAGATTAATTTAATATTCAAAATATTTTCTGCTTAAAATTAATCATTGCCATAAACAGTAAGTATTAAGAAAATTCTATTTTGTTTTTTTGTTGTATTTTTTTGTTTTGGGTTTAAAGCAAAAATTAAAATATCAGTTTTTAAATAGCTCAATAATACTTTCTCTGTTATTGTTATATCATTCTGAGTAAATACAATTTCCATTTTAAAATAAAAAGTAATAATTATATTTTATAGTCATTAATCAAATTTCATATGCTTAAAACTTAATTTTCATTATGAATTGTTAATTATTAATTATTTATTCAAAAGCCTTTCATCGATTTAAACAATTAAATATTTTGAGGTAATAGTCATGTCAAACTTTAAATTATGAAAATATTATATTAAAAACTGAAAGCAAAAAGATTAAATATATATATATGAAGATATGAAATGAAAGTTTTTAAATAATAATAATAATAATAATAATAATAATAATAATATTATTATTATAATTATTATAATTATAATTATAATTATTATTATTATTATTATTATTATTATTATTATTAAAATTTCATCGTTTGGTATCTTCACGCATATAGTGATATACATAGTATTTTTATTTGCTATTAAATAATTATATTCCAACAAATGAGTCTTTCATAAAAACTTCATGTCGAATTTTATTTTTTATTCCTTTAGGATAGACGAAAATCTGAGGTGGCGGAAACGGTGAATTTATCTTCAGTTTTCAGGAGCGTGCTTAGTAAGCTAACATGAAACCTATCATACAAAAAATAAATTAATTATATCTTCTGCTAAACTTCAACATGACACTGGGATTACTGTCGTACCAGAGTGATTATTTAATACTGAATCGAAAGAAACAAACAAAAAAAATTAAAACTTGTTAGCCATTCCCTTACCTGCATTTTCCTTTCACAAATTATATATCAGATTCAAACAGTCCGCTACATCGTACCCGAACAAGAAAAGCACCTGCACCCCTTTAACCGCCATCTTGGTAGCTTGTTGACAACCCAATCAAGAGTTACTTGGTCACATAGCAACTAGACGCCACCGCTAGAAGAGCCCATTCATTTTAATCTCACAAGACCGTTTACAACACTTTACAATTTGCGGTCCTTTCGATACATATTGCAGACTATAAGGCCCATCGATTTATTTATTTATTATCACTGTATAAGATCATACATGTTTTAAAGTTATCTACTAGTGGTTTTGTTCTAAAAAAAAAAAAAATATGGGAAGAAAAATAATAAAATATATTTTTAAAAATACTTCCGTGGTCGTATTAAATACGCTTTCCGGACCAATATTTGGATAAAAATATACGACTTCGCAGTCTGGAAATATTATAATATATTTTTTTTTTATCTTAAATCATTTCAATATATGCAATTACAAAAAAAAAAAAAAAAAATAATAATAATAATAATAATAATAATAAATAATAATAATAATAAAATAAATAAATAAATAAATAAATAAATAAATAAATAATAATAATAATAATAATAATAATAATAATAATAATAATAATAATAATAAAAAAAAAAAAAAAAAAAAAAAAAAAGAAGAAGAAATGAAATAATAATAATTACAACAACATAAATATAAATAAGGTTGTCATCAGTTGACACATAATGTACATTTGTGTGTGGGCAGACAGAATTAGCCAAAGGGATTGATCTTACTCACCTTTTAACTATTTTCCGTTCCAACCTATGTACCTTCTTATTACAACTGTTTATTAAATAAAGTCATGATTTACAGTTTCCTTTACCAAGGATATTTTGCTGAAAATCGTTAAAGGAAGCCCATCAGTAATGTGGTTTTCTCTGTCATGTTAATAAAATAAAAATATGGCTGATGACAGTTGCATGTCAGTAAACAATTTATAATTTATTTTTATTAAATAAATATCATTAATTTAGCATGCAAATAAGTCAGTGTGAGAATTTAAAATTAATTTAGTTTTTTGTTGTTGTTGTTTTTTTTTGTTGTTTTTTCAGTTTTGTTGGCACATTAAATTCTAGAATCTTAGAAAAAAAATTAACAGTTCTAGTGGGAAATAACCTGTTTACACTTGTTCCAAGGTGCTGTATAATAAAAAAAATTGTAACACTATATTATTTTTAATATAATAAAAACAAACAGATATGAAAGATAATATATAATTATCTTTCGTAAAAAAAGGTATCACACTATAATCAGTTATACTGCCTGTTTTAACATTCCCTTGATAACCAAGTGCTGGAGACTCAGCCTGTGAAGCCTATTTTATTCCTTGTTACCTAATTATAATATTTCATCTATCTTTCAAAATGTAATGTTATTTTCACCAAGCAAACAGTGTTTTGTTTTTATTAAAAAAATTGTGATTTGTTCCTTGTTATAACCAAAGATATTTTGATATGTTTCCACATGTCAGGTTATACATGTCACTATCAGTTTAAGAAATTCAACACAATTCGGAATCTTCAGAAATTTATTTTCCATTTTGTTTTTGTTGAAATTTTTACAGGTTCAAACTGGGCTACAGAATTAAAGAGTTACACTGAACAATAAAAAGGAAAAGACAGATTAGTGACAGTCATTATACAAAAAAACATTACAATTTACTGAATGATCTGGCTGGTATCTTTACTATATATATATATATTTTAAATTTAGTACTTAAATGTTGCAACATTACGCGTAGAAATTTAAAATACTGATCTATTTTAGAGTCCAAATTTAAATAAAATTAACTTCTGATGTACAAACATGAAAGTGTTAGGTTTATCAAGTTACCAGTTAAGACAATTATTGAACTAAAATGAATAAATTATTAAATATAAACAAATGTAGGAAAGGTCTGAAGTATTTTAAAATACCTGTATTTCAAATTTTTATTATTAAATGTATACCCACATTTAGGTGAAAACACATACTAATTTACACAATCTATTTCTACAAATAGACAACTAGAGTTAATATCAAAAGCAAACATTTACATTTTAAATCCAGAAAAAAAGACATCTGTTTTTTTAAAAAATGTTAAGTGGTGATCATGATCTCTTGTTATTAAAGTCAGTTTAGCACTACCAGTAGCACATTTTTGAAACCAGAATTACAATCAGTTTATTGTTGTGATTGTTTTTGTTGTTTCTTTTTCATAGCTCTCTCTTCATCCAACTTCTCAACATCGCAGTCAGGAAGTATTTTTGCCACTACTCCGTATCCCAGTGTGCCTGTGCCATCTCTCAAAGTGAAACGCTGCCCATTCTCCAAAGCCATCTTTTTACGCAGGTTAAAAATGACTCTGGCGTCTTCTCCTGGCATCACCATATCTTTGTCAGGAATTTCCAAAAGTGCAGGGGCATCCCAGGTAGTACAAAACATCTGTGTCTGGAAATATTCTGTGAGTGGCCTAGAGCGACCACCTTCTTCTTTTGACAACAGATAAATCTGACCTTCAAATTTGTTGTGCATGCTGATGGAACCTGGTTTAGCAAGAACAAAACCTCTTCTGATTTCATCCCGTTTAACGTTTCTGACTAAAGCTCCCAGTTGGTCACCAGCTTCAGCTCTGTCGAGATTTTTATGAAACATCTCAATGCCTGTCACTGTGGTTTTCAGGGTTGTATCATAGCCAAGAATTTCTGCTTCATCACCTTTCTTGATAACTCCTCTTTCAACTTTTCCAGTCACGACTGTTCCTCGTCCTTGAATTAAAAATGTTGATTCAATAGGCAGGAGGAAAGGTTTGTCAAGATCTCGCACAGGAGTTGGAATATACTCGTCTACAGCTTTGAGTAATTCTTTTATTTTTTTACGACCAAGTTCTTCATCTTTTTCATCCAGTGCGTAGAGTGCTGAACCAATAATGACAGGAGTTTCATCACCATTGTAACCAAATTCAGTTAATAGCTCTCTCACTTCCATCTCAACCAATTCAATCATTTCTTTGTCTGCTGCATCTGCTTTGTTAACAAAAACCACCAATCTTTGAATACCAATCTGACGTGCTAACAGAAGATGTTCTCTTGTCTGTGGCATCGTTCCATCAGTTGCAGCAACGACGAGAATTGCTCCGTCCATCTGTGCTGTACCGGTAATCATGTTCTTGATGTAATCTGCATGGCCGGGACAATCGACATGGCCATAATGTCTGTTGTCAGTTTCATATTCAACCATCGCCGCATTAATAGTAATACCGCGGGCTTTTTCCTCTGGTGCGCGATCAATGTCTTCATACCTCTGATATGAAGCTTTTTCCTCTTCGGCCAGCACTTTTGTTATTGCCGCTGTCAAGGTTGTTTTCCCGTGGTCAACGTGACCAATCGTTCCGATGTTAACATGAGCCTTTTCTCTTGAATATGTCTTCTTCTGTGCAGCTGGTTGTGCATATCGGCGTAGAGAATACGATAACAACCTTCTGTTTGAAACTGTTACTTCGCGTGTGATTAATTTGAAAGAAACGTGAGTGCTTGCGATCGCTCGTTTCAAGAACAAGGACGCCATCTTAACCACGTGATCTTATTGCATGTGCTTCCGAACTAAATTTCGTATTCTTTAGTATTTCTCTCCTCTGTTTTTGCTAACTATAACACACATTTCCTGCATTTTTATTTTTTTTAAACAGCAATCCAACTTTTTTTGGTTTCTATAATTATATTTTACGATTATAATTTTGCTATTTGAGATATTTTGCATATATTTAGCTTATATATCTGTTCTGTTTTATGCATGTTTGAGTTTGTGTTTGTGTCACGTCCAGAAATTTCATAAACAAATGGGTAAATCCAGAGATACAAGAATAAAAAAAATAGTAACCATTTGATAAAAATTTGTTTTGTTTTTTCAAAATAATAAATAAGTAAATTAAATCAGATAAATTCAAAAAAAAAAAAAAAAAAAAAAAAAAGAAGAAAAAACGCTTTGCCATACAGAATTGCAATATATTTATGCATTTTCAATGCACACTATTTTATATTCACCAAAATATTGAACAGCGCCTATTTTATTCATCCATTAAGACATCTAAACGAATTAAAAAATTAATAAGATCGTAAATCTCGAATTTTGCAATGTTTTTCTTTTAAATGACACATTTAATAAAATAAATAAATAAATAATTTTTTTTATCAGTTATTTTGTTTAAAATTCATAAGTATTATTCCTGAAAGGGGAAAAATGACCAGTTTAGCCAACAAACATGTATTATAGACATAAACAAATGCACCAGAAAGATACTTATTATACCATTTCTAATAGGTGGGCAAAATGAAAAGAAGGGAAGCGACTCAGTGGTTTCCATAGGGACGCATCAAAATGGCGGAGGTGGTGGTAGATCCACAGACTGGTGAATTATATGCTTTCGTTAATGGAGAATATATACACGTTGAACCAGAAACTAATATATTAGGTGCAGATACAGATATTCTTAATCTTGATGAAAAACCAGATTCTGCAGAGGAATTAATAATAGATGAAAACGATGACAATATCGAGGTAGCGGATAATTCTGAAAGAAGAACATATTGAGGTCAGTTGTTAAGTTGTTTATAATTTGTTTGGAACGTACTGTTTTATAGCAGAAGTCTTAAACTTTACAGATACATATCTATTTTTGCTATTTATCAGTTTTATATTTTTATTTCCTATTCTAAATCGTATTAAAATACTATAACTTATGGCTATATATATATATAATGTTTCATATTTTTTCTTTATTTATATAGGCATATGTTTGCATGTATATATCTTTTTGTGTGTGTGTGCGTGTGTGTGTAGGTGTGTGCATATGTGTGTATGTGTTTTGTTAAACATTAAAGAAACTTGGTAAAAAGTGTGAAATGTGTTATCTCTGTTTCAATATATTTCTAAACATGGAGATATAAAAATCAGAAAATACTGAATTTATGTTCATATATCTATCAAAGTTGTGATATTTTTCTTTTAATAGGTATATTTTCCAGTAGCCAGCTTTCAAAAGAGTTTTTTTTTTTTTTATCCATAACCATGAAATTAATATGTTACAATATATGTGTGTATGTGTGTAATGTATATATATTTTATTTTATGCATTATCTACTTAAATTTTTTTTTAAAACATTATATTAAGATACATTTCTTTGCTGATAATGAATTATGATGATAAAATATTAACAACCATGCAAACTTTCATACAGGCTGATATGTACAGAAGTATTCTATGTTTTTGTAGTTATCACCAGATGGAATTCTTGATGAAGAAACAATTGCTCGGGGATTGACTGTACTTGGAAGATCAGCAACAGGTGTATCTCAAGTTTATCTTCACTGCACAATTGCGGTAAATGTTTTTTTTTTTTTTCAAAATTTACTTTCTATTACTTTTTATTCTATTTGTAAAAATTGTTTTAAAATAAAATATTTCAGTCTTTCTATATATGGAATGTCAATTATTATATTTTAATCCATTTACTTGTGACATTCTAGATTGTTTTAACTGTTAATTAATTCATTGTAGTGAAAATTATATACCATGAATATATATATATATATAAATATAATTAATTGTTACTAAAGTACCAGTAATGTATTTAATGATTTCTAATGCTTTAGAATGCCTTAATTGTTAACTGATATTAATAACAGTTATGCAGCTTGATCTTGAAAATAATATGGCTAAAGTTACAGTAGATATGTAATTACTGAAAATGGAATTTAATATAATAGCTGTTAATCATTATTATTAAAATAAAGCTCAAATTTTAAAATATAATTTTGACAGGGATTCAGTTTGAAAGATATCAGCTTATTATCAGAATACATCCACCTTCAAAAAGTTGAACTTCCATACAATGAACTCAAAGGTAATTTTTTTGAAAACAATTTGTTTTGTGAATCACAATTAAAAAAAAAGGTTAACAAATTTTGCTATAACAATAATGATTTTATAATAAAATAGTATTGTATAAACAAATATATGCATTAAGTGAATCAGTTAATTTAAAATATACAAATCTTAAAGCTTTTGAATAAAATGAGAAAAATTAAAATTTCCTTTTCTTTTTTCTTTTTAATTTTAAATATGATTTATTAAAAATTGTATTATTAAAAGAAATAGAAGAAAATGTTCATTTTTAAGAAAAATGTTTAACTAAATTACTTTGGTAATCATTTTCGGATAGTTTTGACTTTTTTTTTTAATCATTTCAGAGTTATCTGCCCTGAGTACTTTGGAACATCTATTAATTTTGGATGCCTCTCACAACCAGATTGAAATCATGTTAGACTTTAAACCACCAAAAAACCTTGAACAGGTTGACCTGTCATACAATCTAATAAAACAAATGGACAACCTTTCTGCACATCGTTGCTTAAAGAAACTTGATATAAGTCGTATCCTTTTTGATCTCTCCCACATTTCCCATAGATCAGTGTTAAACAGAGTGCATTCTCTTCTTGAAAAAACAAACAAATTCTTCAGTGCTCACTTTGAGTAACAGTTTATTTTGAGTGTGTTTTAATCATTTCCGTTTTAAATTCAGTTTCCTTTTTATTATAATCATTACAGTTTCTTCCACGAATCCCTGTGTATTTTGATTGATTTCTAAATTTATTGTATTTTACAGTTAGCAATTGTTGTGTATTATTTATTTTATTTGCAACTTAAATCCCTGATCATTGCATTTTTCCTATCACAGAGGTACATTAATTTCTAATTAAAATTATACAAAAATGAAAATTTAATTCAGAATTAACCACCTATGATTATATGGGGAAAAAGAAAATTTTGTTCAAAATGTCATGATTATACTCACAGGGTTCCTAGTAACATTTAATAGGATATAAATTTAGTTTTAAATTTAAAAAAATAATATAAATGACGTATGGGCATAGTCTGGTTATGATCTTCACTAGATACTTATCTGGTATTTCACTACAGACAGTTATGAGTGGTTGTATATTCTTATTATTCAACTGTTCTTCACTGGTTTCCTTAACATTCATTCAGATAATCAAATCCGTAGGATTTGTGAACTAGAAAACTGTGAGAGACTGCAAGACTTCAGCATTGCTCATAATGAAATTGAAATGATAGAAGGACTTGGAGATCTTCCTATTCAGACCCTTAACCTGGTTTGTATTCAGTTTGTAGTGGGGCTTAAGTAGTAGCTATAAATGCTGAGGTCTGTTTAAATTTTTAAAAATTATAATTTTAATATTATAATACAAATTAAAAGTTAACAATTATGATTATTAAATTATGATGTTTGCTAATATACAGAGGTATGAGTATGTGTGTTTTACTTGTCCAGCATTACTGAATAATGACAAAAACTTAAAATATAACATTAGTTTTACTATGTTTTTTGTTTTTTCAGTGCTACAACAAAATCTGTAGGGTAGAAAATATTGAAAAACTAAAATATTTGAGGGTAAGTAATTCACTGTGACAATTTATATTTGATTTTTGTTAACACTGTTTTACATATTCAGAAGAACTGTAATGATAGATAGGTTGTCTCATCAGTTGAGTTCTGTTGGAAGAGTATGACAAAGCTCAGCCTTTAGAGCACATATCTGAGGCCTAAAGGTTATTGGATCAGTCATTCTAAGAGTACCTGTTTAGTTTCCCATTCCAGTCAGTATCCCTGACTTGTTTAACAAAGGCTGTGATATGCTTTCTTATCCATTGTGAAAATGCACAGAAAAATGTCCTTGCTGCTAAAAACAAGTGTGCTTCCTGATTATTTAAAAAGTCATTTGATCACATAATATAACTAAGGATTAAACATTTGTTAAATATGTCAAATTTATTCTTAATGATATTAACAGATTACCTTTTCATAATTTTAGTTTCATGTGAAGTGCACATTAATATGTTTCAGTTTAGCTGTCTTAAAATCTTTAGTTTGTTTATGCTGTGCTGAATTTTAGATCTCATATTTTAAATGATGTTTTTATAAAAAAAAAATTAAAATATGTATATATATATATATATATAGTATATTCTTTAGTCCTTCTTATTAAATAATATTAGTTGTTCATGCTTACCATGTGTTTGTTTTAAATCACTGGACTTGTTGTTTATAAATTTATAGTATTTTGTTTTGATGGCATTATTTTAATTATTTAACATTTGATGTAGATGTCATTTATATCACAATGGTTGAAAAATTTCTTCACAGCAAATAAACCTCTCTGGTAACTTAATTAGAAGTCTTCATGGTTTGGAAAGACATGAACTTCTAGAAGCAATTGATCTTGAGGACAATGAAGTGAGTAATTTTATATTTATGAATACATCTTTTGTTTATTTATTTAATTAATGATTTATTATTAGTCTTTTGTTTTGTTCTGTAATTTCATACAAAAAGGAAGTAACTATAAAAGAGTCTTAAGAGTTTTGGATCATAACATTCTAATCTAATTATCCTCATGGTGGAGTTGTATGTTGTAAGTTTGTTTCTAACACTAGGACTACATGTGCTTGACTTTTTGTTGACAAAAAGGAACAATTAAAGTTTATAATTTTTACATGCATTGTCCCTGATAATTCTCATTTTTATACTATTGCTATTAAACAAATAATAAAACTTGGACTAACTTTTGTACATACAATTCTGACAAAGTCTGTATTATTCTAATTCAAAACAGATCATTGATCTTGTGGAAATAAAGTTCATCAAGGAGTTGCGGATGTTGCGCCAGCTGAATCTGAAAAGAAATCCAATCCAAGAACTGCCAGATTATCGTCTGTCCATCCTGTTTCGTATCCCCTCTCTGTCAGATCTCGACAGACACAAGGTAGAACCTGAGGAGAAGGTTAGTGTCAGCACTGATTTATTCTTCAAGTTTTATTGGAATATATTTAAAGTGTATATGTGCATGTGTGAGTGGATTCTGAATTATGTAAGTATACATACATATGTACATGTGTCTGAATGGTCTTAATCAAAGTCCAGATTAAGTAGTACTCTGGAATGTTACATAACACATACATGAATGAAATACATGTAAATATCATTACTCTAACACTGGTCCATCTTTCTAATATCCTTTGTTATTTCAAAGTTCATCCTAACTACTTTTGTGTTCCCTTTCCACAAATATACTTTCTTCTGGTCAGTGATATACATGCATTGTCCCCACAGTGCTATGTATGTCTCCTAGGAATCAGATGATGTAAATACCTGTGTGTTATTCAATCTGTTCTAGGTGGCTGCAAAGAACATGTTTAACCCTCCAGTAGAAGTAGTTGCAGCAAGAGATCACATTATGCATGTTGTTTATGAATTTCTGCATCCAAGTCATGTGAAAGACAGGTAATATACTATTAATGTACAATTTCTTTTGACAATTTGTGATAAAAATAATTGTTGTCTTTTCTAATAGATAATTTTTTTCACTTTACTTTATAATGAAAATTAATCTGTCACATCACATGTTAAATACATTCAAAATAAACAGTTATTAATTATTTTATTTCTTTGTAAGATATAGTGATTTGCACATATTTTATTTGTTTCTTTACTGTTTGTAACATTGTTTCTATGTTTATGTTTGAATAATGGACATTGCTTTTCCTCTCTGCTTACAGTATCTATAGTTGATGCATTCGTTATGATTTTTAATAGTTAATATAGGTTGAAAATTTCTTATCCAAAATGCTTGGAACTGGAAATATTTTGAAATTCAGAATTTTTAAGATTTTGGAATATAAGGAAATCGTCTGTGGTTAGGATCTAAGTCTAAGCACAAATTCCATTTATATTTCACATACAACTTTGTCTATGCAAATTGTATGAAAATGTAAGATTTTACTACTTCTGCTGCTTGGGAAAAGTTTTGAATTTTAGATCTTTTCAGATTTTGGAATTTTGGATACGGGCTCCTCAGCCTGTATAAGTGTGAAAGTGATGCATTATTTTAAATAACATCTTCCATTTCACTTCAGTACTCTCCCTAGCAGTGATACACAGTATCCTATGCTGGTGTTGGCTGGGCCACAAGGATCAGGGAAAAAGGACCTTGCTCTGAAACTAGTAGACGAATTTTCAGATTATTTTGGTTATGGGTAAGTTTAGAATTATTTATTTTGTACTGTTACAGTTAAAGACAGAGATCTTTTAAATATTGTCATAAATACAAAGCCATTTAGTAAAAATATGAGTTTTAGATTTAATTTTTGTTTCGATAATATCATGATGTATCCAGTTCATTACATACTTTTGTATTATTTAATTTGAACCTTCTGTAACTGTATATCATTCACCTTTTTATTATTTTGTTTGACAAATCTTTTCTTTTTTCTTCTTTTTTTTCAGTATTATACATACAACTCGATGTCCACACATGGATGAAACCAATGGAAAAGACTACAATTTTGTTTCTTTGGAGCAGTTTGAGAGAGATATTAAAATGGTAGTTTGGTTATTAACTTATAGAGAACTCCATTCATTTAATGTGACTCTACATAATACTTTTTCTTAAAAAGAAAATAAGTGTGTGTGTTGTTCCAACAATCTGGTATTTATATGTAATTAATTATGTGAACTTGTCACTTTTATTTTATCAAAACCATTTTTAATTTATTTATGATGTGTTGATAAATTAATAATTTACAGAGTTCTCAAAGCTTTGTTGAAGACAATTTATCTTCTTATCATTTCCATTCCATTTCATTTGTGATGATTTTTTGTTTGTTTTTATTTTCTTAATTCAGTGACTTATTTCCTTAAACATTTTATGAATAGTTATAAAACAGGAAAACTGTGGCTTTTGCTATTTCATTTTTAAATTTTATTTATTTATTTTGATTATTATTTGTTTTTTCTAGGGTAAATTCATCCAGACTAATTTGTACAATGGACACTGGTATGGACTTCAGATGGAATCTATAGAACGTGTAGCCAGAGAAGGTTTGGCCTGTGTTGTTCATATGGAACTTGAGGTAAGCTAGAAAGACACCTACTTAAAACATACCTGTTATGATATAAACAAATATCTCATTATTTATATACAAATATATATACAGATATCACTGTTATATCTCACTGTTATACATGTTCATTATATGGTGTTAAATCATAACACAGTATATTAATATATATCACTGTTATACATTAAAAGCTAATTATTCATTATATTGTCTTAAAACTTAATACTGCATGTAAATATACATGTTTATTGTATATATATGACATTTAAGAGAATACAATAAACATGTATATTTACATGCTGTATTATGTTTTCAGACAATATAATGAATAGTTAGCTTTTAATGTATAATAGTAATATATATTAATATACTGTGTTATGATTTAACACCATATAATGAACATGTATATTGGCATATAATGTGCAAAAATGATGCACATATATATCTTAAAACCTAATGCACTGTATAAATATGTAGCTCTGTTGTTTATTATAAGACAAATATGTAAAACTATATGACTGGTGTATGTTATGTGCTGAATACCAGAACATAGATTTATTACACTGTTTTAAAGAATAATTTTAAAACTTAAGTGATATAACTATATATATATGCAGTGTTATGTTTCAAGACAGTGTAATAAATCTGTATACTGGTACTTGGCATAAAATGATAAAAAAAAAAAAAGTGATTTGTCAGTTAAGTTTTAAAAGTATTCTTTTTAACAGTGTAATAAATCTATGTTCTGGTATTCAGCACATAACATACACCAGTGATATAGTTTTATCTATTTGTCTTATAATATACAACAGGGCTACATATTTATACAGTGCATTATGTTTTAATATATTGTAATAAACCTATATAGTGGTATTTAGTAAATAATGCTAACAGGGATATAGATTTATATACTGTTTGTGTTATATTTATATATTTGTGTTACATTTTAAGACAATAAAATAAAAATGTATTTATATCCAATGTTATGTTTTAAGACAATGAACATGCGTATTTCGCATTTAATGTATACCAGTGACATATATTTATATACTATATTTTAAGACTATACAAGAAACATATATTTGCATGCTGTGTTATATTTTAAGACAAGTGAAATAAGCTGTGTTATGTTTTAGGGGGTGCTGGCACTCAAGAACACTTACTTCGAGCCCCGCTATGTGCTGATAATACCACTGACAAAAGAGAGTCATGAGAAACGTCTTCAGAATCGGGGAGTCTACTCTGAGGACAGCATCCAGTACACACTCAAACGAGATGACATGTACATCAGTTACAACCAGGTTCACCCTGGATTCTTCGACATGGTGATAAACAGTGGTATGCTAATATATAATACATCTAATTATAAATACATACTGTTTACACAATGTTTCATATATATACACACATATGTAATTATAAATACATACTATTTACACAATGTTTCATATATGCACACATATGTAATTATAAATACATACTATTTACACAGTGCTTCACTAAAATATGGACATTTCATTTTCACACAAATTCAGAAATAAAGATAAATATATATTATTTATTAGATCTTTCTGTAATGCCATTATGGGATTTTCAGTTTCCAAAGCACATACAAGATGCTTGATTAAATCCATCCCCAGTACAGAACCCAGAATTCTTAGTAACAAAATCTTAAATAAAACCATGCAAATTTTTCATAAAAGGGATAGAAAAACATTTCTGATTCAAAACATGACACTGATATGCTGTACATAGAATAATTGCATTTAATTTTGTATTTATGTTTAAGTATTTGCTCTGTTAAAACTGATTTGCAGATGACATTCAGGAGGCATACATTCGACTTCGCAGATTAGTGATGGAATACCTAGGCATACTGAACCTGAGTGCAGCAGAGGTTTCTGATTTCCAATACACTTTCAGTGACTCCCAGTACCACGCACCAAACTCAATTGTAGAAATGGTTGGAATAGGGTCTGCCCCAGCAGTGGCTGGGAGGACGTGGTCAAGGCCCAGTGTCACAGACTCAATGTCACAGTCGCGTGGAAGAATCACTTCTCCTACAGCAAACCGTGTCGGAATTGTGGTACGTTGTTCGTCACGTGTTAACATTATTGTCTTAGTTTATTTCAGTTGTTTTATGTACATCACTTTAAAATGTAGGCATGCAGCATATTTGATTAAGTTTGCCTCATGGAAATGAGGTGTGGTTTAAGTTTAATCACAGTCATTTTAAATTGTTTAATGCCATTGATGTTTTAATGATAACACCATTAATAACAGAGTCATGGAATCTTCTCAGCTTTATTGAAGAATAAAAGAGTGTGTAGACAACAGTGTGAAATCACTTAGATATTTTAATTCTAAATAATATCAGTAACAATATATAAGATCTGTTTAAATACTGTAAAGAAAACAAGAGTATTGAATTCTCAGACAGAAGAAGGGAAAATGTTTATCAGAAATTGACTTTCATTTTTTCATTTTAATGATTTAAAACTGATTAACTAAACTGAAATGTCTGGGTAACGAGCAAAATAATTATGCATAGATCACTTGGTAAATGAACAAACAACATATTTGGATATGACGATTTCTACACTATTATTTTATATTTTACTTATTATTTTTTTTTTAAAGAATATTTTTGTAAATTTCATTTAATTAAATATTAAGGTTAATTTAGATTATATTCAGCTGAAACAAAAGTTTATAATGTTTTTCATTAAGTGGCATTTCAGCTCAAGATTTCATGTCACACAAGACTGAAATATGTGATACACATTCATGTTTTGAAAAGTGATCAAAATGGCACCCACGTGGTTGTACAAGTATCTAAATATTGTTTTTACTTTGGACTTTTTGTTCCAACACAGTGTGATCATGTAATAAATAATAATTTATAGGAAGAAGAGTCACTGAAACGAAGACAAAGTGCAGCTAAGGGAGCAGTTGTTGGAAACATTCCACCTCTTTATGAACAAATTCTGATCCAGTAAGTTTTTTTTATTATTATTATTAGTTTTTTTTTAATCTTTATTTGAACCAAATAAAATCACAAAGTATCTGCTTAAAATGTAATTTTTTTAAATTACTGTTTGTAAATTAACAGAGGTGTGTGTGTGTGTGTGTGTGTGTGTGTGTGTGTTTTTTGTCTGTGTGTGTATAGGTGATTTTGTAATTTTTGAAAAACAAAATATTTTGCATACACGAATAATGAAGATCTCCTAAGTATTGCATTTAGCAAACAGAATGTCTAAAAGCATTTATTTAAGACATCCGACAGTAAGATTTAAAATTATATGTATTTGTTTTGCATTTATATTTATTTTCATTTACAAATATAGCTACTTATGAATCTATTACTGTGTAATGTTAATTGGAGATGACAGTCCCTTTTACTTCTTAAATTTAAACATGCCTAATTATTTTATACTTCTGATTTTTCCCCAACAGAAATATTTATGGACATAAAATATTTACCAATTATCCAAGATATTAATAGTAATAAAACAACAACAACAACAACAACAACAACAACAACAACAACAATAATAATAATGTAATAGTAGTAATAGTAATAATAGTAATAATAATGATAATAACAATGAATTTAATATTTATAATAACAAATTTTAAATACATTAAGTGATAGAATTATTTTTATTTCTATTATTTTTGTTTATTTTTATTATATTCCAGATATCCACAAATTTGCATGATAAACAACTAATAAATTTATAAATAAAACTTTTATTTTGCACATTTTGGTTTTTTTGTTATTTTTGTTGTTTTTTCCCATAATATAAAAATAAAAATAATAAAAATAATAATGATAATAAAAAAATAAAATAAAATAAAATAACAACTAACTAAATCAACAAAAGGCACCTTAATTTCCTCAAATAAAATGTTATCTAAACTACAGTCTTTGTGAAATCTCTTATTTTTAATATTATATACTATCATCAGATAAACTCTAACATTTGATAGTTTTGTTGTGGATTGCCTTTAAACAGATTAAGATCTAAATTTGTAAAAATATCTTTGAAATTTTATAGCGAACTACTTTATTATTTTATTTTTATTAATTTAGGGACTTATGCAAATTTATATTCTCTCTATGGAGGAAAACTTTAAATCAGTATTTTAGACAATTCATTTTTATTATTTTCTATCCCCTTCAGTGAAAATTAAATAAGATAATTTGATTTAGAAATAATCAGTAATGCAAGATTTTTTTTTTTTTTTTTTGTAATCTGTATATATAAAAAAAATTAGCCTAATTTTTTTAACACTGTTATTTCTTATTGTCTGTTATTTGGAAAGTTTATCTTTATTTAAATACAATAATTTTAAAATCTCTTGATTTAAAAGAAATATATTAACACTATAGCAGTGTATCATATCAAAAACGAAATGCATGTAGATGCTGATAGTGTTAACTGGACATAGTTTGATTTAAACTAAAAAATAAAAAACACAAACCTAAAAATAATATATTAAAAAAAGAAAATTTAAATTAAAATTAAAGGTGAGGTATTTTTATGATTTGAGTCCAACAGCCTTCTTCTTTAATTATAACAATTAATTTTGCAAACTAATATATGATGACAATCACTTTTAAAGCCTTAATAAGAAGTTCCTAACATTTTTACAAAGTAACTGAGTTTCATTTTTTGTCCACAGATACCCCAAAACAGCTCCACATTTCTCAGAAAATTCTGATCCGGATGGAAAGTCGGATCCTAGAGCTGTCTCTGCACCAATTTCACAGACACAAAGGCCACCTGATTTAATGCGTCGACAGTCTGAGGACTCTTCATCTGATGAGACTTGCTCCTCAAACCTCTCAGATATAAATTCTGCCACAGACTTTCAGGGTGACAACACAGTATCAAACCAAACAGAACACAACAAAGAGGATTTGCCAACAGCAACTGTTGACCCACTGAAACTTATTGATGGATTTGGCTATGAGAATCAGGCCAACAGAAGGCCAAGTCCACCACCAGCCCCAAGGCCAGGATCAGAGAGACACAAGGTTTTGCCACCAATCGCAACCTAAAACAGCACTTAAAAATATTTAGGGACTGCAAAATTGATGTTTAAAAAAGAAACTAAGAAAGTTAATAAAAAGAAATTGAGAAAAAAAAAAAAAAGAAACCAAAATGTTTATAAAAATATGATCAATACAAAAACTTATTTTTTAAGAGTGTTGTATCTGCATCTTAAATATGTTTATTGATTTACGAAGCAAATTATTTTATGTCATATTTACAAGCAGTCTTTATATTTTTATATTCAACAGCAAAGGGAGTATTTTTTTTTTTGCTCATCAAAATAATAATTCTTTACCTATATGGAAAACCATATGAACAATATTTTTTCATTTGTTAATTTTATGGATTGTTTTATGTCATTATTTAGTTATGTTATATAAATATTTTAATTTGTACATGTTTTATTTCTTGATTACTGATAAAACCATGTTATTGATTTTTATTTTTTGTTACAATGTTGATGAAACTATCATGGAATAATAAAATTATATTGTTATTTTTGTTTTTGAAAATGTTAGAAAAGAGAAGTAATTATTCCCATTTATATATCTGTATTGTTTTGTATGCTTGTAACATCCACTGAAAACATTTAATGGGTTGACAAATTTGTAATGTAAGGTATCCTGTATGAAAAGTGTGTAAATAGTTATTTAATTAATAAACAATGGAATAAAATTTTTACAAATAAATGTTATATTTTTATTTTTATTACAAAACCTGAGATGTGCACCAAGGAATAATCAGATCAGCTATTTTTATAAAAAAAAAAATTCTTCAATTAATATATAATATAGTTATAATTGTTTGGTTAAACTACACCACTTTTATTATCTGTATCAGTTAGTTGTTAATAACACAATGTTTTCTAAATGCCATCTCTTTATTAGTTACTTTTTAATAACTAGAAGCAAGAAAGTTTTGTATTATCTTTCTTTTAGAACTTAACAAAACATTTGGGTAAATTAGTTAATGAGTAAAAAGAAATGGCAAAATGTACTCCATATCAATCCCCAAAATTAACTTACCTTAAGTATGTGCTCTGCAGGCACATTTCTTAAACATTTCAGTATCATTCAATGCAATGTTTACCACAAGATTTTACAACTAAATAGATTTGTTTAGATAATTTTGGGTTTACTCAATTTAGTTTCACCAAAATGCAGGCAAGTTCCAAGTTATTAACGGCAATGTCACAGAAATAGGTATTTTTATAAACAGTACATTCACGAAATAAGAATATATTAGGCAAAAAAATTGTTCCAAAAAATAATGTTGAGTTATAATAAACTTTAGCTGTTTGTATTATTTTTTTAAATCTGCTTGTTACCAGTAGTTACCTCTTTCAGTTAGGGACATTTTTATGTGCTTGTAACTACAGCCTGTGATAAGCAAACAGCCTAGTAAGTGTGCCAAGGGACTGATTCTGTGCTCCAGTATCATACATATACACATCTGATGATAACATATTAACAAAACACAATAAATAAGGATACTGTACATATCTTTATTAGACATTCTTATCTTATTCATGTTGAAGAATCTCCACGTACACTGAGGCAGATGACTTTTCATCTTGTTACAGAGTACTGTTATTATTTTCATTTTATCTCAAGTACCATACTAAATATTACTGTCATGTTTGTTTTGTTTTTTTAGTTATTAACACATGACAACTGACAAACACAAAATTAAAATACACATATACCACAAACTTCCCAATGCCACACAAGCATTTTGTTGTTTCAGTCATTTAATAGACACTGTTCTTTTTTAAACAAATTATTTTTTCTTCATTGCTCGTTTTCCTTCACCTTTCTTCGGTTTAACTTTTCCACGCAATGCCCGCTGTCGTTTCATTTCATCTTTAAAGTCCTGATGCTCATCTCTACAATGAAAAAGTGTGACCTTATTCACCAGTTTTCTTTTATAAAATGACAGATGTCAATGCAAATGCAAAAACATTAAGTGTATGTTATACATATATCTACATACTTTTGATTGTATTGTGATTGATAATATTTAATGATAATTACTACTATGTTAAAGAAATTATCTTGAACAGATATATCATTTATTTAGAATAAGCTGAAATGTATTATATATATATATATATATATACAGTGGTACCAGCAAAAATCTGAGTTATGTTGTGTTCAAGTTTTGTGCAGTATTTTGCCAAATTTCTTTTTTCTGACCATGGATCCAAAGAAAGTGAGTGCAAAGGACAGTGCTGAGAAGAAGAAACTGATGATGTCCATTAAATTAAAGCATGAAATCATAGAAAAACATGAGCGAGGTGTGCATGTAGTTGACTGGGTTAGGCAGCACCAGTGTACTTCTATATGTACCATACTGAAGCAGGAGTCAACAAACTGTAACTCCAGCCAAAGGCGTTAAAATAATTTATCTGATCTCCAAGATAAATACACTTTACAAACCAAATTATTTCTTTATAATCTCTTTTATTTTGATTTTATACAATATTTGTCATTTATAAATACATTTTTTTTATTTAAAAACATATTACCAAAAACTGGGCTGGTTTTTGGGGGGATTAGAATGGATTAATGGTATTTCAGTTAATTTCAGTTGGGAAAATTGATTTATGACCAACCTGAGTTATGAATGAATTAATCTTGTAAGTCAAGATAGCACTGTATGTATATATCTATCTATATATATATATATTTATATAAAACATTCTGAAGGATCACGTAATTGCTTCTTTTGTCATCAACACAATATAATGAACATGTATACATCTATGCAAAATCTAAGCACCATTCACATTAATAGCAAATAAAAAGAATAAAATTGTTATGATTAGATAAAAAAGATAATCTGCTACAACTATTCCATGAACAACTTTTTACAGTTTATTAGTTTCATTACATGGGATTCTGCATCAGGAATACAGACACTTCTCAGTATATTGGGACAATGATCACATGAGGAAATACCTATTGAATCCAGCAGACATTTCTTCATTTTTCCTTTTTATCAAACACAAGATAAAGTTTTGAAATGTATTTCAGCATTTATTCTTAACTGATTTAAAGTCAGATCAGTATTTAAATTAGTGGGAATTTTGGTGCATTTATTTTCTTTCTAACACCTGGTTATAATTATTTTATTACTTATATTCATTTATTTTAAACCAGAGAGGAAGGTTTTCAAAAAGGGAAAGAAAAGAGAAGAATGGATGACACTGTCTCACCTGAACAGACCGAAGTCTCGTAGTGTTCGCATCAACATGTGTGTTTTTGTATAACTTGGATAGTAGTCTGTAATTTCTCGTTTCAGATGGTAAGGCTGCATGCTGAAGATTTTCACCACCTTCATAGAAGTACTGTTTGTTGGCCGAGCAACTTCACCAAATATTCTGGCAGCCAGACGGCCCATGCGTTTTGCATAGTTTGAAGTCATTGTCTGATAAGACTGTCAAATAACAAAAAATGACTGTAAGTTAAAACTTATAGTTAATAAATTTTTTGAAGCAAATAATATCAGTTGTTGTTGTTTTTGTGTTTTGTTTTTTTAAATAATGAAAACATGCTATATTTAATATTTTTTAAACTGTTGTGTAAACTTATAAAATTTTCTTAAATTCATAATTATAAATAAATATCTGTGTACTATTTTGTTAGCAATATTGTTCACAATTATTTTTGTTACAAAATAAATAAATAATAAAACGTGATAAGACATTCAATTTTGTTGAGAGTATATTTTTGGATAAAACAACCAATTATAAAATATACTTAAATTTCTCACATGTCTAACAATGATGTTTATTGTTTTATACACAGGTAAAATAAACCTGAAATTGTCAGCTAAACGTGACAAGGTCGTAAATGATGAAAGCCAAGTCTTACTACTAGTACTAGTAGTCAGGTTTTAGCCAACTGACGGCAACACTTTAACGTCAAATAATTATTGCTGCTGGCTCAGTACACCATTTTCCACTATAACAGCTAAATTATTATTTTAATGATGAAGCGAATCTGGTTGCAAACTAAATCTACATTATAGTGGAGAAGTTCATAACTAACAGTAACAACTCTATTTAAGAAACCGATTAATTTTGAAATGTTACGCGTTCAAACATAATAGAGACGAATAACAGTCCACTGAGGAAGTTCCCGGAAATTGTATTTTGGCTCCTTTTTCGAAGTTTTCTAGAAATTGTAAACAAACCACATAATAATCGTAACGTAAGTGCAAACTCTTCAAGGCATTGCATTTAAAATGTTCTGAAAAAAGTATGTACACTGAATATGCCTTATTTAAGTAAATTAGAAATTATGCTAGTGGTAATTTCTAGACTCTAGCTTTAGATACACTGAAAAAAAAGTTATAGTAACTCACTAACTCAGTTAGTAACTGTATTATAATTTATTTTATATATACTTATAAGTTATAGCCTATACACTATACAGTATATTGCTACTGCTTGTGCTGTAAGAAGTAACTTGGTAACAAAGTTATTAAGTAAGTCAGTCATCGAATTAACTGACTGCTGATTTAGTTATTAATATTAGTTTAGGTTTTTATCATAATTATAAATGCAGTTTCTATAAGCCGGTAGCTTAACTGTTTAACGAAGCATATATTTTTCGTTTGATTTAATGCATCATATGTAATAATATGTTGTGCAAATCATTTTTAGCTATAAAGTATAACAAATTAAATTATTATAATATGTTAGTAATTTTTTCCTGCACCAGTGTTTCGTGAAAAACAATAACAATAGCCTGGGAATGTGTTAGCAGTTCCTTAGTGACAAACATAATGAATACTAGTTGAAATAGGATACATATAAACAGAAGACAGATGCTGTACAATAGTATTAACTTTACTTTGTGGATTTTTGATTTAATAAAATGTCTTAATGCTCAGCAATTAAATAACATATATATTTTTATTCCTATAAGATGTCTGTGAATGGTTGCATCATTCCTGGGACGCAGATAGCTGTTGATTTCTGGAAAGTAAGGGAACTAAATGCACAAGATTTTGTTTTCTTTCTCACACATCTTCATGGTGACCACATTGTTGGGTTGACTTCAACATGGCAATATCCTATCTACTGTTCCAGGTTGACAGCTGAACTCTTGAGTTCACTTTACGACATCAACAGTTCTCTTCTGAAACCTCTTGAAGTGGGTGCTACTCACTTAGTGCCTGTTCCTTCCAGTGATGTAACCAAGACAGCATTCATTACTGTTTCCCTGATTGATGCAAACCACTGCCCAGGTTCTGTGATGTTTCTCTTTGAGGGATCTTTTGGAAAGATTCTCCACACTGGAGATTTTAGGTATACTTTATGTCAATTGTTATGTTAATTTATAACTAAATGGGTGGCTGGATGTAAAAAGCATTTTGACCTGGAATTACATACTGCCCATTTTGTTCATGATAAAATGATGATATTTATTAATTTTAAAACTCAGTAATATTTATTTTTTAATTCAAATATCATCAGTTTATTCTGTTAGCATCACCTATTAAAGACAAAACAAAATTAATCAGTGACAAGAAAATAACCCAGACAATCACTTTCACCTAAATTCGTTTTTTTTGAAAATCAAAATCATTAATATTTAAATAAATTTCTTTGTTATGAACTTTTGTGAAATGTATTAAATTATTGAAATATTTCCAGGTACAAGACTAACCTCATAGAAGAAAGTATTTTATTCAAACACATAGATTCCATTGATGTTTTATACCTAGACAACACTTTCTGTAACCCACAGTGCAATTTCCCACCAAGAGAGGAGGCTAGAATCACAATATTGAAAATAATCCAAGAACACAGTGATTACAGTGTCGTCCTGGGAATGAGAAATTTGGGCAAAGAAGACTTGCTAGTCTGGCTTGGTTTATCGCTTAAAGAATGGATCTCCATACCTGGCACAATGTACGAAAGAATTCAGAGATTTGATCTGCCAAATGTTTTCCAAATCAATGATAAAAATACAAGAATAAGAGTAGAGCCATTTCATTTAGTGTCAAAGAAAATGTTGAAAAAGTGGAATGAACAAAAGCGTACAATTGCCATCTTGCCAACAGCAATATTCACAGGATTGGGAGGAGTTCCATTTGCAAATCAAGACAATATTTTTATTGTGCCCTACTCAGATCATTCCTCTTACACTGAGCTTGAGGAGTTTGTTTCCAGATTACAGCCATGCTGCGTGGTACCTATAGTGTCCTCCAAAACGCGAGGGCCCTTTGGTGTTGATGTCTCTTCTAGAGCTGACATGTCCTGCTTTGATCGATACTGCAGAAATAAAACAGAGAACCCGAATACAAGACAGTTCTTGAGATGCTCTGGTAGATTAACGAATAAAATGCCAGTTAATAATATGCCCGTAAAAAGGCGGTCACAGAAAAGAAAAAGATGCTGTTCCAGCAAGAAGGTAGTGAAAGGAGTTGAGTATGTTTCATTTGTGTCAGTGATTTCTGAAAGCTCTTGTGACAGTTCAGCAGAATTAAGAGATAGATTAACATTCACCAGTTCGTCTAGAATAACAAAACCATGTGTCAGTTTGAAAGTAAGCAAATCTAATTCAGAAGTAGATACAAAACAGACTGATCTGAAAAGAAAATTTCAAACAGCCAAGCTACCTACAAATGGTTTAGAGAAAAATCATGATCATGTACAACAAATCTCCAAATATTTCTCCAGATCAGTGCATTCTGAGAAACAGGATGTCTTAGAATCTGTGTCAGAGGGAAAGTCTGACCAGACATCGGTGAAGCATGTTTCAGATGTTAAAGAAATTAATAATTTTTCAGTTAAACAAAAGAATGTCGTAACTACTTCATCAATAGAACATTCTGAAGGTTGTATATGTAATTCATGTTATGTAAAACCATTGTTTGTGGAACCATCTGATTTTTCTTTAACAGTCTCTAGGCACAGACAGACAGTGAAAAGATATGAGCAAAATGAAAGAAAAGATAGTAACATGAAACTTGTAAAAGCTCTTCAGAAATGGTTATCAGACTGTTGAAGATTTTTAATCAGATTTATATATTGAACATAGTATTTATTTTTTATTAACATTTTTAATTATAAAATGTTGAAATGTTAGACAATTTTATTTTTAATGAATTGTTACTTGCCATTTTTAATTAAAAAAATATATACTGTTTCAAGTGATCAGTCATTTTATATATAATAACAAATATTTTGCTCCTGTTATATAAAATGAGATGTTTAAAACCAATGCAGTGGTTATTTTAATTTGAAATTTGTTTTAAGATATTACTATGTTATTAACTAAAGAAAGAGATAACCTAAATATTTTGCACAGACATATTGTTTAAGTTTAACCTATATTATTCTTATTACATGTGCACGTTATTTGGCAAAGCATCAAGACCTCCATTCTATGATAAATACATAAAATAAAAAGGCTAAATACCATAATCATTAAATGACGCATTACATTTTTTGCAGTGTTGTAATTAATATATAAAAAAAATGTACTGTTATCATTATATGTAAATGCTAAATAAAATATTCAGTATTGTACAAAATAAAAGTAAAAGTGCTTTAAACAACAGCATAATAAAAGTACTAAAAATAATAATAACAAAAAAAAGTAACATAATCATGATAATGAATGTTTAGCAACTTAAATTTATGAAAGCAGGCTAAAATTATAATTTATAATAAATACAGAAAACAGATTTAAGAAAACCCCGAAACAATGTTTAAATAAATAAATTAATTAATTAATTATAATAAAACTCTGAAGAAACAGTTTCAGTATATTCATTTTACAGGTGAATGATGCTATATCCTGTGGAAAGCATGTTTTAATTAATATATTTACATGATTACTTGTCATTGTCAAATTAATTATTTGAAAAGATAGGTTTTTTTTATAAACACAATTTAAAACATGAAATAGTATGTGATTCTCATTGATTTTAACATAACAATTTACAAAGTACACAGAAAAGTTATATTTTAAATAAATATGTACATACAGCATTACAGGTATTGTCTTCTGAAAATAATTTTAAAAAAGTAATGCAAATTCTAATAAAGAACACAAAATGAACTGCAAATAACATTCATTTTAAAATCATTTAATATTACATTTGTTTTAATCGAATGTTTCTTACCAATACCACTTAGAAGTATTCATAGGGAAGCCCATTTTAACTAAGAATTTTATTCAGTTATTTCATCATTTTCGTTTCTAAATATAAATATCAAGTCAGATATATTTAAAAAATTGCACAGTACATTTTCTTTGCCTATCCTTAATTTTCCTTATCCAGCCAGATTTTTAATGTCCAAGATTTGATAGTTGCTGATTAAATGGATACTTCACTGACAGCAGTCAAAAGTGCTCGATATTTCTTCATATGTTACCATAACTATTTAAACGTAAATGTCATTTTAATACGTAGGAACTGTCATTATTTATTTCCAAAACAGATGGGCTTCCTTCCAAAACCATGAACAGGAGTCTATTGATGTACTGTTCTAATCGAAAGTTTTCTTCCTCCAAACATTTTAGTTTCATTAGCGTGCTTTCTTTTTCAGATTTCTCTGGAGCTAAAGCAGACGTTATCTTGTAGTCCTGATAAACGTTAGGAAATCTAAATCCTGTCTAAATCCTGTATTAATGTGTCTTGTGGACTAGGTCCAGCACAAATATGACATGTGTTTCTAGAAGTGTTTTGTACCGAATCAATTTCTGATATCATGGAACAATTCCCTAAAGCCAAACTGGCATTTCTGCTCGCCAGAATTTCACGTTGTTGTTCCACTTTTTTTTGCAGATCCAATTTTTCTTTGATGAGTGTTTCAATTACTGTTTGAATTGATCTATTTTCGTTCCCCGGAGTATTTTCCATCATAATATCGCATTCTGCATTAGGATTTATTCTTTCAAGTTCTGAAATTACCGCATCACTCCCAGTAGAAATTCCAGACGACATACTCATATGAAGTGGAGAAGACAAAATTGGTGGAAGCAGCTTTCTTCTCTGAAGTCGTTTCTTCCTAGAAATTCGGCATTGTCTAACCCTAGTAGTTTGTTCCCAATCAGCGCCCGACTCGCTGCTTGCATCACACGAATTTGGATTTTCAAAGTCGCGTTTCAAAAAAGTTTCTTTCACGTTTTCCTTCCAAAGTTGATCACGTAAATACGTTCTGTTCACTTCGTCGCTGCTAATTTCACCACGTGGTTTTTGTTCCAGTTTATTTCTTCTTAGTCCCAACGCACTTAAAACAAATTTCAAAATCATTCTGAAACATACCAGTGTCATAAACTTGCAACCTGTTAATACAGACATGCCTGTTTAAATGAACGACTTTATTTCACCAAGTCTAGTTTTCGATTAACCAGCCCCGCGAACAGCAACACTGCACCAGCAGGGATTAGGATATGGAGATTAACTTGATTACTACCATTCTTTGTACCTGTTTCGTCATCGGACCCAGTTTTGATAAGGTCAGTGTCCGGTTCTGATGAGTGACATGCAGCAAATTTAATTTGAGCATTTATTAATGCACTCATTTATAACGAGTAATTAGTAAAATACCTGCAGGCAGATCATTCATTGCTGGGAATCTAAAGCATAAATAGCTGAAAATGTAACGACGAACGTGCCTTTGTCTGTACCAGTTATCTAATAACTTAAAATCACACCCGTCGTAATTCTCTTAGACAAATAAACACAAGGCTCTATTATCATAGCTGTGGATAAGCGGGAATCTCTGATGAATATAAAGTTAAGAAACATTTGAATTTCTTATCCCTGTGTCTATCATAACATGTAACGTAACATGTTGTAAGGTTATACTTCCTGGAAAGTTAATTTTAACTAAAAATATTCGCGGTTGTTTAACTATTAACATCAACAAATATAAATATTCAGTTAGTTCAAACTAGAACGTGCTAGCTCTGATTAGCACGTTAATTTTTGCATTCATTCAAACTAGATGAACCATAAAACATGATGGAAATGTAACATGCACATAAAGTATTTCTATTAGCCATTACTAAACGAGAACAGAATTATAGCTAAATATTTTTCGATTCTAAAACTCCAGTTTACTGAGTCATAATATTGTTAAAGGTTTTTGCCTACGTAAACAAAATACAAATAAAATAAATAAATAAATAAATAAATAAATAAATAAATAGATAAATAAAATTATTTACTCCACGACATATTTATTATTTTTACAGTTCCATAACCGATCTGAATGAATTTAAAAAAAAAAAAAAAAGTTTAAAATTTTCGAAACATTTTCTTACTAGATTTGTTTAGACTGATAAAAATCTTTAGTGTTTTTTTTTTTTTTTGTTGTTGTTGTTGTTGTTGTTGTTTTATTCGTATTTCAACTAACACTAACAAAACGCAATAATTTTCTTGTTGCTGAATAATCATGTTTGTAGTCCCTGTTTATTTCAGCTGTATGTGGTGGATAAACGTCTTTAAATAAATAATTAAAAAAATACTGTATTAAAAATATCAGTACGTAAATATTAGTAATTTCGCCGCTTTTACCAAATTAAAAATGTCAGAATGTGTATGTTAATATTTTCGATGCCTTTACTTAAACTAAAAATACCAGTGTCTGTTAGAAAGTTTTCGATATTTTTAACTAAAAATGTCAGTACGCACATGTTAATATTTTCGACTGCTTTTACCAAGTTAAAGGTAACTCTGTGCATATTTATTTACGAGTTCTACAAAAAAGGATATTTGGAAGTGTTTATTTATCTACTCTTATTGTTATGGTTTTAATACAATATTTTATGATTTATTCACATAACAGTGGTCTCATTCTTAATAGACGAATTCTTTGGTATATATATAACTGAATATAAGAAATGTTGTTTAGATGTGTTGAACTGAGCAGTATATGGTTCTTCTCATATTGTTTTCAGCGTTTCGTTATGGTTTTTCAGACGACTGGTGCATGGGTGTTTTAAACTGATTCATGAATGTGATAAAAACCGCATAGCCATATAATCAGCAAGGATTTAATGTAAAGTATTCATTTGATAAAACACACAGTTTTGTATTTGAACATAATTGGAGATTTATTTTATTTTGTGTCAACGTGAATAGTCTCTTTCATTAAGAATATTTGCCTTGATTGTTACTAATCTTTCTTCTTTTAATACGAAAAAAAAAAAAAAAAAAAAAAAAATCTTCGGTTTCACAAGCCAAAAGTAAAGTGATCAGTGATATTTTATTTCAGCTATTTTTCATTTGCACTAGCTTAAAAAGGACAGTTAGATGTAATATGTAATAACAGAGCAATCAAACTATGCATGGCATGTATGAATGCACGAAACGAAATAAACTAGATAAAATACGTTGAACTTTTACGAACATCACGGCAACTGCATTTTCTTTCCATTATCAATACATTACATATTCGTGTACTTTGTAATTAATTATTGTTTATTAAATTTGAATACCACCATCTATTAACTCCTCGGAATATCTGCTATAGGCAGATGAGATATCTTAAACTTCCATCTCAGGACTGACACGATTCACTGCTGATATTATGAAATATTCTTTTAGTGATTTCCAAGGCCTATGAGATGCATACATACACGCAGGAAAGTGTCACCCAGCACCTATTTATCGAGTTTTCCATATAATTTTTATTATTATTATAATTTTTTTTATATATTATTATTATTATTTTTACCCCCTGCTTTCTTTCTGTCCTGTAAAACTCAGGAGATCTTAAAAGCAATGTGATCCCTGCAGACAATAACTACAGTTCGGATACATGATATCCCCAGATTAAATCTCGCCTGTCGGTCGCTCTGTACTGACATTTGTGTAGGTGTCCTTTGAAACGTCACGTTAGCCCAGAGAGTATACTGGTCAATGGAAATAAACAAAAGTGCGTTTAGAGGAGTGAATACGGTAGCTATTTTTTTAAAAGGTCAAGGCATTCGACGTTTGTTATGTAGTTTTATATGGATTATACATCAACAGCATAAAGAATGTTTATCTTTTGAACATTTGTAACATTAGATTTATAAAAGAAACAGTTTGATCAAATACTAGTGCAGCGGGATATTCAAGTTACCACAGACAACATAAACAACAACTATTCGATCGGCCTTACAGTTTTATAATAGGAACTGTTATTGTCATATATATTGTGACATTCGGACCATGGACGTTTGGAAGGTATCTGCTCATGTGCTAAAAAATAATAAAATATTTTTGCCAGTACTTTATCAGTACAGGCCTGCTTTCACCTCAAAACAAAATGCAAACAGAACCGTTGCGGAGACTGCAGGTGCCGTGAAACCTTACACGGACATTCCTGTATGCAAAACATCGTCTTTCGAAATGATAAAACTGATACTAACTGATCAGCTGAAAAACTCCCACCTTTTTCAGTATGATAGGCTTTTGGAAACAGGGCCTATTCTTGTGCAACAGGTCGCTAAATTTTATAACATGCTTTTCATAATGGACACAACAGCATCAAAAGTATTCGTTCGAAAAGTAGGGCAGATGACGAGACGAATGCCTATAGACTGCTGGGAAGAATACACAAAATCGAAAGGAGAAAATCCTGGGCTTTTTTCATTGTAAGTTTTGAAATGATTAAATCATAATATTAAATAACCAGATGCTAATGATACAACTATTACCACTACTACTTCTATTTACTACTACTACTACTACTACTACTACTACTACTACTATCACCTTCATTATTGTTATTATTATTATTTATATTATTATTATTATTATTATTATTATTTATTATTATTATTATTATTTTAGATTGATTCGCGAATAGGTAGAGAAGAGATCTATCTCTAGTTATTGTTGTGGATAAAAAATGACAGCTAATTTTATATTAAATTAGTTTACGTTATTCATTTTCTTCCTGGTGATTTAAGAAGTAAACACTGGACATTTATTTATTTATTTATTTATTTATTTATTTGTTTATTTATTTATTCTGTGCAGGCAGGGAGACGAATGGCGTCACGTGCGGCGAGTTGTAGAAAAGCCTCTGTTACAGATGAAATATATGGACGGATTCACAGACCAACTGAATCCTATAACTAAGGAGCTTATCGATCATTTGGCCGCTGCACGAAACGAAGAGGGAACAGTAGAAAAACTGGACAGTCATTTCTTCAACTGGGCTCTGGAGTGTGAGTAGTGTATTCGCAGAAAATAAAATAGATAAAAAAAAAAAAAAAAAAAAAAAAAAAAGAAAGAAGAGAAATAGCCTAAATTTATTTAGTATACTTCCACGTTTGGTTGATGGGTGGCTTTGCCTTCTGATTGTAATTTATTACAACGCATAACAATAATTGTGGTCTGCAGTTTTGAAATATCTGGGCGCTGCCATGTTTTTGTATCCCGTTTGCTCAAAATTGTCACCAAGCGTTAAATAGATAGAGAATAACTGTCAAGAATTTTTCAGATATTTCTGTAACAGTTTATTTTATTTGAGTACGTTTATTTTAACAGTCAATGATATGTAACCCGAACCAAAAATAATTTTCTTACAGTTTATTCAACCTCTGTAGATTCATCAAAAAATTTTTTAGGAAAATAAACGTATTCTTGTGAAAAAGGTGTGGGTTATCATGAATTTAACAACGCTAAGTCTTTTAAAAACGAACTGGTTAAAATATTTGATGCTAACGCGTTCCATTTCAATGTCATTTTGCGGAATTAAATCTACGATAACATACCGCAAAAACCAAATAAGAATAAGTGTACGTCCTGTTTCTTATAAATACACGGAGTTTTGTTAAGAAATGAAATTATCTGTTGAAATAGTGACAACTCGGTGTTGACGTCTTTGAGAACTGTCACATAATTTATCTTCACTTTATATCACACATGAAAAAAAAACCCAGATTATCATCATCCACATTGCTTGCATTATAATTTATTATTATTATTATTAATAATTGCATTATTGTTGTTGTTGTTGCTGCTGCTGTTGTATTTTAAAAAAAAATCATTTCTGTTCACAGCAATCGCTTTTCTTCTGTATCAGAGAAGATTCGGTTGCATAGATGGAACGAGCGACGAGTTGTCCAAGAAATTCATTGAATCTGTGTCAGTCGTCTTTACACTGACCATGAAGATTGTGTTTCTCCCACCTCGATTTGTTAAATGGTTTTTTCCTTTCACCTGGAAACGGTTCACGGATTGCTGGGACACATTCTTCTTGATGGGTGAGTACAGCTGTTCAAATATCGTAATTAATAAATGTTTTTAAAACGTTTACTGTAGAACCATCTAGTTAAATGTTTATTATTTTATTTTTATTTTTTTTATATATAGTTTTTATAAATATATTTTATCTTACGGTGAGAAAGAAACCATCAATACGAATCTGAAAAGGCACTTTAAATTATTACAGGCCTTTTGAGCTGAATGGTCTGTTTGCTTCGTTGCATCCACAATTGTATAGAGTCTATATACAAATATAGGTAAACACACTGGTGTTTTCAATAAATCTGAATCCAAGGCTTAAATTAATTACTTTATTGACCAGTGAATCTTCTCGCTCATATTCGACCGTCATCTCACTGTTTGCCTTTGAAAGGCGAGACACTTACGTTTTGCTTCTGAATCACAGACCTTAAGACCGCCTGCATCCAGAAGTTGTTTGTATTTATATACTGACTAAAATCTTGAAATTCTGAATACTTTCAGGACGAAAATGTTTGAAGGATTTAGAGTCATCAGATAAAGAATGTATCTTGACTGATATGCTGAAGCAGAAAAAACTGTCAGAAGGCGAAATTGTATCCAGTATAACGGCTTTAATGATAGGTGCCGTAGACACGGTAAAAATTATTCAATTTTGTGGGTGTTTTTTTTTTTTGTTCATATCAGTTCAGTTACATGTATTACAAATAATAATTAAAGCCAAACGAATGATGAATTTGACTATGAAAGCATCAAGAACTTGAGAGAGAGAGAGAGAGAGAGAGAGAGAGAGAGAGAGAGAGAGAGAGAGAGAGAGAGAGAGAGAGAGAGAGAGAGAGAGAGAGAGAGAGAGAGAGAGAGAGAGAGAGAGAGAGAGAGATATTATGAATGTCTAAATTATAACGAAACACTTGTAGAGTATCTATTCCAGTTTGTATGTGTTTCAGCCTCACAGCTGTTAATAAGAAGGATACTTTTGTTTTGCAGACGTCGAATACCATTTTGTGGACTTTGTACGAACTGGCTCGCTGGCCTGACGTCCAGGAGAAACTTCTGAAAGAAATCAATAAGGAAATCCCACGAGGAGAGCTCCCGTCTTACGAAAATATCAAACATATGCCTTTTCTGAAAGCAGTCGTGCGTGAAACACTGAGGTAATTGATTTGATAGATTATTTCAAAATACTGTTAATCAATACTTAGAGTAGATCATGACGCAATAGTTTGATGATGATGCGTCCTTGAGTTGCTTCGGAACAGTTCAGTTTTCGAAATGTCATGCTTTGTTCTTTAAATGTGTTATTGACGTGTGTGTGTGTGTGTGAGAGAGAGAGAGAGAGAGAGAGAGAGAGAGAGAGAGAGAGAGAGAGAGAGAGAGAGAGAGAGAGAGAGAGAGAGAGATGTAAGTAGGTAAGTCGATATGTAGATTCATCTCCGTTCTACCATGACGAAAATAGCGTTAAACAAATTTAAATTCAGTGTAGCAGAAAGGAATTAATAGTAACTTTTTAAGCAGCATTAAATAAATAAAAAGTTATTTCGGTGTAAATAAATAAAATAACCTTTCGTAAAACTAATAAACTCTTCGCCTCTAAAACAGCTGTCGACAGACAAATGAATAGGACACCTATGAACGATCACAGATAAAACCCTCGGTTACTTGGCGAGAGTTCAAAAATAGCACAAATAAAGAACGAGCGTCCTTTTCAACTCACACTGGCAGCTTTAATGAGACTTAATTTAATTAATGTCTGTATATCATGAAACGTAACTGAATTAATATCTATATATAATGGAATATATGCAGCTAATTAAAGCTGAAACGAAACGAGATAATAGGCCAAACGAATAGACGTAATTTTATAAACAGTTCAAATAAAGTGCTGTTTTTAAATAAGAGTCATAAAATGAAAATTAGAGGTGATTCTTCTTACCCCTTGAATACACTGGTTAGCCAGTCAGAATCAAGTACTGACCAAGTTAGTGGTGAATCATTTAGCATTAGTATTGTTTATAAATAGGCAAAATGTTAACCATCATATATGGACACTCCCTTGTGTCCTGCAATCGTAACGAGAACCCATTCTCTTACTTTACCCAAAACTCTTTTCTGCGACGGACACGCCCGCTGACCTGTCAGAAAGCGTGCCCGTCGTAGACGTGCCTCAAAACAGCTCGCTCTGATTAGCACGTTAATGTTTTTTCAAGGTTTCAAGGTTCAACCATCGTATTAAAGTTATGTTATTTTTACAAACTGTGAGACAGGTATGTTTGCTGTGTAACATTACAGAATGTGTTGTTCAGTTTATAATGTTCGATATAATGCGTCTGATTCGCTAGATAATCAGTAAAATATTTCTGTAACGGTTTAGCAGCTCTTAATGAATACCATTATGTGCGCGTTATTTATTTAAAACGACGTTCAGGATAAATATAATATGTTTAATACTTTAGTTAATGAATTATTTATTATTATTATTATTATTATTATTATTTTAAAAATTTAATAGGAGGGTTTTCATGATATGTATGTATGTGTGAGTGTGTGCGTGGGTTTATATTTTTGTTAATTTGACGAAGTTTACACCGTCTTCTTCTGGTTGTTACTTCAGAATACATCCTCCAGTAAACGCAGTCAGCCGAATAACTGACAATGACATAGATATTCTAGGTTACCACGTACCAGCAGGGGTAAGTACAGTGTCCTGAAATTTGAAAAACGAAAATATGAATCAACCATTAGAAAAGAAACACACATCTGCGCAAACCAACACGACCTGATCTTTGTACACGTAAATCTCCGGACATCATTCATCCATTGAGCGACTTAATTTGTCTTTTCTTTTTATTTTTTTTGTTTATTTTTTTTTATCTTTAATCAGTAATTTTTATCCCGAGCATAAAGTAAGATACTTGAATATAACAAATACTGTTGACATTTATGGCGAATAACTTGAGCGTGTATGCAATATCGGTATTAATTCGCAGCAGAGATAATGAGTTTTATTTTACTGCAGACTATTATCAGCGTATTTAGCTACGGGACGTCCCGTTCAGAAGACGTGTTTGACAGCCCGGAAGAGTTTCGACCAGATCGTTGGCTGAGAGAGAATCGAACCAACTCGCTGGACGCTTTTTGTTCCATGCCCTTCGGCTTTGGTGCTCGAATGTGTCCAGGTAATTTTAATTTTAATTTTAATTATTTATTTATTTATTTATTTAATTATTTAATTATTTATTTATTTATTTAATCAATTATTTATTTATTTATTTATTTATTTAATCAATTAATTAATTAATTAATTAATTAATTAATTAATTATTTATTTATTTATTTATTTATTTATTTATTTATTTATTTATTTATTTATCTATTACATGTATAGGTAGCAGGTTATTTTCAAAGACTTATTGTTGACAAATTATTGAATGTTGTGTTACATTTTATACAAATCCATTATTTAGTATTTATTAATTTTCACGTCTTTATTTTTATTATTATTATTTTCCTTTTTTAAACTCTTACGGTGTTTATATGTTTTTTTGTTGTTGTTTTTTGTGTTTATTTATTTACTTTTTTTTCATTATGTTTATTTATTTATTATTATTATTATTGTTGTTATTATTATATATATATTTTATTGTTGTTGTTTTATAATTTGCCTTTACTCATAATATATTACTCATATGTAGCATGTGATAAATCATTTAGTATATGTGGTATATCGTTACAGGAAGGCGTATAGCGGAACTGGAGATGTATCTTGCTGTATCACAGGTACAACTCAATGTTATAACATGAACTATATTGTACACGTTTAACTTGCAGTTTCTCTGTATACTTAACGTATATTTAATCTTTATTGTTCTTTACCTTATATTTGACTAACACACACACGCATACACACACACATTTCACATGCGATATCAGATATTCATTAAATGATTAACGAACAAATTAAAATCTAAAACTAACATATATCAAAGAGAATTTGATTGTTAAATATGTATGTCTGTCTCTCTGTCTTTCTGCCTATTTATTTATTTATTTATTTATTTATTTATTTATTTATTTATTTATTTATTTATTTATTTATTGTTTCCAAACAGCTGATACGGCGTTTTGAAATAATCCTCACAGATGAAGAGCCACTGAAAGGAAAACAAAGATTGCTCATCGTCCCGGAAAAACAGGTTCCTGTTAGTTTCAAAGATCGGTGTGAAGCATAAGACAGATTTTATTTTGAAACGCAGAATTCAAACATTTGTCCTTCTCGTACATATAACTCTTTTCTTCTTCTTCTCCCCCCAACCCGCAAAACATTCATAATGTTCGGAATAATCAACATAAAATAAAATAAAATTAACGTTCCCGATAATATTTCCGATTATTTCTAAGTTGTTGATCAGTTAATTCGAGCTGTTTCATTGAATATAACTTATTTCATTTGCGTTATCTATATATATATATATATATATATATACTTATTTTATAATTTGTAATATAATAATTTATTCTACCATAGCTGTTTATTAGAATATTCGTTTCCTTATTTTGTATTGCATTATTATACATGTATATATATATACATTTATTTCAATAAACTTTCCCTACAATAAATCTAAAACAAAGTAACAAATATAACGAGTATGCTGACTCGCATGATACAAGATACCGGACAGCAACACATTACAAGTATCGGCGACATTTTATAGAAAATATATTCATTATATAACATTTTGATGTAAATGTTGAAATATCAACATGCATGAACAATAAAGATTTTTATTGTCCACAAAAATATATTTCTCTTGAGTTGTTCTCAATAATGTCTTACTGAATTTAGTTTTCTGAATCATCACAAACTGAATTAGGCTATATTAGACATTATGCAAGAGTTTCAGTAATAATAATAATAATAATAATAATAATAATAATAATAATAATAATAATAATAATAATAATAATAATAAAACAAATAAATAAAATGCACGTTTTGGTCACTTACACTGAAACGCATACATAGATGATCATCACTATGGAAAATACTGTGTTAGGTTAGACAAGGCCCAACTTAATGCACAGAGAGCCTGTAATGATGGTGGTATTTGTTAAAAGTTATTTTGTCGCAACGATTTAGAGCTATCGGTATTCTCAACACTGAGACAGAGGATGCTTGTTCACAAAAACCTTAATTTGGAAAAGAGGTTCTTCACATCGACCGTGTTCTTCAATTTCTATACAGGTAAATGGATGCATTGTTATAGTTCACAGAGGACAATTCTGTTTGATTACAGACTCATCTCAGTACATTAATCTCGTACTGGTGTAAAATAAACTCGAAAGATTTAATCTTCTGTAGAGTTAACTTTGATCGTCAGTTTAAAGTCTTGAGTTTTTATCTCATAAATGGAAACAATCTTTGACTGAATCCAGAAAGATGGTAAAGACATATTTTCAGAGTAAATTTTAATTTCTGGTCAGGCAAATTATGTATAGTGGCTTCATATTTTACTAATTTATAATTAATAAATAATTATGTGTTTGTGTATAGTTATGAATAAACTTGTCTGTATCTATGTATGGCGTGTCTATGTGTGTATGTATTAAGGCATTGTATTACTTCACTTATTTATTGTGTTCAGATTAGTTCAGCTGTTAATTCTGATATTAAATTATTTCACATATTTATTAATGTATTACATTATTTCACTTATTTATTTTGGTATTAAATTATTTCACTTATTTACTATGGTATTAAATTATTTCATTTTTGCATTATTAAATCATTTCATGTTTTCACTTCAAGTTGGTTTTAAAAATGTAGTTATTCTTACGTTGTGGAGAATGAGCATAGTAACGTTTAATATCTACGTAAATCTTCAGTTTATGTACCAGTAGTACTTATAAAATTCAGATTTAAGGTGGAATACAGTAGTACTTATAAAATTCAGATTTAAGATGGAACACAGTAGTACTTATAAAATTCACATATAAGGTGGAACACAGTAGTACTTATAAAATTCAGATTTAAGTAGTTTAAAAATTCAGATTTAAGGTGGAATTCATTTAAAATTCACATTAAGGTGGAACACAGTTATAAAATTCACATTTCACATGTTTAAAATTCAGATTTAAGGTTACAGTAGTACTTATTTTAAAAACACAGTAGTTGTTCTTAAAAATTCAGTTTAAGGTGGAATACAGTAGAATAAAATTCACATATAAGGTGGAACACAGTAGTAACTTTTCACATATAAGGTGGAACACAGTAGTACTTATAAAATTCAGATTTAAGGTGGAACACAGTAGTACTTATAAAATTCACATATAAGGTGGAACACAGTAGTACTTATAAAATTCACATATAAGGTGGAACACAGTAGTACTTATAAAATTCAGATTTAAGGTGGAACACAGTAGTACTTATAAAATTCACATATAAGGTGGAACACAGTAGTACTTATAAAATTCAGATTTAAGGTGGAACACAGTAGTACTTATAAAATTCAGATTTAAGGTGGAATACAGTAGTACTTATAAAATTCAGATTTAAGGTGGAACACAGTAGTACTTATAAAATTCAGATTTAAGGTGGAATACAATAGAGAGAAGCAAGGAGAGGTTGACAGTCCATTCATTAGCATGTTACTGAAAAATAAAACCAGCACATAACAAATATGTAAACAAACAAGGTAGTGGTTGAAATCATGTATAAAGTGGAGCACTGCAAAAGAAAAATACAGTACACAAATCAAAGCAGAAGTCATTTTAAACAAATAGATTATTATATTATAATTACAAACTGATTATTAATATTAACTACTCCAATTTCTTAAGGACAAATGTGATATTAAATACAAAGTATAAATACTACTACTACTACTACTACTACTACTACTACTACTACTACTACTACTACTATTACTACTACTACTAATAATAAATGTTTATTCGTTCCTTTCACGACTTTTATGTCGCCAAATTTTGAATGCTGCTTGAGCTATATTCCTTGTTCCTGAGTAGCTGTTCTCGGATGGTCAGCATTTTTTTTTTACTTTACTTCTGTAACATTCTCAGTTTTCTTCCGTTTATATACAAGTAGCCTGAGTGTCCTCTGCCGGAGAACAGCTAACACGGATACATGATGGATATCATTGGTTGTCCCAGCGATCTCTATTCAAACTTCCGTCTCAGCTATTTCTCCGCCAGAACATACTCGGCTAATAAAAAAGTAAGCAATTATCAAGTTATAAGACGAACGAAAGATTCCCATGATTCCTCATTATTTTGATCCGGAATTGGAATAATTCTGTCTTCGTCCACAGCACACAGAATACAGTTTGGAATCTCACAGACTTGTTCGCTCTCTCTTAGAATGATGAGTCGGGAAGGAGTTCGCCACGTCACCACGCCGATTCCAACTTGAATTTGATACCACGACCAGATGTCGTCCAAGTAATTTTGTTTAAAAAGAAAAACAGTTTTCCAGCTGTTGTTTATTGCAAACATTATACCTTCAGCGATACTTTCTCCCGGTACAGCGTCTTTGTCGTGTAAGTACACAGAGTAGCCGTAGTCTCTTTCTAACTTTGCTCCTATATCGAGACAAGCTTGTCGCCAGTCGTGTTCAGCGTAGCAGAGACATACATCAAACATGAAATCTTTTCTCGTTGGACACATTGCACATTTTCGAAGAAGATTTTTAAAGAAATATTTTAATTGTGTTTTATGTTTAATCACGAGGAAAAACAACACGGGACCTAATGCCGTAAATAAAATCATTGGAAGAGCAATCATAAACCAGGTCTGCCCAATACAACTTTGCCATAAATGTTCTGCGTTGTAGTCCATCACAGAAACAAGCGATCCGTTTTCACTGGTGCACAAATATGATTTTCTGTTAACTGCATAATTATTATCTTGTAACCAAGAAAAGAACAACACGCTTTCCCCACAAATGCAGATAAGTCTGTTATCTGACAAATCGAATTTAAACGTTTTGTTTACCTTAAGATAATGTTTGTCCAGCGAACTGGTCGTTGATTCTTTGAGATAAATGACTTTATTGCGTTCCATTTTTAGCGAGAGCAAATTTGGACAATTGTTAATGTCGAAAGGAATAGTAATGAAATTGTTGTGAGATAAAATCAGAATCCGAAGATTAGGATTGTCTTTAAATATATCTCTTGGAAGACGGCTGATTTTGTTACTAGAAATATCTAGAAAAACTAGATTTATAACAGTTTGAAAGAGTCGTCTGCCATAAGTATAGAAATAATCATCAGGTAGCGATACGTCATTCAAGTACAGGTTTCCCAAACTTGGAAATGTGTCTAAAAATGAAGCGTTAAGTGTCATGTGATTATTGTATCCCAGTTTTAAAGTTGTTAAATTATTTAGACCTATGACACTGGCTTCTAATGTCATGTATTCAAACTGTTGCAATGATACTGTCTTTACAACATTTTTATCTGAAACTATTGTTGTTTCGAGAAGATAAAATCCTGATGAAATACCATCAAAAATTCCAATATGTAATCTTTTCGGGAGCCAAAAAACTTTACTATTTTGAAAGAGCATGGTGTTTGTATAGAAAGATACATTTCTTTGAAACAACATATTTTTATTTCTATTTGGATGAAAGCAGATAAACCCAGATAAATCAAAATATTCCAGGTTGTGAAGATTCTCTAACATGATCAGAATTTGAAAGTCACTGTACTTATAATCGCCAAAAAGCGCGTTTTTGTGTACATCAAGTATTTTAATACATTTACTAAAGTTATTCTTTTGAAATAAACTTGCTACATCAATATAGAGAAGTTGATTTTCCGAAATATCTAACTCTGAGACGCAGATGTTTTCTAAATAGTTAAGATTTTCTGCAAAAAGTTGTTGATCATATATCACTTTTGTAACTTTAATTCCTAACAACTTCACATTTCTGAAATTTAAAGTAGACATGTTGAATCCTTGCAAACCGTAAAGTGAAAAGAGAGCAGCATGCATACCGAGACGATTGGTGCCTTCTAAATTAAGTTTTTTTAGATGTTTTAAAGGGGCAAACGCATTTGCTTGTATTTCTGAAATATCACTACAAAATGACAAATCTAAACTTGTTAAGTTTGTAGGGGTAAACGCTGACAATGACTCATTAGATACGACATTAATGTTACAGTTAGCAGATTTTCCCGATAAATTTAACCGTCTCAGCCCAACCAGCGATTCGAATCCAGAAGGAAAAAACACATTTGGAAAACTGTCTATCGTCAGTTCTTGTAGATTCTGCAAGGATTGGAATATCTCATCCGGGTACTCCCCAGTTTCGCTGTTAAAAGCTATGTTCAGGGTTTGTAGGTTGGTCAAAGAGCTGAATACAGATTTTGGGAAAGATTTGTAATCATATACCAAACTGTTAACACTCAGATCAAGAATGTTGAGATTTTGACAAGACACGAATACATTCTCCGGAAGACATTTCAGTCTGTTTCGAGAAAGGTTCAGATACACAAGTGAAGAGTAATTGAAATCTTCAGGGTTTAAGATTAATATATTACCACTGAGATCCAAGGCTACTATGTTCTTGTTCAGCCTGGGAACACGATGTAGGTTTCTTCCATGACAGTCAGCAAATAAACCTCCGTATTTTGTTGAGTTCGTAATGGAACAATTGACTGTTGTATTCTCAGCTGTAGCTAATGCTTCAGAAATCAGAGATAATCCCAGGAGTGTTAAAACCTGAATAAATATATTATATAAAATTGTTATTAGAAAATTTCCTTCATGAAATAATTATTTGAATGATCA
>CM022671.1:8500885-8538385 GCA_012295275.1 Chrysomallon squamiferum | reverse complement strand
CCACACACACCACACACACATACACACACACACACACAGATATATATGTGCACACATACACACTACACAACCTAGATACACAAGAAAAAAAACATAGTTTAATACACATATTTATACCTATTTACTATTTAGCATAAATGTAATCATTCATATTATGATAATCGTTATCATCGTCGTCGCCAGCATTATTATTACTACTACTACTACTAATACCTCTACTACAACTGCTACCACTACTATTATTGTTATTATTTAATATTCTTCTGTGTCCTAGCTTCTTCTTTGATTTAAATTGATATATCTGAGTGTTCATATTACTGCATAATACGTGTTAGCAAACATATAAGTTTATATATTAAGTGTTGGTATTATTTCATAATACGTTTGTTAGTAAACATATAATTTTATATAATGAGTGTTCGTATTACTAAACATGTAGGTTTATATAAGTGAGTGTCTGTATTACTGCATACTACGTGTGCTAGCAAACATACAAGTCTTTTCTCTTCTCCATATTCTGTTGGATAACGTAGCCACAACCCCTGGTGTTGTCCTAACCCTGACGTGTGGTGTCACTAACCAGACGACCCAAGCGCCATGCATGACATCGTGACATCAACTACAACTAAAACCAACGCGACATATACTACAGCCACCGCAGTTATGATTAAAACTATGTATTTGATTTGTTTGTTTTTTTGTTTTTCAATTTTACAGCATTCAGTATGCACTACATAAATCCTTTACGAGCAAATTACAAACAGAAAAACTGGCACCTAATCAAGTGAATAAGATATTTGATGACGTTCTTCCTTCTCACGTTAATATGAATCGTGTTTACATTGTAACATCCAGGTTTACTGACTATCACCAATACAGATGACATCAGATTTACGAGCTAGAATCTTTCAAACAAACAATCAACAGAGCAGGACGACATTTTGTATTTTGTAAACAATATACCCTAAGATCGGTTCGAAATACAATACAAAAATATATATGATAAACACTTCCCACTGAAACAAATATTTTTGATAATAATTAAAACATGTTTTTAGTAACTGCGTTTTTAATCGTCAGAGTATATAACTTAATTTATTATTATTTAAAAATTAATTTAATATATTTATTTACTTACATTTTTATTTTAAAATGTATTTATATATTTATCACTGGAAAACTATCATTTACGTATACATATGCGTTTGTGTGTGTGTGTGTGTATGTGTGTGTTTGTTTTTTCTTTTATTTATTTTTTTATTTTATTATTATTATTATTTTATTATTATTATTATTATTTATTATTATTTATTATTATAATTATTATTATTATTTATTATTATTTTATTTTAACAGGAAATCACATAGCTTGGCCTTTCTAAAACTAGTTATTTATTTTATTTTATAATATAACATAATCTAATATACTAAGAGTAAAATTGATATGTACAACATTAATCCATTGCTGGTGTAGTACTGGAAATAGTTTTCATTTGAAAAATCCCATGACTGTATATAGATTAGCTAAATATATTTGTGACGGAAATAGTGACTCGAATAGAACTAAGTAATCAAGTGTATTTCTTTATATAATTTTCGACACTCTAATTAACAACATTTTGAGTGAAATCTCAGACAAAATGTTTTTCATATATTCAAGAAGACCCCTCCGACTTTAAAACACAACAGAAATAATCAAATGATTTGGACTACAGACACAGTTCTAACAACAGATGTAGATAGTCATCTCTACATTCCAAACAAATTGTTTTATTTCATATGTCCTTAGGATCTAAACGATAAAATTTCATACTGCTGTAAAATCAGACAATTACTACAGACGCCTTTCTTTTTGTCCACACACACACACAACTATTCTTACCTATTCTTACATACACTGATGTTTATACATTATCGCATACGTACAAGCCGAATGACAGACATATACACACATACATAAATACAACCATATGTACATAGAGTATATTAATGAGATATTGCAGGTTTTTTAAATGTATAATAAAATGCATTATTACTCTTTATAGGGTTATTGTTCAGCAATAAGTAAGCAATTATTTTAAAGTAATTCAACAACCATATGAAATGTACACGAGCGTGTCGAAGACCTGCAAAGCTGAAGGACAATAATATCATTTCACAGATTAACGAAGTGATTACCTTTTCAAAATTATGATTTAGCAAAACGTGGATCTCTTTTTTTTTGGTTTAATATTTCATTATTATCTGATTAACACTACACTGTTTATTAGAGATATTTTCCATTGTTTTATCTTGATTAACAAAAAGAGGTATTTTGCCAGAATGTTTCCACAGACAGAAAGGCTCAGCATACCTCTGATTCAAGAGCGCTGCCTGGAACAAAAGGTGGCCAAACGGTAAAGTCACACAAAATGATGAAGGAAGTTTAAAATCTAGCCAAGAAAGGAGATTAAACCATTGGTCTAGAATTTATGAATATACAGACGTCTGGGTTTAGTCTCATTAGTATTCCGACAGTTTCACACATCTGTGGTAATATTAAAACTGAAGAATCAGTTAAATGTCATTATTTTAATAGTATTTGTCTCGGTATTAAAACAACAACAACAACAACAAAAACAACAAAAAAACAACAACATTGCTACCTGTTTTTGCGTGTGTTTTTTTAGTTTCTTACCGTTAAACCAAACACTAATGGAATCTTGGCTGTTGTTTGTAATTATCGCAGCTGCCATACTGCGATGTTCAGAAACAGGTAAGTTCCAAGATATCTTTTTAACAAAGCAATTTATTCCGATATGGATTAAAATGTAATTGTATTTTTATTCATTTATCTGCCAGTCTTCCTCTCTGTCTATATAGAAACACATAGAGAGACAGACACAAACAGATACATAGACACATACATCAAGCATACTTGAAAACTTGCATAATGATATATAGGAAAATATATTTTATATTCATCTTTATACAGCACTTTTGCCTGGAACATTATACTCCGAAACTGCCTGTCATGGTTCGGCCGGAGATATCATACTTAATCCCAAGTGTGGTGATAAAGAACGAATGGTCATTGGTACAGAATACGCTCTAACCAAGCCATCGAGCACAGGATGTCCTGAGTTGATGACAGTAAATAACAGCAGTCTTGATTACTGTTGCCAGTTCAGTGAATCTGATTGTAAAGTCATTTACACTAGGTCATCCGTCTTGTCTTATTACGAAGTTTTCACTGGAAAACCAACAGAGGTTGTGCCTGCAGCACGACAGGAATTTTCCAGCTGCTCAAAAGAAGAATACGAAAGGAATTTCACCACGTACATGATGCTTCAATACTTTTGTATTAGTGGTATGTTGTTGTTTTTACTGTAAAATTAACAGGGTTGTGCGATAACTTCTGTTTTATTAAAACTGTATTAACATTTCACATATATTGACTTTTATCTGGGTTTTTTAAATAATTCAAATTTCAGCGTTTTCATAATTGTTGGTGTTACGCTATATTTTATTCAAGAATGCATTTTTATATTTTTCTTCTACTTTTAGTATTATTATGGTTTTCCTTATTATTATTATTATTATTATTATTATTATTATTATTATTATTATTATTATTAATAATATCACTGGAAATGATATTTCTCTTATCCCTGGGTATACTGAACTAAATTCTTAACATTTTGTTACGCTATGTTTTATTCAAAGATGCATTTTTACTTTTTTCTCATTTTATTATTATTGTTATTATTATTATTATTATTATTATTATTATTATTATTATTATTGCTGTTGTTTTTATTTTTATTATTATTATTTATTGCTTTTCCATGTTTTAATTTTAATTCCTTTTAAACATCTTCTTGGCCTTCTTTTACTTTTCTTACGTAGTGAAACGTTCACTGGAAATTATGTACTCTGAGTATAGTGAATTAAGTTCTTAACATTTTCAATATTTTTAAGCAAAGTGCATAATTTCAGAAAATTAATGTAAATATTATATATATTAATTGCTGGGTTTTGGGTTCTTATATTTTTAGTGGGGGTTCTGGTGTTATCTTATTTTCTATTTCAGTATGCTTATTTAGAAATATATATATATATATATAAAGAAAAAGGAATTATCAGAAGACAAAAATAATAATTTATTAATACTTGTGCGCGTTATTTTATATTATATTATATTATATTCCTTTTTATAATTTGGAAATAAAATATACAAGACAGATTTATTTTTACAGAAAACGTGACTGCAAGTTTCTCAGACAACAACACATCGCTAACTGGAACAGAAGTTTATTTACTGAATACAGAATATCCCGGTCTAATAAATGTCAACTCTTTACAAGAGTGCACAGTGTCTACGTCATGCGACACCAACATCGTTATCACCTCCATAGACTTGTCATTGCAGTGTCTGCAAGGACTTGAAATCAGCGACGGCAGCAACACGAGAAATATCACCTGCAGTGACAATACTGGATATAATATTACACAAATATATCAGAGTTCTACAAATTCCGTTACACTGAAACTTAATAATGGAGAAATAAATGGTGGAAAAATATGGATACAGATAAATGGTAAAAAATTACTTCCTTAGCCTATGAATTATTTGAACTGATATACTGAATGTAACACACACACTCACATACACACTAACACACAGATATATACGTGCACATATACCCACTACATACACCTACATACACACATGAAAAAACATAGTCTAATACACATATTCATACGTATTTACTATTTAGCATAAATGTCATCATTCTTATTATGATAATCGTTATCATCGTCATCGTCAGCATTATTATTATTACTACTGCTATTAATACCTCTACTACAACTACTACCACTATTATTATTAGTAGTAGTAATAGTAGTAGTAGTAGTAGTAGTAGTAGCAGTAGTAGCAGTAGTAAGTGTTGGTATTACTGCAGACTACATGTGTTAGTAAACATATAAGTTTATATATGTGAGTGTTTGTATTACTACAAACATACAAGTTTATAGTCTTTGCTCTTTTCCATATTCTCTTGGATAACGTAGCCACAACCCCTGGTGTTGTCCTAACCCTGACTTGTGGTGTCACTAACCAGACGACCCAAGCGCCATGCATCATAATCCAAACCGCGACATCTACTACAGGTATGGTTAAAACTGTCTAATTGACTTGATGTTTTATTTGTGTGTTTTTTTTAATTTATTTATTTGTTTTTGTTTGTTGATTTTTAAAATTATTTTACAGCTGTTCTCGAGTACTTTGTAGACTGGACCTGATCGTTCACAAAATGATGATGCCTTTCTGAAAATTTCAGAATTAATTAATATTATTACTTCTAGATCAAGAAGTTTGTTTTTATAAAGATGTGTTCTATCAATGTGCATACATATATGTGTTTATATTAATATGCTAATCACTGATATATATTTAATTTTACGTGAACTTTTCTTGTATAATTTATAACTCTCAGAGTTTTCCTATCTGACTCTACGTAGAATTATCGTTTTTTAATTTTATTATTATTATTAAGTTGTTGCTTTTTAGTTTATATGATTGTGGTATGTTATTTAACTACGCGCTTTAAAACATTTTTAAATCTACATAATATAAATACTTTTCTTCTTGCAATGTAGATCCTGGAATCTTGGCAGGAATCATCGTATGCATTATAATTCTGATAGTGCTGGTGGTTATTCTTGTTACTGTGTTTTACATACGGTATAAGAATCGAAAACAAAACGTAAGTAAGAATTATTTGTAGTAAAAGACAGTAAGTGTATTTACAACAAGTGGAATTTACACGTTGCAATAATAGTAGTTCCATTAGTGAGTGAATACAATTAATGACTGGCGAAGTGTTTCTTAGAACGCAAAGTTGTCTCTTCTTTAAAGTAAAACTGAAATGCAATCATTCCATAGGCTAAGGCCAACTTTCGAAAGAAAGTTCCAAAATTTAACCTAAATTCGAAATCCCTTTAAATAGGCATCCATATATATATACATAATACACAGATACATACAACATACATAAACAAATATATACGTATATGCATACTCTCACGCATACATACATACATACATACATAAATATCACTTTTATCATCATCATTATCATAATTGTGATTATACAATGTGTGATTTTCAGAGTGTTGGAGTGGATGACAATAACCAAAATACAAGAAGTGGACTTCCTACACCTTCATCCAATGGATTGCCTCCGCCAACCGGAACAGGAAATAGATTACCTCCATTACCACCAATCGGAGGAGGAGCTGGATTACCTTCTGCACTAATTTCAGAAACAGGAAATGGATTGCCTCCCATAAGGACACTGTAACTGAAATGGTTTGTCACCTTTACCTAATATTAAGGCATGGAATAAACTGTATTGAACTTCAAGGAAAAGAAAAATACTTCGACCTTTTTAAAATTTTGCTTATCCATATAGTGTTTACAGCTCAATAGAAATCTGAGAAATGTATATATAGTTATGAACAAACATTTTTCTCAGTCATATTTAATATCACTGTAAATAAATAACAAAATAAGTTATTATTTATATGTGTGTGTGTGTGTGTGTGTGTGTGTGTGTGTGTGTGGCTCCTCTATTAACAAAGAAAGTGGATTTCCTAAATCTTCACCTTCCTAACAGGAATAGGAAATGGATTACCTTCCACATTAGATGTTATATTACCTACATTACCTCCAATCGGAACAGGAAATGGATTGCCTCCCTCACTAACTTCCGGAGCAGGAGCTGGATTACCTTCTATACTGAATTCAGAAGCACGAAATGGACTGCCTCCCGTACAGACAATGTAACTGAAACGTTTTGTCACCTAGTATCAAGGCATGAAATAAACTGCATTCAACTTCAAGGAAAAGAAAAATACCTATGAAGAACATGGAATTTTTAAAATATTGATCAGCCATTTAATGTTCACAGCTCATTAGAAATTTTACAAATGTGTATTGTTATGAACAAAGAGTTTTCTCAATCGTATGTGATATCATTGTAAATAAATAACAATATATGTGTATATATTTGGGTCTATTTACTACTATTATTAATGTTTGCGGTACGTATCAATTTTTCTTTTTATATTTAATTCATCTAAGCTTATATGATCTTTAATTTTGTTTGGTTTTTAATATTTCATAGAGAATCCGATTGTTTCATTTTGTTTCCATAATAAAGATAAATAACACACACATACACACACACATACTCAGACACGCACAGGCATATACTGATGTGTATACATTATCACAAACGTACAAGCACATAGAGTATATTAATGACATATTGCAGGCTTTTTAAATGTACGATCCAAATACATTACTACTCTTTATAGGCTTATTATGTCATTTTACGTAAGAGTTTCTTTTGGAGTGTTTTGAAGTATTTTGAAGTATGAAATGTATATAAGATTTGCGTGTCGAGGAGCTGCAAAGCTGAAGGGCAATAATAACATTTCACAGATTAACGAAGTGATTACCTGGCATGTTGCCTCATACAATATATATAATGTCATCGTTTTATCAGAACAGGGAATTTTTCGCCAGTATATAATAGTTATTTAACTGCCACATTACTATGACTTGTTTTTATAGTAAATACGGTTCATTAATTTTCGGCAGTTTGGAAATCATGATTTTCGATATTCACGTTCTTGCGGTGTTATGGCTTTGTACTTTACATATCGTGTTAATATTATGTCAGCAATTCTTACTATCAAGAAAATATATCACTGACGTTACTAATTAATTATTCTATGTTCAGGCTATCCCTGTAATGTAATATAATGATGATATAACATGATATAATATAATATAGTAGAGCATATACCACAATGCAAAGTAATGCAATACAATGCAATATGTATAGGCTGATGATCTATTATCCGAAATTCCAAAATCAGTAACATTTAACAAGCACCAGAAATAGTAATATCTTACAGTTTTCTGCACAATTTAAAAACAATATATTATACAGATAAATCCTGCTTATGCCGTGAGAACGACCTATGTAGTCTTAAATTAAATAACAATAAACTCAGTTTAGGATTAACAGATTTTATTAATTGCGAAGATTCTGTATCTATATCTGTATCTGTATCTGTATCTCTCTCTCTCTCTCTCTCTCTCTCTCTCTCTCTCTCTCTCTCTCTCTCTCTCTCTCTCTCTCTCTCTCTCTCTCTCTCTCTCTCTTTTCTTTTCTTTACGATAGTGTTAAAATATGAGAAAATATTATTTATAAGGGGTGGAACGACTAAAACAAAGAATGAAAAAATAATCAGAAACATTTAATAACAACAATAATGCAGAATTAAAAAACAAATTAAATTAATTTGGTAATAGGCAACCAAACAACAAACCAACGTTCATATCAAATGAAATGATAACGGTAACAATAATATTATCTATCTATCCATCTATCTATCTATCTGTCTATCTATCTATATATCTATCTACCCTGTCATATATATATATATAAGACAGGCAAATAGATAGATATACTTCACAATTCACAGATATTGAGTTAACAGCATGTAACGAAATATTTGATTATAAGTTTACCATCAGACATTTAACAGATATTGTCATAGTTAATAATCTGTCCATTTTGTCGATTTGTTATGCAACTCTGCAATGCATTTGATAAAATATTGAGATTGGAGTTTGCATTTGGTCGATAAACTATTTCGTAAATACCATTGAATCTGGATAGCTATGAAATCTTTTTAAAGTAAAGGAGAATTATGAGCTTATCATAATAATAATAATAATAATAATAATAATAATAATAATAATAATAATATATTTAAAAAAACAAAAACAATGAAAAAACAAACTACTGACAGAGAGGATCTGGAAAGAATAAGAAACAAAATTCATGAAACTTAATACAGGTTGTTTTACACGACTTCAGAATCTGAAGATTCCTGGCTTTCGAATGTAAAATCATGACACTTAATGACACCGATACATTACCAAAACGTCTGTTACTATTTATTATTAAATTCTCTGAATTAATTATTTCTTTCTTCTTCTTCTTTAATTATTTATTTTTTAATAGAAAGTGCACCTGATTCAAGAGAATATCTCGATTTGTTATGCAACTCTGCAATGCATTTGATAAAATAACGAGACTGGAGTTTGCATTTGGTCTATAAACTATTTCGTAAATACCACTGAATCTGGATAGGTATGAAATCATTTTAAAGTAAAGAACAATTATGATTATACTACTACTACTACTACTGCTACTACTACTACTACTACTACTAATAATAATAACAACAACAACAACAACAACAACAACAACAACAACAACAACAACAGGAACACTGCATTAAACAACTTCCAGATAGTACTATTTATACAGTGTTATAACCTAGAGAAAAATGCACATATTCCATAACTTTTGGAAGAAAAGAAAATTACCTCGAATATGAGGAAACAAGTACTGTAAAGCGAGTTAAGCCGACTATTAGTAGGATGCGATTACTCTTCGTGAAAAGTTGAGTGTAAACTCTTGAGCCAAGCGGCGAAAAATCAGAACTAGTGACTTGAAATCGTTCAAAATGATCGGTTTGAACATAATGACAAGAGAGCTCTTCTGCAGTATTATCTTCAACAATTGAAGGAAACACCGGAGAGAGGGCGGGAGTTTTTACACGTTGATCTCGTGGCCTCGAGATTCGGCGAGACTTTCTTTATTTTCCTCTCTCTCTCTCTCTCTCTCTCTCTCTCTCTCTCTCTCTCTCTCTCTCTCTATTTTTTTTTCTTTTATCGATTGGTTTAACGAACGACACTCGGGGTCTCTGTAATTTGTAACAGCGATGAAGCTGGAAATGTCATCACCCAGAACTGGACGTGGTAATTACAAGCTCGTGGAGAGAAGGTTTGATTAAGACTGCAGGGTGATCATTGGAAAATTTCGCAGATTACAGATAGAAAGCTTTTAAAATATTTCTCTGGTAAAAACATTTAAGTAATTAAATACTTTAAAAGAGCAACAAAAAACAAAAAAAAAAACAACAAAAAAAAAACACAAAAAAAAACACACCAACAACATTCAAATGAATTACCCAGCTTTAACCATACTTAGTTGCTTCCATGCTTGTATTACTGACATTATGGTGGTGATGGCTGTAGTTGATGTCGCGGTGGTAGACGCCTTTTCAATTGTCATGCATGGTGCTTGGGTCATCTGGTTAGTGACACCACACGTCAGGGTTAGGACAACACCAGGGGTTGTGGCTACGTTATCCAAGAGAATATGGAAAAGAGCAAAGATAATAAACTTATATGTTTACTAACACATGTAGTATGCAGTAATATGAACACTCATATATATAAACTTACATGTTTGCTGAAACGTATTACTATATGTTTTTTATGTATGTATGTAGATGTGTGTAGTGGGTATGCTTGCATAAATATATATGCGTGTGAGTGTGGTGTTTGTGTGTCTGTGCGTTACATTCAGTTCATTTATTCAATTAATTCATAGACTAACAAAATAATTTATTACCATTTATCTGTACCCATATTTTTCCACCATTAATTTGTCCATTATCAAGTCTCAGTTTAATCAAATTTGTAGAGCGTCTACGTGTTGTCAAGTCATAATTGTTTTTCCTCGATTTCTATTTCATTGTTCAGTCATTGTTCTGTAATGAATGCAGTGATACTCAAACCGGTTACAGCATGGCCATAACTAGACTTTTTTTTAGTCCAAATCAATTGATTATTTCTGTTGTTTGTTAAAATCATATTTCACTGAGAAGAAATACACTTGATCAAAATATAGTTTTACTTGATTACCAGTTTCATTAGAGACATTGCACATTATAGTAATTTCTAACGCCTTCGTCGATATCTTTACCCGCCTGCTACACAAGTTACATTTTAACAAACTTGTACACAGCAAGTGCAAGCACGAACGATACAAACATTGAATTAATCTTCACACTCGTTGGATTATGAGTCCAGTACAGGCATGCTTGAACGTTTGGTGGATGTAACCACGTTTCTGAATGGAAATACACTGATAGAAGTGAGATTCTGACATTGATTTGTTAGCCAGCTGCGATAAAGCGGTTGATAGAAATTTTATATACACGAATTTGAACTAGATTACATTTTGAAATTACACACTACAACAGTAAGTACGGTAAATATTGCTATGACAATATGACTTTTATAGAAATTATTTTATGTATTTTATTTTATTTCATATCATATCATTTTATTTTATTTTACTTTATTTTATTTTATTTTATTTAATAATATGGTATAATGTAATATGGTTGTTAGTGCATTCAGTGTAAACTACATAAATCGTTTACGGGCGAATTACAAACAGACAAATTGGCACCTAATCAAGTGTAAAAATATCTTTGGTTGATAATGTTCTTCCTTCTGACGTTAAGATGAATTGTGTTAACACTGAAACTTGAAACATCCCGGTATATTGTTGATCGGAAATACACATGACAGAAGATTTATAAGCTAGGCTTTTTAATACAAAAATATCAAAAGAGCAGGAAGAAAATTTTGTACACTACACCCTAAGATCGGTTCGGAATACAATACAAAATATATATATATATTAAACACTTCACACTTAAACAGTTCTTCCCATTATAACTGCTATTTGATAGCAGATCGCAGGGTCAAAGAAAGCCAGCTGTTGTCTAGATGACCTCGTCTACCTATGCAGACGAACTTGCAATAGTAACGTGAGATCTTCATTTCAAATTTATTTCGGTACAGTGAAGACACGATAAAAATGTTAAAAATAAAATAATAATAATATATATTATGTATGTATGAAGGTGTGTGTGTGCGTATGTGTCTCTGTAGCCCATACAAACTCACACTCATCAAATACACACAGACAGACTCTCAGTAGTGTTAAAAGGTTAAAACATTTCGAATAAGATTCAGAAAATTTTCATTTTATCTTTTAAATAATGTTATCTGTTTATTTAAAAACTGTACTCCACACAAACCTCACATAAATGAAGATACGTTTTGAAAAGGCTATATTTAGACATTCGCAAAATGACGATACGGAATTCCCAAGTTGTCACTCAATAAATTAATTATTTTATAGTAACAATCAGCTGGAATTTTCCGTTACAATTTCCATTTATTCATTAATAGGTTCAAGCACTGCTGGTGTCAGAAATAGACGCATTCTACAAAATAACAAACTTGTGAAAATTTCACACGGGCGATCTTGCGGCTATGTAAATGACAATTTCTAAATTAATACTCGCTGTGACGACTTGTGTATATTTGTGTTTTAAGTGTATGAATTCTTCTTGATACAATTTTACATGATTTTTATATTTCAATTCTATCACTAATGTCGTTACAGTATACACTCCACCAGTATCATCATCATCATCACCACCAACAGCGTCATCGTCATCATTTCCATTATATACTGCCTTAACCATTAACGAAAACGCCTTTCTCATTTGTTCAGCAGTTCGCAGACATGACGTCGTTTCAGTGATGTTGTCTATGATAGACCGTTAACACTGTGGCCGGACACGTGGCTCATTGTGTCGAATAGATGAACAAATTACTCACACTAAAGATGAATGAAGTTGTCGCTTATTGCACATTAGAGTCATTTCTGACGCCTTCGTCGATATTTTTAGCCGCTTGCTACCCACGTTACATTTTAACAAACTCGTACACAGTAAGTGCAAGCACGAACGTTACAAAAACTGAATTAATCTTTACACTCGTTGGATTCTGAGTCCAGTACAGGCATGCTTGAACGTTCGGTGGATGTAACCACATTTCTGAATGGAAATACACTGATAGAAGTGAACTACGCCATTGATTTATTAGCCAGCTGCGATAAAGCGGTTGATAAAAATTTTATATACACGAATTTGAACTAACTTACATTTTTGAAATTACACGCTATAACAGTAATTACGGTAAATATTGCTATGACAATATGACTTTTATAGAAATTATTTTATTTATTTTATTTCATTTCATTTCATTTTATTTTATTTTACTTTATTTTTTATTTTATTTTATTTTATAATATGATGTGATATAATATGGTTATTTGTGCATTCAGTATGCACTACATAGATCCTTTACAATTACAAAAGTTGGCACCTAATCAAGTGAAAACGATATCTTGATCACGTTCTTCCTCCTTTCGTTAGTGTGAATCATGTTTACAGTGAAATTTGACACCTTGGTTTATTGTCTATCACCAATACAGATGACATCAGATTTACGAGCTAGAATCTTTCAAAGAAACAATCATCAGAGCAGGACGACATTTTGTATAGAACAGACCCTAAGATCGGTTCGAAGTACAATACAAAAATATATATGATAAACACTTCACACATAAACACTTCTTTTTGATAATAATAAAAACATGTTTTTAGTAAATGTGTTTTTAATCGTCATAACTTAAATTAAAACTTTTTAAAATTAATTTAATATATTTATTTATTTACGTACTTATTTAAAAAATCTATTTATTTATTTATCATTGGTAAATTATCCTGTATAGAATATATTATTTATTTATTTTCTATTTTCTATTTTTTCCACACGATATCACATAAGACGGCCTTTGTAAAACTGTAGAATTGCTAATAATATTTGTGACGGAAACAATGACTCGAATGAAACTACGTAAAAAGTGTTAATCAAGTAAAACTAAACTTAGGCAATATTTTGATCAAGTGTATTTCTATATATCATTTTCGGCACTCTAATTGACAACATTTTCAGTGAAATCTGAGATAAAATATTTTTCATATATTCCAGAAGACCCCTGAGACTTTGACACATAACAGAAATAATCAATTGATTTGGTTTACAGCAACACAGTTCTAACAACAGATGTAGATAGTAAACTCTGAAACCTTCCAAAGAGATATTTTTATTTTCAAAGGATCTAAAAGTCAAAAATTCATACTGCTGTAAAATCAGACAATTACTACAGACGCCGTTCTTTTTGTTCACACACACACAACTATTCTTACCTACACACAGACATATGTTGATGTTTATACATTATCACAAACATACAAGCCGAAAGACAGACATACACACACATACATAAAAACAAGCATATATACAAATGCAATATTACTCTTTATAGGTTTATTATTCAGCAATAAAGGTATCATTTTACATAAATATTTCTTTTAAAGTATTTTAACAACCATATAAATGTAAACGTGCGTGTTCCAAGCTGCAAAGCTGAAGGACAATAATAACATTTCACAGGTTAACGAAGTGATTACCTTTTCAAAATTATGATTTAGCAAAACGTGGACCTCTTTTTTCAGTTTGATATTTCATTATTATCTGATTAACACTACACTGTTTATTGGAGATATTTTCCATTGTTTTATCTTGATTAGCAAAAAGAGATCTTTTGCCTGCACCTTTCCACAGACAGAAAGGCTCAGCATACCTCTGATCCTAATGACCCAGTCAAGGAGCCCAACAGTAAAGTCACGAAAACTCATGAAGGAAGTTTGAAATCTTGCCAAGAAAAGAGCTTAAACCATTGGTCTAGAATGTGTGAATATACAGACGTCTGGGTTTAGTCTCATTAGCATTACGACAGTTTCACACATCTGTGGAAATATTAAAACTGAAGAATCAGTTAAATGTCATTATTTTAGTAGTTTTTGTCTCAGTGTTAAAACAACAACACTGGTACCTGTTGTTGCATGTTTTTTTAATTTTTACCGTTAAACCAAACACTAATGGAATCTTGGCTGTTTTTTGTAATTCTTGTCGGTGCCACATTGCGATGTTCAGAAACAGGTAAGTTCCAAGGAAATTTTTATTCCGATATGGATTAAAAGCTAATTGTATTTTCATTCATTTATTGTCAGTCTTCTTCTCTGTCTATACAGAAAAATATAGAGACACAAACAGATACATAGACACATATATCAAGCATACTTGAAAACTTGCATAATGATATTTATGAAAATATATTTTATATTCATGTTTATACAGAACTTTTGCCTGGAACATTATACTCCGAAACTGCCTGTCATGGTTCTGCCGGAGATAACATACTTAAACCCATGTGTGGTGATAAAGAACGAATGGTCATTGGTACAGAATACGCTCTAACAAAGCCATCGAGCACAGGATGTCCTGAGTTGATGACAGTAAATAACAGCAGTCTTGATTACTGTTGCCAGTTCAATGAATCTGATTGTAAAGACATTTACAATGGGTCATCCGTGTTGTCTTATTACGAAGAATTCACTGGAAAACAAACAGAGGTTGTGCCTGCAGCACGACAGGAAATTTCCAGCAGCTGTCCACGTGATGTATATGGAAGGAATTTCACCACGTACATGATGCTAGAATACTTTTGTATTAGTGGTATGTTGTTGTTTTTACTGCAAAATTCACAGCGTTGGGCTATTACTTCTGTTTTATTAAAACTTTATTAATAATTTTATACATATTTACTTTTATCTTAGTTTTTAAATAATTCAGTTTTCAACGTTTTCGTAACTGTCCATGTGCAATCTTTAATATTAACTTATTTCTTAGAATTATCTTTTATCTGTTAGGTATTATAATATTTTTGGTGTTACGCTATGTTTTATTCAAGGATGCATTTTTACATTTTTCTTCTACTTTTACTATTATTATGGTTTTCATTATTATTATTATTATTACTATTATTATTATTAATTATTAATTATTATTATTATTATATTACTATTGTTGTTGTTATTACTACTACTACCATTATCTTTGCTTATTTATTTATTTATTTATTATTATTATTACTATTATTATTATTATTATTACTATTATTATTATTATTATTATTATTATTATTATTATTATTATTATTATTATTATTATATTTGTAGTAGTAGTAGATGTTGTTTTTATTATTATTATTTCTTGCTTTTCCATCTTTTAATTTTAACTCCTTTTAAACATCTTCTTGGTCTTCTTTTACTTTTCTTACGTAGTGAAACGTTCACTGGAAATTATGTACCTCTTACCTCTGAGTATAGTGAACTAAATTCTTCACATTTTCAATATTTTTTAAGCAAAGTGTATAATATAAGGAAATTAATGTAAATATTATTTTACCAGTCAGTAAATTCAGACAGAAAGATATTTTATTACCTACATTAGTTACTAGCATATATTATTTGCGCGTTTAAATATTTGTGTGCGTTATATTATATTATATTATATTATATTATATTATATTATATTATATTATATTATATTATTTTTTGTTTTGTATTTCCTTTTTGCAATTTGGAAATAAAATGTACAAGACCAGATTTGTGTTTCAGAAAACGTGACTGCAAGTTTCTCAGACAACAACACATCGCTAACTGGAACAGAAGTTTATTTACTGAATACAGAATATCCCGGTCTCATAAATGTCAACAATTCTCTACAAGAGTGCACAGTGTCTACGTCATGCGGCATCAACATCGTCATCACCGCTATAGACTTGTCATTCCAATGTCTGCAAGGACTTGAAATTGAGGACGGCAACGAGGTGACAAATATCACCTGCAGTAACAACACTGGATATAATATTACACAAATATATCAGAGTTCTACAAATTTGATTAAACTCAGACTTAATAATGCAAAAATAAATGGTGGAAAAATATGGATACAGATAAATGGTAATAAATTACTTTGTTAGCCTATGAATTAATTGAATTAAAATACTGAATGTAACACACTCTTACACACACACACACACAGAGATATATGTGCATACCTATACAGTACAAACACCTATATTAGTATTTAGTATAAATATAATAATTCTTATTATGATAATCCTTATTATTATCATCATTATTGTCTTCGTCAGTATTATTATTACTACTACTGTTGCTACTACTTCTACTACTACTACTACTCCTACTACTATAACTGCAGCTACTACCACTATTATTATTATTATTATTATTATTATTATTAATATTCTGTGTCCTAGCTTTTTCTTTTATATAAATTTATATATGTGAGTTTTCCTATTACTGCACACTTCGTGTGTTAGCAAACATACAAGTTTATATATGTGCATATATATGAGTTAGCAAACATATACGTATATATAAATTCATATAAGTGAATTTTCGTATTACTGCAGACTACGTGTGTTAGTAAACATACAATTTTATGGTTTTTACTCTTTTCCATATTCTCTTGGATAACGTAGCCACAACCCCTGGTGTTGTCCTAACCCTGACGTGTGGTGTCACTAACCAGACGTCATGCATGACAATCCAAAGAACATCTACCACCGCGACATCTACTACAGATGATGCCACCGACACAGATACTATAGATAGCACCACCAAGACATCTACTATAGATAGCACCAGCCAGACATCTACTACAAACACCGCAGGTATGATTAAAACTGTGTATTTGATTTGATTGTTTGTTGTTTTGTACATTGTAAATTGGACCTGATCGTTCACAAAATGATTTGTTTCAGAATTAATTAATAAAAGTGTGTTCTGTCAATGTGAATTCATTAATATGTTTATATTGACATGCTAATCATTCATATATATATAATTTGGCGTTCACTCGTATAATTTATAACTTGACTGTACATAGAATTATAGTTTAGTTGTTTTTTAGTTTATAGTTAATATTGGTATGTTATTTAACGACGCGCTTTAACACATTTTTAAATCTACATAATATAAATACTTTTCTTCTTGGAATGTGTCTTTTGTCTTAACTGATATAAATATAACACGTTTCACAGTTCCAAACGTGGTCAGAAAATCAAACATTTAAACTATTTCAGATGGGACGGCTGGTTTAGATCCTGGGATTTTGGCAGGAATCATCGCAGGCATGATAATTCTCATAGTCATTGTGGTTATTCTTGTTACAGTGTTTTGCATACGGTATCACAATCGAAAACAAAACGTAAGTAAGAATTACTTGTAGTAAAAGACAGTAAGTGTACTGACAACAAGTGGTACTGACACATCTCAATAATACTAGTTCCATTAGTGCTTGAATAAAATGAATGACTAGCAAAGTGTTTTTTAAAGCGCGAAGTTGCCTGGCTTTTAAAATGATGGAAGAAGCCTTTTACCAAACTAAAACTGAAATGCATTCCTCTATACCCTAAGGTCAGGTGTCTAAAGAAAGTTAAAAAATTTACCTAAAATTTAACCTACAAATTGGTATCTAAATTCGAAATCCGTTAAATAGGCAGGCATTCATACATCGAATATATATATATATGTGTGTGTATACATAATACACACATACATAAATATCACTTTTATCATCATCATTATCAAAATTGTTTTTCAGAGGGTTGGAGTGCATGACAATAACCAAAATACAAGAAGTGGACTTCCTACACCTTCACCTTCATCCAATAGATTGCCTTCGTCAACCGGAACAGGAAATAGATTACCTTTATTACCACCAATCGGAACAGGAAATAGATTACCTACAATACCACCAACCGGAACAGGAAATAGAGTACCTACATTACCACCAACCGGAACAGGAAATAGAGTACCTACATTACCACCAACCGGAACAGGAAACAGATTACCTACATTACCACCAATCGGAACAGGAAATAGATTACCTACATTACCACCAACCGGAACAGGAAACAGATTACCTACATTACCTCCAACCGGAACAGGAAATAGATTACCTACATTACCTCCAACCGGAACAGGAAACAGATTACCTACATTACCACCAACCGGAACAGGAAATAGATTACCTACATTACCACCAACCGGAACAGGAAACAGATTACCTACATTACCACCAACCGGAACAGGAAATGCATTGTCTCCATCACTAAGTTCAAGAGCAGAAGTTGGATTACCTACATTACCACCAACCGGAACAGGAAATGCATTGTCTCCATCACTAAGTTCAAGAGCAGAAGTTGGATTACCTTCTACACTGACTTCAGAAACAGGAAATAGATTGCCTCCCATAAAGTCACCGTAACTGAAACGGTTTGTCACCTAGTATCAAGGCATGAAACAAACTGCATTCAACTTCAAAGAAAAGAAAAATATTTATGAAGAACTTCTGAGAAATGAATTTTAATTATGAACATATGGATAACCACTGTAAATAAATAACAAAATAAGTTATATATATATATTTATGTCTATGTACTACTTTTATTAATATTTGCGGTGCGTTTGTATTATTTGTTGTTTTAATTCATCTAAGCTTATGTGATGTTTAATTTTGTTTTCTGTTTTAATATTTCATAACGAGTCCGACTTTATATAGACGCAAGCATATGCACTTAGAGTATATTAATGAGATATTGCTGTTTTTTTAAATGTATGATACAAATGCATTACTACTGTTTACAGGATTATTATTCAGCAATAAAGGTGTCAATTTACGTAAGCATTTCTTTTAAAGTATTTCAACAACTGTATGAAATATATAGCTGAAGGACAATAATAACATTTATCAGATTAAGGAAGTGATTACAGTTTAAAAATTACCTGGCATGTTGAATCATGTTGGGATATCACGTGATCGTTTCATCAGAATCGGGAATTATGTCGCCGGTATATAAATGTTTTTTAACTGCCACATTACTATGACTTGTTTTTATGGTTAATTTTCAGCAGTTCACGATTTTCGATATTCACGTTCTTGCGGTGTTAAGGCTCTGTACTTTACGTATCGTTTTAATATGAAGTCAGCAATTCTTAAATGAAGAAAATATATCACTTACGTGACTAATTAAATAATCTTTTTTCAGACTCTCTCTCTCTCTCTCTCTCTCTCTCTCTCTCTCTCTCTCTCTCTCTCTCTCTCTCTCTCTCTCTCTCTCTCTCTCTCTCTCTCTCTCTCTCTCTCCTTTACCTTGGTAGTATAAAACTTTGAGAAAATGAGAAAATATTATTTATAAGGGGAGGAACGACTAAAATGAAGAATGAAAAAATAATAGGCAACATTTAGTAACAACAATAATGCAGAAATAAAATAAAATAAATGAATTTGGTAATAGGTAAACAAACAAGAAACCAACGTTCACATCAAATGAGATAATAACGGTAACAATAACATTATCTATATCTACAACTATCTATCTATACTTATATCTATCTATCTATCTATCTATCTGCCTGTCATATATATATATATATATATAAGACAGGCAAATTCACAGATATTGAGTTAACAGCATATAATGAAATATTTGATTATAAGGTTAGCATCAGACAGTTAACAGATATTGTCATAGTTAATAATCTGTCCATTTTGTCGATTTGTTATGCAACTCTGCAATGCATTTGATAAAATATTGAGACTGGAGTTTGCATTTGGTCGATAAACTATTTCGTAAATACCACTGAATCTGGATAGGTATGAAATCTTTTTAAAGTAAAGGAGAATTATGAGTAAAAGAACTATAATAATAATAATAATAATAATAATAATAATAATAATCATAATGATAATAATAATAGTAATAATTTAAAAAAACAAAAACAATGAAAAAACAAACTACTGACAGAGAGGATCTGGAGAGAATAAGAAACAAAATTCATGAAACTTAATACAGGTTGTTTTACACGACTTCAGAATCTGAAAATTCCTGGCTTTCGAATGTAAAATCATGACACTTAATGACACCGATACGTTACCACAACATCTGTTACTATTTATTATTAAATTCTCTGAATTAATTCTTTCTTTCTTCTTCTTCTTTAATTATTTATTTTTTAATAGAAGATGTCCTTGATTAAAGAGAATATCTCCAATGGAAAAGACATGAAATAAATCAGATACCTGTGTCTCGAAATATCTTTATTGTGATGGAAAATGAAAAGATAGCAAAGAACATTGTAACTTAATTTTTCTTCTTAAATATTATATATCTTAGGAAATTGAGTAGACGAAGTCACCAATAATAAAAATAATAATAAAAATACTACTACTACTACTACTAATAATAATAGCAGTAACAACAACAACAACAACAGGAACACTGCAAATAAACAACTTTCAGATAGTACTATTTATACAGTGTTATAACCTAGAGCAAAATGCACACATTCCATAACCCTTTGCAAGAAAAGAAAATTACCTCGAATATGAGGAAACAAGTACTGTAGAGCGAGTTAAGCCGAGTATGAATAGGATGCGATTACTCTTCGTGAAAAGTTGAGTGTAAACTCTTGACCCAAGCGGCGAAAAATCAGAACTAGTGACTTGAAATCCTTCAAAATGATCGGTTTGAACATAATGACAAGAGAACTCTTCTGCAGTATTATCTTCAACAAATGAAAGAAACGCCTGAGCGAGGGCGGGAGTTTTTACACGTTGATCTCGTGGCCTCGAGATTCGGCGAGACTGTAGCAACAAATATTTTATCGAACTCCTTTTTTTTTTTTTTTTACTTTCTTTTATCGATTGGTTTAACTCTCTGTGAACGACAATCGGGACCTCCGTAATTTGTAAGAGCGGTGAAGCTGGAAATGTCATCACCCAGAACTGGACGTGGTAATTACAAGCTCGTGGAGAGAAGGTTTGATTAAGACTGCAGGGTGATCATTGGAAAATTTTGCAGATTACAGATAGAAAACATTTAAAATATTTCTCTGGTAAAACATTTAAGTAGTTAAATACTTTAAAATAGCAAGAAAAAAGAACAACAACAACAACAAAAAGAAACAAAGAAAGAAAGAAAGGGAAAGAAAGGAACAAACTAGAAAATTAGATCGAGAAAGAGAGACAGAACATGAATAAAAACACCACCCTCTTTTATATCGAATTAAGTTTTAAATGTCCTAGTTTAATGATGGCTCAGTTCATGCAGATACTTTGCTATAACAGGTTATTTTTACGGAAGAACAAATTAGAAGTAAACTCTATAATAGTAGTATTAGAAGTAGTATCATTGATAGTGATAATAGTAGTAGAAATGCAGCAGAGGTAGTTGTAATATACATAGTATGACGTCAGTAGTGCTCTAGTTAGCAAAACAGTTTTATTAGAAGAATATATAAGTCTAGATATACTTTATTTATTATACAGTTCGATATGCCGTGTTAACATACTTGTTGTTGTTGTTATTATTATTATTATTATTATTATTATTATTAAAAGTTTCAGTTAGGAAAATATATAGGACTAAGTTGTATTATATTTGTTATTGTTGAGTTTGATCTGCTGTGTTAACACAGTTTTTAATTCTACTTTTGTACAAAGAGGTTCTTCTTTTCATCAAAATGAGAGATGCAGACAGGATTACTCGTATAAGGTGAATCACTTCTCTTGTTAAAATATGTTTCGTATCGCTCTTATGTAGACAGAGAGGAACTAATTATTTCTAAAGATACAGACGATTTTTCATTCTTTAAATTTAAATAAATAAATAAATTATATATGTGCGTGTGCGTGTGTGTGTATGTGTATATGTAAGTGCAATGATTTGTAGTCTCCCTCATTTTTCTATTTGAATTATCAACATATATAACTTTTTACTGTTACCACGCTTATCATAGTTCAACTGTTAAGTATGACAGGTACAATTATTTACCATAATATACAGTATCTCAGTCAAACTGTACATACATAGAAATATTCTAAGCAATTTCAACAATATGATTATAAAAAGAACATCTGTGAATAACACACACTTATTAGTAACCGCTAACAGCGAGCTGTCGTAAATTATTCATATATCAGTTGTCCAAATAATGCGATTAAACATAATGTCATAAAAGACTGTGCTTTCGTTATTTTACTAGACTGTTTAATAAAATTATTCACATACATTTGACAAGAGAAATAATTTTTTTCCCCTACAAATAACAAACAAACAAACAAACAAAGAAACCAAATACGTCTTACTTCCTTCTACGTTAACACCAACTAATGGAGGTAATCTAACACCTGGCACAAGACACCACACGTCAGGGTTAGGTTAATACCAGGGGTTGTTGTAACGTTATTCAAGAGAATATGGAAAAGAGCCCAGACCATACATTTATGTTTTTGCTAGCACACGTAGTGTGCAGTAATACCAACACTCACGTATATAAACTCACCTGTTTGCAAAGAGATGTAATTTCCAGTATAACGAACACTCACTTCTATAAATTTATATAAATGTATATGTTAACTAACACACGTAATAAGCAGTAATACGATAACTCACATATATAAACTTATATGTTTTCTAACATACATACTCTGCAGTAATACGAACACTTATATATATAAACTTATGTGTTTTCTAACACATATAGTCTGCAGTAATACGAACACATATATATATAAACTTACATGTTTGCTGAAACGTATTACTCTATGTTTTTTATGTAGATGTGTGTAGTGGGTATGCTTGCATAAATATATCTCTGTGTGCGTGTGAGTGTGGTGTGTGTGTGTCTGTGTCTGTGCGTTATATTCAGTGTATTTATTCAATTAATTCATAGACTAACAAAATAATTTATTACCATTTATCTGTACCCATATTTCTCCACCATTTATTTGTACATTATTAAGTCTCAGTTTAATAAAATTAGTAGAACTCTGATATATTTGTGTTATGTTATATCCAGTGTTGTTACTGCAGGTGATATTTCTCGTGTCGCTCTCATCATTGATTTCAAGTCCTTGCAGACATTCTTTCGAAATGTGCAGTGACATCTGTATGGCTGTGATGGTGATGTTGGTGTCGAATGACGTAGACACTGTGCACTCTTGTAAACAGTTGTTGACATTCATGAGACCGGGGTATTCTGTATTCAGTAAATAAACTTCTGTTCCAGTTAGCGATGTGTTGTTGTCTGAGAAACTTGCAGTCACCTTTTCTGTAACACAAATCTGTTTTGTATATTTTATTTCCAAAATATGAAAAGAGGAAATATAACGCACAGAAATGTTTATCACTTATTATTTTTGTGATAATTCTTTTTTTCTTTAGAAATATATATGTATATATATTTCTAAATAAGTATATTGAAGTAACACAGAAAATAAGATGTCGCCATCCTCGATAATAAATACCGTCATCAAAAGAAACAAAACAAACAACAACAAACAAACAATAAAAACACACCCAAAACACAGCAGTTCAAATATCTATTTATCTCTCTATCTGTATAAGAAGTATATCATTTCTAGTAAACGTTTCACTTTGTAAAAACAACAAGAAAGAGAAGACCCAGTAGAGTGTTTAAAAGGAAATAAAATTAAAAGATGGAAAAGCAAGAAATAATAATAATAAAAACAACAATAAACAACAACAGCAGTAATAATAATAATAATAAATAAATAAATAAAGATAATAATAATAATAATAATAATAATAATAATAATAAAACGAGAAGAAAAAATGTAAAATTGCATCCTTGAAAAAAACAGCGTAATACAACAGTATTATAATACATAACTGTTAAAAGATAATTCTATGAAATAAACTAACATTAAAGATAAAAGAGTGACAAATACCATGACGTTGAAATTTGAATTTTTTAAAAACACATATAAAAGTAAATATGTATGAATTATTAATAAAATGTTAATAAAATAGAAATATTTGCACAACTATGTTAATTTTACAATAAAAACAACAACATACCAATAGCATCAAGTATGTGGAGAAATTCCTTCCGTATACATCACTTGAACAGGTGCTGGAAATTCTCTGCTGTGAAGTAATTATTCTGGATGTTTGTTTTCTAGTGAATTCTTCGTAATAAGACATCATGGCTGAACCAGTGTAAATGTATTTTAGTCAGTTAGATTGTACTGGCCACAATATCTAACATTGCTCGTTTGTACTGTCATCAAGTTTGGACATCGATGGCTTTGTTAGTGTATATTGCATATCAATCATTATTCGTGCTTCTCAGCTACACGTGGGTTGAAGTAGGATATCGATGCCGAACCTGCAGTTTTAGAGTATAATTTTTAAAACAGAGGCAAAGGTAAGGATTATAGGTCTGCCCTACAGCAAGTATATCATGAATTAGGGACTTTAGTCTTCGAGACGCAGTTGCAGCAAAATAGCTTTTGCATTGATATTGTGCGCTCGCATTTTTTAAAGTGTTGCTGCTTATATGTGTATATTTTTTTATTATACCCTATCCAATATGGCGCCCAAGACAGCTAAAACTGAAATCGTTAATGCTGGTGGAAAGTATAAGCGTATCACAGTAGAGGTTACGAAATAATTAACTGCAAAACATGAGCTTCGATTTACGTACAATTCTGTTTACGAACCGAGTTCTGCAATGAATAAACTTCGTAACCCGAGGTCCCACTGTATTCACAAATTCCAGACCAATGGTTTAATCTCTTTTCTTCGCACGATTTCAAAGTTCCAGGACCGGGTCAGGATCGTGTGTATGCTGAGTCTTCCTATCTATGAAAAGGTGCAGACAAAAGATCTCTTTTTGCTAATGAAGACAAAACAATGTAACATATCTTTAATAAACAGTGTAGTGTTAATCAGACAAGAATAAAATATTAAACTGAAAATGAGGTCTACGTGTTGTTCAGTCATTGTTCTGTAATGAATGCAGTGATACTCAAACCGGTAACAGCATGGCCGTAACTAGATCTTTTTTTTTAAACACAGCGGGACAAAAAAAAAAAAATTGGAAAGACGCCAAATCCTCGAATCTTTACTATAACAAAAATAAACCCAAAATGAGTATTATTATTATTTTTAAATCGTGAATCTGGGTTTGGTGCATTTTCCAATCCGGTTTCCATGAAACAATTCACAGAACAAAAAAGGACGCTGTATGTAGTAATTATCTGTCTTTACACCAGTATAAAATTACATGCTGATCCTAAGGACATATGAAATAAAACGGTCTCTTTTGAAGGTTTCAGAGATCACTATCTACATCTGTTGTTAGAACTGTGTTGCTGTAGTCCAAATCAATTGATTATTTCTGTTCTGCATTAAGACCTGAGGGGTCTTCTGGAATATATGAAAAAATATTTTATCTCAGATTTCACTGAGAATGTTGTCTATTAGATTGTCGAAATATAGTTTTACTTGATTACCCAGTTTCATTAGAGTCATTATTTCCGTCTCAAATATTTTTAGCAAATTTGAAGTCATGGCATCGTTCCATCAGATACCCATAGCATATTAGAATATACTATATTATAAAATAAAATAAATAACTAGTTTTACAAAGTATGTGATTTTCTCTGAGAAGTAAAAAAAAAAAAAATGAAAAGAAAGTAGGGCTTGGTCTTGTACCTAGTAACCACTAAAACACACACACACATCCACACACATATATGACAGTTTACGAATCATAAATAAATAAACAAAATTCTAATAAATACGTTAATAAATAAATATATTAAATTAATTAATAAAAGAAAACTTTTAATTAAGTTATATACTCTGATGTTTAATAACACAGTTACTAGAAACATGTTTAATTATTATGAGAAATAACTGTTTTACAAAGGCCGTGGTATGTGATTTCCTCAGAGAAGTAAAAAAAAAAATTAAAAAATAAATAAAGAAAGAAAGAAATGAGGACTCGGGCTTGTACCTAATAACCACCAACTGACACAAACACACACACACATACAGGATAGTATACGAATTTATAAATAAATTAAAAAAATTCTAATAAATACGGAAATAAATAAATATATTAAATTATTAGAAAAAACACCTTTTAATTTAAGTTATATACTCTGATGATTAATAACACAGTTACCAAAAACATGTTTAATTATTATGAGAAATTATGTTTAAGTGTGAAGTGTTCATCATTTATAATTTTGTATTGTGTTTCGCACCGATCTTAGGGTGTAGTGTACAAAATGTCTTCCTGCTCTGATGTTTTCTTGTTTGAAAAATCCTAGCTCATAAATCTGATGTCATCTGTATTGGTGATAGTCAATAAAACAAGATCTCAAATTTCAATGTAAACGTGATTCACACTAACGTGAAGAAGAACGTGATCAAGATATCGTTTTCACTTGATTAGATAGCAATTTTTGTGTTTGTAATTCGCCCGTAAAGACTTCAATAATAGTACAGACTTAATGTACAAATAACCATATTAACTACATTATAAAATAAAATAAAATAATATATAAAAGTTATATTGTGATAGCAATATTTACCATAATTATTGTTTCAGTGTCTAATTTCAAAGCGTATACATACACACTCACACTGTCTCTCTCAATTCCAAAAAGGTATGTCAGGAAGCAAGGCTCCTTTGGTCTGGAAGTTTAAAGAAAAAACAACGAAGTTAACGTAATAATTGGTGTCCAAGTGTTCAGTTGGCGGGCGGAGGGTCCCCGACTTTAGAGCCTGAGGACATACGAAATAAAACAATCTCTTTGGAAGGTTTCAGAGATATGCATGTGTGTATGATTCTGTGTATGTGTGTATATATCTGTGAGTGTATGTGTATATCAGGGTATATCTGCATGCAAGTAAGTTTATAGGCATGTAGGTAGGTTACTGGGTAGCTATACAGTTGGCTATGTGAGTAAATAAAAAGAGTATAATGTACATCACTAAGTACACATTCTTTGAATGTACTCAAAGTTTGTAATTACGTTGGTTAAAAACACCTTCTCATAATAAGAGATTGCTATGTAATTTGAAGACACGATAAAATATTAAAAATAAAATAAAAAGAATAATATGTATATGTATGTATGAAAGTGTTTGTGTGTGTGTGTGTGTGTGTGTGTGTGTGTGTGTGTGTGTGTGTGTCTATGTATCTCATACAAACACACACAGAGAGACTCTCAGTACTGTTAAAACATTTCGAATGTGATTCAGAAAATTTTCATTTTATCTTAAAAATAATGTTATCTGTTTATTAAAAAAACCCAGTCTAATACAACTCAAAACTGTACTCCAAACAAACCTCACATAAATAAAGATACGTTTTGAAAAGTTTCTATTTAGACGTTCGCCAAATGTTGGTATGGAATTCCCAAGTTGCCAGTCAATAAATAATTTGTTTTAATAGCTAATAATCAGCTGGAGTTTTCCGTTACAATTTCCATTTATTCATTCAGAGGTCAGAAATATACACATTCTACAGAATAACAAACTTGTGAAAATTTCACACGGGCGATCTTGTGGTTGTGTAAATGACAATTTCTAAGTCAATACTCGCTTTCTATATTATTTCAAAACCTTTAGCACTTTATCTATGACGATTTGTGTATACTTGCATTTTAAGTGTTTGAGTTGTTCTTAAATTAAATTTTACATTGTTTTCTATGTTTTAATGCCATCGTCAATGTCGTTACTAACTTACACACCCCCACTATCATCAACACTACCATCATCAACGTCGTCGTCATAATTACCAATATACACTGACTCAACCATTAACGAAAACGGCTTTCTCGTTCGTTCAGCAGTTCGCTCGCTGCTTGGCTCAGGTTGACTTGTTCAGAGTGGCGAGCCTCTTGTGACGCTCTTCAAGCTGCAAACAGACATGACGTCGTGCCAGTCGATGTTGTCTGTGATAGATCGTTAACACTGTGGCCGGACACGTGGCTCATTGTGTCGAATAGATGAACAAATTACTCACAGTAAACATGAATGAAATCGTCGCTAATTGCACATTACAATCAAATCTGACGCTTAACTTTTAAACTAACTTACATTTTTGAAACACGCACTTTAACAGTAATTAAATATTCCTATCACAGTATAACTTTTATAGAAATTATTTTATTTTGCATTATTTTATTTTATTTCATTTGATTTTATTTTATTTAATAATATGATTTAATATATAATATGGTTGTTAGTGCATTCAGTATACACTACAAAAATCCTTTACGGGCGAATTACAAACCGACAAATTGGCACCTAATCAAGTGTGAAAATATCTTTGCTTGATAATGTTCTTCCTTCTCACGTTAAGGTGAATTGTGTTAACACTGAAACTTGAAACATCCCGGTTTATTGTTTATCGGCAATACAGATGACAGAAGATTTATAAGCTAGGTTTTTTAATACAAAAATATCAAAAGAGCAGGAAGAAATTTTTGTACACTAGACCCTAAGATCGGTTCGAAATACAATACAAAATATATATATGATAAACACTTCACACTTAAACAATTATTTTTGATAATAATTAAAATATATTTTAGTAACTGTGTTATTAATCATCAGAGTATCTATATTAAATCAAAACCGTTTCCTTAAGATTAATTTAATTAATTTATTTATTTACGTATTTATTAAAAAATGTATTAATTAATTTATCACTGGTAAACTATCATACATATATATGTATGTATGTATGTATGTATGTGTATGTGTGTTGTTTCTGCATGTGTGCATTTGTATGTATATTTATATGTTTGTTTCTAGGTATGTGTATGTATGTGTGTATGTCTTTTGTCTACACCTTCCCATAGACAGGAAGACTCAGCATACACTTGACTGTGACAGCCGAGGCTAGGACCGCTGCCTGGAACAAAAGTTAGCCCAACCGGAGAGTCACAACAACTGATCCGGAACATTGAAATCTTGCCAAGAAAAGAGATTAAACCATTGGTCTAGAATGTGTGAATATACAGACGTCTAGGTTTAGTCTCATTAGCATTACGACAGTTTCACACCGCTGTAGTAATATTAAAATTGAAGAATCAGTTAAGTGTCATTATTTTAGTAGTTTTTACCTCAGTATTAAAACAACAGCAACAAATAATTGCTACCTGTTGTTGCGTGTTTTTTTTAATTTCCTACAGTTAAACCAAACACTAATGGAATCTTGGCTGTTTTTTGTAATTCTTGTAGGTGCCATACTGCGATGTTCAGAAACAGGTAAGTTCCAAGACATTTTTTTAACAAAGCAATTGTTTTACCGACATGGATTAAAATATAATTTTCTTTTCATTAATTTAACTGTTAATCTTTCTCTCTGTCTGTACACAAACATAGACAGAGACAGACTCAAACAGGTACATACACGCATACATCAAGCATACTTCAAAACATGCATAGTGATCAAATATATATATATTAAATTAAAAATTAATATCATTACATAACACAGATTGTTATAACTGAAAACGTAATATCATTATTTACAGCACTGTTGCCTGGAAACTTACGTTTCGAAACTGCATGTTATGGTTCGGACGGAGATATCCTGCTTAAACCCAACTGTAATTCAGAGGAACGAATCGTCATTGATACGCAGTATGCTCTAACAAAGCCAAATGACACAGGATGTCCAGTCGAGATGACACCAAATACGAGCAGTCTCGCGTACTGTTGCCAGTACAATGTGTCTGATTGTAAAGACTTTTACAATGGTTCAGCCATGATGAATTATTATAAAGCATTCACTGGAGAACAAACAAACAGACTGGGTGCTACATATCAGAGAATGTACAGCTGTTCAAGTGATGAATACGGAAGGATCTACACCACGTACATGATGCTAGAATACTTTTGTATTAGTGGTATGTTGTTGTTTTTACTGCAAAATTAACAGTGTCGTGCTATTACTTCTGTTTTATTAAAACTGTATTAACAATCCATACATATTTACTTTTATCTTATTTTTTAAATAATTCCGTTTTCAACGTTTTCGTTACTGTCCATGTCTTATCTTTAATATTGACTTATTTCTTAGAATGATCTTTTATCTCTTATCTATTATAATATTGTTGGTATTACGCCATGTTTTATTCAAGGATACATTTTTACATTTCTTCTCCTTTTATTATTATTATTATTATTATCATCTTTACTTATTTATTTATTATTATTATCTTTATCAGTATTATTATTGTTATTATTATTATTATTGTTGTTGTTGTTGTAGTAGATGTTGTTGTTGTTGTTTTTATTATTATTATTTCTTGCTTTTCCATCTTTTAATTTTAATTCCTTTTAAACATCTTGCTGACCTTCTTTTACTTTTCTTACGTAGTGAAATGTTCACTGAAAATTATGTACCTCTTATCTCTGAGTATAGTGAACTAAGTTCTTAACAGTTTCAATATTTTTAAGCAAAGTGTATAATTTCAGAAAATTAATGTAAATATTATTTTACCAGTTTGTAAATTCACAAAGGAAAATATTTCATTAACAACATTAGTTACTAGCATATATTATTTGCGCATTTGTATAGTGATATATATATATAATAATTGGTGGGTTTTCGCTTGTTACTTTTTGGTGGGGTTTCTGGGTGTTTTCTTTATTATTTTTTTTTATTGTCGAGGGTGGCGACATCTTATTTTCTATTTCAGTATGCTTATATATATAAATATATTTCTAAATAAGCACACACACACACACATATATATATATATAATGAAATCAAAATTATCAGATCATTTATAAACATTTGAGCGCATTATAATATGTTATATTATTTCATTTATATTCTGAATTTTCTTTTCGCATTCTTGTTACTTTTTTGGTTGTGGTTGTGGGTCTTTTGTGTATTATTATTATCGATGGTGGCGACATCTTATTTTCTATTTTAGAATGCTTATATATAAATATATATCTTTCTAAATATGCATATATATATATATACATGAAGAAAATAATTATCAGACAATTTACAACATTTGGGCGCGTTATATTATATTACATTATATTATATTATTATTTCATTTATGTTTTGTATTTCCTTTTGAATATTTGGAAATAAAATGTAAAAGACCAGATTTGTTTTACAGAAATGGTAACTGCAAGTTTCTCAGACAACAACACATCGCTAACTGGAACAGAAGTTTATTTACTGAATACAGAATACCCAGGTCTCATCAATGTCAACAACTCTTTACAAGAGTGCACAGTGTCTACGTCATGCGGCAACAACATCACCATCACCGCTATAGAATTGTCATTCCAATGTCTGCAACAACTTGAAATTGAGGACGGCAACGACGTAACAAATATCGCCTGTAGCAACAACACTGGATATAATATTACACAAATATATCAGAGTTCTACAAATTTTATTAAACTCAGACTTAATAATGGACAAATAAATGGTGGAAAAATATGGATACAGATAAATGGTAATAAATGACTTTTTTAGCCTATGAATTAATTGAATTAATATACTGAATGTAACATACACTTACACACACAGACACACACACATACACATACACAGATATATATGTGCACACATACACATTTCATGCACCTGCATATACATATATGAAAAAACATAGCATAATACACATATTCATCCATATTTAGTATTTAGTATAAACATAATCATTCTTATTATGATAATCCTTATTAGTAACATCATTATCGTCTTCGTCAGCATTGCTATTACTACTGCTTCTACTACTACTACTACTACTACTGCAAGTACTACCACTATTATTATTGTTGTTATTATTGTGTACTCTAGCTTCTTCTATATAAATTCATATAAGTGAGTTTTCGTATTGCTGCGGACTACGTGTACTAGTAAACATACAAGTTTATGGTTTTTACTCTTTTCCATATTTTCTTGGATAACGTAGCCACAACCCCTGGTGTTGTCCTAACCCTGACGTGTGGTGTCACTAACCAGACGACCCCAGCGCCATGCACGACAGCTTCCACCACCGAGACATCTACTACAGATAACATCACCGAGACATCTACTACAGATCATACCACCGAGACATCTAATACAGATAATACCACCGTACCATATATTTCAGCTGAACCCTCACCGAAAAATACTGCAGTCATTGCAGGTTTGATTAAAACTGTGTATTTGATTTGATTGTTTGTTGCTGGGTTGTTTTTATAATTTTACAGCTGTACTCAAGTACATTATAATGATGCCTCTCTCAAAATTTCAGAATTAATTAATATTATTACTGCCAGATCCAGAGCTTTGTTTCTATAAAAGTGTGTTCTATCAATGTCCATTCATTTATATGTTATATTGATATACTAATCATTGATGTATATTTTATTTTATTTCGCGTTTTCTTGTATAATTTACGTCTCAGAGATATCCTACCTGTACATACAATTATAGTTTTGTTGTTTTGTTGTTTTTTACTTTATAAGATTGTTGGTATGTTATTTAACGACGCGCTTTAACACATTTTTAAATCTACATAATATAAATACTTTTCTTCTTGTATTTGAATTTTGGCAGGAATCATCGCAGGCATGATAATTCTCACAGTCCTTGTGGTTATTCTTGTTAGAGTGTTTTACATACGGTATAAGAATCGAAAACAAAACGTAAGTAAGAATTACTTGTAGTAAAAGACAGTAATTGTATTGACAACAAGTGGCTCGGACACATCTCAATAATACTGGTTCCATTAGTGCTAGAATAAAATGAATGACAGGCGATGTGTTTTTATGAGTGAAAAGTTCCAAAACTATCCACAATTCAACTCAAATGTAACCTACAAAAATTGTTATCTAAATTCTAAATCCGTTAAATAGGCAGCATTCATCCATTCATATATGCATGTATAGGTAATACACACATAAATATCACTTTTATAATCATCATTATAATAATTGTGATTATACAATGTGTGTTTTTCAGAGGGTTGGAGTGGATGACAATAATCAAAATACAAGAAGTGGACTTACTACACCTTCACCTTCATCCAATGGATTGCCTCCGCCAACCGGAACAGGAAATAGATTACCTCCATTGCCGCCAACCGGAACCGGAAATGGATTACCTACATTACCACCAACCGGAACAGGAAATGGATTACCTACATTACCACCAACCGGAACAGGAAATGGATTACCTACATTACCACCAACCGGAACAGGAAATGGATTACCTACATTACCACCAATCGGAACAGGAAATAGATTACCTACATTACCACCAATCGGAACAGGAAATGGATTGTCTCCCTCACTAACTTCTGGAGCAGGAGCTGGATTACCTTCTATACTGAATTCAGAAGCACAAAATGGACTGCCTCCCGTACAGACAATGTAACTGAAACGTTTTGTCACCTAGTATCAAGGCATGAAATAAGCTGCATTCAACTTCAAAAAAAAAGAAAAATACTTAAATATTGCTTAGCCATATTGTGTTTATAGCTGAACGGAAATTTGACAAATATATATAGTTATCAACAAAAAATGTTCTCGGTCATATAGAATATTACTGTAAATCAATAAGAAAATAAGTTATTATGTATACATTTATTTATTTATTTGTGTGTATGTACTACTATTATTAATGTTTGCGGTACGTATCTGTTTTATTTATTTGTTTTTTTAATTCATCTAACCTTATATGATCCTTAATTTTGTTTCCTTTTTAATATTTCACAAAATATCCGATTTTGTTTCATTTTCTTTCTGTAATAAAGATAAATAACACACAAACATAAACAACTATTCTTACCCACATACAGACATATATTGATGTCTGTACTGTATCACAAAAGTACAAGCCGAAAGATAGATATATACACACACATGTATATACAAGCATAAAAGATATTAATGACACATTGCAAGTTTTTTAGATGTATGATCCCAATACATTACTACTCTTTACAGGTTTATTATTCAGCAATAAAGGTGCCATTTTACGTAAACATTTCTTTTAAAGTATTTCAACAACTGTATGAAATGTATAGCTGAAGGACATAATAACATTTCACAGAGTAAGGAAGTGATTACAGTTTAAAAATTACCTGGCATGTTGCCGCATATAGCGCTATAATGTTATCGTTTTATCAGTACAGGGAATTATGTCGCCAGTATATAATTGTTTTTTTTACTGCCAAATTACTATGACTTGTTTTTAAGGTAAATACGGTTGATTAATTTTCAACAGTTTGGAGATCACGTTTTTCGATATTCACGTATTTGCGTGTTAAGGCTCTGTACTTTACATATTTTTTGTCAGACTATCCCTGTAATATAATGTGATGATATAATGTTATGTGATATAATATAATGTAGTATAGTATAGCATAATGGAAAATAATGCAATACAATACATGTATAGGCTGAGGATCCATTATTCGAAATTCCAAAATCAGAAACATTTAACGAGCACCAGAAAGAGTGATATGTTAAACTTTTCTGACTGTTCAGGAAACGAAAACTTTATTTTATACACAACATTTAAAAAAAAAATTATACAAACAAATCTGAAGATTATTTGTATAAGCTGGTTGTGGATAATAGCATTTGATATCTTTCAAAACACTGCATTCCACCAAAACACTGCATTGCAGTCTGGCCCCCTCTCTCAAAAAGGTTGTCGACCTTTGCTCTGAGTTATAACACTGTATAAATAGTACTACCTGCAGTCTTCCTGTTATTGTTATATTATTATTATTATTATTATTATTATTATTATTATTATTATTATTATTATTGGTGACTTCGTCTACTAAATTTCCGATGATATATAATATTCAAGAAGAAATTTTCATTGATATCTTTTCACTTTCCAATGCTCTGGTGCTCGTTCAAATGTTTCTAATTTTGGAATTCCGAATAATGGATCCCCAGTCTCTACAAATATTGAATTGTATTCCATTACTTTGCATTATGCTTTACTATACCATATTAAATTGCATAATATATATATATATATATACATGGAAAAAAATGCAAAGTAATCAGTATGGAGAAATAAAAAATAGCGAGAACAAATGTAAATACACTAATATGATAAAATAATATGATAATTGTGAATAAACTTTGCTAAAACCACAATGTCTTACGATCTTGTTTGATCAGGACTCCTATCTGGCCGGATAATTGGTTGCCGACCCCTATTTTTTTATCCTAGGGACATATGACATAAAATAATCTCTTTGGAAGGTTTCAGAGATATGTACGTTTGTATGATTCTGTGTATGTGTGTATATATATCTATGAGTGTATGTGTATACCTGTGTACATCTGCATGCATATAGGTTGATAGGCATGTAGGTAGCTATATAGATGGCTATGTGAGTAAATAAAAACAGAGTATAATATACATCACTGAGTACATATGACCTGTGTTAGGTGCTGCACATAGTGCAAACGGAGCTGTAAAAACAGGGTATTCTTTGCATGAACTCCAAGTGAGTAATTACGTTGGTTAAAAACACCTTCTCATAAGAACAGCATGGTATGTTATTTGATAGCAGATCGCAGGATCAAAGAAAGGCAGCTGTTGTCTAGATGACCTCGTCTGCCTATGAAGACGAACTTGCAATAGTAACGTAAGATATTCATTTCAAATTTGTTTAAGATGGTGTCCCCTCGATACAGTAAAGATATGATAATAATAAAAGAAAAAAGAAAAAAGAAACAACTCCAAAATCATGATTAAATGCTTGTAATTTATGTCATGTTGTGAAACTACAGAGCACATAATATTATATTACACAGCTAGCTATTTTTCATATTTTATTTTGTGAAATGTAACGGTGAAAGTTTGAGAAAAATTGGAAAAAATTATGATTATTTAATGTGGTTGTGGATAATAGCATTGTTTTTTTATATAATACTATCGGTATTTTCTTTATCCGTCAAATAAATAAATAAAATTTAATACAACATTACTTCACTACAATAAAGCAAGCAGAAAAGGAGATAAAATATATACAGTGATACAGTGATACATTTCGAAATTATATTTACCTATTTATAAATAGAGTCACAACAGCTAACTCATGCATCTTTTCGTTATGAGAAATAACTGTATTAAGTAACTAATTATTTTACTGTTCATATCATCTCTATGGTATGGATTGTTGTCTTCCGCAAATTCAAAGTGGATGGTCGGGTGATGATGATATCGGTAATTACTGTTGTTATTATTTTGTCAACAGTAAGCATTACTTCCCTGTCAACAGTAAGCATTACTTCTGTTATTAAGCATTACTTCTCTGTCAACAGTAAGCATTGTCAACAATAAGCATTACTTCCCCTGTCAACAGTATATATTACTTCCCCTGTTAACAGTATATATTAGTTCCCTGTTAACAGTATATATTAGTTCCCTGTTAACAGTATAGTTCCCTGTTAACAGTATACATTAGTCCCCTGTTAACAGTATACATTAGTCCCCTGTTAACAGTATACATTAGTCCCCTGTTAACAGTATACATTAGTTCCCCTGTTAACAGTATACATTAGTCCCCTTTAACAGTAACAGTATACATTAGTCCCCTGTTAACAGTATACATTAGTCCCCTGTTAACAGTATACATTAGTCCCCAGTATACATTAGTAACCCCTGTAACACATTAGTCCCCTGTTAACAGTATACATTAGTCCCCTGTTAACAGTATACATTAGTCCCCTGTTAACAGTATACATTAGTCCCCTGTTAACAGTATACATTAGTCCCCTGTTAACAGTATACATTAGTCCCCTGTTAACAGTATACATTAGTCCCTGTTAACAGTATACATTAGTTCCCTGTTAACAGTATATACATTAGTCCCCTGTT
>CM022671.1:7996226-8500685 GCA_012295275.1 Chrysomallon squamiferum | reverse complement strand
ATACGGTTGATTAATTTTCAACAGTTTGGAGATCACGTTTTTCGATATTCACGTATTTGCGTGTTAAGGCTCTGTACTTTTACATATTTTTTGTCAGACTATCCCTGTAATATAATGTGATGATATAATGTTATGTGATATAATATAATGTAGTATAGTATAGCATAATACAAAATAATGCAATACAATACATGTATAGGCTGAGGATCCATTATTCGAAATTCCAAAATCAGAAACATTTAACGAGCACCAGAAAGAGTGATATGTTAAACTTTTCTGACTGCTCAGGAAACGAAAACTTTATTTTATACACAACATTTTAAAAAAAATTATACAAACAAATCTGAAGATTATTTGTATAAGCTGGTTGTGGATAATAGCATTTGATATCTTTGAAAACACTGCATTCCACCAAAACACTGTTTGCAGTCTGGCCTCCCCTCTCAGAAGGTTGTCGACCTTTGTTCTGAGTTATAACACTGTATAAATAGTACTACCTGCAGTCTTCCTGTTATTTTTATATTATTATTATTATAATTATTAATTATTATTATTATTATTATTATTATTGACTTCGTCTACTAAATTTCCGATGATATATAATATTCAAGAAGAAATTTTCATTGATATCTTTTCACTTTCCAATGCTCTGGTGCTCGTTCAAATGTTTCTAATTTTGGAATTCCGAATAATGGATCCCCAGTCTCTACAAATATTGAATTGTATTCCATTACTTTGCATTATGCTATACTATACCATATTAAATTGCATAATATATATATATATATATATATATACATGGAAAAAAATGCAAAGTAATCAGTATGGAGAAATAAAAAATAGCGAGAACAAATGTAAATACACTAATATGATAAAATAATATGATAATTGTGAATAAACTTTGCTAAAACCACAATGTCTTACGATCTTGTTTGATCAGGACTCCTATCTGGCCGGATAATTGGTTGCCGACCCCTATTTTTTTATCCTAGGGACATATGACATAAAATAATCTCTTTGGAAGGTTTCAGAGATATGTACGTTTGTATGATTCTGTGTATGTGTGTATATATATCTATGAGTGTATGTGTATACCTGTGTACATCTGCATGCATATAGGTTGATAGGCATGTAGGTAGGTAAGTAGGTAGCTATATAGATGGCTATGTGAGTAAATAAAAACAGAGTATAATATACATCACTGAGTACATATGACCTGTGTTAGGTGCTGCACATAGTGCAAACGGAGCTGTAAAAACAGGGTATTCTTTGCATGAACTCCAAGTGAGTAATTACGTTGGTTAAAAACACCTTCTCATAAGAACAGCATGGTATGTTATTTGATAGCAGATCGCAGGATCAAAGAAAGGCAGCTGTTGTCTAGATGACCTCGTCTGCCTATGAAGACGAACTTGCAATAGTAACGTAAGATATTCATTTCAAATTTGTTTAAGATGGTGTCCCCTCGATACAGTAAAGATATGATAATAATAAAAGAAAAAAGAAAAAAGAAACAACTCCAAAATCATGATTAAATGCTTGTAATTTATGTCATGTTGTGAAACTACAGAGCACAGAATATTATATTACACAGCTAGCTATTTTTCATATTTTTATTTTTTATTTTGAAATGTAACGGTGAAAGTTTGAGAAAAATTGGAAAAATTATGATTATTTAATGTGGTTGTGGATAATAGCATTGTTTTTTTATATAATACTATCGGTATTTTCTTTATCCGTCAAATAAATAAATAAAATTTAATACAACATTACTTCACTACAATAAAGCAAGCAGAAAAGGAGATAAAATATATACAGTGATACAGTGATACATTTCGAAATTATATTTACCTATTTATAAATAGAGTCACAACAGCTAACTCATGCATCTTTTCGTTATGAGAAATAACTGTATTAAGTAACTAATTATTTTACTGTTCATATCATCTCTATGGTATGGATTGTTGTCTTCCGCAAATTCAAAGTGGATGGTCGGGTGATGATGATATCGGTAATTACTGTTGTTATTATTTTGTCAACAGTAAGCATTACTTCCCTGTCAACAGTAAGCATTACTTCTCTGTCAACAGTAAGCATTACTTCCCTGTCAACAATAAGCATTACTTCCCTGTCAAAAGTATATATTACTTCCCTGTTAACAGTATATATTAGTTCCCTGTTAACAGTATACATTGGTCCCCTGGTAACAGTATACATTAGTCCCCTGTTAACAGTATACATTACTTCCCTGTTAACAGTATACATTAGTCCCCTGGTAACAGTATACATTAGTCCCCTTTTAACAGTATACATTAGTCCCCTGTTAACAGTATACATTAGTCCCCTGTTAACAGTATACATTACTTCCCTGTTAACAGTATACTTTAGTCCCCTGGTAACAGTATACATTAGTCCCTGTTAACAGTATACATTACTTCCCTGTTAACAGTATACATTAGTCCCCTGTTAACAGTATACATTAGTTCCCTGTTAACAGTATACATTAGTTCCCTGTCAACAGTATACATTAGTTCCCTGTTATCAGTATACATTAGTTCCCTGTTAACAGTATACATTAGTTCCCTGTTATCACTATACATTAGTTCCCTGTTATCAGTATACATTAGTTCCCTGTTATCAGTATACATTAGTTCCCTGTTAACAGTATACATTAACATATACATTAGTCCCCTGTTAACAGTATACATTAGTTAGTTCCCTGTCATCAGTATACATTAGTTCCCTGTTATCAGTATACATTAGTTCCCTGTTATCAGTATACATTAGTTCCCTGTTATCAGTATACATTAGTTCCCTGTTAACAGTATACATTAGTCCCCTGTTAACAGTATACATTAGTTCCCTGTTAACAGTATACATTAGTCCCTGTTAACAGTATACATTACTTCCCTGTTAACAGTATACATTAGTCCCCTGTTAACAGTATACATTAGTCCCCTGTTAACAGTATACATTAGTTCCCTGTCAACAGTATACATTAGTTCCCTGTCAACAGTATACATTAGTTCCCTGTCATCAGTATACATTAGTTCCCTGTCAACAGTATACATTAGTTCCCTGTTATCAGTATACATTAGTTCCCTGTTAACAGTATACATTAGTTCCCTGTCAACAGTATACATTAGTTCCCTGTTATCAGTATACATTAGTTCCCTGTTATCAGTATACATTAGTTCCCTGTTAACAGTATACATTAGTTCCCTGTTAACAGTATACATTAGTCCCCTGTTAACAGTATACATTAGTCCCCTGTTAACAGTATACATTAGTCCCCTGTTAACAGTATATATTAGTCCCCTGTTAACAGTATACATTAGTCCCCTGTTAACAGTATACATTAGTCCCCTGTCAACAGTATACATTAGTCCCCTGTTAACAGTATACATTAGTCCCCTGTTAACAGTATACATTAGTCCCTGTTAACAACCTGTTATCTTTAATTTCCCTGACAGATAGAAGTCCATAACGTTGACTTCTGTAGTACAGATCAAATTTAGTTTTAGATGAACAATTGTCTGTAACTGTTTTTGTTTTTTTTATTCAAGGCTCGAAAAGTAATGCCGTCGGAGATGATTTTAATCCATTTTACGTTATTAATTATTAAGAAATTAACAAAATAAGTAGTGTATATTATTTTCTGTTTTGGTTTACCATTCACTTTGGGGACAGAAATAAAAAAGAAACAATAAAAGAAATATAAATAAATTAATTTAAACCACTACTACTACCACTGATAGCTTTAGTATCACTACTACTTCTGCTGCTGTTTCTACTACTACTACTATTACTACTACTACTACTACTACTATTACTATCCCTTATACTGCTACTTTTACCACTACTAACACTAACACTAATACTGTAATGTTTACTTCTAATCTGTTCTTCCGTAAAAATAACTTGTTATAGCAATAATTCTGCATGAGCTGAGCCATCGTTAAACTAGGAACATTAACAACTTTACTCGATATCTAAAAGAGAGGAGACAATCTATATGAACGTAAAAAAAAAAATGGGAATAAAATCTTATATGCGGAGTGTTTGTAATTACGTATCCCTTTTTCTTTTACAGAAAACAAAATGTATATAGTGAGGTATGCACAACAGTTATATCCTGTCCATATCGAATTATAATTAAAAAAATATGTAATTATATAAAATTATCTCACAATAATATATATATATATAAACATACGTTGATCTTTTAAAGTATTTAATTACTTAAATGTTTTACCAGAAAAGTATTTTAACAGCATTAATTCTGTAATCTGCTAAATTTTCCAATGATCACCCTGCAGCCTTAATCAAACCTTCTCTCCACGAGCTTGTAATTAGCACGTCCAGTTCTGGGTGATAACATTTCCAGCTTCACCGCTCTTACAAATTACAGAGACCCCGAGTTTCGTTCGCAGAGCGTTAAACCAATCAATAAAAGATAAAAAAAAGAGAGAGATAAGATAAAGAGAGAGAGAGAGAGAGAAACCGAGTTTTGAACGATTTCAAAAGTTCTGATTTTTTGCTGCTATAATCGCATCCTATTCATTGTCGGCTTAACTCGCTCTACAGTACTTGTTTCCTCACATTCGAGGTAATTTTCTTTTCTTTCAAAGGTTATGGAATGTGTGCATTTTGCTCTAGTTTATAACACTGTATAAATAATACTACCTAGAAGCTGTTTATCTGCAGTCTTCCTGTTAATATTATTGTTGTTATTTTTATTATTGGTGACTTCGTGTACTAAATTTCCGAAGATATGTAATATTTAAGAAGAAAAATTAAGTTATAATGTTCTTTGCTATCTTTTCATTTTCCATCACAATAAAGATATTTCGAGACACAGGTATCTGATTTATTTCACTTCTTTTCCATTGGAGATATTCTGTTGAATCAGGGGCATCTTCTATTATAAAATAAATAATTAAAGAAGAAGAAGAAAGAAATAATTAATTCAGAGAATTTAATAATAAATAATAACAGACGTTGTGATAACGTATCGGTGTCATTAAGTGTCATGATTTTACATTCGAAAGCCAAGAATCTTCAGATTCTGATGTCGTGTAAAACAACCTGTATTAAGTTTCATGAATTTTGTTTCGTATTCTCTCCAGATCCTCTTTATCAGTAGTTTGTTTTTTCGTTTTGCTTGTATTTTGTTTGTTTTTTAATTAGATAGATAGATAGAGAGATAGATAGATAGATAGATAGACAGACAGATATAGAGAGATAGATAGATAGATATAGAGAGATAGATAGATAGATAGACAGACAGATATAGAGATAGATAGATAGATAGATAGATTATAAATTATAATATTATTCTTACCATCAGCCTTTGATGTCAACGTTGGTTTGTTGTTTTGTTGCCTATTACCAAATTCATTTAATTTTTTTAAATTCAGCATTATTCTTGCTGTTGTTAAATGTTTTCTTTGAACATTTATCTATTATTTTTCATTCTTTGTTTTAGTCGCTTTTCCCCTTATAAATAATATTTTTTTCATAGTTTAATACTACCATAAAGAAAAGACATATATATATATATATATATATACATATATATATACATATACACAGAAATAGATACAGAGTCTTCGCAATTAATTAAATCTGTTAATCCTAAACTGTGTTTATTTTTATTTAATTTAACATTACACGGGGGTTGTTCTCACAGCATCGGTTTGCTTGGATACATGTATTATTTTGCTACGCAGTGAGAAAACTAAGGTATTACTACTTCTGGTGCTTGTTTAATGTTTCTGAGTAATGGAACCTTAGCCTGTATATGTACTATACTGTATTGCATTACTTTGCATTATGCTATACTATGCTCTATTATATGATATCATATCATATTACATTACAGGGTCAGTCTGAACAAAGAATAATTAATTAGACACGTCAGTGATATATTTTCTTGACATTAAGAATTATTGATTTAATATTAAAACGATATGTAAAGTACAGAACCTTAACACAGCATGTACGTGATCTCCAAACTACAGAAAATTAATTTACCACAAAAACAAGTCACAGTAATGTATATAATTATACAATTCCATGTTCTGATACGACGAAGACATTATATCCCTGTATCAGGCAACATGCCAGGAAATGTTGAAAACGTAATCACGTCCTTAATCTTTGAAATGTTATTATTCCTAGTCAGCTTTGCAGGTTATCGACATGCACGTATACATTTCAAACAGTTGTTGAAACGTTTTAAAACAAATGCTTACGTAAAATGACGCCTTTATTGCTGAATAATAAGCCTATAAAGAGTAGTAATCTATTTGGATCATACATTAAAAAGCTGCAATGTGTCATTAATATACTCTATGTACATATGCTTGTTTTATATATGTGTGTATATGTCTATCTTTCGGATTGTACGTATGTGATAATGTATAAACATCAGTGTATGTAAGAATAGTTGTGCGCGTGTGTGTGTGTTTTTTTTTATCTTTATTAGGAAAACAAAATGAAACAAGATCGGACTCTTTATGAAATTTTAAAACAGAAAACAAAATTAAAGACCATTTAAGCTTAGATGAATTAAAAAATAAATAGATAAAAATAGATACGCTTCGTAAATTAATAACTGTAGTACATACACATATACAAATATATATAACAACTTATTTGTTATTTGTTTTCAGTGATATCACATATGGTTAGAAAACTTTTTCTTCATGACTATATACATTTGTCAGATTTCTACTGAACTGTAAACACTATATGGATGAGCAAAATTTTAAAATGTCTATGTTCTTCATAAGTATTTTTCTTTCCTTTGAAGTTGAATGCAGTTTATTTCATTTCTTGATACTAGGTGACAAACCGTTTAAGTTACATTGTCTGTACGGGAGGCAATCCATTTCGTGCTTGTGAAGTCAGTACAGAAGGTAATCCAGCTGCTGCTCCTGAAGTTAGTGAGGGAGACAATCCATTCCCTGTTCCGCTTGTTGGTAATGTAAGTGATCCGTTTTGTGCTCCGATTGCTGGCAATTTATTTCCTCTTCCTGGCAATGAAGGAAAACCATTCTGTACTCCGTTTGAAAGTGAGGGCGGCAATCCAGCTGTTGTTGTTAATGGAGTTAATTTATTATCTAATGTGGAAGGTAATCCATTTCCTTTTCCTGCAGTCGATGTTGGAGACAGTCTGTTGGGTAAAGGTGGAGGGGAGACATTTGTGTTGTTTTGCTTTTTGTCATCCACTCCAACCCTCTGAAAAACACACATTGTATAATCACAATTATGATACTGATGATGATAAAAGTGATATTTATGTATCTATGTATGTATGTGTGAGAGTATCTTGATATATATATATATTTATTTATGTATGTTGTATGTATATGTATATTATGTATATATGTACATAAGTATGTATATATCCCTGTCTGTTTAACAGACTTTGGATCTAGATACCAATTTTACCAGGTTAAGTTTAAGTTGAATGGTGGATACTTTTGGAACTTTCTTTTGAAGCCTGGCCTTAGGCTATGGAAGGAGTGCATTTCAGTTCTACTTTAGGAAAAGGCTTCTATCACCTTAAAGGAAAGGCAACGCGCTCTAAAAACACTTTGCTAGTCATTAATTTTATGAAAATAATGGAACTAGTATTATTACGACGTGCTAATACCACTTGTAGTAAATACACTTACTGTCTTTTACTACAAATAATTCTTACTTACGTTTTGTTTTCGATTTCTTATACCGTATGCAAAACACAATAACAAGAATAACCACCAGCACTATCAGAATTATAATGCATACGATGATTCCTGCCAAAATTCCACTATCTAAACCAGCCGTCCCATCTGAAAGAGTTTAAATGTTTGATTTTCTGACCACGTTTGGAACTGTAAAATGTGTTATATTAATATGTAACAGTTAAAATAAAAGATACATTCCAAGAAAAAAAAGTATTTGTGTTATGCAGATTTAAAAATGTGTTAAAGCACGTCGCCTTATAACATATGAACAATCTTATAAACTAAAAAACAACTAAACTATAATTCTACTTAGAGTCAGTTAGGATATATCTGAGAGTTATATATTATGCAAGAAAATGCCAAATAAAATAAAATATAAATCAGTGATTAGCATATTACTATAAACATATATATGAATGCACATTTATCTGGCAGTAATAACATAAATTAACTCTGAAACTTTCAGAGAGGCATTATCATTTTGTGAACGATCAATGACAGTTCTAATTATACCTGGTATTGACGTTCTGCTGGTGATGACTGCAGTAGATGTCGCGGTGGGCTTAGCTGTGGTGACTATCATGCATGGCGCTTTGGTCGTCTGGTCAGTGACACCACACGTCAGGGTTAGAACAACACCAGGGGTTGTGGCTACGTTATCCAAGAGAATGTGGAAAACAGCAAAGACCTGCACTTATATATTTGCCAACACACGTAGTATGCAGAAATATGAACACACACATATATAAATTTACATAAAAGAAGAAGCTAGGACACAGAATATTAAATAATAATAATAATAATAATAATAATAGTGGTAGTAGTTGCAGTAGTAGTAGCAGTAGTAGTAATAATACATCTGACGACGACGATGATGATGTTAATAATAAGGATTATCATAATACAATTATTATCTTTATACTAAATACTATATATGTATGAATAGGAGTATTATGTAGGTATATGTAGTGTGTATGTGCGCACATATATCTCTGTGTGTGTGTGTGTGTGTGTGTGTGTGTGTTACATTCAGCATATTAATTCATAGGCTAACAAAGTAATTTATTACCATTTATCTGTACCCATGTTTGTCCAGTTTCAGTATAATAATTCAATTAATTCATAGGGTAAAAAAGTCATTGATTACCATTTATTTGTATCCATATTTTTCCACCATTTATTTGTCCATTATTAAGTCTCAGTTTAATCAAATTAGTAGAACTCTGATATATTTGTGTAATATTATATCCAGTGTTGTTACTGCAGGTGATATTTCTCGTGTAGCTGCCGTCGTTGATTTCAAGTTCTTGCAGACATTGCAATGACAAGTCTATAGCGGTGATGACGATGTTGGTGTCGCATGACGTAGACACTGTGCACTCTTGTAGAGAGTTGTTGACATTTATGAGACCGGGATATTCTGTATTCAGTAAATAAACTTCTGTTCCAGTTAGCGATGTGTTGTTGTCTGAGAAACTTGCAGTCACGTTTTCTGTAAAACAAATTTGGTCTTGTACATTTGCTTTCCAAATTACAAAAAGGAAATAGAAAACATAAATGAAATAATAATATAAAATAATATAATATAATATAATATAATATAATATAATATATAATAATATAATATAATATAATATAATATAATATAATATATAATAATATAATATAATATAATATGATCTCATAACATATGATGTCATAATAACGCACACAAATGTTTATTTTATTTCCAAATATGCGAAAAGAAAATTCAGAATATTAATGAAATAATATAAGATAATGCACATGTTTATAAATTATTGTCTTCTCATAATTCTTTATATATATATAAGCATACTGAAATAGAAAATAAGATGTCGCCACCCTCGATAATAAGTAATAATAATAAAAAAACCCACAAAAACCCCAGACCTCCAATAAGATAATAACGAAAACCCAGCAATTATAATATATATAAATAATGTATATAACTAACGCGCACAAATGTTTATAAATTATCTGATAATTTATTTTCATTATATATATATATATCATGTGCTTATTTAGAAATATATATAAGCATACTGAAATAGAACATAAGATGTCACCACCTCGATAATAAAAAATAATAATACAGAAAAGAAAATAATATATACCAGTAACTAATGTAGGTAATGAAATATCTTCTAGTGTGAATTTACAAACTGGTAAAATAATATTTACATTAATTTTCTGAAATTATATACTTTGCTTAAAAGTATTGAAAATGTTAAGAATTTAGTTCACTATACTCAGAGGTAAGAGGTACATAATTTCTAGTGAACATTTCACTACGTAAGAAAAGTAAAAGAAGGCCAAGAAGAATGTTTAAAAGGAATTAAAATAAAAAAATGGAAAAGCAAGAAATAATAATAATAATAACTACTACTATTACTACAAATATAATAATAAAAATAATAATAATAATAATATTGATAAAGATAATAATAATAAATAAATAAGTAAAGATAATAATAAAGTAGTAGTAGTAGTAATAATAATAAATAATAATAATAATACGGAGAAGAAAAATGTAAAAACGCATCCTTGAATAAAACATAGAGTAACACCAATAATATTATAACAGATAACAGATAAAAGATAATTCTAAGAAATAAGTCAATATTAAAGATAAAACATGGACAGTTACGAAAACGTTGAAAACTGAATTATTTAAAAACTAAGATAAAAGTAAATATGTATGAATTATTAATACAGTTTTAATAAAACAGAAGTAATAGCACAACGCTGTTAATTTTACAATAAAAAACAACAACATACCACTAATACAAAAGTATTCTAGCATCATGTACGTGGAGTAGATCCTTCCGTATAGAGCACTTGAAGAGCTGGAAATTCTCTGATATGCAGCAGGACTACTGAATGTTTGTTTTCCAGTGAATAGTTCGTAATAAGTCATCATGGAATCACCAGTGTAAATCTCTTTACCGTCAGATTCACTGTACTGGCAACAGTAATAAAGACTGCTGTTATCTACTGTCATCAAATCTGGACATCCTGTGTCATTTCGCTTTGTTAGAGCATATTGCGTATCAATGACGATTCGTTCCTCTGAACCACACTTGGGTTCAAGCATTCTATCTCCGTCCGAACCATGACATGCAGTTTCGAAGCGTAAGTCTCCAGGCAACAGTGCTGTAAATAATTATATTACGTTTTCAGTTATAACAATCTGTGTTATGTAATGATATTAATTTTTAATTTAATATATATATATATATACGTACACATACATATATTTGGTGTGGAAATATTTAGTCTAAATATCATTATGCATGTTTTGAAGTATGCTTGATGTATGTGCGTATGTACCTGTTTGAGTCTGTCTCTATATATGTTTGTGTTCCGAGAGAGAGAAAGATTAACAGATAAATGAATGAAAAGAAAATTACATTTTAATCCATTTCGGAATAAAAATTGCTTTGTTAAAAAGATTTCTTGGAACTTACCTGTTTCTGAACATCGCAATGTGGCACCTACAAGAATAACAAAAAACAGCCAAGATTCCATTAGCGTTTCGTTTAACTGTAAGAAATTTTAAAAAGACGCCACAACAGGTAGCAATTTGTTGCTGTTATTTTAATACAGAGGTAAAAACTACTAAAATTTAACTGATTCTTCAGTTTTAATATCAGTACAGCGGTGTGAAACTGTCGTAATACTAATGAGACTAAACCCAGACGTCTGTATATTCACACATTCTAGACCAATGGTTTAATCTCTTTTCTTGGCAAGATTTCAGTGTTCCTGGATTTATCGCAAGAGGATCAGTCTTCGTGACTCACCCGTTGGGCTACCTTTTGTTCCAAGGACTGCTCCTAGCCTCGGCTGACACGATCAAGTGCATACTGAGTCTTCCTGTCTATGGGTAGGTGTAGACAAAAGACACACACACACACAAACACACTTAGATACAAACATATATACAAATGCACATATGCAGAAACAACACACACACACACATACATACATACATACACACATACATACATATATATATATATATATATAAACGTTTTCCTTAATTGAATTTAATATAGTTATTTATTTATTTATCATTGCTAAATTATCATATATGATAATTTAGGATAAATAAATAAATAACTATAATAAATTCAATTTAATTAAAATTTTTAATATTCTGATGATTAGTAACAGTTACTAAAAACATTTGAATTATTATTAAAAAACCCGATTTAAGGGTCTGTGAAGTGTTTATCATATGTATTTTTGTATTTTATTTTCAATCGACCTTATGGTCTATTGTACAAAAATGTCTTCCTGCTCTTTTGATTTTTTTTTTTTGTATTAAACATCTGTATTGGTGATAGACAATAAACCAAGATGTCAAATTTCAGTGTAAACACAATTACCTCTAACGTAAGAAGGAATAACTTATTATAACGTGATCAAGCAAAGATATTCTTCCATTTGATTAGGTGCCAATTTGTCTGCAATTCGCCCGTGAAGGATATATGTAGTGCATACTGAATGCACTAATAACCATATTATATTACATCGTATTATAAAACAAAATAAAATGAAATGAAATGAAAATATATGAAAAAACAAATAATAATAAAATGAAATAAAGTAAAATACAATAATTGCTTTAAAAGTCATATTGTCATACCAATATTTACCGTAATTACTGGTGTGAATACTGGTAACGATATTTAAAGCATTAAAACATAGAAGACAATGTAAAATTTAATTTAAGAAAAACTAAAAAAACTTAAAACACAAATACAAATACACACAAGTCGACAGAGATAACTTGCTACATTTCTGAAATAATCTAGAAAGCGAGGATTAATTTAGAAATTGTCATTTACATAGTCACAAGATCGCCCGAGTGAAATTTTCACAAGTTTGTTATTTTGTAGAATGTGTATATTTCTGACATCAGCAGTGCCTGAACCTATTAATGAATAAATGGAAATTGTAACGGAAATTCCAGCTGATTATTACTATTAAAATAAATTATTTATTGACTGACAACTTGGAAATTCCGTGTCGTCATTTTGCGAAAGTCTAAATATAGACTTGTCTTCATTTATGCGAGGTTTGTATGGAGTACAGTTTTGAGTTGTATTAGACTGTTTTTTTTTTTTTAACAAACAGATAACATTATTTTAAAGATAAAATGAAAATGTTCTAAATCACATTCGAAATGTTTTAACTTTTAACAGTACTGAGAGTCTCTCTGTGTGTTTCATACATAGATACTTATATGTATTATTACTCTTTTTAATTTTAATATTCTTATCGTGTCTTCACTGTACCGAGGTGACACCATCTGAAACAAATCTCAAAATGAAGATCTTACGTTACTATTACAAGTTCGTCTTCATAGGCAGACGAGGTCATCTAGACAACAGCTGCCCTTCTTTGACCCTGCGATCTGCTATCAAATAACATACCATGCTGTTATTACGAGAAGGTGTTTTTAACCAACGTAATTACACGCTTTGAGTTCATTCAAAGAATACCCTGTTTTTACATTCAGTTTCCACAGGTTATGTGTACTTAGTGATGTGTATTATACTCTCTTTTTATTTACTTACATTTCCATCTATATAGCTACCTACTGACCTACCAACATGCCCATAAACCTAAATGCATGCAGATATACACAGATACACACATTCATATATATATATATATACCAGAATCATATACACATACTAATCTCTGAAACCTACCTAAGAGATTGTTTTATTTCATATGTCCTTAGGATCTAAAGTCGTTTTAAACCTCCAGACCAAAGGAGCCTTGCTTCCTATTTTGGTGCTCAGTATTGAAGACAGAACTGAGAGAGAGAAAGAGAGATATCTGTGTGTGAGTGTGTATGTATACGTTTTGAAATTTCACACTGAAACAGTGATTATCGTAAATATTGCTATCACAACATGACTTTTATAAAAATTATTTTAGTTCATTTTGTTTTATAATGTAGTATAATATGGATATTTGTACATTCAGTCTGCACTATTATTAAATCCTTTATCTCAGCAGAAAAACTGGCGCCTAATCAAGTGTAAAAATATCTTTGGTTGATCACGTTCCTCCTTCTTACGTTAGTGTGAACTGTGTTTGCATTGAAATTTGTAACGTCACGGTTTATTGTCTATCACCAACACAGATGACATCAGATGACATCAGATTTATGAGCTAGGATTTTTCAAACAAAAAATCATCAGAGCACGAAGACATTTTGTGCACAATATACACTAAGATCGGTTCGAAATACAATAGAAAAATATAAATGATAAACACTTCACACTTAAATACTTATTTTTCATAATAATGTTTTCAGTAACTGTGTTATTAATCATCAGAGCATATAACTTAAATTAAAAGGTGTTTTTTTTATATAATTTAATATATTTGTTTATTTATTATATATTTTTTTATGTAATTAATATTGGTAAACTATCATATGTGTGTCTGTCTGTGTGTGTGTGTGTGTGTGTGTGTGTGTGTGTGTGTGTGTGTGTGTGTGGGTTACGGGGTGCAAGCCCAAGCCCTTATTTTTTTTTTTTTTTTTTTTTAAATTCTCAGAGGAAATTACATACTACGGCCTTTGTAAAAGTAGTTATTTATTTTATTTTATAATACAACATATTCTGATATGCTATGGGTATCTAATGGGACGATGCCATGACTATAGATTTGCTAAAAATATTTGTGACGGAAATAATGACTCTAATGAAACTGGGTAATCAAGTAAAACTATATTTTCATCAAGTGTACTTCTTTTTATAATTTTCGACAATCTAACACACAGCTTTCTCAGTGAAATCTGAGATAAAATATTTGTTCATATATTCCAGAAGATCCCTACTAACCTACCAACATGCCTATAAAACTACATGAATGCAGATATACACAGAACACATATTTTCCAGAAGATCCCTCAGATTTTAACACACAACAGAAATAATCAATTGATTTGGACTACAGAAACAGTTCTAACAACAGATGTAGATAGTCATCACTGAAACCTACCAACGAGACCTTTTCATTTCATATGTCCTTAGGATCATCATGTAATTTCATACTGGTGTAAAGACAGATAATTACTACATACAGCGTCCTTTTTTGTTCTGTGAATTGTTTCGTGGAAACCGGATTGGGAAATACCTCAAACCCAGATTGACGATTTAAAAAAAAAAATAATAATAATTGATGGTTTATTTTCTTATAGAAAAGATTTTATTTTAAAAATGTAAAATATAAGTTGCCAGAATCGAGGATTTTGCATCTTTCCATTTTTTTTCTTTTTTCTTTTAACTGTTACGTATTATAATACTGTTAATATTACGCTGTTGTATTCAAGGATGCAATTTTACATTTTTCTTCTTCTTTTATTATTATTTTGGGTCTTCTTTTTTTTTTTTTTTTTTTACACAGTGAAACGTTTACTGGTAGATAAATAGATATTTTAATTTCTGGTTATGGGTGTGGTTTTTTTTTTTTTCATTTTTTTTTGTTGTTGTGCTGTCATTTGTTGTTGTTTTTTTTGTTTTTTTTTTGATGACGCTTTTTATTATCAAGGATGGCGACATCTTATTTTCTATTTTATTTCAATATGCGCATTTAGAAATATATATATATCTACATATATATATATAAAGAAAAAATAATTATCAGAAGACAAAAATAATAACTATTAAACATTTGTGCGCCTTATATTATATTATATTATACTATTATTTTATTTATGTTTTCTATTTCCTTTTTGTAATTTGGAAACAAAATATACAAGACAGATTTGTGTTTCATAAAACGTGACTGCAAGTTTCTCAGACAACAACACATCGCTAACTGGAACAGAAGTTTATTTACTGAATACAGAATACCCCGGTCTCATCAATGTCAAAAACTCTTTACAACAGTGCACAGTGTCTACGTCATGCGACACCAACATCACCATCACCGCCATAGACTTGTCATTGCACAGTTGAAACGAATGACTGGAAGCACTTGAAATCAACGACGACAGTGACACGAGAAATATCACCTGCAGTAACAACACTGCATATAACATAACACAAATATATCAGAGTTCTACAAATTTTATTAAACTGAGACTTAATAATGGACAAATAAATGGTGGAAAAATATGGGTATAGATAAATGGTAATAAATTATTTTGTTATTCTATGAATAAATTGAATAAATGTACTGAATGTGACCCGCAGACACACACACACACTCCCCACACTCACGTGCAAACATACCCAGTACACACATCTACATACATACATTAAAAAACATAGATTAATACGTTTCAGCAAACATGTAAGTTTATATATGTCAGTGTTCATATTACTGCAGACTACATGTGTTAGAAAACGCAAGTTTATAAATGTGTGTTCGTATTACTGCATACTACGTGTGTTAGCAAACATACATGTTTATGGTCTTTGCTCTTTTCCATATTCTGTTGGATAACACAGCCACAACCCCTGGTGTTGTCCTAACCCTGACGTGTGGTGTCACTGACCAGACGACCCAAGCACCATGCATGACAATTGAAAAGGCGTCTACCACCGCGACATCTACTACAGCCATCACCACCATGACGTCAGTAATATAATCAAGGAAACAACCAAGTATCGTTAAAACTGTGCAATTAATTTGAATGTTGTTGTCTCTGAAATTTTCAGAATTAATTCATATTATTACTTCTAGACCAAGAGGTTTGTTTTTATTAAAGTGTATTCTATCAGTGTGCATATATATATGTGTTTATATTAATATGCTAATCACTGATATATATTTAATTTTATGTGAGCTTTTCTTGTATAATTTATAACTAGCAGCGTTTTCCCTAACTGACTGTTCGTAGAATTATAGTTTTGTTGTCTTTTAGTTTATAAGAATGTTGGTATATTATTTAATCACGCGGGTTAACACATTTTTAAATCTACGTAATATAAACACTTTTCTTCTTGCAATGTATCTTTTTATCTTAACTGATACATGTTAATATAACACACTTTATGGTTGCTGCTTCAGAAAGCTCGGCTGGTTTAGATCCTGCACTTTTGGCAGGAATTCTCACAGTCATTGTGGTTATTCTTCTTAGAGTGTTTTGCATATTGTATCAGAATCGAAGACAAAACATAAGAAAAAAGTATTTTTCGTAAAACACAATAACTGTATTTATAACAAGTTTCATTAGTGCTTGAACAAAGTTAATGACTGGCAAAGTTGCGAAGAAAAGAGTGCGAAGTTGTCTTTCCTTTAAGGTGATGTAAAACTTTTCCAAAAATAGAACTGAAATTCACTCTCTCCATAAACAAAGACCAGGTCTCTAAAGAAAGTTTCAAAACTCTCAACCATTCAACTTAAACTTAATCTACTTAAATCCGAAATCCGTTAAACAGGCATTCATACATACGTATATGCATATATAAATAATACACACATAGATACAACATAAATAAACAAATATATACATATTAACATACTCACACACATACAGACATACATACATTAACACCACTTTTATCCTTCACCTTCTACATCAGGTGTTAGATTACCTCCATTAGTTGGTGTTAACGTAGAAAGAAGTAAGACGTATTTTGTTTGTTTGTTTGTTATTTATATGGGAAAAGTTACTTCTGTTGTCAAATGTATGTGAATAAAGTATCCATATTATAATTTTATTAAACAGTCTAGTCAAACAACGAAAGCACAGTCTTTTATGACATTTTCTTTAAACGCATTATTTACACAGTAGATTTATGAATAATTAACGGCAGCTTAGTGGTAACGGTTACTAATAAGTGTGTGTTATTCACAGATATTCTTTGTATAATCAGATTATTGAAAAGGCATCCAGCTTCGGATATTTCTTTGTTCATACACTTGGACTGAGACACTTTATGTTATGGTAAATAATTGTACCTGTCATACTTAAGTTTTCCGCTCTAACAGTCGAACTATAATTTATTTATTTAAATTTAAAGAATGAAAAATCGTCCGTAGCTTTAGAAATAATTAGTTCCTCTCTGTCTACATTCGAGCGATAGGAAACATATTTTAAGAAGAGAAGTGATTCACCTTATATGAGTAATCCTGTCTGCATCTCTCATTTTGATGAAAAGAAGAACCTCTTTGTACAAAAGTAGCATTAAAAAGTGTGTTAACTCTACAATAACAAATATAATACAATTTAGGCCTATATGTTTTCCCCACTGGAACTTTTAATAATAATAATAACAACAACAACAACAACAACAACAACAACAATAATAATAATAATAATAATAAAAATAAAAACAACAAGTATGTTAACATGGCATATCAAAATATACAATAATAAATAAAGTATATCTAGACTTATATATTCTACTGCTACTACTACTGTTATTCCAACTACTATTATCAGTACTGCTGTTAGAACTATTACCGTAACAACTGCTATTTCTTGTGTTAGTGCTATTGTTACAGTCACCGCTATCAGTACTACTATCTCTGATACCTTTAATATAACTACTACCTCTGCTGCACTTCTACTACTACTACTACTATTATCACTATCACTTATGCTACTTTTAATACTAATATTATAGCGTTTACTTCTAATTTGTTGTTCCGTAAAATAATTTGTTATAGCAAATTATCTGCATGAATGAGCCATCGAATTATAATAAAAATGTGTAATTATTTGTAATCGTTTCACAGTAATAAACACACACACACACATGTACGTATGAATGTGTGTGTGTGTGTGTGTAATAATTCTTTATGTTATGAAAGTAGAAGAATAAATAAAATAATATAAAAAACGTGTGAAGGAAAACATGTTAATTTTTTTCCTGAACTTTTTGCAAACTTAGAAGATTAAAAGAAAAAAGGTAAATTTAAATTAAATTTATTATATTAGACACTCATACTCTTATAAAATAATATATAATATACTTATTAAATTAAGAAAACAAGTTTGCAACATTAATAATAGTAGTACGCACACACACACACACACATATGTATTGTTATTTATTTAAAATGATATCACATACGATTGAGAAAAGCCTTTGTTCATAACAGTATACATTTGTCAAATTTCTGATGAGCTGTGATCATTATATGGCTGATCAATATTTAAAAAATTGACAGTAGTCGAGGCAATCTATTGGATGAAGGTAAAGGTTTAGGAAATCCTCTTTGTTTTCTTAATGGAGGAGAGAGCTGTCTGTGTGTATGTAAGAATGTGTGTCTCTGTGTATGTGTGTGTGTGTGTGTGTTTTTTATCTTTATTATGGAAACAAAAGGAAACAAAGTCGGACTCGTTATGAAATATCAAAACAGGAAACAAAATTAAAGATCATATAAACTTAGATAAATGAAAACAACAAAAAATACAAATACAAACGCACAGCAAACATTAATAATAGAACACACAGACACACACACACACACACATATATATAATAACGTATTTTGTTATTTATTTACATTGATATTACATATGACTGAAAACATCTTTTGTTGATAACTATATAAACATTTGTCAGATTTCAGAGCTGTAAACACTATATGGCTGAGCAATATTTTGAAAAGGTCTAAGTTATTCATAAGTATTTTTCTTTTCTTTGAAGTTGAATGCAGTTTATTTCATTTCTTGATACTAGGTCAAAAACCGTTGAAGTTACATTGTCTGTACGGGAGGCAATCCATTTCGTGCTTCTGAAGTCAGTACAGAAGGTAATCCAACTTCTGCTCCTGAAGTTAGTGAGGGAGATAACCCATTCCCTGTTCCGCTTGTTGGTAATGTAGGTAATATATTTCCTGTTCCGGTTGGTGGTAATGTAGGTAATCCATTTCCTGTTCCGGTTGGTGGTAATGTGGGCAATCTATGTTCTGTTCCGGTTGGTGGTAATGTGGGTAATCTATTTTCTGTTCCGGTTGGTGGTAATGTAGGTAATCCATTTCCTGTTCCGGTTGGTGGTAATGTGGGTAATCTATGTTCTGTTCCGGTTGGTGGTAATGTGGGTAAACTATTTTCTGTTCCGGTTGGTGGTAATGGAAGTAATCTATTTACTGCTCTGGTTGACGAAGGCAATCTATTGGATGAAGGTGAAGGTGTAGGAAGTCCACTTCTTGTATTTTGGTTACTGTCATCCACAACGACCTTCTGAAAAACACACACTGCATAATTACAATTATGATACTGATGATGATAAAAGTGATATTTATGTATCTGTGTATGTATGTTTGAAAGTATCTGTATATATATTTTTTTTATGTATGTAGTATGTATATGTGTATTATGTATATATTTACATAAGTATGTATATATGCCTGCCTGTTTAAGAGACTTTGGATCTAGATGCCAATTTTACAGGTTAAGTTTAAGTTGAATGGTGGATACTTTTGGAACTTTCTTTTGAAGCCTGGCCTTAGGCTATGGAAGGAGTACATTTCAGTTCTACTTTGGGAAAAGGCTTCTATCAACTTAAATTTTTTATATTTGTTTGTAAAGTCAGTATAGAAGGTAATCCATCTTCTGGTCCTGAACTTTGTGAGGGAGACGATCCATTTTCTGCTTCGGTTGGCGGTAATGGAGGTAACCTATTTCTTCTTGGTCCGGTTGGCGGAGGCACTATATTGGATGAAGGTGAAGGTGTAGTAAGTCCACTTCTTGTATTTTGGTTATTGTCATCCACTCCAACCCTCTGAAAAACATTGTATAATCACAACTATTATAATGATGATGATAAAAGTGATATTTATGTATCTATGTATGTATGTGTGAGAGTATCTGTATATGTATATATTTGTTTATGTATGTAGTATGTATATGTGTATTATGTATATATCCCTGTCTGTTTAACAGACTTTGGATCTAGATATCAATTTTGTAGGTTAAGTTTAAGTTGAATGGTGGACACTTTTGGAACTTTCTTTTGAAACCTGGCCTTAGGCTATGGAAGGAGTGCATTTCAGTTCTACTTTGGGAAAAGGCTTCTATCACCTTAAAGGAAAGGCAACGCACTCTAAAAAACACTTTGCTAGTCATTAATTTTATTCAAGCACTAATGGAACTAGTATTATTACGACGTGCTAATACCACTTGTAGTAAATACACTTAATGTCTTTTACTACAAATAATTGTTACTTACGTTTTGTTTTCGATTTCTATACCGTATGTAAAACACATTAACAAGAATAACCACCAGCACTATCAGAATTATAATGCATACGATGATTCCTGCCAAAATTCCACTATCTAAACCAGCCGTCCCATCTGAAATAGTTTAAATGTTTGATTTTCTGACCACGTTTGGAACTGTAAAATGTGTTATATTAACATGTAACAGTTAAGACAAAAGATACATTGTAAGAAGAAAAGTATTTATATTATGTAGATTTAAAAATGTGTTAAAGCACGTCGTTAAATAACATATCCACAATCTTATAAACTAAAAAACAACAAAACAACAAAATTATAATTCTACTTAGAGTCAGTTGGGATATCTCTGAGAGTTATAAATTATACAAGAAAACGCCAAATTAAATCAAATATATATCAGTGATTAGCCTATTAATATAAACATATATATGGATGCACTTTGATAGAACACATTTTATCTGGCTGTAATAATATAAATTATCTCTGAAACTTTCAGAGAGGCATTATCATTTTGTGAACTATCAATTACAGTTCTAATTATACCTGATGTTGACGTTCTGCTGGTGGTGACTGCAGTAGATGTCTGGTCAGTGACACCACACGTCAGGGTTAGGACAACACCAGGGGTTGTGGCTACGTTATACAAGAGAATATGGAAAAGAGCAAAAACCATAAACTTATATGTTTGCTAACACACGTAGTCTGCAGTAATACGAACAGTCACATATATAAACTTATATGTTTACTAACATACTTAGTATGCAGTAATACGAACACACATATATAAACTTATATGTTTACTAACATACATACTCTACAGTATACGAACATTTATATATATAAATTAATGTGTTTCCGAACAGATGTAGTCTGCTGTAATACCAACACTTACTACTGATACTACTACTGCTACTACTACTACTACTACTACTAATAATAATAATAATAATAATTATCATAGTGGTAGTAGTTGTAGTAGAGGTATTAGCAGCCGTAGTAGTAATAATAATGCTGACGACGACGATAACGATGATCATAATAAGAATGATTACATTTATACTAAATAGTAAATACGTATGAATATGTGTATTAGACTATGTTTTTTAATGTGTGTATGTAGGTGTATGTAGTGGGTATATGTGCACGTATATATCTGTGTGTTAGTGTGTGTGTGTGTGTGTGTGTGTGTGTGTGTGTGTGTGTGTGTGTGTGTGTGTTACATTCAGTATATTATTTCAGATAATTCATAGGCGAATAAAGTAATTTATTACCATTTATTTGAATCCATATTTTTCCACCATTTATTTGTCCATTATTAAGTCTCAGTTTAATAAAATTTGTAGAACTCTGATATATTTGTGTTATATTATATCCAGTGTTGTCACTGCAGGTGATATTTCTCGTGTAGCTGCCGTCGCTGATTTCAAGTCCTTGCAGACATTGGAATGACAAGTGTATATTTTACAAATTACAAAAAGGAATATAATATAATATAATATAATATTAGATAATATAATATAATATAACGCGCACAAATGTTAATAAATTATTATTTGTGTCTTCTGATAATTCTTTTTCCTTTATATATATATATATATTTCTAAATAAGCATACTGAAATAGATAATAAGATGTCTCCACCCTCGATAATAAATAATAATAATACAGAAAAGATAATATCACTATACATGTTTTGAAGTATGCTTGATGTATGTGTGTATGTACCTGTTTGTGTCTGTATCTATATATGTTTGTGTACAGATAGAGAGAAAGATTAACAGATAAATGAATGAAAAGAAAATTACATTTTAATCCATGTCGGTAGAAACATTGCTTTGTTAACAGGATTTCTTGGAACTTACCTGTTTCTGAACATCGCAATGTGACACCTGCAAGAATTACAAAAAACAGCCAAGATTCCATTAGTGTTTCGTTTAACTGTAAGAAATTTAAAAAAGACGCAACAACAGGTAGGAATTTGTTGTTGCTGTTGTTTTAATACTGAGGCAAAAACTACTAAAATAATGACATTCAACTGATTCCTCAGTTTTAATATTACCACAGATGTGTGAAACTGTCGTAATGCTAATGAGACTAAACCTACAGTTCTGTATATTCTGTATAATGGTTTAAATTCTTTTCTTGGCAAGATTTCAATGCTCCTGGATGTATCGCAAGAGGATCAGTTGTTGTGACTCTCGAGTTGGGCTACGTTTTGTTCCACACAGCGTTCCTAGTCTCGGCTGTCACATTCAAGTGTATGCTGAGTCTTCCTGTCTATGGGAAGGTACTGGCAAAAGATATACACACACTCTCACCTAGAAACAAACATATAAATATACATACAAATGCACACACGCAGAAACAACATACACACACACACATACATACATACATACATACATACATACATACATATATATGTATGACAGTTTACCAATGATAAATTAATAAATACATTTTTTAATAAATACGTAAATAAATAAATATATTAAATTAAGGAAAAGGTTTTGATTTATGTTATATACTCTGATGATTAATAACACAGTTACTAAAAATATATTTTAATTATTATTAAAAATAACTGTTTAAGTGTGAAGTGTTTATCACATAAATATTTTGTATTGTATTCCGAATCGATCTTTGGGTCTATTGTACAAAAATTTCTTCCTGCTCTTTTGATATTTTTGTATTAAAAAACCTAGCTTATAAATCTTCTGTCATCTGTATTGCCGATAATCAATAAACTGGGATGTTTCAAGTTTCAGTGTTAACACAATTCACCTTAACGTCAGAAGGAAGAACATTATCAACCAAACATATTTTTACACTTGATTAGGTGCCAATTTGTCTGTTTGTAATTCGCCCGTAAAGAATTTATATAGTGTATACTGAATGCACTAACAACCATAAAATCATAAAATAATATAAAATAAAATAAAATAAACAAAAATAATTTCTATAAAAGTCATATTGTCATAGCAATATTTACCGTAATTACTGTTGTAGTGTGCCAATTTCAAAAATGTAAGTTAGTTCAAATTCGTGTATATAAAATTTCTATCAACCGCTTTATCGCAGCTGGCTAATAAATCAATGGCGTAGTTCACTTCTATCAGTGTATTTCCATTCAGAAACGTGGTTACATCCACCGAACGTTCAAGCATGCCTGTACTGGACTCAGAATCCAACGAGTGCGAAGATTAGTTCAATGTTTGTATCGTTCGTGCTTTTAAAATGTAACGTGGGTAGCAAGCGGCTAAAGATATCGACGAAGGCGTCAGAAATAACTGTAATGTGCAATTAGCGACAACTTCATTCATCTTTAGTGTGAGTAATTTGTTCATCTATTCGACACAATGAGCCACGTGTCCGGCCACAGTGTTAACGATCTGTCATACACAACATCGACTGGCACGACGTCATGTCTGTTTGCAGCTTGAAGAGCGTCACAAGAGGCTCGCCACTCTGAACAAGTCAACCTGAGCTAAGCAGAGAGCGAACTGCTGAACAAACGACACAGGCGTTTTCGTTAATGGTTAATGCGGTGTATGTTGGTAATTATGACGACGACGTTGATGATGGTAGTGATGATGATAGTGGGGGTGTGTATGTTAGTAACGACATTAATGATGGCATTAAGACATAGAAAACGATGTAAAATTTAATATAAGAACAACTCAAACACTTAAAACACAAATGTACACAAATCGTCACAGATAAATTGCTAAAGTTTTTGAAATAATATAGAAACCGAGTATTAATTTAGAAATTATCATTTACACAACCACAAGATCACTTACATATATCGCATACATACATATATATATTATTATTATTATTATTTTATTTTTAATATTTGATCGCGTCTTCAAATGACATAGCAATCTGTTATTACGAGAAGGTGTTTTTAACCAACGTAATTACAAATCTTGAGTTCATTCAAAGAATACCCTATTTTTATAGCTTCCTTTCCACTATCTGCAGCACCTAACTCTGGTCATGTGTACTTAGTGATGTACATTATACTCTCTTTTTATTTACTCACATAGCCATCTATATAGCTATCTAGTAACCTACCAACTTGCCTATAAAACTACTTGCATGCAGATATACACAGATATACACATACACTCACAGATATATACACACTTATACAGAATCATACACAGGTGCCTATCTCTGAAACCTTCCAAAGAGATTGTTTTATTTCGTATGTCCTCAGGATCTAAAGACGGGAGACCTCCGCCGCCAACTGAACACTTGGACACCAATTATTACGTTAACTTTGTTGTTTTTTCTTTAAACCTCCAGACCAAAGTAACCTTGCTTCCTGGCATACCTTTTTGGTGCTTAGTATTGAAGATAGAATTGAGAGAGAGAGAGAGAGAGAGAGAGAGAGAGAGAGAGAGAGAGAGAGAGAGAGAGAGAGAGAGAGAGAGAGAGAGAGAGAGAGAGAGAGAGAGAGAGAGAGAGAGAGAGAGAGAGAGAGAGAGAGAGAGAGAGAGAGAGAGAGAGAGAGAGAGAGAGAGAGAGAGAGAGAGAGAGTGTGAGTGTGTATGTATACGCTTTGAAATTACATACTGAAATAATAATTATGGTAAATATTACTATCACAATATGACTTTTATAGAAATTATTTTATTTTATTTTATTTTATTTTATTTTATAATGTAGTATAATATGGTTATTTGTACAGTCAGTTTGCACTATTATTGAAGCCTTTACGGGAGAATTACAAACACAAAAATTGCTACAGTTACTTTTCATAATAATTAAACATGTGTTATTAATCATCAGTATATATAACTTAAATTAAAAGTTTTGTTTTATTAATTAATTTAATATATTTATTTATTTACGTATTTATTAGAATTTTGTTTATATATTTATGATTCGTAAACTATTATGTGTGTGTGTGTGTGTGTGTGTGTGTGTGTTAGAGGTTACTAGTTACAAGCCCAAGTCCTACTTTCTTTTCATTTTATTTATTTTTATTTGTTTTAGTTTTCACAGAAAATCACGTACCACGGCCTTTGTAAAACTAGTTATTTATTTTATTTTATAATATAACATATTCTGATATGCTATGAGTATCTGATCGGACGATGCCAGGACTATAGATTTGCTAAAAATATTTGTGACGGAAATAATGACTCTAATAAAACTGGGTAATCAAGTAAAACTATATTTTGATCAAGTGTATTTCTTTTTATAATTTTCGAGACTCTAACACAGAAGTTTCTCAGTTGAATCTGACATAAAACAAATTTTCATATATTCCAGAAGATCCCTCAGATGATTTGGACTACAGAAACACAGTTCTGACAACAGATGTAGATAGCCATCTCTGAAACCTTCCAAAGAGATTGTTTTGTTTCATATCTTCCTGCGATCAGCATGTAATTATATACTGATGTAAAGACAGATAATAACTACATACAGCGTCCTTTTTTGTTCTGTGAATTGTTTCAAGGAACCCAAATTGACGATTTAAAAAAAAAAAATAATAATAGTTTTTGGTTTATTTTCTTATAGAAAAGATTTCATTTTAAAAATGTAAAATATAAGTTGCCAGAACCGAGGATTTGGCGTCCTTCCATTTTGTTTTTTTTTTTCCCGCTGAGTTTATTTTTAAAAGAACAGTCTAGTTAGGGCCATGCTGTAACAAGTTTGAGTATAACTGCATTCATTACAGAACAATGACTTAACAATGAAATAGAAGACCGAGGAAAAAAATTATGACTTAACAACACGTAGACCTCATTTTCAGTTTAATATTTCATTCTTGTCTGATTAACACTACACTGTTTATTAAAGATATGTTACACTGTTTTGTCTTCATTAGCAAAAAGAGATATTTTGTCTGCACCTTTTCATAGATAGGAAGACTCAGCATACACACGATCCTGATAACCTAGACCTGGAACTTTGAAATCGTGCTAAGAAAAGAGATTAAACCATTGGTCTGGAATTTGTGAATACAGTGGAACCTCGGGTTCCGTAAACCCTAATTGTACGTAAAACGAAGCAATGTCAGACACACGAACACCACTCTCATGTTTTGCAGTTAATTTTTTCTTAACCTCTGCTGTGATACGCTTATACTTTCCACCAGCATTAATGCTTTCAGTTTTTGTTTTATTGGGCGTCATATTGGATAGGGTATAATAAAAAAATATAAACATAAAAGCAGCAACACTTTAAAAAATGCGAGCGCACAGTATCGATGCGAAAGCTATTGAGCTGCAACTGCGTTTTGAAGACTAAAGTCCCTAATTCATGATATACTTGCTGTAGGGCAGACCTATAATCCTTACTTTGGCCTCGGTTTTGAAAATTATACTCTAAAACTGCATGTTGTGGTTCGGCGGCGATATCCTGCTTCAACCCATGTGTAGCTGAGTAGCACGAATAATGATTGATGTCCAAACTTGATGACAGTACAAACGAGCAATCTTAGATATTATTGCCACTACAATCTAACTGGCTGAACGACATTTACACTGTTCAGCCGTGATGTCTTATCACGAAGAATTCTGTGGAAAACAAGCATCCAGAATGGTTATTTCACAACAGAGAATTTCCAGCAGCTGTTCAAGTGATGTATACGGAAGGAATTTCTCCTCATACATGATGTTAGTGGTATGTTGTTGTTTTTATTGTAAAATTAAAATAGTTGTGCAAATATTTCTATTTTATTAAAATAATTCGAATTTGAACGTTTTCGTATTTGTCTCTCTGTTAACTTTAATGTTACTTTATTTCACAGAATTATCTTTTAACTGTTATGTATTATAATATTGTTGGTATTACGCTGTTTTATTCAAGGATGCAATTTTACATTTCTCTTCTCCTTTTATTATTATTATTAGTAGTAGTAGTAGTAGTATTATCTTTATTCATTTATTTATTAATTACTATAATGGCTGTTGTTGTGGTTTTTATTATTATTATTTCTTGCTTTTCCATACAGAGAGAGAGAGAGAGAGAGAGAGAGAGAGAGAGAGAGAGAGAGAGAGAGAGAGAGAGAGATACAGATATAGATACAGAATCTTCGCAATTAATAAAATCTGTTAATGCTAAACTGAGTTTATTGTTATTTAATTTAACACTACATAGGTCGTTCTCACGGTATAAGCAGGATTTGTCTGTATTTGCTTTTCCATCTTACTGGAAACGAAATACCCATTATATAGATAGATAGATAAATAGATTCTTTAATTTCTGGGCTTTGTGTGTATTTTTTGTTTGTTTGTTTGTTGTTGTTTCTTTTGTTTCTTTTGATGACGTTATTTATTATCGAGGGTGGCGACATCTTATTTTCTAATTTATTTTAATATGCGTATTTAGAAATATATATATATATATATATATATATATATATACACAAATACATATAAAGAAAAAACAATTATCAGAAGACAAAAATAACAACTGATAAACATTTGTGCGCGTTATATTATATTATATTATACTATTATTTTATTTATGTTTTCTATTTCCTTTTTGCATATCTGGAAATAAAATGTACAAGACCAGATGTGTTTTTATAGACAACAGCACATAGCTAACTGGAACAGAAGTTTATTTACTGAATACAGAATTCCCCGATCTCATGTATGTCAACAACTCTTTACAAGAGTGCACAGTGTCTACGTCATGCAACACCAACATCGTCATCAACGCTATACACTTGTCACTGCACAATTCAAACGAATGACTGCAAGGACCTGACATGAACGACGGCAGTGACACGAGAAATATCACCTGCAGTAACAACACTGGATATAATATTACACAAATATATCAGAGTTCTACTAATTTTATTAAACTGAGAGTTAATAATGGACAAATAAATGGTGGAAAAATATGGGTACAGATAAATGGTAATAAATTATTTTGTTAGACTACGAATTAATTGAATAAATGTACTGAATGTAACGCACAGACACACACGCACACAGAGATACATTTATGCAAGCATAACCACTACACACATCTACATACATACATAAAAAACATAGAGTAATACGTTTCAGCAAACATGTAAGTTTATATATATGTGTGTTCGTATTACTGCATACTACATGTGTTAGTTTATAAGAATGTTGGTATATTATTTAATCACGCGGGTTAACACATTTTTAAATCTACGTAACATAAATACTTTTCTTCTTGCAATGTATCTTTTTATCTTAACTGATACATGTTAATATAACACAGTTTATGGTTGCTGATTCTGAAAGCTCGGCTGGTTTGATCCTGCACTTTTGGCAGGAATCATCTCAGGCATGATAATTCTCACAGTTATTGTGGTTATTCTTCTTAGAGTGTTTTGCATAGTAGGACTAAAATGCACTCCCTCCATAACGTAAGATCAGGTTTGTAAACAAAGTTTCAAAACTCTCAACCATTCAACTTAAATTTAATCTATTTAAATCTGAAATCCGTTAAACAGGCATTCATACATACTTATATTCATATATACATAATACACCCATAGATGCAACATAAATAAACAAATATATACATATTAACATACTCACACACATACAGACGTACATACATTAACATCACTTTTATCCTTCACCTTCTACATCAGGTGTTAGATTACCTTCATTAGTTGGTGTTAACGTAGAAAGAAGTAAGACGTATTTTGTTTGTTTGTTATTTATAGGGGAAAACATTATTTCTGTTGTCAAATGTATGTGAATAATTTTATTAAACAGTCTAGTAAAATAACGAAAGCACAGTCTTTTATGACATTATGTTTAATCGCATTATTTAGACACTAGATATCTAATTTACGACAGCTTAGTGTTAGCGGTTACTAATAAATGTGTGTTATTCACAGGTGTTCTTTGTATAATAATATTGTTGAAAAGGCATCCATCTAGCTATATATTTGTTCATACACTTTGACTGAGATACTGTATATTATGGTAAATAATTGTACCTGTCATACTAAAGTTTTGTCATACTTAAGTGTGGTAACAGTAAAACGTTATATATGTTGATAATTCAAATAGAAAAATGAGGGAGACTACAAATCATCGCACACTTTCACACAAACATATATATCTAGGCCTATACATTCTTCTAATAAAACTGTTTTTCTAACTAGAGCACTACTGACGTCACATTATGTGAAAATCTATTTGTCGTAACAAATAAAATACGTTGTATTCAACAGCGCGGGTAACAGCCTTATTTGTACTGTTGATCTATATCACATTCAATTCATTTTTATTAGATTGTACATAGCAGATGCATACATTTCACTATAATTTCTATCCAGTAGTTTCTCTGTTGTTGTATTCTGTACTCTTTTTTTATTGTTGTTGTGCTTTTAGTATCGAAGATGCATATTTTATTCCACTCACCGTTGTCATTACCTTGCCACCATTTCCTTTGATCTTTTCTACGCCAGGTAAAGAACGAATGTAAACGGAGTAAAGCGTATTTCAAGAAATGTTCAGTTCACACAGCAGTGCTCTTTTGAGTGTTAGACTCGTGTTTCTAGTGTTACTCAAACATAGTAGAGAGCGGACTTCAATTTTTTTAATTTTTTTTACTTCGACTTCTGCAAATGCTGCTACCTCTACCATTACTCGTATTGGTAATATTACCACTGTCTATTAGTTTCTGTTACTGTTAGTAGTATTACCACCATCACTCCTCCTACTACGGCTACTTCAACTGTTACTACTACCATTATCAGTACTGCTGTTAGAACTATTACCGTAACAACTGCTATTTCTTCTGTTAGTGCTATTGTTACAATCACCGCTAAAATATGTGATACTACTGTCTCTGATACCTTTAGTATTACAACTACCTCTGTTGCACTTCTACTACTACTACTACTACTACTACTACTATTATCACTATCACTTATGCTACTTCTAATACCAATATTATAGAGTTAATTTCTAATTTGTTCTTCCGTAAACATAACCTGTTATAGCAAAATATTTGCATGAACTGAACCATCATTATTAAACTAGGACATTTAAAACTTTATTCGATATAAAAGACTGGGGAGTAAATCTGTATAACGTTAAAAAGAATGGTGATAAAATCATATATGCAGAGTGTTTGTAATTACATTTGTTTACAGATAATAAAAAATAAAATGTATACAGCGAACTACGCACCATTATATTATTCCACATTAAAATATAATAAAAAATGTGTAATTATATGTAATTGTTTCATAGTAATAAACACACACACACACACACACATACACACAGATGTACGTATGTGTGTGTGTGTGTAATCATTCTTTATGTTATGAAAATAGAAGAATAAATAAAAAGATATAAAAATCCTATGAAGAAAAACATCTGTTAATTTGTTTGCTGAACATTTTGCAAACTTAGAAGATTAAAAGAAAAAAGGTAAATTTAAATAAAATTTATTATATTAGATACTCAAACTCTTATAAAATAATATATAATGTACTTATTAAATTAAGAAAACAAGTTTGGAATGGTGTCTTTGATTAAATTTATTTGTATTTTTATTCTTGTTCTGTCTTTTTTCTGTCGGTCTGATTTTAAATTTTGTTCCTACTGCAGAAGAGTTCTCTTGTCATTATGTTCAAACCGATCATTTTGAAGGATTTCAAGTCAATAGTTCTGATTTTTCGCCGCTTGGCTCAAGAGTTTACACTCAACTTTTCACGAAGAGTGATCGCATCCTACTAATAGTCGGCTGAACTCGCTCTACAGTACTTGTTTCCTCATATTCGAGGTAATTTTCTTTTCTTCCAAAGGTTATGGAATGTGTGCGTTTTGCTCTAGGTTATAACACTGTATAAATAGTACTATCTGAAAGTTCTTAATCTGAGGTGTTCCTGTTGTTGTTGTTATTGTTATTATTATTATTATTATTATTATTATTATTATTATTATTATTATTATTATTAGTGACTTCGTCTACTCAATTTCCGAAGATATATAATATTTAAGAAGAAAAGTTAAGTTATAATGTTCTTTGCTATCTTTTCATTTTCCATCACAATAAAGATATTTGGAGACACAGGTATCTGATTTATTTCGCCTGTTTTCCATTGGAGATATTCTGTTGAATCAGGGGCATCTTCTATTAAAAAATAAATAATTAAAGAAGAAGAAGAAAGAAAGAATTAATTCAGAGAATTTAATAATAAATAGTAACAGACGTTTTGGTAATGTATCGGTGTCATTAAGTGTCATGATTTTACATTCGAAAGCCAGGAATCTTCAGATTCTGATGTCGTGTAAAACAACCTGTATTAAGTTTCATGAATTTTGTTTTTTATTCTCTCCAGATCCTCTCTGTCAGTAGTTTGTTTTTTCATTGTTTTTGTTAATTTAAATTATTATTATTATTATTATTATTATTATTATCGTTGTTGTTGTTTTTGTTGTTCTTGTTGTTCTTAAACTCATAATTCTCCTTTACTTTAAAATGATTTCAGACCTATCCTGTATCAATGGTATTTACGAAATAGTTTATCGACCAAATGCAAACTCCAATCTCAATATTTTATTAAATGCATTGCAGAGTTGCATAACAAATCGACAAAATGGACAGATTATTAAATATGACAGAATGTGTTAACTGTCTGATGACAAACTTGTAATCAAATATTTCATTATATGTTGTTAATTCAATGTCTGTGAATTGTGAATTACGTCTATCTATCTATCTATCTATCTATCTATATATATATAGGAGAGGGAGAGAGAGACAGGCAGATAGATAGGTAGACAGACAGATAGATAGATAGAGAGTTAGATAGATAGATACATTGATAGATATAGATATAGATACAGATACAGATAATATTATTGTTACCGTTATCATTTCATTTGATGTCAAGTTGGTTTGTTGTTTGGTTGCCTATTACCAAATTAATTTAATTTGTTTTTTAATTCTGCATTATTGTTGTTATTAAATGTTTCTGATTATTTTTCATTCTTTGTTTTAGTCGTTCCTCCCCTTATAAATAATATTTTATCATAGTTTAACACTACCATAAAGAACAGAAAAGAGAGAGAGAGAGAGAGAGAGAGAGAGAGAGAGAGAGAGAGAGAGAGAGAGAGAGAGAGAGAGAGAGAGAGAGAGAGATACAGATATAGATACAGAATCTTCGCAATTAATAAAATCTGTTAATGCTAAACTGAGTTTATTGTTATTTAATTTAACACTACATAGGTCGTTCTCACGGTATAAGCAGGATTTGTCTGTATAATAATTTTAACAAAAATTGTGCAGAAAACTGTAAGATATTACTGTTTCTGGTGCTTGTTAAATGTGACTGATTTTGGAATTTCGAATAATAGATCATCAGCCTATACATATTGCATTGTATTGCATTACTTTGCATTGTGGTATATACTCTACTATATTATATTATATCATGTTATATCATCATCATATTACATTACAGGGATGGCCTGAACAAAGAATAGTTAATTAGCAACGTCAGTGATATATTTTCTTGATAGTAAGAATTACTGACATAATATTAACACGATATGTAAAGTACAAAGCCATAACACCACAAGAACGTGAATATCGAAAATCGGGATCTCCAAACTGCTGAAAATTAATCAACCGTATTTACTATATAAAAAAAGTTCATAGTAATGTGGCAGTTAAATAACTATTATATACTGGCGATATAATTCCCTGTTCTGATAAAACGATGACATTACAGCCCTGTATGAGGCAACAAGCCAGGTAATCACTTCGTTAATCTGTGAAATGTTATTATTGCCCTTCAGCTTTGCAGCTCCTCGACACGAAAATCTAATATACATTTCATACTTTAAAATACTTCAAAAGAAACTCTTACGTAAAATGACATATTTATTTCTGAATAATAAGCCTATAAAGAGTAGTAATGTATTTGGATCGTACATTTAAAAAGCCTGCAATATGTCATTAATATACTCTATGTGCTTGTACGTTTGTGATAATGTATACACATCAGTATATGCCTGTGCGTGTCTGTGTATGTGTGTGTGTATGTGTGTGTTATTTATCTTTATTATGGAAACAAAATGAAACAATCGGATTCTCTATGAAATATTAAAAACCAAACAATATTAAAGATCATATAAGCTTAAATGAATTAAATATAAAAAGAAATTGATACGTACCGCAAACATTAATAATAGTAGTAAATAGACCCAAATATATACATATATATTGTTGTTTATTTACAATGATATCACATACGATTCAGAAAACTCTTTGTTCATAATAATATACATTTGTCAAATTTCTGATTGAGGGAGGCAATCTATGTCCTGTTCCGATTGGAGGTAATGTAGGTAACATAACATCTAATGTGGAAGAGAATCCATTTCCTATTCATGCAGACTTTAGTGAAGGTAATCTGATGGATGAAGGTGAAGGTTTAGGAAATCCAATTTCTTTGTTAATGGAGAAAATAGGTGTGTGTGTGTGTGTGTGTGTGTGTGTGTGTGTGTGTGTGTGTGTGTGTGTGTATCTTGATTATGGAAACAAAATGAAACAAAGTCGGACTCGTTATGAAATATTAAAACAGGAAACAAAATTAAAGATCATATAAACTTAGATGAATTAAAACAACAAAAAATACAAATACAAACGCACAGCAAACATTAATAATAGAACACACAGACACACACACACAGACAAACACACATAAACACACACACACATAAACACACACACACATAAACACACACAGCCACACATAAACACACACACACATAAACACACACATAAACACACACACACACATAAACACACACATAAACACACACACACACACACATAAACACACACACACACACACACACACATATAATACTTATTTTGTTGTTTATTTCCAGTGATATTGCATATGACTGAGACAAAAATTTGTTCGTAACTATATATACATTTGTCAGATTTCTATTGAGCTGTAAACACTATATGGATGAACAAACTTTTAAAAAGGTCTAGTTCTTCATAAGTATTTTTCTTTTCTTTGAAGTTGAATGCAGTTTATTTCATTTCTTGATACTAGGTGACAAACCGTTTAAGTTACATTGTCTGTACGGGAGGCAATCCACTTCGTGCTTCTGAAGTCAGTATAGAAGGTAATCCGTCTGCTGCTCCTGAACTTTGTGAGGGAGACAATCCATTTCCTGTTCCGGTTGGTGGTAATGGAGGTAATCCATTTCGTGTTCCGGTTGGTGGTAATGGAGGTAATCCATTTCCTGTTCCGGTTGGTGGTAATGTAGATAATCTATTTCCTGTTCCGGTTGGAGGTAATGGAGGTAATCTATTTCCTGTTCCGGTTGGCGAAGGCAATCCATTGGATGAAGGTGAAGGTGTAGGAAGTCCACTTCTTGTATTTTGATTATTGTCATCCACTCCAACCCTCTAAAAAACACACACTTGTATAATCACAATTATGATACTGATGATGATAAAAGTGATATTTATGTATCTGTGTATGTATGTTTGAAAGTATCTGTATATATATTTTTTTTATGTATGTAGTATGTATATGTGTATTATGTATATATTTACATAAGTATGTATATATGCCTGCCTGTTTAAGAGACTTTGGATCTAGATGCCAATTTTACAGGTTAATGGTGGATACTTTTGGAACTTTCTTTTGAAGCCTGGCCTTAGGCTATGGAAGGAGTGCATTTCAGTTGTACTTTAGGAAAAGGCTTCTATCACCTTAAAGGAAAGGCAACGCACTCTAAAAACACTTTGCTAGTCATTAATTTTATTCAAGCACTAATGGAACTAGTATTATTACGACGTGCTAATACCACTTGCAGTAAATACACTTATTGTCTTTTACTACAAATAATTCTTACTTACGTTTTGTCTTCGATTTCTATACCGTATGTAAAACACAATAACAAGAATAACCACCAGCACTATCAGAATTATAATGCATACGATGATTCCTGCCAAAATTCCAGGATCTAAACCAGCCGTCCCATCTGAAATAGTTTAAATGTTTGATTTTCTGACTACGTTTGGAACTGTAAAATGTGTTATATTAACAGCTATCAGTTAAGACAAAAGATACATTGCAAGAAGAAAAGTATTTATATTATGTAGATTTAAAAATGTGTTAAAGCGCGTCGTTAAATAACATACCAACAATCTTATAAACTAAGTAACAACAAAACTATAATTCTACTAGGATATCTCTGAGAGTTATAAACGTCAAATTAAATCAGATATATATGAGTGATTAGCATATTAATATAAACATATATATGGATGCACATTGATAGAACACACATTTATCTGGCAGTAATAATAGAAATTAATTCTGAAACTTTCAGAGAGGCATTATCATTTTGTGAACTATCAATTACAGTTCTAATTATACCTGGTTTTGACGTTCTGCTGGTGATGACTGCAGTAGATGTCGCGGTGGTCGTAGTAGGGGTCGTAGATATCGTGCATGGTGCTGGGGTCGTCTGGTTAGTGACACCACACGTCAGGGTTAGGACAACACCAGGGGATTGTGGCTGTGTTATCCAAGAGAATATGGAAAAGAGCAAAGACCTACACTTAGATGTTTGCTAACACACGTAGTATGCAGTAATATGAACACTCATATATATAAACTTACATGTTTGCTAGGACACAGAATATTAAATAATAATAATAATAATAATAATAGTGATAGAGTTGCAGTAGAAGTAGCAGTAGTAGTAATAATAAAGCTGACGACGACGATGATGATGTTAATAATAAGGATAAAATTATTATGTTTATACTAAATATTAAATATGTATGAATAGGAGTATTATGCTACATATATGTAAATGGAGGTGTGTGTAGTGTGTATGTGTGCACATATATATATCTCTGTGTGTGTGTATGTGTCACATTCAGCATATTAATTCATAGGCCAACACCAGGACAACACCAGGGGTTGTGGCTACGTTATACAAGAGAATATGGAAAAGAGCAAAAACCATAAACTTGTATGTTTGCTAACACACGTAGTATGCAGTAATACGAACACTCACATATATAACTTTATATAAAAGAAGAAGCTTGGACACAGAATATTAAATAATAATAATAATAATAATAATAATGATAGTGATAGTAGTTGCAGTAGTAGTAGCAGTAGTAGTAATAATGAAGCTGACGACGACGATGATGATGTTAATAATAAGGATTATCATAATAAAATTAATATGTTTATACTAAATACTAAATATGAATGAATAGGAGTATTATGCTAACATTTTTTATATATATAAATGGTGGTGTGTGTAGTGTGTATGTGTGCACATTCAGCATATTAATTCATAGGCTAACAAAGTAATTTCTTACCATTTATCTGTACCCAGATTTTTCCACCATTTATTTGTCCATTATTAAGTCTCAGTTTAATAAAATTTGTAGAGCTCTGATATATTTGTGTAATGTTATATCCAGTGTTGTCACTGCAGGTGATATTTCTCGTGTCGTTGCCGTCGCTGATTTCAAGTCCTTGCAGACATTGGAATGACAAGTCTATGGCGGTGATGACGATGTTGTTGCCGCATGACGTAGACACTGTGCACTCTTGTAAAGAGTTGCTGACATTAATGAGATCGGGATATTCTGTATTCAGTAAATAAACTTCTGTTCCAGTTAGCGATGTGTTGATGTCAGAGAAACTTGCAACCACGTTTTCTGTAACACAAATATGTCTTGTATATTTTTTCCAAAATTATAAAAAGGAAATAGAAAACATAAATGAAATAATATTATATAATATAATATAATATAATATAACGCGCACAAACATTATAAATTGTCTGATAATTCTGTTTTCTTCATGTATATATATATATATATATATGCATATTTAAAAATATATATATTTATATATAAACATACTGAAATAAAACATAATATGTCGGCGCCCTCGATAATAAATAATAATAATACAGAAAAGACACAGAACCACCACGAAAAAAGTAACAAGCGAAAACCCAGCAATAATAATATAAATATCACTCTTCAAACGCGCAAATAATATATGCTAGTAACTAATGTTGTTAATTAAATATTTACAATCTGGTAAAATAATATGTACATTAATTTCCTTATATTATACACTTTGCTTAAAAACTATTGAAAATGCTAAGAATTTAGTTCAGTATACTCAGAGATAAGAGGTACATAATTTCCTGTTTCACTACGTAACAAAAGTAAAAGAAGGTCAAGAAGAATGTTTAAAATAATTAAAATAAAAAAATGGAAAAGGAAGAAATAATAATAATAATAATAATAATAATAATAATAATAATAATAATAATAATAAATAAATAAATAAATAAATAAAGATAATACTACTACTATTACTACTAATAATAATAATAAAATAGAAGAAAAATGTAAAAATGCATCCTTGAATAAAACATAGCGTAACACCGAAAATATTATAATACCTAACAGATAAAAGGTAATTCTAAGAAATATGTTAGTATTAAAGATTACACATGGACAGTTACGAAAGCGCTGAAATGTGAATTATTTAAAAAACCCAGATAAAAGTTAATATATGTGAAATGTTAATACAGTTTTTATGAAACAGAAGTAATAGCACAACCCTGTTAATGTTACAATAAAAATAACAACATACCACTAATACAAGAGTAGTCTAGCATCATGTACGTGGAGAAATTCCTTCCATATACAGCACTTGAACAACTGGAAATTCTCTGTTGTGAAGCAACCTTTCTCGATGTTTGTTTTCCAGTGAATTCTTCGTAATAAAACAACACGGCTGAACTACTGTAAATGTCTTTACAATCAGATTCATCGTACAGGCAACAGTATGTAAGATTGCTCGTATCTACTGTCATCAAGTCAGGACATCCTGTGCTCGATGGCTTTGTTAGAGCGTATTCTGTATCAATGACTATTCGTTCTTTAACACCACACTTGGGTTCAAGTATGATATCTCCGGCCGAACCATAACAGGCAGTTTCGGAGTATAATTTTCCAGGCAACAGTGCTGTATAAAATAATGATTTTATATTGCAACAGTGCTGTAGATAATGATATTACATTTTCAGTTATAACAATCTGTGTTATATAAAGATATTAATTTTTAATTTAAGATACACACACACATACACACACACACATTTGATGTGGAAATATTTGGTATGCTAAATATCAGTATGCAAGTTTTCAAGTTTGTGTGTATGTTCGTTTGTGTCTGTCTCTATGAATGTTTATGTACAGACAGGGAGAAAGACTGACAGATAAAAGAATGAAAAGAAAATTTAATCCATGTCGGAATAAACATTGCTTTGTTAACAGGATTTCTTGGAACTTACCTGTTTCTGAACATCGCAATGTGACACCTGCAAGAATGAAAAACAACAGCCAAGATTCCATTAGTGTTTGGTTTAACTGTAAAAAATAAAGAAAAAGGCAACAACAGGTAGCAATATATAAAATCAGTTACTGGGAAAAAAAACTACTAAAATAATGACATTTAACTGATTCTTCAGTTTTAATATTACTACAGCGGTGTGAAACTGTCGTAATGCTAATGAGACTAAACTCAGACGTCTGTGTATTCACACATTCTAGACCAATGGTTTAAGCTCTTTTCTTGGCAAGATTTCAATGTTCCTGGATTTATGTCAAGAAGATCAGTCTTCGTGACTCTCCGGTTGGGCTACCTTTTGTTCCAGGCAGCGCTCCTAGTCTCGACTGTCACAGTCAAGTGTATTCTTAGTGGCAAAAGACACACACACACACACACACACACAGATACAACCATATACACATATATACAAATGCACATACGCAGAAACAACACAAACATACATGCAGACATACATATATATATATAGACATAAATATACATATCCGATAATTTAGCAATGATAAGTAAATAAATATGTATATTAAAATAAATTAAGGAAAACGTTTTGATTTAAGTTTTATATTCTGATGATTAGTAACAGTTACTAAAAACATTTGAAATATTATCAAAAATAATTGTTTAAGTGTGAAGTGTTTATCATATGTATTTTTGTATTGTATTTCGAACCGATCTTAGGGACTATTGTACAAAAATATCATTCTGCTCTTCTGATTTTTTTTTTGGTATTAAACATCTGTATTGGTGATGGACAACAAACCAAGATGTCAAATTTCAGTGTAAACACAATTACCTCTAACGTCAGAAGAAACAGCGTGATCAAACAAAGATATTTTTACACTTGATTAGGTGCCAATTTGTCGGTTTGTAATTCGCCCGTAAAGGATTTATGTAGTGTATGCTGAATGGACTAACAACCATATTATATTACATCATATTATAAAACAAAATAAATTAAAATGAACTGAAATAATATGAAATAAAATAAAATAAAATAATGTCTTTAAAAGTCATACTGTCATAGCAATATTTACCGTAATTACTATTATAGTGTGTAATTCCAAAAACTTAAGTTAGTATATAATTTTTTTTATCAACTGCTTTATCGGAATTGGCTAATAAATCAGTGGCGTCATTCACTTCTGTCAATGCTGTTTCCTTCCACTTAGAAATAGGGTTACATCCACCGAACGGTCAAGCATGTGTTAACGATCTATCATAGACAACATCGACTGAAAATTTTCACAAGTTTGTTATTTTGTAGAATGTGTAAATTTCTGACATCAGCAGTGCCTGAACCTATTAATGAATAAACGGAAATTGTTACGGAAATTTCCAGCTGGTTATTACTATTAAAATAAATTATTTGTTGAATGACAACTTGGGAATTCCGTATCGTCATTTTGAGAAAGTCTAAATACTGACTTTTCAAAACGAATCTTCATTTATGTGAGGTTTGTTTGGAGTACAGTTTTGAGTTGTATTAGACTGTTTTTTTTAAATAAACAGATAACATTATGTTTAAGATAAAATGAAAATTTTCTGAATCACATTCGAAATGTTTTAACCTTTTAACAGTACTGAGAGTCTCTTTGTGTGAGTTTGTATGAGATACATAGACGCACACTCGAACAGACACACACACACATACTTTCATACATATATATTATTATTATTTTATTTTTAATATTCTTATCGTGTCTTCACTGTATCGAGGTGACACTATCTGAAACAAATCTGAAATGAAGATCTCACGTTACTATTGCAAGTTCGTCTTCATAGGTAGACGAGGTCATCTAGACAACAGCTGCCCTTCTTTGATCCTGCGATCTGCTATCAAATAACATACCATGCTGTTGTTATGAGAAGGTGTTTTTAACCAACGTAATTCTAAATTTTGAGTTCATTCAAAGAATACCCTATTTTTATAGCTTCTTTTCCCTATTTACAGCACCTAATTCAAGTTATGTGTACTGAGTGATGTATATTATACTCTCTTTTTATTTACTCACGTAGCCATCTATATAGCTACCTACTAACCTACCAACATGCCTATAAAACTACATGAATGCAGATATACACAGAACACATATTCTCCAGGAAATAAAAGGAAATCACGTACCACGGCATCCTTTTCTGTGCTCAGTATTGATGGTAGAATTGAGAGAGAGAGAGAGAGAGAGAGAGAGAGAGAGAGAGAGAGAGAGAGAGAGAGAGAGAGAGAGAGAGAGAGAGAGAGAGAGAGAGAGAGAGAGAGAGAGAGAGAGAGAGAGAGAGAGAGAGAGAGAGAGAGAGAGAGAGAGAGAGAGAGAGAGAGAGAGAGATCTATGTGTGAGTGTGTATGTATACGTTTTTAAATTACACACTGAAACAGTAATTATGGTAAATATTGCTATCACACCATGACTTTTATAAAAATTATTTCAGTTTATTTTATTTTGTAATGTAGTCTACACTATTATTAAATCCTTTACGGGCGAATTAGAAGCAGAAAAATTGGCACCTAATCAAGTGTGAAAATGTCTTTGGTTGTTCAGGTTCCTCATTCTGACGTTAGTGTTAATTGTGTTTACACTGAAATTTGAAAGATCCGGGTTTATTGTCTATCACCAATACAGATGACACTTTTTATGCTAGGATCTTTCATACAAAAAATCATCAGAGCAGGAAGATATTTTGTACACAATAGACCCTAAGATCGGTTCGAAGTACAATACAAAAATATAAATAATAAACACTTCACACTTAAACAAGTAACTGTGTTATTAATCATCAGAGTATATAACAAATTAAAAGGATTTTTTTTTTTTTTTTTTTAATTTAATATATTTCTTTATTAACGTATTTATTAGAATTTATTGAATTTATTTATGATTCGTAAATTATCATGTGTGTGTGTGTGCGCGCGTGTGTGTGTGTGTGTGTGTGTGTGTGTGTGTGGTTACCAGGTACAAGCCCAAGTACTCGTTTCTTTTTTCTTTATCTATTATTATTTTCTTATTATTATTTTTTTTTTTTTTTTACTTCTCAGAGGAAATTACATACTACGTCCTTTGTAAAACTAGATATTTATTTTATTTTATAATACAGCATATTCTAATATGCTATGGGTATCTGTTTTGTGAATTGTTGAATCCTGGAAACCGGATTGGCAAATGCCTCAAACCCAGATTCACGATTTAAAAATAATAATAATAATTTTTTTTGTTTATTTTTCTAGTAAAGATCTTATTTAAAAAATGTAAAATATAAGTTGTCACAATCGACGATTTTGCGTCTTTCTAGTTTCTTTTGCCCCGCTGTGGTCATTTTAAAAAAAAGGTCTAGTTACGGTCATGCTGTGACCGGTTTGAGTATCACTGCATTCATTAAAGAACAATGACTTAACAACATGCAAAACACTCTAAGAAGAATAACAAGAATGACTGTGAGAATTCCTAACAAAATTCCAGGATTTAAACCAGCCGAGTTTTCTGAAGCAGCAACCATAAACTGTGTTATATTAACATGTATCAGTTAAGACAAAAAGATACACTGCAAGAAGAAAAGTATTTATGTTACGTAGATTTAAAAATGTGTTAACCTGCGTGATTAAATAATATACCAACATTCTTATAAACTAAAAGACAACAAAACTATAATTCTACGTAAGTCAGTTAGGGAAAATTCCGAGAGTTATAAATTATACAAGAAAAGCTCACATAAAATTAAATATATATCAGTGATTAGCATATTAATATAAACATATATATGTATCCACATTGATAGAATACACTTTAATAAAAACAAACCTCTTGATCTAGAAGTAATAATATTAACTAATTCTGAAATTTTCAGAGAGGCATTACAATTTTGTGAACGATCAGGTCCAGTCTACAATGTACTTGAGAAAAGCTGTAAAAATAAAACATAAAAAAAACAATCAAAAACGAAAGGAAACAAAAAAACAACAAACGAAAACAACATTGAAATTAATTACACAGTTTTCACCATACTTGGTTGTTTCCATGATTGTATTACTGACGTTATGGTGGTGATGGCTGTAGTAGATGTCGCGGTGGTAGACGCCTATTGGATTGTCATGCATGGTGCTAGGGTCGTCTGGTTAGTGACACCACACGTCAGGGTTAGGACAACACCAGGGGTTGTGGCTGTGTTATCCAACAGAATATGGAAAAGAGCAAAAACCATAAACTTGTATGTTTGCTAACACACGTAGTCTGCAGTAATACGAAAACTCACATATATAAACTTGTATATATATATATCCAAACTCACATATATATCCAGTGTTGTTAATGCAGGTGATATTTCTCGTGTCACTGCCGTCGTTGATTTCAAGTCCTTGCAGTCATTCTTTTGAATTGTGCAGTGACATGTGCATGTCGTTGATAACGATGGTGGTGTCACATGACGTAGACACTGTGCAGTCTTGTAAACAGTTGTTGACATTGATGAGATCGGGGTATTCTGTATTCAGTAAATAAACTTCTGTTCCAGTTAGCGATCTGTTGTTGTCTGAGAAACTTGCAGTCACGTTTTCTGAAATACAAATCTGGTCTTGTACATTTTATTTCCAAATTACAAAAAGGAAATAGAAAACATAAATGAAATAATAGTATAATATAATATAATATAATATAAGGCGCACAAATGTTTATTAGTTGTTATTTTTGTCTTCTGATAATTATTTTTTCTTTATATATATATGTAGATATATATATATTTCTAAATACGCATATTGAAATAAAATAGAAAATAAGATGTCGCCATCCTTGATAATAAATACAGTCATCAAAAAAAAAAAAAAAAAAAAAAAACACAATAGAAAACACAACAAACAAACAATAAAAACACACCCAAAACACAGCAGTTCAAATATCTATTTATCTGTTTATCTATATAAGGGGTATATCATTTCTAGTAAACGTTTCACTTTGTAACAACAACAAGAAAGAGAAGGCCCAGTAGAGTGTTTAAAAGGAAATAAAATTAAAAGATGGAAAAATAATAATAAATAATAATAAAAACAACAACAACAACAGCAATAATAATAATAATCAATAAATAAATAAATAACTAAAGATAATAATAATAGTAATAATAATAATAATAATGATAATAAAAATAATAAGATAAGAAAAATGTAAAATTGCATTCTTGAATAAAACAGCGTAATACTAACAATATTATAATACATAACAGTTAAAAGATAATTCTATGAAATAAACTAACATTAAAGATAAAGAGTGACAAATACGAAAACGTTGAAATTTGAATTATTTAAAAACACAGATAAAAGTAAATATGTATGAATTATTAATAAAATTTTAATAAAATAGAAATATTTGCACAGCGTTAATGCTCGTATAATCGTATCAAAGTAGAGGTTAAGAAATAATTAACTTCAAAACATGAGAGTGACGTTCGTCTGTCTGACATTGCTTCGATTTACGTACAATTCTGTTTACGAACCGAGTTCTGGAATGAATAAACTTCGTAACCCGAGGTTCCACTGTATTCACAAATTCCAGACCAGTGGTTTAATCTCTTTTCTTCGCACGATTTCAAAGTTCCAGGGTTCTCAGAATCGTGTTTATGCTGAGTCTTCCTATCTATGGAAAGGTGCAGACAAAAGATCTCTGTTTGCTAATGAAGACAAAGCAGTGTAACATATCGTTAATAAACAGTGTAGTGTTGATCAGATAAGAATGAAATATTAAACTGGACAATATTTAATTTTATGTGAGCTTTTCTTGTATAATTTATAACTCTCGGAATTTTCCCTAACTGACTTACGTAGAATTATAGTTTGTTGTCTTTTAGTTTATAAGAATGTTGGTATATTATTTAATCACGCAGGTTAACACATTTTTAAATCTACGTAATATAAATACTTTTCTTCTTGTAATGTATCTTTTTGTCTTGTTAATATAATACATTTTAAATATAATATAAAGTTTATGGTTGCTGTATCTTTTTATCTTAACTGAAAAACTTTATGGTTGCTGCTTCAGAAAACTCGGCTGGTTTAGATCCTGGAATTTTGTCATTAGTGCTTGAACAAAGTTAATGACTGGCAAAGTTGCAAAGAAAAGAGCGCGAAGTTCTCTTTAAGGTGATCTAAGACTTTTCCCAAAGTAGAACTGAAATGCACTCCATCCATAAACAAAGACCAGGTTTGTAAAGAAAGTTTCAAAAGTTTCCACCATTCAACTTAAATTTAATCTATTTAAATCCGAAATCCGTTAAACAGGCATTCATACATACGTATATTCATATATACATAATACACCCATAGATGCAACATAAATAAACAAATATATACATATTAACACACTCACACACATACAGACATACATACATTAACACCACTTTTATCCTTCACCTTCTACATCAGGTGTTAGATTACCTCCATTAGTTGTTAACGTAGAAGGAATTAAGACGTATTTTGGTTTGTTTGTTTGTTATTTATATGGGAAAAAATTACTTCTGACTGAGTCACTGTATGTTATGGTAAATAATTGTACCTGTCATACGGTTGAACTATAATAAGCGTGGTAACAGTAAAACGTTATATATGTTGATAATTCAAATAGAAAAATGAGGGAGACTACAAATCATTGCACTTACACACACGCACACATAAACACATACGCACGCACGCACACATATAATTTATTTATTTATTTAAATTTAAAGAATGAAAACTCGTCTGTATCTTTAGAAATAATGAGTTCCTCTCTGTCTACATAATAGCGATACGAAACATACTTTAACACGAGAAGTGATTCACCTTATACGAGTAATCCTGTCTGCATCTCTCATTTTGATGAAAAGAAGAACCTCTTTGTACAAAAGTAGCTTTAAAAAGTGTGTTAACACAGCATATCAAACTCTACAGTAACAAATATAATACAATTTAGTCCTATATATTATCCCCACTGAAACTTCTAATAATAATAATAATAATAATAATAAGTATGTTAACACGGCATATCGAACTGTATAATAATAAATAAAGTATATCTAGAATTATACATTCTTCTAATAAAACTGTTTTGCTAACTAGAGCACTACTGACGTCACATTATGTGAAAATCTATTTGTCGTAAGAAATAAAATACGTGAGGTGAGACGCCTCTTTCGTTGTATTCAACAGAGCGGGTAACAGCCTTATTTGTACTGTTGATCTATATCACATTCAATTCATGTTTATTAGATGTTACATAGCAGACGCATACATTTCACTATAATTTCTATCCAGTAGTTTCTCTTTTGTTGTCTTCTGTACTCTTTTTTGTTGTTGTTGTTGTTGTGCTTTTATTATTGAAGATGTATGTTTTATTCCCCTCACCATTGTCATTACCTTGCCACCATTTCCTTTGATCTTTTCTACGCCAGGTGAAGAACGAATGTAAACGGAGTAAAGCGTATTTCAAGAAATGTTCAGTTCACACAGCAGTGCTCTTTTGAGTGTTAGACTCGTGTTTCTAGTGTTACTCAAACATAGTAGAGAGCGGACTTAGAATTATTTTCTTTGTTTTTATTTTTTATTTTTTACTTCTTCTTTTTCTAGTACTGCTACCTCTACCATTACTCATATTCGTATTATTACCACTTTCTATTAGTTTCTGTTACTGTTAGTAGTATTACCACTATCATTCGTACTATTACAGTTACTCCGACTGTTAGATTTAGTATTACTACTACTTCTGCTGTTTCTTCTATTACTACTACAACTGCTACTAATACTATTATCACTATCACTTATACTGCTACTTTTACGACTACTACTACTAACACTAATACTGTAATGTTTACTTCTAATTTGTTCTTTCGTAAAAATAACTTGTTATAGCAAAATATCTGCATGAACTGAGCCATCATTAAACTAGGAATATTTAAAACTTTACTCGATATAAAAGAGGGCGAAATCTGTATGAACCTAAAATCAAAACAAAAAATGGTGATAAAACATATATGAGGACTGTTTGTAATTACATATCCCATTTGTTTACAACAATAAAAAAAAATGTATATAGCGACGTATGCACAACAATTATATCCATTCATATCGGATTATAATAAAAAATGTGTAATTATATATAATTGTTTCATAGTAACACACACACACACGTACATACATATACAGATATATACATATAAATTACCTGTACTTTCATCATTACATTTTACAATTGCTGTCTGCTGCATCTAACTTAAAATTAAAAAATAAATATTTAAAAATAAATTTAACAAATTCAAAAACCTTATCTAGCTGACATGCATACATACATGCACATACATGCAAACATATACATATATATATATATACATATATACATACATATATACAAACATACATAGCATACATACCCACTACACTATAGCGAATTATATTCAGTTGCTTTCTGTTCCATTCCATTCTATTCTATGATAACGTAGACAAGGCCAGGCCTGTCTGCTAAAGCCGTCATATAAAGGCTAAACACGTGCAAGTTATATTTATATTTACGTTAAAACAAGAAGAAGAAGAAATAAAACCGTTTTGCATAATAAATAAACTATCAGCGCAAATAACCTATATAATTAAGTGAGCAGATATCTGAGTCACTAACAGGAAATAAACATTACTTTGACTGAGTAAATAATGATTTTACCTGTGTGTTCACAGTTATGAATCAACAGTTGTTAATTTTAAATGTCATCTCGGTACACAGTAACACTTAGACGCAGACTGCTACTAGCATCTCTGTGTATGTGTATGTCTGTGTGTGTGTGTGTATGTATGTATGTATGTATGTATGTATGTATGTATGTATGTATGTATGTATGTATGTATGTATGTATGTATGTATGTATGTATTTTGTATCTATGTATGTGGTTTAGGATTTGAATATTCTCTGTCTTATGCACAGATTAGACTCTGCACACAGACAATATTCGGGAACACACTGGCGCAGGAGGACAAAGTCCAATCACGACCTCACAAACCCGTCTGATGCCGCTGACGAGACTCGAACGTATAGCACCCAGTCGCCCGCACTCCGAAGGCCGACGATGTTACCATTCGGCCACCGAGACAACCTAGTTTGGGATTGTATGTATGAATGTATGAATGTATGTATGAATGTATGAAAGTATGTATGAATGTATGTGTGTATGTATGTATGTATGTATGAATGCATGTATGTATGTATGTATGAATGAATGTATGTATGTATATATGTATGTATGTATGTATGTATGTATGTATGAATGCATGTATGTATGAATGCATGTATGTATGTATATATGTATGTATGTATGCGTATATGTTTATGTATGTATGTGTATATGAGTATGTGCATGTATGCATTTGTATATTAGTATATGTGTGTGTATAGATGTATGTGTATGTGTCTACTAATGTTTATTTTTGTGTATGTATATGTATATTTGTATCTTTATTTATGTTTATATGTGTGTATATTTGTATCTATGCACCTCTGCCTTTTTGTATGAATAGGTGTCTATATATGTATATATGTATGTATGTGGGTATGTATGTATGTATGTATGTGTATGTATGTATGTATATGTATGTGTATGTATGTATGTATGTATGTATGTATGTATGTATGTATGTATGTGTGTGTGTGTGTGTGTGTGTGTATGCTTGTATGTAGGTACATAGGAATGAATTAGTATGTATGTATTTTTGCTTCTAAGTACGTATGTACACACAAAACCTACAAGAAAAAAAAAAACAATTTATAAAATTTTGCACTGAATCTACCAGGCTGAACATGCTGACGAAACACGCCCACCACCCGTCTTTGCGGTGAAGAAACGTCACTGTGGATTAGACAGGATTTGCAAGGGATCGGAGCACAAGTCGGGAACGGTGCACCCGAACACTAAACCGTGTATTAAGAAGCTTATCTCCTACAGAGAGACTTAATGGGCATTACTCTGCAGAGAGGTGTCCCTGTACCCACCTGTCACAGGTGTTCTTAGACACGGTTATAGCGTTTAGTTTTCTTAACAGTGGTAGTACTAGTAGAAGCATTGGTAGGAGTACTAGAAGTACTGGTAGTACTAGTAGTAGTAGTAATAGTAGTAGTAGTAGTAGTAGTAATAGTAGTAGTAGTAGTAGTAGTATTTATTATTATTATCGTTGTTATTGATATTGTTATTGTTATTATTATTAGTTATTGTTATACTTCTTCATCTTCTTCTTTTCCTTCTTCTTCTTCTTCTTCTAATTATTATTATTATTATTATTATTATTATTACTATTATTATTATTATTATTATTATTATTATTATTACTGACAATACCAATAACAACAGCCAGAACAACAACTATAATAATCACCGTAATAACAAAAACAACAACGACGACGACGATGATAACAACTATAATAACAACAACAAGATTAATTCTCGTAATGATAATAACGACAGTAGAAGCAGCAACAGTAATTAAACTACGCATTTTAAATACAAGACTTTTGTAATCATGCGTGGGCAGGGGTATTCACAAATACTTCCTGTAATTAAATCACATACCTGGTTAGGAAAGAAACAAAAAAAAAAAAAAAAAAAAAAAAAAAAAATTAACCTGTCAATTTAAAAGCTGTAAAATAAAATATATAACGGTTCGCTGAATTTTAATACAGTCCGCACCTTTTGACGCTCACATATAATACAGGCTTTAAAAACTGTGTTGAGGTTTCGCCCAAAGGCCTGTGACGGCAAATACAGACATATATATTATACCAGTACAGATCAGATCTGTTTTCGTGCGAGCAGTTTAGCTCGTTTGATAAGCAACATGAAAATACCATAACATTTTGTTTGTTTGTTTGTTAATTAGGTGTTACGCCGCTGTTGAACGGATTGGGTTAAATCGAAATTCACACACAAAAAAATGTTCGTCATACCAGTTAATCCCGAGTTGTGTTAGTTTTCAAGTGGATTAAACGGGGCTCTTTCAAATTGAATTTTTTTTTTTTTTTTTAATTCTCTCTCTCAAAGGTAACTGTGAATACCACATGCTGCGATATGATTGAAAACGAGAAACGTTATCGAAAGTTTACGAGTGCAATGTCCGTGAGCGCCCGGCGAAAGATTAACCACACCCATTTATTATCAGGTTACATATAACTATCATGTGTGGTTACCATTTACTTGTTAACAAAAAAATAAAAAAAATAAAAAGGCTCTGAATAAATATACACAGACAGAGAGAGAGAGAGAGAGAGAGAGAGAGAGAGAGAGAGGCGGATGAATGAATGGATGAGAGGATGGATTTATGGATTAATCTAATGAATGGATGAGAGGATGGATTTATGGATTAATCTACAGACAGACAGACAGGCACAGAGGCAGACAGACAGACAGGTAGATGAACAAGCAGATAGAGAGACAGACAGAGAGATAAAGAAAGAAAGAGAACAGTGTAAAACATAAACAGATATTTCTAAAAAAAAAAAAAAAAAAACCAGTAGTCTAATGTATGTGTGTATGCTCAAGCAAATATTTAGTTTTCAGATCACTACAGGTTTTAAAAATTAAACAATGGAGTTTATCATAATAAAAATTATGATTTTTATAACCAACATTATTATTGTTGTTGTTGTTATTGCTGTGGATGTTGTTATTGGTGGTGGTAGTGGTTAATTATTGTCATTACTGTTGTTATTGTTTATTACTACGGTTATTGTTGTTACATATTTAGCAATTATTATTTACGTTTATATTTTTATTATTCTTATATATGTGTATATATATATATATTGAGCGGACAGTGAAATAAATACATTAACGTTGGTAATTGATCTTTTCTAATTGCGTTGATGTTGTTCTTTGTTTACCTGCTGGTATAGCGACGTGCAAATACAGACGTTAGCAACACGTTCACTGGCAGCTATTACATGTATTGATCAGTGTCAGCTGATTGTCAAGTCCAGATCACTGTAACTACGGATTAGAGAGCTGGTAATAATTTACATAATGTAGAGTTTATGTATTTATGTTTTACACATCATTCAGACACTGAGAGAGAGAGAGAGGGAGGGAGGGAGGGGGGAGAGAGAGAGAGAGAGAGAGAGAGAGAGAGAGAGAGAGAGAGAGAGAGAGAGAGAGAGAGAGAGAGAGAGAGAGAGAGAGAGAGAGAGAGAGAGAGAGAGAGAGAGAGAGAGAGATGGGAGGAGGGGAAAAGAGAGATGGAATAAGGAGAGAAAGATGGAGTGAGGGGAGAGAGAAAAATGGAGTATTAGAGAGTGAGATGGAGTGAGGGAAGAGAGAGAAAGATTGATAGAGAGGGTGCGGAAAAAATGGAGAGAGGGGAGAGAGAAAGACTGAGAGAGCGAGAGATGGAGAGAGAAAGTTGGAGAGAGAGAAAGTTGGAGTGAGGGGGAAGAGAAATGGAATATGAGGAGAGAGATTAAATTAGACACAAAGACAAGTGGATAAACAGACAGACATAGGTGCCGACAGATAAGTAGACAGACAGATAGACAGAAACAGACACAGGTTGATTAGGAAAGAGAGAAAAACTGAGTAATTAAATGCAGTACTATTACTACCAACACCTCTATTACTACTGCCACTATATCTACTACTACTGCTGCTATTACTACTACCTCTACTACATCTATTATTATTATTATTATTATTATTATTATTATTATTTAAACACGGAAGTCAATAGGACACACTTCGGACATCAAATAACTAAAAATCTACAGCAGATTTGTTCGCAAACGTTGTAGTCAATTAAATTTATGTAATGGTTCGTCGAGATAATCAGATAATGCAAATCAGAGCTGTTTTTTCTCGTTTTTTTTTCTTTCTTCTTCTGTTTGTATAGCAGTTATGTAAATCTTTTTTCTTTTTTTTTTTTTTTTTACAGAACACATCTTAGTATTAAATAAACTGCCTGAAAGCCGATGAAATACAGCGACAGCGCCATATGCTTTACTAACGTGTCCGGAACAACGCAGACGGCATTAACCTCGTTTCCGTTTACTCTGCTGTCGTAATCGCAGATTGAGTGAGAGGATAAAAAGACACCGTGGTCCGCTACTAAAATAATTATAAAGATACTCGTGAGTGTGTAATTACATACTTCGTATTTTTGCAGATCAGAGATATGAGAGTCCGGTTATTTTACGCCGACCGATGTTTTGTTTTTATTGCTGCTGCTGCTGCTGCTACTACTACTACTACTACCATTATTATTATATTATTATTATCATTATTACTATTATTATTATCATCATCATTATTGTTATCAGCACCATTATTATCATTATTGTTATTACTACTGTTATCATTACTGTTATTATTATTATTATCATCATCATCGTTATTATTATTGCTGATGTTTTATTGTCATTTTTGCTGTTGTTGTCGTTTTTTGCTGTTTCTGCTGTTATTGTTACCGTTGCTGCTCATGCTGCTGTTGCTGTAATTTCATCGTGAAAAAGTCACACTCCATAACCTTGCAGGGCACCTCCCAATTTTCTTAAAGCCTGGATTCGCCCCCTCTTTAGTTAGGTTAAAACTGAGATTATACGACTTGAGAATTGCTGAGTTGTTAGTTGTGTGACGGTGATAACCGACTGTCAGATTTTGTTCAAATTAACAGACTGTCAGATTTTGTTCAAATTAACAGACTGTCAGATTTTGTTCAAATTAACAGACTGTCAGTTCTGATTTCCTATCACTAATACACACACTGCGCGTTTAGATTAGCTCTGAAACGCAGATTAGAGGTTTATTTCAGCGACGGTAACACGAAGTTGGTGTGTGAATGATAATAACGTAAATAGTATGTCTCCAGCACATTGGATGAACTTTTAACAAAGTAACAGGCTAGTTTACATAAAGTTATTTCAATATCAACACACTATGAATTTTAACAGTATAACAGGCTCGCTAACATGAAGTACTTTATTTCAGTATCAGCACATTGTATAAATTATAACAATATAACAGACTCGTTTATATAAAGTACTTTATTTCAGTATCAGCACATTGTATGAATTATAACAATATAACAGACTCGTTTATATAAGGTACTTTATTTCAATGTCACTACATTGTATGACATTTTATTACAACACACGTTTACATAAAGTACTTTATTTCAATATCACATACATAAATACAGACACTTTTACATAAAGAACATTAATGGAATATGGTCGACTTTTAAACGTTTTTATCGAAAATACATTATTACTGATATAGTTGTATTACTCAGCCGTTCTAAAGGTGTCATGTTACGTAAGCATTTCAGCGTTTAAAATAATCTCAGTCAACAATTGTTAAAAATTAAATAGCATTAAACTTATGTGTATGTGTGTGAATGTGGGTGTGTATATGTGTGGGTGTGGGTGTGGGTGTGTGTGAGAGAGAGAGAGAGAGAGAGAGAGAGAGAGAGAGAGAGTGAGAGAGAGAGTGTGTGTGTGTGTGTGTGTATTTACATATTTTTAAACACATAATAATGACGTCTGTATAATCCGAATAAAAAATAATAAGATTTTCGAACAATGCTCGAGTTATTAAAGTATTCAAACAAGTGTACCTGACGTTTAAATGACTCGAGTTTTAAATGACTCGTTACTCAGTCAGAATTATAATTGTGGGCTGTGGGGCATATGCGTGCAAGCATTTGACCCTGACAAATAAATATTCTGCCTATTCCGATCTTATGTCCGAGTTCGTACTTGGGCTTTGACAACAGCAGATAACATTGACGTTCGGTTACGCTGCGGTGACTCGAATTCGTGAATGACAGTCGTCAGCTTCTTCCCACTGGAAACGTGCAGGCAGCTGGGAACAGGTGACAGAACTGAACGCGACGGTCGCCACAGACTCGAGCCATTGTGTAAAACGCATTTTATCTTTAATGAGCGCCTAGGAAATGTGGGCGGGACAGACGTACACTCCTGTTTGACAGTTTGGTGGCGGAGCGTGGACAAATGTTTGTTATGGATAACAAAAAAAAGAAAAAAAAAGAAGGAAACTCGTAGTGTGAACACGTGCGATTTTCGCTGAAGATTTCTGCCACATTTTAACTTCGGCTTCTGTTTACGAATGTGTCGAGAGAACGAGCGGAAGCGAAATAATACTGTGACAGAGAGAGAGACATTTCAGTTTTGACGACGCTGTTAAGAAACAATTGTTGACTATCGAGTGAAAAAGCTGGCCTATTTTTTAAATGAACCCTGTCTTCTTGGCTGAATCCAAGAAACTGGCCGGACTGTCGATTTGACTGCACCGTACACCCGCGGTGCAGACCTTGTTGTCTTGCGGACAGTCGTAAACACATCTGTGAGTTCCGTGAGTATTTTTGTACATTAATAACGCAAAAGGAAGACATTTGGTTTAGTGTCGACATTTATAAAGTAGTCAGTAGCCGTTGTAACGTATTTTATAGTCACTGTGTTCGTGGAATAGTGGAGTTTTCGAGTTTAAATGATACATGTGATGTGATGAGACCACCCATGCATTTCAGCGACAGTTAAAAAGTTAATCCTGGTACACTACATTTATCTTGGTTGTTTTCTTCATTTTTTGGATTCCACGGGACCTGGCGAGTCCTGTTTAGTGAAAGATATTTTTCAATTGACGAACAAAATTGCGCATATGTTTTTTTATTCTATTAAGAAGAAAAGACGATTAACAACATTGTTTAATTCCTGTCAGAATCTGGTAAGTGTAAACAGTAAAATATCATAGCCGTTATGTATTTTAAACATATTAATTAAAATTATTAGTATTTTAATAATTATATACCTAGAAACATATTATTCATATCTGCTACACAGTATTAATAAGATTTCAGTGATGTTTTTTTTTTAGTTGAAATATTTAATTGTTTAACTTACACTTGTAAACTTTTAATTCATTTCATCTGGATTTTGAAGGTTATTTGTTTATTTTCAGTGTTTATCAAACTTAGCCATTCATTTATATAATTCAAGATTAGAGCATAAACATTATTATTATTATTATTATTATTATTATTATTATTGTTATTGTTATTGTTATTGTTATTAATATTATTATTGTTATTATTATTGTTATTATTATTATTATTATTGTTATTGTTATTGTTATTAATATTATTATTATTATTGTTATTATTATTATTATTGTTATTATTATTGTTATTATTATTATTATTATGTGGCAGAGGCAAACTACAGTTATTATTATTATCTTATTTTTAAGTTAGAAAGAAAAAGCTCTGTGTTACAGGTGAAGAAATGTGTTTGGGGAAATAGCACCTGTTTACAATCACTTGTATCAATATTTATTTACACATTCGGCTGGCAAGTGGATTGTACAGTCAAATGGTCATTGTTCCATTCATACCATCATTACACCTGCAAAACTGAGCTCTTTAGAGGGATTCTTGTAACTGTATTTATTTTATAGATTTCAGCTTGGGCCAGGCCGTCTAGGGGCAAGTCATTCAGTCTGTATGTGTTTTTATTCAGTTGTCAAATCTTTCTCTGGCTGGTTAGACTGCTGAACTGAGAAATGTGGAGATGCAGTTCTTTTCTCACTGTTTATTGCAGTCTCTTTCCTGTTCCACTGAGGAATATTAAAATCTAGGATCAGTTTTTCCTCACTGTTCAATTTTTCATGTTCCAAACAGTGCTCCACTGAGAAATGTGATACATTTTTACCACTGTTCCTCAAGGTACTTTTCACATTCCACACAGACACTTGTTACTTTTTCTTCTTAATAAAAGATTCAGATTAAAACTTTCAAGTTAAAACAGCAAGGTCCACATAAAATATGATTTTCTTCTATGTGGTGAGAGTAACCCACTGACTGTCACTCTTGTATCTTTGTTTCCTGTCATTTCATCATTATTAACATTTTTCTCTCACATTTTTTATTTTATTTTTCTTTTTTTTTTTTTTTTTTTAACTGTTTTAACCCCTGATCACAGTTCACAGAAGAAATAATGTGTTGATGTGCCATTCATTTCCCTGGTCATAAAGCATTTGTTTGTTCTTAATTTCATTACCCTGACACCAAGTTCCTGACAGCTACATTGGTACATTATTAATGGGAGGTGTAGCACCAGATCTCACTGAGCCAAGCTCATTGTATTCGGAAATAGATTTATTGGTCGATAATGTTCATTATTCATGTAATTAGAGGATATTGATTAGTTATTGACTTTTTTTTTTTTTTGTTTTTTTTTTGTACTACAGTTTAAATGGTTTATTGTTTCACACTGAATAAACATTAAACCATTTAACCTATAGTTCCAAAAAAAAAGTTAATAATATTAGTAAAAGAACAAGACCCTAAATGTCAGTAGTTAATCAATGTACTCTAATTACATGAATAATGAACATTATCAGTCAATAAAATCTATTATTGTGAATTTACGTGAAGGAAGCAGGAAGTGTTATTGTAATTCACTTTATACATTTTTAATACACTGTGACATGGCATATTATCAAATGGTTAAGGAATTTATGATAACATAAAAGAAAAACATCAGCGAATAAAGCAAGATAGCTTGTTCTCATGGATACATACGTCTTTGATGAATGGGATATTTGCTAGAATGGGAAATTTATTTCAATATTTTATAGAATAATGTTTGCTTGTTCTCAAAGTCAGGAAAGCACATACCACAGTGTTTGATTAACCAATCAGAACTCACTGACTGACATATGAAGTAATCAGTTTGATCCACTGACGAGAATTGAACCTCTAGCTTTTGACCTGAAGCTCAGTTCTGTGTTATTTGAATTACACTCTTTCGCCGTGATAAGCATCTGCAAACACCCACACACAGCCAACACGACAGTCTTTAAATAAATCAACTATTCAGTTGTGAGAATATATAAAAGATTCTTTAGAATTCTTTTTTATAGATGAAATATAGTTTTTTTTTTTTTTGAAGTACTAATAGCTATTACGGGATATGAATTTAAAAATTAAAAAAAATTATAAATTTAAAAGCATATACTACTTCTTCTGGTTTAGTTGTTCTTACTGGATTTTAGTGAATATAATACTACAGATGTAATGATTTTCTTTTTTTCAGTTGTTTGATGATCAGTCATGGTCATATCAATTTACACAGATTATTCAGATAATCTACACATTTCACCAAAAATGTCTACACCATTTAAATAACATGTTATCTGATATTCTGCTACAATGTCGTTATGAAAATTTTCATTATAAACTGCTTTGTTGATGAACTGATATGATGATGGGCACAAGTATGTTGTAGGATGGTATTTAAATTTGTACTGTGTAACTCTGTATATCATTATATGTCACTCCAGATTGGTTAGTTATGTGTGAAATATGTTTAAACATTTTAGTGTGAGTGATTGTATATCTCGTTTTTCAAGTGGAAGGATAATTATATGGTAGTTTGAAAACTGTTTGTACTTTAAAAAGGTATCATGGTAATCATTGACAGCTGCCTTGTAATTTGTAACAAATTGCTGGTAGTGAAATGTAATAGTGTTTGTTAACATGCTTTCTGGGTTTGTGGGTTTCAATGTTGTTGTTCTTTTTGTTTTCTCTTTTTTCTTTTTTTTTTTAAAAACCCCAAAATTATAAAAAAAAATTCAACTGAATACATGGTGTACATGCACCACTTCTGTTTAGATCTGTTAGTTATTTTACTTTTATTTTACTTTACTTTTACTTTACGTTATTTATATTTTTTATTTTTTATTTTTTTATTTTTATTTATTTGTTAATTTTTTAATTTAATTTCTTTTCTTTTTATCTTTTCTATTTATTTATTTATTTTAAAATTTTAATTTATATTATGTTTTTGAAACTTAAATGACTGCTCTAGAGTTCACTGTACTCATACAGTGATGACTTTAACCAGTCACAATACACTGAGTAATAACAGAATCTTTGATCTATCATGTCACATCCAGTTCAATCCCTGACATCATCCACTTCTGTTTTAGTTCATGTTTTGCTGTTAAATGTCACTACCACCTTGTCAATGAACAATAAAGGGAGTATCAAATATAAGACTTTAGTCCTTGATTATCATACTAAATGACTTCTAAGCTGACACTAACAAAAGATTTATTTATTAAGCATGCAGTACAGAGGATAATAATGATTCCATTTTTTTCTGTTGGTAGATTTTTATCAGTATGTATTTCAGTGCTGTCTGTACAAAGAGTCCATGATTTCATTTCTTTTCATTTAATTCCTTTATTTGTTCTTTTTATGTTTTTTTATTTTCTTTTATTATTTCAGTTTTAATGACAGTCAGTTTATCCTGAAAGTTAATATTTTGCTGCTATAATATCATAAACCTCTTATGTTCTGAATTTTTTTTATCTGGCCTTGAGTTACAAATAATTCTTGTTAAAGAGAAGGAGTAAAAATTATTTAAAAAAAAATGTTTAGTTTCTGAAGAAAGGATTTAATCTTAGTCTACGATCAGCTTAATATGACAGTTTACTTTTCCCAGCTGAAAAATCAGAACTTCATAGAGCATGCAATCCGATCTCCTTGTACTACAAACAGTGGATTAATATGCTCTGACTGAAAGAATGAAAGAAAAAAAAAAAAGAAGTGACAGACATTTATAATTACTAGAACTGCATGTGTTGTATTAATGATGTAATAATAAAGCATATTACACACTGTATTATTTGAGGTACCTTTTAAGTCCTGTTGTGAAATGTGTATCTAAATATAAAGTTATTTTTACGGGTTTAATAATAGAGTGTATGATACACCACATTCAAATGTATGTATCTGAATATGATGTTGCTATAGTAATGATAAAATACTAAAATGTATTACATATTTAAGAAAACTTACAAGTCCTGATGTGAAATACTTATCTAAATATAAAGATGCAGTAATAAAATGTACTGCATATTTAAATGTTAGGTCTTCTTGTCAAATACATATCAAGTGTTTACTGTAAATGTATACAGACATATTGTATTTAATTTAAAAATTAAAAAATCTATATTATAATAACAACTGAGTAATATAGTTTATCAAGGTACAAGTGTGAAAGTTTTAAAAGTTATAAAAGTATGAGATATGGAAAGATTTAAGATTCGTCCACAATATGCTTCCATGTCTCAGGTTTATTTGATTCAACTTAACCTTACCATTTAGCCTGACCTAAGCCTTATCATAGCCATAAAATAACACTAAATCTGATTGTAATGATAATATTATTTCCACAACTGACCCTAAGCCTAAAACTGGATTCTAAAGCAGTTTACAGAGTTGTGTTAAATGCATAGAGAAAATTGGTCGTCAGTATAATATGAAAAGTGTTTGCCATTAAAATAACAAGAATGTTACACAGGAGTACTGATACATTTTGAGTGAAGACTTTCACGAGTAAACTAAACAAAATATCAAATTAAAACACAAATGAATTGAAATAACACAGTATTACACAGTGAATATACAATTTGAGTGAGGACTTTCAGGAGTAAACTAAACAAAAAATAAATTAAAAAATATAACAAAAATACTAACCCACAAAAACATATCAGCATGTAACCAGTAATAATCAAAAATAGAAACTTGTCAGTAATGAATATATAATAATAATAATAATAATAATAATAATAATAATAATAATAAAAATAATAATAATAAAAATAAAACTTGTAATAATAATATATAATAATAATAATAATAATAATAATAATAATAATAATAATTAATAAACAACAATAATAAATAATAATAAAATTAATAATAATAAATAAATAATAACAACAACAACAGTTATTTAAACTCAGTTCACATTTAAATACTTCACTTTAGTAATAAATCTACATTCAACAATGCATGGTAATTTAAACTACAAAAATTAACTCTTTCTGACGCAGACTGTATCCAGTTCAGCTTTACAACTGTAAACAGTATCAACTTAACAGATCTACATTACTGACTTTTTTTTTCCAGCCAGTTGTTAACATTTATGAACAGAGTTTGTCAAATGTACACATATATATTTCTGTTGAGATGTGTGTATATTCACACCAGCAAGAACAATATTTGTATGTTCTACACACAAACACCTCTTCATGTGAAATGTATACGTTGTGGCGAAGTAGCCAGTATGGACAAGACACTTGAGCGAAGCTGTGAATACGTTATTGAATATTTCTGATGAGTTAATATTTATGGCCTTAACATTGTACACTGGCAATAACAAACTGACATTTATATGCATCAATCTTCACCTCTTTTTTTTTCTTCTTCTTTTTTTCTTTATTTTGTTTCGAGGGTTTTTCAAGCTTGGTTAGTGACCATTTAGGTGTGTACACAGGCCACTTTTGTCTGCTTTTATTGTCACTGGTTGGATAAAAAAAAATCTGAAAATTTGTAGTGTCGGGTATCTCTCCATGGGGCACCCAAGATCATCTCTTTTTTTTGAAAATTTCTATTTTGTTTTTTTTCTTAAATCTTTTTTCTTACTGTGGATGAATGTGTCAGTAGAGTCAGATAGATAATTCTTTGTTGCTAGTACACATTGACATCTCACATTTCTCAGTGTTTCAACGTATCATGCTGGTGTCAGTTTTTTAACACATGAAATGAATTTGATTATCTTCTCCTCACTTGGCTCTGTGAAAGCCATTTTGTTTAATGTGTTAGCTTGTGCAGTTTTGAAAATTTCATGACGTACACTGCATGTGCATGCATTAATTTCATGGATTGTGATAATTTGAGAAAACAGAAAAACGAAATTGAAAGAGGGTCTGTTGAAATATTAAATGTGGTTTTGAAGTGAAGAGTAAATAATTTTAAAAAATATATAAAAAATTAAATATTTTTATTATTTATTAATTTTTCTGTGAAGTTGTTCTAGTATTAAATATAAAATTAGTAAAAAAATTAGATAGGTTTTTATGTAAAATACATAGTCGTTGATACACTTTTATGTAAAATACATAATTGTTCATAGGTCATGTAAAATACATACTGACTGTTAATTTTTTATGTAAAATATTTAATGACTTGTAAGTATTTTATGAAAAATACATAAAGGTTGTATGTTCATTTTATGTATGTAGAATACATTTGTGAAGTTATGCAGTGAAGACTGCTGTATTCCAGTGAGCTCAGTTACAGTGACAAATGTTGTGTTTGCAGACAAGGTATGCTGTGAAGGAAGACATATGGTGATATAGAACTACCTCCGCACACAATGGTGTCACAGTGTCTGTGCGTCTGTGTTAACCACACACACATGACTGCATTCAGCTCATTAAGCCTGACTCTCACAACTTATTAAAGGTAAATGTTTGCATACTTTCAATTTTAATTTTAATTATTTTTATTTATTTGTTTTGTCTGTCTGTCTGTCTTACTGGTGCTTTAGGTAAGTTGTGAGTCAATGAATTAGTAGGTCCTGGGATCAAATCCTGTTGTTAGTAACAACATTTGTGATTGCTCACTGCTTCTTAATGGTCACTTTTTATCACATATTAAAGAAAAACATTTTGTTTCTTTCAGGTTTCTTCTCTTTTTTTTTTTTTTTTTTGTCTTCACCATTATTTCTCTCTATCCATTGCAGCTGGTGGATTGTCTGATCATAATTTTCTCTTTTTTTCTGACCCCTGCCATTTTTTGTCAGTACATCTGCAGGAAATGTCCTAATGTTTTTGGTTTTTTTTAAAGTTTTTCCTTGCCCCCCCTCCACTTTTTATTTAATACCTCTTCTCAGACCCACAGGTGTGGTTGGTTAATCTTTAAGAGTACAAATGTAAAACAATAATCCATGCAAGTAGGAAGTAATGTTGAAGCTTAATCTTACCTAAGGGATAAAGTTTTAATCTGGGTTACTTGATACAGTCACTGAAACGTTTTCCTGACATGTGTATATTAGGAAAAGACACAGATAGTACTTGTATCCTAGTATATAAGTGACACAACAAAATTCCATTTTGTAATCTAACAGTTGGTTCATAACAAGAACAGATTTCAACCAGAACAGGAAAAAACAACAGGTTTCTGACGTTCATTGTTGGATGTGTGTTAAACTTTTGCTCAATTGACTAGAATTTGAGAGAAAAATTTGTATTTATTTTATTTATTTTTTTAATATTTATTTATTTAATTTTTTTTATTTTTTTAAATTTTTTTTTTTAAATATTTCAAATGATATAAATGGGATATATAGTGTATCAGAACCAGTTTAAAAAAAAAAAAAAACGAAAAACTTTTATTACTACTATTTTTTATATATTTATTTATTTCCTTTTGTAAGTGGTCTATCAACATTCATGTTTTCATTTTATATTATTGAATTTTAAGCAGAGTATTTTGAGTGTGGGGTATTTATTTCTTCTTTTTTTTTTTAATTATTTTTGTTTCTCTGGAGCTCTTATCAGCATGCATTCAAACTCCATGTTACTCTTAAATTTTATTAATTTTTCTTTTTCACTTTATCTCTCGAAATCTTTTCCTGGACAGAATTTATTGTTCTTTTATGAATTGCACCTTGAATGAAAAGCCAGTAGATCATGTTTTATTTATTTTCATCTTGACATTTTCATTACATAAACAGAATTGATTGTTTATTTTTTGTTTATTTACAGGAACTGTGAACTCAGTGTTCAGCATTGGAGGTGAACAATAGCAGGAAATTTACCGTGGAAAATTTTTTAATCTTTAAAATTTGTCTAAATGATTGTATTGTTATCACATAATAAAATAAAACAAAGACTGGATATACTAAACAAAAAAAAGTCTGTATAGAAAGACTTGCGTCACAGGAAGAATTCAAGATTTTACATATTTTTTTCATTTTTGTGCTTTGTGTTTTATTTCAAACTAATAAACCGTTATGGAAATAGAACAAGCGTTTTCTGATCTGCTGAATGACTTTGAAAGTGAAACTGTAGTGAAACAGGGTGAAGAAGAAATGGATTCTGGATCCAGTGGAGAGGATGATGAGGTGGATTCACCCCTGAAACCGATCAACATTCAGACATCATCACAATCATCAGGTCATAGAAATGTGATGAACGTTCCACCCAAAAAGCAAAATTTCATTTCTGATGCAGGAATCACAAACAAGTCCAGAGCAAACATCACAAACCTTTCCAGTGCCAAACTGACTAACATTTCCAGTACAACTGCAGACTTGATATACAACAACCATTGCTTACATGAGTTTTCAACAGAGACAGACAATGCCGCAAGAGACTTGAAAATCATGGATGAAAATGATAATATCGAGGTAAGTGCTGTGGTGTTTATTGAATGTGTTGGCTTGTCACATTGTTAATTCACTTGTTACTCTCACATTAGAGAAATATTTCATCTAACTTTGTTTATTCCTTTCTCCATTGTTAATACTTCTATTGAAGTACAGATAAAAGTAGCCTTGCTGTTGATCAGTAGATGTGGTCCTTTAAGCTGTTTCTCTGGCTTCTTCTCTATTATTTTGTTAAACCTATTAGTAAAATCCATTTCTTTATTGACAAGGAAAAAAAAAGGAATTTTTATATTTGACAGCAGTAAGTATAATCAGTGGCTTTTTAGATTTCTGTTTAAATTCATGGTAAACTGAAACACAGAAAACCAGTCTGCTCTAGGTTTATTTTTATATTTTAGATTAAAATCTTACAATTTATGTGGAAAATAATTTAACTGTTTTGTTGCATTAAAAATACTTCTTGCCGAAATGAAAAAAAAACAAAAAAAACAACTAAATAGACATTCTTGTCACATTTTTATATATTTTTTAAATATTTTTTAAAGTCAAGATTTTCATTTTAAAATAGACATTTAATTTAATTTGATCTAATTTATGTGATATGTATGTATATATATATATAATTATATACATGCATTCACTTTCATCTATATATATTTCTTTAAAGGAATATAAAAATTGGTGGTTTTTTATCACAATCGTCATAAACTTTTATTTCTTTTTTAAAATAAAAATAAATCAACAAATAAGAATTCATTTTGCCTATCTGTGACAACTGTGTTGCTCCCATTCATTATAAGGCAATATATTTTGTTATTCTCCTTTACTATTTGAAAAATTAAAGCCTGGTTTATATCACAGAAAGTGGTTTTCCCATTGTACTGAAATAATAATAGCTTCTGGCTTGATAGTTTTAATTTAAGAGCCTGTCTCACTGGTAAAGTGTGTGTTGAGATCTGGAGTGTTATGCCTGTGTTTGTAAGGTCTGCACTCACGGTTTGGTTTTAAGTTTTGAGTTTTAAGTTCGTATGGAGTGGCCACTTGTTCTGTTGAAGGACCAGCCTCTTGTCCTGGGCACACAAATGTACGTGTGTGTGTGTGTGTGTGTGTGTGTCAGTGTGTGTGTCAGTGTGTGTGTGTGTGTGTGTGTCAGTGTGTGTGTGTGTGTGCCAGCTGGAAGCACAACTGTTTGAGCCAGTGAGACATGATGTATATACATATATATAAATATATATATAAAGAACAGCGGAAAAACAAAATACATTAATGTTGTATACAGAACAAAGTGAATTAATGTGGATATGTTTTATGTGTGACTTGCACGCATTGTACGCATGTGAGATAAATCTACGCTGTTCATTCAGCTAATTGTCCCGTGTTGGTTTTGCGTGTGTACTCAACTGTATTGAATGGCTGGATTGACTCAGGAGATCAGCAGGTCTCCAACTAATCTCACTATGGGTCTGGAGAAATGGGAACTATTTGATATTTATTTAGATTGCTTAAATCACCCCCTTTGGCATTTCTGCTCTAATGTCCCCATTACCCTTTGTGTACAGCTTTCACAGAAATGCGTAATTAATAATTTGCCTTTGAAATTCGAAGTGTTGTGTTTAGAGTATTTATTAATATTTGACATCATTCAAGCCCTTGGTACAAAAAAAACAACAAAAAACATGTTAATTTGATTTAAAAATATATATTTTGACATTAATTTGTTCACTTTAAAAGTAATTTCTGTCTTTATTTATGTCAACCAGGACATGATAAATGTGCACAATGCTGAAGTATTAGACCCATGTCATACAACATGTATATAATGGATGTACATGACATATTAACTATCTGTTATAAAAAGTATAAAATACACATGTGCATATTATTAAGGCTGTCATTCACAACACCCAATTGTGTTTATGTATTCTTTTATAGATATAAGGTTCATCCAAATGTACATGAACTTCTGCTTGTGTGACACTTAGTATAGTTGACACAACTTTTTGCCACACACATACACACAAACACACAGACATAAATCAAGGGAACTCTAAATGGGCAATATCAATCCTTTGGAAGCAAACAGGCATTTTCGTAGGTTGCAATTAAAAATAATCATTAATTTCCAGTTTCTTCTTTTCTTTTCCCCTGCACACATTTTAAAACAAAATTCATCACATTCTCATATGATGGTATGTTTGGAAACAAAGATGGGTGAAGCTGGAGATGAAGATAGTGGCGGCAAAGGATGGTGACCCAGAAAAACAATAACAACACTTGTATGATTCGTTAAAGAAACTGTATCGCTCATATATACGTTATTTCTTTGTCAATACTTGCACAAAATGAGCCCTTTATTTAAATCCACCACAACGTGTGGCACCATTGTTTAACTCTTTGTGTTGGAAGCAATATGCTCATAGACTCAGAGAATGCCCCAGTGCAATAAAAATGTGATATAAAATGCTCGTACTGAAAGACGTAAAATTTTATTTGATAACAATGAAACAGTCCAGCTTTTATCAGTTATTCATTGATGCTGAACAAGTCTGTGAATAGCATTTCAAAATGTTTGTTGTAAAAGCTAGTGATAATGTAAGTTCTTTACCTTTTTTTTTTTTTTTTTTTTTTCATTAATTTTTATTTTGATATGGTTGTGTTTGTGTGTGTATGTATGTAAATGTGTTATATGTATATATTTGTATGTGCGTGTACATGTATATTATGTATGTTTGTATGTCTGTTTATGTAAGTATATGTATATGTTTGTATGTGTGTGTATATGTATATGTTTGTATATGTGTGTGTATATATGTATTTGTATATGTTTGTATGTATGTATACACATACAAACATATAAATACACAAACATACAAATATGTATAATATACACACACATACAAACATACATATACATAAATACAAACATATACATCTACATATATACACACACATATAAATGCATACATGTATATGATGTATATAATCTGTAAATTTGTATGAATGTATGTATTCGTATATACATTATAAATATGTATGTGTGCGTATGTTTGTATATACATTGTGTTTGTATGAGTATTTAATACATTGTTAATCTTAATGCATATTGCATCATTATAAGCCATGGTTAAATACTTTATCTCATTGTTTGTTACTCTTTTCTTTTTAAACATAAATTAATAATAACAGGAAAATAGGAAAGAAAGTAAAAGAACCATTTACAGATTTTCTGCAGTTTTTAACATTATAAACAAGATCACCTAGAAAAGAAAAAACAACCCACTAATTGTTGTCAAACAAAGTACTGTGTGGGATTTCCTGACCGTTCCTAATTATTTTTCTTTTAAACTCACCAATTTCCTTGGTCACTTACTTACTTGTTTCATATTTAAATTAAATATTGTGTTAAGTACATTTCTGACATTTGTATAACTGGGTTCACTGTGGTGAAACTGAGAACTGTTTAACTTGAGAATTAAAATAATTTGTTATGGATTTCTCTGAAATAAAGGTTTGCTGCAATGTGATTTGTTAAAAAAAAAAGGTTTATTTAAGAACAAAAGAAAGAAAAAAAACAGTAAGAAACCTGAGCTACTTTAACAGTAATGGATAATTTAATAAACAGTTTTCTTAATGAGGATAGATTGTATTTTCTTTTATTAGCTGGTATATGGATATAAGAAGTTTTTTTTGTAGTAACATTTGCAATAGTCACCTGGTAGGTATTTCTGTAGATTACCTGTTTAGTGATTTAATGTAAACTGGGTTTGGTGATCTGAATACAAGGAAAACATGTTTTAATCACAGCTAATCTAATGAGGATACTTGAAACAAGAACAAAAGGACAGGCAGGCAGGAACAAACTTGATCTTATCTTGTGTTAGTTGAAGCTTTGTTCAACTTGCTGCCTGTTTGTTCATGTACATATATGATAATGTTTTTATTATACACATTAAAAACTGGACAGCATATTACAGTGTTTTTAATTTTGTTGGTAATGTATTACAATGTTGATGAATTTATGCTGATAAAGTGCAACAGTATATTAATAATATGCATTACATATAAATAATAATAATAACTACAATAATGATGTTGTTGTTGTTGTTATTACTATTATTCTATGCATATAATAATGTAATTTTCTAATAGCATACTTTGAAATGCAAAATGTTGTTGACATTATCAATTTTTACAGAAATCATTAGAACTATTGAAGTTTCTGTTAAAGGTTTTCATTAACGTTTAACCTACATAAATTGACATACTTTCTCAGGTTATTGACACAAACAATTTTGTTGTTTTTGTTTCTGCAGGCAGAAGAAAACAAAGAAATGGTTCAGAGCAAAGTTGAGATAACTCTCGCCACTGCAGATAAAGGTTCGTTATGTTTTTACATTCAGACGTATACAGAGTTAGTCAACACAACAGTTTATCTTTCATCTACCTGTCTGTTGGATAACAGCAAATATGACATTTCACTGGCTCTGTATTGATTATATCTTGCTTCCACTTTGTTTAGCAGTAAACTGACTGGTTAATATTTACTTCTGTTCTCTCCTGTACGTTTTTGACACAAATAACGTTTTGTTTCATTATTGTAGATATATTATTTAATCTTAGCTAATGTTAACATGTGAAACTTTTTTAATGTATTTCTTGTAATTCAGCTGGTGTTGGTATCTTTTTATAGTCCTTTTTTATTTTTCCTTTATTTTTCTGTTAATCAAGTATTGTATAATAAAAAGTCTGAGGTAGCCAATGAAAGTTGATTTGTTCCTTTTTCTCGTGACTGTGGAATTGTAATAATACTGATGATAATATATTACTGTCAGATTTTAAAATTAGTTTTTTGTCTCTAAAAAAATAAAGTAACCAGTATACAAAATGTATTTAGGTTATTTATATTAGTATGTTTTAAAGCACTGTTTCTGAATATGTTAATTATTATACCCAGTGCTTGCAAATTTACTTTTCTGAAACAGTGTTATTTGTGTCGAGGTTACTTTAAAGACAAAAAAAACAACTACAAAGAATAAATAAATAAATAAACAGATGAATGGATGGATGGTCAGACTGAAAGATAAATAATGTATTCCAGTAAAAATAGAATAATAATAATAAAGGTAAAATAAAAACAAATAAAGGCAATTACTAAATAACAAATCTTGTCTAATTTTAATTTCAGAATAATAAATCATTAGACCTGTTTAGCACAGCACATTGTTTGACATTTAAGCTGTCTTTGAAGAATGAGTGAGTTAACATGTATGTCATTTGTGACATTGGTGACATTTTCATTGTCAAAACCATCACTGCAAACCATTTCTCTTCAAAGATCACAAATGTTTCAGATATTTGAACTATGCTGTGCGTGTCAGCTGCTAATTATATGCCATAATTACATGCCATAGTGTTTTAAATGTGTGTGTGTGTGTGTCTGTCTCTGTGTGTCTGTGTGTGTGTGTGTGTGTGACTGTGTCCGTGTGTGACTGTGTCTGTGTGTGTGTGTGTGTGTGTGTCTGTGTGTGTGTGTGTGTGTGTGTGTGTGTGTGTGTCTGTGTCTGTGTGTGTGTGTGTGTGTGTGTGTGTCTGTGTGTGTGTGTGTGTGTGTGTGTGTGTGTGTGTGTGTGACTGTGTGTGTCTGTGTCTGTGTGTGTGTCTGTGTGTGTGTGTGTGTGTGTGTGACTGTGTCTGTGTGTATGTCTGTGTGTGTGTCTGTGTCTGTGTCTGTGTATGTATGTGGTGAGAAGAAATTTTGGCCCAGGGACTTTTGGATTAGGATATTTCTGACTGATGTTTTGGCATGAATTTTTTATTATTATTATTATTAACAAAACATAATTATTTTTTAAAAAGTAGGTAGCATTACAAATTTAATTAAATTTTGAAGTCACCTATGCAACACTACCTTCAGTCATACAAACAGATTTTCACAAAATACATGAATTAAAAAAAACACACAAAAGAAACCACCTAATCACTCGACACACATAACTTCATTAAAGATTCCTCATGCATGGTGTAGACAATTTACATTCACATCGTTTATATCAAGACAGCTTAGCGTCTGACAGTTGAAACATCCTGTCTGGTTACCTGTGGGTAATGTACACACCTGGTGTTTGTTATACTTAATTGGACAGGTATCACTGTTGATACCTTTACCTGCGAGGTGGACGTTATCATTTTGGTCAGGTTATCCTGCTAATCATGGTCATTATTCCGTGTCCTTGAGGTCCAGATAATTTGTTTTTTTCTTTTTCTTCAGATCTTGTGTAGCGTGTACCTGATACATTTGTCACTATGGTGATCACAGGGGTGCAGAGAAAGCACTAATTAGTTTTGTAAACTGACACAGAGTTGCCATTAACATTTACTCAGTTCTTTTTTCACCTGGACTTTTTCTGAGTACCTGTGTTATTTGTTTTTCATTTTAATTGCTTTTAAATTTGTTATTTATAGCCCATAATTTATTGTTTTTGTTATATTGTGATTCAAGTTTATATTCCTGAGTTGTCTTTTATTTAGGATTTGTTTTATAATCAAGAATTAAGTTTTCATGTTATTTGAGTACATATTCATTTTTTAAATTTAATATTTATAGCTCTAAATTTATTACTTTTATTTTATTATCATTCAGGCATATATTCAAGTACTTTTTTGTTGTTGTTGTTGTAGTTGGGTTTCTTTTTTTTTGTTCGTTCATGCATTTGTACCAGTTGTGAGGACATTTTTGTTTTGTAATAATTTTTTATGTTGACTTTGTTTTGTTTTTATTTACTAGTTTGTCTTTGGGTTTTTTCTAGGGAAGGGTATTTTAAGTAATATTTAAAATTTTCAACATTTTTTGGACATGGAAATTCTAAAATTGTGTAATTCAGTTTACTTCTCATGTATATCAGATCTAACATTGTCAAAATAAGAAAAAGTCAAGCACAAATAAATTAATCCAGGCTTTTGTAGTTGAATATTATTATTAATTTGAAAACATTAAATATCTAACACACTATATAACACACTTGAATCTCATTTTACATACACACAGAACAACCTTTATCATCCTGTCCAATAACCAAAGCATACAAAGAGAGAAAAAAAAAACTTTTGTTTATTTTTCAGCATCACAGAAAAGACCAGTAGTGACTGTCCCTCTGAAAGATGTCACATTCGGACCAGGAGAAACTGCTGTTCTGGAGTGTCAGATTGAGGGAACTCCAACCCCATCAGTCTGCTGGAGGAAGAATGGAATGATTATAGGGCAGACAAAAGATTTTGTGCAATCGTATGCTGGAACTGTTGCAATGCTGAAAATTGAAGAAGCACGTGAACAGGATTCTGGACTCTATGAATGTGTCGCCAGCAACAGCCTTGGTGAAACAGTGACCAGTGGCAGTCTCACTGTGACAAGCAGTAATCTCTCTGTGACCAGTGGAAGTGAGTCTGTGACAAGTAGTAATCTCTCTGTGACCAGCGGAAGTGAGTCTGTGACAAGCAGTAATCTCTCTGTGACCAGCGGAAGTGAGTCTGTGACAAGCAGTAATCTCTCTGTGACCAGCAGAAGTGAGTCTGTGACAAGCAGTAATCTCTCTCTGACTAGTGGAAGTGAGTCTGTGACAAGCAGTAATCTCTCTGTGACTAGCGGAAGTGAGTCTGTGACAAGCAGTAATCTCCCTGTGACTAGTGGAAGTGAATCTGTGACTAGTGCTGATCTTACTGTTGCAGGTAAGTTTAGCAATTTACAAAAATGTTTTTGTGTTGAAATGTTAGAAAACTTTTTTAACCTGATGAAATGTATATGTGTTGGTATTAATCTTTCAGCTGAGATGCAAAATTCTGAAAGATTCTAATGCTTAGATATAACTTTTGTTTTAATTTTGTTTTGTTTTTTTCAGGAATAATCACTGAATTTTATAAAATTTTCATTTTAAAGAAAGAAATAGCTTTAGATAATTTTTATTATTATTTTTTATTTTTTTTGTTAACATAAAAAGAATATTTATATATATATATATATATATAAATATATAATAACAGTAATAATAATAGTAATTATAATTAAAAATATATATATATCATAATAATAATATAAATATTAATGTTATTCATTTTAACAAGACAATTAAGAAAAAACCCAAATCAAGTTTTTTTTCATCCAAATATTTGTAGACAGAGAAATTTCGTCTACCTCCCACAAAGACCGTCCCACCCTGAGACTCACCACAGACACAGTGGACTCACCCAGCAAACGAACTGGTTATTACCTCACCAGGACTCGCTCCACCCCTCTCACCCAGACACGCCCATACGTTCCCATCACAAGAAAGTCAGAGGATGTGAAACCACCTTCAGGCAAATCTCTGACGAGGACCTACTCCACCCCAGCCCCCCAGTCAGAACCACAGTCACCACTCCCAAACCTGATCCATCATCCCAGGAGGACTCGTTTTTCTCCTGCAGGCATCATTGGAAATCTCATCCAGGCCAAGCTGGTTAGTCCAGAACCTGACAGGATGGTGGCGACAGATGGAAGAAGCAGAGAGTCCACTTCACCAGCTACCTCGTCCTTCAGCAGCAGTACCAGTAATAACAGTAAATCTACCTCAAACGTTTTTCTTGCCACACTGAATAACCATAACAACCCATCTACCTCAGCATCCTTGCGTGTTACAGGTGTGACTGACCAGAGTGCAGCCTCAACCCACCTTGCAGCCTCAACCCACCTTGCAGCCTCAACCCACCTTGCAGCCTTAAACCACCTTGCAGCAGACTCTCTGTCCCACAGTTCTATGAACGAGAGGGTCGGTGACAAAACAGAGCATTTATCCACACTGCGTGAACCACAGAATGGATCATCATCAGCAGGCATTTCACAACTGAACCTCTTGTCTGTCCCTCAGACTGAGTCTGGTAATAATGATGACGCTGCTGAAGATGTACCAAGGAGGCAGACAGCACCAAGAGTGACCAGAATCAGAAGAGCCACAACTAACGTGTTTCCTGACATCAGGGAAATTCCTGAGGTCACTGAGGACAGAGTCGAGGACAGACAGGAAGACAGTCGGCCTCTGTCCATGGTCAGCAGACTGAGGTTGCAGTTCTCTGCAAACGATGATAAAAGTGGACCAAAAGGTGGTGGTGGTGGTGTTCGACGATGGCGTTCACTCCCTCCAAAGAAGCCAGATGAAAAGCCAACTGTCGTAGTGGTAAGTGAAACCATTGTTTTACACACTCATACACAGCTTATAATAATAATAATTCATTCTCTGGCTTTCATTGTTTGTTTCATTGCTTAAAAAGGGATGTTTACCAGTGTTCTGAATAATGAAAAGAAGACTTCACAGTTTGACTGACAAAATTAACATCATTTATTCAGAGTATCTTCTTAATTCAAATTTAATACAGATATGCATTGATTTCCTGTTCCAGTAATGTCTAATACATTAATAAAACTATCGGAAAGCCTGTGTAATTCATTTAAAGAAAATCAGTGATCTGATGAAGAAACAAAACAGTGGTACACATTTAAGTTTTGGTTTTTACTATACTTTCAAGAAATATATTTGTATTTCATTTATTATTATTGTTATTATTATTATTATTATTATTGTCTTTATTATTTATTTTTTATACTCTGGTATATAAGTATTTTATCTAGAATGTGACTCTTAATATATTTTATACAAAATATTGTTACACAAGTAAAGCAAAATACCTGAAAAAGCATCATAAAAATAATAATTTTTATTATTACAACAACAGCAGCAACAGCAACAGCAGCAACAACAACAATACTACTTCTACTACTATTAATAATAATAACAAAATTCATAATAATGATAATAAAGGTAGAAGAAATACTAGAAATAGTAGCAGTAGCAGCAGTAGTAGTAGTAGTAATAAGAGTAGCAGTAACAACATTCCTATACTGAACTCTTAGTAATCATTAGACAAACCCTTTTCAAACTGAGCCATTGTTTAGCTCTCATTATCGACACTGGAACATGTATTATAGATTCTATCATACACTTGCTGTAAGTTATAGCTCTCATTATGTGGCACATTTGACTTTATGAATCCACAACACACTATGATTCCTTTGAAACAGCTGGTGGAGGTAATATACACAAACAGCCATTTGCATTAGGGAAAGGTACTTTTAGAATGATGCATGACCATTCTTATTCAATTATTTGCTTGCAGGCTCAGCATTAATGTGGCTTGAATACCATTTGTTAGCAGCAGAGGTTCTTTTTATTTGCTTGTCCTGTTCTGCAAACAAAAGGTCCACTGGTATAATGACTGCAATGAGTCTACACATGTTGACTAAACATTTACTTGTGTGTACACGGTTATTTAGTTAACTGAACTGAATAATCCACAGAGCAGTATCAATCTCCAACAGTGTTTGCTTTCTCATTGTGTGCAGTCTGCAGTTACACATGAAAAAAATGAAGAACTCGTGAATGCATACATACGTACATACGTACATACATATGTACATACATATTTACATATGTACATGCATGAATACATACATACATTCATACATACATACATACATACATACGTACATACATACATACATAATACAAATGTACATATGTACATACATACTTATATACATAGATACATGTATACATATATATACATACATACATACATGAATACACACATACATACATACATGAATACATACATGCATGAATACACAAATCATGAACACATACAGACATACATACATACAAACATACATATAAATGCATACATGTACTTCACTAGGCTTTATTCAGTATAACACAGTCATGTTTTCTTACAGTAATAAGATACAGTTATAGTGTATTGGTTTTTCAAAGTGCAAGTGTTGATATAATAAAAAGTAAATACATAAATGACTGAAATGGAATTTAACTTGAAAAATAAATAAATAATAAAAAAGGAGTGAAAAAACAACAATGAAAATGAATGAAAACACACACACTCATACAGACACACACACACACACACACACACACACACACACACACACACACACACACACACACACATAAGGATGCACATGTTAAAAAATTAAATTATCCTGACATTTTAATTCAGTATCAGTTTTAGCTTCTGCAGATCAGTGGGTCTTAACCTAGGTGGATTCTTATTTTACTTTTAAATAATTTTTCTTCACTTCCCAGCTGATTAAAACAACCTGCAGTGGAGTGTGCGAAAGACATCTTGTCAGGGATATCACTCAGAATAATACTCACATTACTCAAATTTCACTTACTCAGATCACTGACATATCACGTAAACTCACATTTCACAGACTGAGGCAGCAGTGAGTGCGGTACAGAAGTTACACCAAGACGTTTACACCAAAGGTCTTCCGGAAGGTGAATATGAAATTACATATAATAAAAAGCCCAAATCAAAAGTTCATTTGAAACAATCCATCAGTATTGAAAATCTCTCTAATCCTGCAATAAACTCCTACCAAGAGTTAATTTGAAACACACAAGCAACTCTGTATGAATTTTTTTTTCCTTAATTTTTCTCAAACATCTTTAAGTTAGCAATATGGTTCTATCAAGAGTTAGCTTGAAAAGACTAAACTACAGTATATGGAATCTTTTTTCTTCTTCTTTTTATCTTTTTTGTTTTTTTAAAACTTATCTAAACCTGTAATGTACATTAATCCTGACATTGTTCTTGATGATAGTTCTGAGTATGATGTCCACTCTATATCGTTCATTGAGCAACACTCTGTTTTAAACTAATGTATCAAGACATAATTGTTGTTTGATGAATAACAACAGTCTGCTTTGGACTAATTTCAAGTTGTTGCTGAAATTTGTACTTAATAACAAATTACTTTCACCAAAATATAAAATTTTAACTAAATTCTGAAATTAAAGTCTTGTGACAACCATTGTTTTGTGCTTAGCAATAGGTTGCTTTAACCAATATGTGAATTTTTTGCTGAATTCTGTAGTAAAGTATAATCACAATAAGGATTTTGTGTTTTTAATTTTTTTTTTCTTGATGATAGTTGCAAAATTATTCATTCTTTTCTTCTGAACTGCTACCAAGTCTTTTTTTTTCTTGAATTATTTATTTATTTATATATTACTATTTTTTTTTTTTTTGTATGTCTGTGTGTATATGTGTCTGTGTAGGTTCCTGTGCATTGTTGTTTGGTTTTGTATTTATTGTTTATTTATTTGTTTTCAATTTACAGTACAGCTGTGACTGCATTTATTATCACCTCTGAAAAGAATCTATTAACAAAAATAAATTACATTACCCATTTCATGACTGAACTACTGAAATATACTGACAGCTCTCTGTACTGTTAACTTTTATTAATCTGATTTAAGAAAGACAGACACACAAACAACCACCTGGATGTTCTAATAATAAACAAACAACTGTTAAAAAAGGACAGTGATAAACATTTCATTTATTTACAAGTTCAGATGTTAAACAATCCAAAAGGACAGGAGTAGCTACATGCTTATGTTTAATTTTGTTTACAGACTGAATTGTAAACAATCTGCTACACCAAGCAGGGTATCGCCCACTGATAGGTAGATCATGTTCATAGCTGGCACAGAACAGCGCATTCATTTTGTGTCTTATTGTCCAGCTTGTGTCCAATGCATACTGATAGGTAGATCATGTTTATAGCTCACTCAGAACAGCGCATTCATTTTGTGTCTTATTGTCCAGCTTGTGTCCAAAGTGTCTCTCTCTTGTTGATCCAAGACCCAGTTTCAGTTTTGAGTTTCTTATTTCTGTATATTCTTATCCACTTCCAAAAGACCCATTATGTTTAAAGGTTACACATTTAACCTCTTTGCTGCCGACTACAATGAACAGCTGTGTAATCTGAATATAAGTATTTTGATGGTGTATGGCAGTGTGCACGGGGGAATATAGAGATCCATATGACCAGAAAGTTTAACCCTATTAACTTGTATATTTGTTAACAAAGGCTCTGTCAGACCCGTTTGATGTTAACTGAGACTATAAATCATACAGGTGAATGCGATACACGGAGAGAGCCGGAGTAATAAAAAAAACATCTAACTTGGGTAATAACTATTAGGACCACCATAAGTGTGTATCTTCAGATGTATTGAATTTTTTTTATACTTTTTTTTTTATCTTTTGAGATCTTGTTTGAGTGACAAGCCTTTGGTATGTGTGTGTGCGTGTGTTTTGTGTGTGTGTGTGTGTGTGTGTTGTGTGAGGTGTGTGTGTGTGTGTGTGTGTGTGTGTGTGTGCTATTGTATATAAGTTTGTATGCAGGTGTGTGTGCTTTTGTATATAAGTATATATACAGGTGTGTGTGTGCATGAGTGTGTGTGATGGTGTTATGTTTCTCTTTGCATAAATATCAAATTGCCAAACAGTGTATCTGCAATATAAAGATGTATTAGTTAATGTGTGTATGTCTGTGTATATGTATATGTGTATGTGTATGTTTCTTTCTTCATAGATATATTTATATATTTCTATCAAAATTTGTCCTTTTCATGAGTGAATGACCACTACACTGATTTAATATATTATGTTACACATTTTTTTCTTTCTCAGATACCAAATGAAAATATATGTGTTGTGTTAATGTACACAAATTTAATTTAACACTGAAATAAATTATAATCAGCAACAAAGTAAACACTTAAATTTTAAAAATACTTATATTTATTTTGTAAATAAAAAATAATTAACTTCTATTACATATTAAGTATATGTCACTTCCATGACAACATAATGTTCTCTTAGTTTATTGAGAGATATCTTGAGAACCTTTCTGGTACCTAATTTCATGATCATTATCTTTTCCTAATTACCTGTGGGGAAAAGGTGTATATTACAGTAAATGAAGCTGTCAGCAATTACACAGTTTAACATAGCTAGCAGTGATTCTTGAACATTTAGAAAATAACTGAACAATAAACATCTTGTAGAGGTATACTTTAATTAGCAGCTTCTTGAAACACTGTCCAGACAGAGGTAAGATGTGAACAGTGTAGGAGAGACTTGGCTGAATTTGTTTGTGACATGTGGAAGGTTTTAGTATTGAGTCCAGGCTTTCTTGGCTCATGTTTTGTTGATGTTGGTTTTCTCAGCACAGAAATGACTAATGTAAGAAAACATGATGTGTAATTAGATCAACTCACAGATGTTGTAATTAGCAGAATATAACAAGTTTTTTTATTTGATTATGTATTATTATTGTTACTGTTATTATTGTTGTTGTTATTGTTATTGTTACTTTTATTATTGTTATTCTTATTACTATTATTATTATTACTATTACTACTATAACTACTACTACAATTACTATTACTGTCCTACACTATTACTAGAACTACTACTTAGTACTACCACTGTTATTTACTTATTTATTTATTTATTTATTTATTTATTTGCTTATTGTTTTCTTGAGTTTTTTGTTGATGTTTTTTTATAAGAAAATATTTATTAAAAATCTATGCACTTTTCTTTCTTAATCTGATAAATGTGAAACAGCTGTTACAGATATCCTTAACAAACTGTGCCACTGAAAAATTGTACCAAATGTTTTTTCACTGAAATATAATTTATTTTCTTTCCTTTTCCTTTTTTCACTAGTATTAAATAAAGTTCATTTTTATTAATTATTTTCTGTTTGTTTTGCTGAAATTGTTTGGTGGCCATTTTTTTTAATTTAAAAATAACAATTAGAACCAAAATAATAATTATTTTTTTTTTTTCAGTAATCTAGTAATCCTTCTTTTCCAAAGAAATTAGATTTTATTCTGAAACTTTTGTTGATTTCAAAATATTTTAATATTCTTATTTTCTATTTTTATTTTACACAGAATCTTCTTATTCGAAAAATGTATTCATTTTGTTGTCGACGGTTGTAATTCAAAAACAAATTCATAATCAAAAGTCTTTTGTTTTTGCACACTTATGTCAGGTGAATCAACTCTGTGTTGCAGTTGTCAGGTGTTGTCAGGTGTTTGTTCACTGCCAGTAAAGCCAGAGCTTGTCCACACAATGTAAATATGATTTACCATGTAATTGGCTCTGGCTGAGATAAGACACACACAATGGGGGAAGATTAGATCTGTCTTAGATTCCCTTTAATGACCGACATCATGACTTCACTACTAAATTTGTATCAGTATCTGTGTGGTTTATCTTTTTTTAATAAGCAGACTGAAAACAGACTGGTTTGACGTGTTACAACAGTAACATAATTTGTTGTTAAAATTATTAAACTCATTTCATAGTAGATTTTTTTTTTTTTTTTTTTTTTTTTAAAGTACACAGAAAATAAACTGGTTTTAAATTTAATACAACAATGGGGATGTAATAAATTCTGTTAAAATTATTAAACAATTTTTTTTTTTTTTTTTTAAGTAGACTGAAAATAGACTGGTTACACAACAATGGTTAACATGATTAAACTTATGTTTTTTTATTTTTTTATCTATTTTTTTAAGAAGTTGACTGTAAATAGACTGGTTTTACATGTAAAACAACAGTGTGGTTTGTAACTTTATTTGTGTTAAAATTTCTAAACTTTATTTTTACTATCAATTTTAGGATTTTTAACAAGTAAACAGAAAATATGACACTTAACAGAACAACATAGGAATAAATCTGTGTTAAATTGTTAAATTTGTTTCTGTGTCAGGTTTTTTTTAACAAGTAGACAGCAGATGGACTCTTTGGATATAAAACAGACCAACGTAGGGTATAGCTTGTATTAAATTTACTGAATTTGTTTCAGTGTAAATGCTTTCAGCAAGTCCCCCAGAAAATAGAACAATAAAGGAGATAATCTGTGTTAAAACTGATCTGTCTCCAAGAATGTGACAGCAGAATATTCATGTTTATAATTATAATATTACTTACTGGTTTTTATCAACTGTAACTGATTATGATTTGATGATTTTTTATTTGATTAGCAGGGTGTGAGTAAATGTTAATCATATATTGATTTGTGTTTGTATGGATATTTTCATGGACATGACAATGTGTATGTTTGGTGATTTCAGTTAGTTGGATGACTTTTTTAAGTATGTATTAGTCTAAGTATATCTAAATGTAATTGTATGTCAATGTTTGTATATGCAACAATAATTATGTCAGTATTTGAGTGTGATTGAGTGTTGTGTCTATATAAGTGTGACTGTGTGTACTTGTATGTACGAGTATATGTGCATATGAATATGTTAATGTTTATGTGTGTGTATATAATCTTGGTTTACATTTGAATGAGTCATTTTTCAATTTTCTTAATAAGGTGTGACAGAGTGTATATATGTGAGGTGTGGGTGTATGTAAATGTTTATACACACATGAATGTGACAGTTAACAAAATAAGAAAAGAAAAAAGCATGCACTGTATTTTTTTTCATAGATTACAAAACCTTAGAAGTTGAGGTTATCAAAATGTAATCAGTTTCTGAAGATACTAGATAAAGTGGACATCATCTAATGAGCATAAACCAGTCATTATTATCACAGACTACTGTTGGTGATTGTCCAGAACAAAAACATTATGATTATAAATGATCAAAGAATGGAGAAAGCTGAAAAAAAGAATTTTAGATGAAAAGAAACTTTTGTTTATTTAAGATTGTTTCATCCTTTCTTTTCTGTGGTTGTTCACTGCTTCAAAAGCTGCCAAGCCCTGTTGATTTAACAATCTAGATAAGAGTGTAAACTAGCCAGTGATTGTATCATATCATTTTATTTTCCTGCTTTGTGATGATCTAAATAAGTTAAATGGAAAGGCAGTTACTTTTATATGAAAAAATCCTTAAAATGTAATGATAAGATATTTAACAAAACATTGGGGGAAACAGGGCATTATCAATTGTATAAAGAAAAGTATGAATATCTCTCTCTCTCTCTCTCTCTCTCTCTCTCTCTCTCTCTCTCTCTCTCTCTCTCTCTGTGTATTCTATCCTTCTTTAATTTTGTTTCTACTTTAGTTTATTTTTTCCTTCTCTCTCATTTTTATCCTCTTAGAAAACATTAGTGTTATAACAAGTGTATTTCTTAGTTCAGAAAAAGAAAACTATATGCAATTCAGAAAAATTTGTGCTGGGACATAACAAGCATACTTTAGCTAATGAAAGACCTGATACATAATTCACTGTATAATAATGTCTTTCAGCACTGTAGGGATCTTTGTGCTTATTATTATCATTTCCCCATTATAATGCAGAACCTGCAGTTGGCTTTCCTAAGACTGCACAATAAACAAATACAAATAAATTAATAAATATTCATGTACAAACAAACAAACAAACAAATAAATAAAATGAAATAAATATTCATGTACAGTTATTCAGTTCCAACCCAGCTGTGAGGTAATATTTGTGTCTGATGCTCGTTATTTCTCCATCTTGAAAAGATTCCAGATTCGGCAGGTCTTCCTCTTTGTACAGAGCGTGGGAACTCTGCGGAGATTCCTGCTGAAATGGCAAAGGTAACAAACGCCAGGGACCACTAGTGCACAATGCTACATGGGGCAGTAGCCAAAGTATTTCGGGTAAATAATCGTTTATCTACATCTGAAAACAACACCAGACAGTTTCCATGGAAACGAGAATACTATATATACATATACACCATGCATGTACCTCTGGCAGAAGGCGGCAATACTGCTGCTTTCCATATAAAGTTTTGTCTTATTGTTAGCATCTAGACTTGATCCCAGGGTTATTGCAGAAATAATTATGTACATTAGTGCCAGTTGCTAATGACTCTGGATATAATTTGTGACTTAATGATGTTGTTGTTTTGTCAGTTTAAAAAAAAAAAAAATTCCAGTTGAAATATTTATGTTACTTTTCTAAAAACTTAAAATTATTTAAAAAATTAAAAATTAAAACAACAACAAAAAAAACAATCAAAGTTAAAAAGAATGTTTTGAATTTTATTAAATTCATTTGATTTATATGAAGATTTAAACTTCAGTACAAGGAGGGTAGAGATAAGGAATGTTATTAAGGGTGAGATTATGATTCATTTTAAAATCTGCTGATTTAATAATGTTTGTAAGTTGATGTTGTTCATGGTGGTCAAGCATGCACCTGCAGTGTATTCTAATTGAGTTTTTAAATTCTAATACTGATGTCTGCAACAAGAAAGCAAAACAGTCAGACATTTTGTGGTTAACAAATGAGTTATAAATATTAATGCATAATAATAGAAAAAAAATAATAATAAAAAAAATAAAATGATTACAGGAAAGTATTTAGATCACAGAATGCACTGAATTAAAGACGGGTGAATCAAGTAAAAATAGAAATTGTCTTCTTAAAAAATGATTAAATAATTTTAAAATATGCTCTTACGTGCATACATACAGATACATTTTCACAGACACCAACACACACACACATATACATATATAGATGCAAATACATTTTTTTCCATATAAACATACACACAATTACACATAAATACATACACAGCTAACATATACACAACTACAAACATATATACATACATACATCCATACATCCAAGCAGACACACACATAAAAAGACATATACATATACACTTGCATACACACATTTTTAGTGTATATGTTTAAAAGTGGAGGTTATTACTGACATTTATGTGCAAAAAAGGAAAAAAATATGAAAAATATGAAAAATAAATAAAATTTAAAAAATGTTGACAGGTAAATTAATGAAGGCCTTCAAAACACTTGACCTCTGACACCTTCAGTGCAAACTCTGTGCCATTAACCGAAGTGGTGAGTGACAAAGTGTCTAAATAGCCAGACACTTCTCTAATTTGCTCTTTTAAAAGAAAAGAAACCAAGAAAGTGAACGTTAGATTCCTCGTGCAGTATAACCTGTGATAACTGAGATTCTTGTGGGGGTGACTAGTTCAGTGTGATATCACTGGTGTGGAATACTGCATGATAATACACACCTGATAAGCATTATTTGCAAACAAACAGTACACAGGTTTTTCAACAACATACTGCCAGGTTTTTTTTTTTTTTTTTTTTTTTTTTTTTTTTTTTTTTCGATGGTTGTTTGCTTGTTATAGATAAATAAACATAAAAGTGCAATGAATTTTTATAAAAGATTGAATATTTATGCACTGAAGAATGTACAAGGTTGTGCTGATTTGTAAAAAAAAAATAATAATAATGGATGCACCCACTAGGGATGGGATTGTTATTGTACACAAATCCATGCTTTTTTAGTGCGTTCCTCTTTTCAGTTATCACTTGACATGTTGCTTAATAGAACATTTTGTTAAAAAAAAAACCTGCTATTAATTTGAATGAAATTATTAATCTTGTATACAGAAGAATGTGGATGGAATTATGGGATAGTGAAAAATAACTGTTGAGTCATGAAAGGAATGAGATAATTGTTTTTCACATTTCCACACTTTCCAGTGCAGTTTCCTGTTTATTGCACATCACTGCTACTTTGATTGAAACTGCAGTCGAGTTGAAGAAAATAATCATTATTATGTAAAACAAATATCTCTTCTTCTTCTTCTTCACTGAATGCCAAAATATGCTCCCCAGAAGCTAGAACAAATTGTTAAGTCAGTGTAGAAATCTGTGAAAAAAATAATCCATTTTTAATGCATTAAGAAGAAATAATTCATAACACAGAATATTAAATTTCAAGAACATTACATTTGTAACAAAATATTAATCTGCATGGAAATATCTACATGTGAATAATTATTACAAAGCATGCAGGAGTTAATTATTATTCACTGATCCACACTTTTCAATGCATTTTTTCATGCTAAATCCATTGCACACTAAAGATACTGTTTGAAAACAAATAATCCACAACACAGCATGTCACTGCACCTTTGAACAAAGAGGCTTTAAATTTAAAGAAAATCTAATTTGTAAAGAATAAGATATACCTGGAAGTGTGGACTTGTAAATATTCATTACAAGGCCCACAAGAGTGAGTTAATGATTTTTCACAGATCAACACTTTATGTAATTAATTATCCTAATTTAATCCTTGGAACTCTGCTTGAGGGCAAATTATCCATTGCATCACCTGTCAGAGCAGCTTTGAATGAAAGTGTGGTGAATTTTGATGAAATAATTACCAAGTTAAATTTAAATTAAGCAGTGCTTGCTGCATACTGAATAGCAGAGGTGAACACACACAGTGTATGTCTTGCATGTCTTGATTAAGTTCAACAACAGTTAACTTTATTGTATTATCACTACAGTAGGGAAAGAATTATTCAGAAAATATAACCACTTTCTAATGAAGTTCAGCATTTATCATTTAAAACAGGTACATCATGCAATGATTATTATTATTTATTAGTATTATTGTCACTATTATCATCTAATCATCATTATTTTATTATAATTATTATTTTTTATTATTACTATTGTCATTATTATTATTATTATTATTATTATTATTATTAAATTTTTGGTATAATGTTTAAAAAAAAAACTTTTATTGTTTATTTGTTTCTGTTTGTTTTGTTCAGAGTTACTGGTTAGCTTTATATTGTATGATCTTTATTTCATCGCAGATAACCTTATAAATGAAATGTGTTTTCCACCAGTCCACATTTGTTTAAAGTTGTTTATGAGTGCATTATAGTACAAATCAGCCTTGATATTTTACAACTCTCCTCTGTTGTTCATACACACCATGCCTGTTTGACCTTTCTCCATTACTTCATATCACTTTAACAGCCACCATTTTCACTGTGTTTTCTCTCCTGACATTTTTAACAATCTGTAACTGCCATTCAGAACTGCTGTGCTGGATTACTGGCCGATATATCACATTTCTGGAGTAGTCTTTAACATGGTGGATGAGGGAGTTCTGGTTGGAACTGGAAAAAAATCATTTGGTACTGTTTCAAAGTATGAAGAAAGATAGGTTTTATTTAAAGAAGTATTCAGTTAATTTTTATCTATGTTATGTAATGTAAATAATATATGATTAAGAAGCAGGCAGATTGTGAGAGATTAAACTCACAGCAGTCATTTAAGAGGGTTACTCTTTTTCAGTAGCAGAACTGCATCTTTTACAGGTTCCTTCCATGTACACGAAAGCACATAACAATAGATTTTTTTGATAAACTGGTCAAGGGAAATAGCCTAATAAGAACCCAGAGAAGCCTGAAGCAAACAGTAAGAGTTGAAAATAGACACAAAATGATGTCTGCTGGTTGATGCCATTCTTATTTTTACTTTGAGTGATGACCATATGTCAGTGCATCAGTGCTTTTTGCAGAATATGCAGTATTCATCATCACCAGTGATAGAAGCAGTATTGGCACCTAATTGAGAAGGGCCTGTATGTAAACATCTGTGTGTAAGGTTGAAGTGAATGTGGCATTCAAAAATCTGTTCAATTATGCTGGTATGCAGCCACAGGAATCTCTCTTATAGTTGCATTATGTTGTGTGTACCCATGTGGCTTATGATTTACCAGATGTGATGTGCACGCAGACAGGCATGAACCCAGTGTCAGAGCTGTCTGCTGACCCATCTCTGGCTGAGGAAAAGCACACAGACTGAATACACTTAGAGGCTTCACTGAGTGTTAACCAGGCTTTTTAGTAGTCTTCTCTTACCTCATCCAGAAGGATATGAAAGAACAAATCCTTTTTTTTTTTTTTTTTTTTTTTTAAATTTTTGTTACCACATCCAGAATCTTTTTTTTTTTTTTTTTTTTTTTTTTTTTAAATCTGTTTTTTCATCCTGAATGGTATAAAAGAAGAAATACTTTTTGTTAAAACCAAAAAAATAAAAAAATAAATTGGTGTTACCACATCCTTTTTTCTTTCTTTTTTCTTATTTTTTTATTCAAATTTTTGTGTTACCTCATACTGAATAGCATAGATGAACAAACAGGTTTTGTTTTCTTTTATCAGCTAACATTTGTACATAATATAAAACAGCTTTTCTCATCTTTATACTGATTTGAAATATTGTAGCCATTTTGCTGAATGTCCACTTACAGAAATGCAAAGATAATATCCAATATTTTTTTTAATTACTTTTTTTCAAAAAATCAAATCAAAGTTTGTAGGCCAATGTTAAAACCACTATTTGGTCTAATGGGCCATGTTATCCCCTAATTTAACCAATGAGCAGAACCTGGTACATTCAAAGATGTTGGGTATGGACTGTCTTGAACATACATCATCTCTTATAGCTAATGAAATAATTCAGCATATTGCTTCTTAAGTTCATAGTGGTGTGTCAGAAGTAATACTGCACTCTAATTATCACTTGTTTAGCTAATCACTTGTTCTCTTTTATATCTTTCTTCTTGTATGAAAAATCTGAAATTCAACATTGCTTGTGTTTTCCTGTCTATGGGATGGTACATATAAAGTATTCCTAGCTGCTAATTAAACAAAAATGAGTAGCCATTAACAGCAGCAGGTTTCCTTTCTCCACACATTTGCAAGTATTTAACTGTTTGTGTGATACCATGTACCAGTATACTAAACATTCTGCTAAACAAAAGATTAAAACATTTCTTCTTTCACCTCAGTTAAGTACAGCTAACATTACTTTATACATTTACTTTCTCTCACATATAAACTACTTGTGTCTGAAATAAAGTTTTGCTTACAGAGAAATAGAAAAAGTGACAATGATTTCTTTTTTATTTTAACACCTCTTTGAATTATTTAATTTTTTTTTTTTCTGTTTTGAAATAATTATATACTTTTCAGTTGTTTTCCCCCAGCTTTGATTGCTTTTTATAAGGTATAGAGTTGGTGACAGTTGGATAATAAAATATTTTAAACTGTCAGACAAGGATAGAATGAGTTCAGTGTTCACAGCAGTCAGTACATTAATTTTATACTTGATAATGTGGGTTATCACTTCAGTTCTACAAAGAAAATTAGTCATGAATTAAAAAAATATCAAAACCTTTCCTTTTTTCTTCTCCTTCTTTCTTTTTCAACTTGAAATTTGCAAATATGAGATTTAAGTGTTTCTGGTCTTTGCACCAATAGGAAGTTTTCTTTTAATGTGTGTCTAATGTGTTTCCTGTCTGTTTTATAATATGGGTTTTAAAATGTTTGGAAGATCACAGAAATGTAATCTTTTTCTTTCTGATTTTTAAAAAAAAAAAAAAATTTAATACCTTCTGTTTATTTTTCCACAAAATAAGCAGACTTAAAAAAAAAAAAAAAAAAAAAAAAAAATAATAATAAAAAAATATATAACAAAAACAGGTTGAAATGCACACCATAATAAATTGATACTTTTAATAATAGATAGTTGTAACAATGGTTTTGACCTCTTTTATAAATGTTAATGAGTGTCTGTACATGACTTGAGTTTAAATCTGTGAAGAACTTCAAGTAGACAATTACTTGTTTCATCTTTTCATTACTGCTTTTTCAACTTTATTTATTTTATTAACGTATTTTTCTGTACTTATTGTATGTGCTTTGGTTTTCAAAGAGCTTCTCAATACATCTTTTAATAAAAAATAAATGTTTTCCACTTAAAACCTCTTGAATCATTTTCTGTTAGAAAGTATCAGCAGTAAAATTATTACTTTTTTCAAAAACAACCTTATTAGTAATATTAAGTTTCCCTTTTAAACAGCATGGTTAGTAAAATTGTAACCTTTTTAAACTTCATATTTTGTACAATTATTAAAAATAGCTTCATTAGAAAAATCATATTATCTTTTTAAATTGCATTGTTAGTCAGTTTGTAAGCCTTTTTAAACAACTTCACTGCTAAAATTATTACTTATTCCTCATTTAAATAGCCTTGTATTTATAAATTACTTCTTTTTTAAATAACCTTATTAATAAAAAATTAAAATAAAAAAAATTATTACTTTTTAAATAGCCTTTTAATATAAAATTAAAATAACTTTATTATAAAATTATTACTTTTTTAAATAACCTTTTTTAAATATCTTTATTATAAAATTATTACTTTTTTTTAAATATCCCTGCCTCAGTTGTATTTCTAAGTTTTAATATGATATCTCGTGTTTGCATCTTTGGTGGGCTGTACTGTACTATAATCATACTTGAGTCATTTCTTAATACAAGTTTTAATAAAAATGCATGTACACCTCTTGAAACCTGTTGAGCAAATTTCTCCATGTTGTACTTGTTAAAAGAAACATTAATAAAAGGATTACCTGTTTTAGCACCATTTCAAAATATAAAAATATTATTTACCTGCACATCTTGTGAAGAGATCTCATAGTACAGTTAAATTTAAATCTGAGGAATATTTTGTTAACATATTTAACTCTTTATTCATTTAATTTTCTGTTCTAGTTATTTCATTTATCTGTTAAAAATATTATCATGTGTTTTTCACAATCCAGTATCCCTATCAAACCATTATATATTTTGCTTATGAAGAAATCAAAGAATTAACCATGTTTATTTTATTATTTAAATTTTTTTAAAAATATATCCCAGTGCTTTCTTGTTCCTGCCTTTATATATTTGGCTTACACAGAAATCAAAGAATGAAAAAAGAAAACAAGTTTATTTTTTTATTTATTTTATAAATATATTACTTCCTTGTGTTTCCTTGTTCTGTGAGTTTCACCTTTGATAACGACACTTGTTTCAGCTTTCAGCATTTTGAAACAAACTACATGCACAGCACTTGAAACCTGTTAGGAAGTTTCTCTTATAGCTGTTGTACCTGTTACAACTCCATTAGTAAAATTATCACCTGAGCTTTTAATCTACACACATTTACCTCAGAGAAATACCTGCCTCCCACCCCCACAAATTCTGTTCTGTTATTAACAAGAGATAACTGCAGACAAGTTTCAGTTTTTTTTTTAAATTTCTGTGACTGGTTATTGCCCGCAGGGGAAGATGGTTTCCATCTTGTGAAACTGGGGGTCTCGTTTTCTCTGGAAGCTATATTTATTGCAGGATTTACCTGTGCAAGTGGCATCTCCATATTCCTGCAAAATGTATCTGAGGCCCTGTCAAGGTTCTGTGAATTAATTTACTCTTCTACTGCAGAGATGTTTTAACATAAATTCTGGTTTTAATGTGAAAATTAAAACAAAGTCGACATCAGTTAAATACTGCTTGTGGATATTTACAGACAGCAGGTTTGTAAAAATAGATCTAGTATTGCAGCATCCTTGTATATACCCCCCTGAAACAGAGAATGTTTTCAGCCAGCCTGAGTTTATTCCAAGTCTGTGATGCTCTTCCTAACTAACAGGCTTGAGTTCTTGGGACAACTTTCACCAGAGGCAATCTGCTACTTGGAATTTCTTCCTCTGTTTGGCAAAACACAACTGTTGTTTTACCCCACGAGGAATTGTAACGGTCTCATCTCTCACAGGTACGTAGTTTAACACCATCTTCATTTAGCCTAAGTGTTGTGTAATAGAAATGGATTAAGAGTTACTGATGGGTTTTTATTTGGATTCCACTGCTGTTGTCTGTGTGGGTGAAAACGTTACAGGTAATTTTGTATACACAGGTGCCACGGAAACCTTCGGCTCAAAAGTACCAGAGTAGTGGACTCCGATTGATCTTCATCAGTTCTGAACACAGTTAACCTTTTCAAGGCAAAGGTGCACTTGCTATGATATTGAGCTTTAGGAAAAAAGCATTAAAGGCCATTCACTGGGGATTTGTGTACATTCTTGACAAGAATTTCAACTGAGATATCATCTTCTGTATAATTTTTATTTTTTATTACCAGAATCTCGATAGGCTAACATTATGGAATAATTTTTCTGTTTATTTGGACTGCAGAGTGCAAGGTAACTGATAGCATTCAACTCTTTGAGTGAGAGTAGGTCGTTCTTGTGAAATGTTTTTAACACTAGATAATTATTCAACATGTGAGTTACCATAATGAACAATTTGACAACACCTAAATTGTCATAAAGTAAAACAAATCATATAAAAAGAACCCACAAGAAACAAGCAAGAAAAAATCAACTCCACCAAACAAACAACTTTTAAATGATTTTCAGATATAAAGATGTATTCCTGCATGATTTTAGTAAAAACTATATTTAGTTATAGTTTGTAGTTAAGTAAGTTAGAACCCTGGTTTCAGATGTGACAAGTAACAAGATCAAATCTTCTTTTTGCATGCCTTAACAATTTCTGGTTCCAATAAGTAACCCATAATTATGTATGTGTTTTTTCATCTGTGTGGATTGCTACAGCTTATCTCCATACAACATGCTGATCACAGTGTAATGAATGTGTCCTAATTAATTGATTAATATTTCAGTGGAAGAATGTTTGAAACTGGCATTTTGGAGTATTTCATCTTTCTTTTTTTTTTTCTTTTCTTTTTTTTTTCTTTTTTTTTTTTTCATAAATAATGAATGTAGTCTTTGTTTTTCCATCAAAGATGTTCTGCTTAAAAATTGTTTTAAAAAATTAAAAATTTTGCATCACATTTCAGTATTTTATATTATTTTTTAACATGCTTTCAATAGTTTATAACAAAGAATTATTAATAAATCATAAATTTTATAATTCTTAAAATCTATTAAATAATTTTATGCCAAAAGAACTAAAAAGTAATATATATAGATATAAACACATACACATATTTAATCTATTTCTAAAGTGATTAATCTTTTATTAATTACAAAGTTTAAGCCTGTTTAATAACTAAAAATTATGATTAATTTTATTTTTGGTGAAGATCTAAATTAGTAAATAACATTTTTCAAACCAAAACAGTTCAGTAGGTTTTAAAAATTGCTGAATGGTTTATAATGAAATGTAATATTTTAATAAATGTAAAATAAAAAAAAAAAAAAAAGAATATATTTTTTTAGAACTAACCTACTTTCAAGTGATTGAGATTTTTTTAATGATTGTTTCTCTTTCTCTTTTTTTTTTCTAATATTACTTTTCTAATTATTATTATTATTATTTTATTTTATTTTAAAATGAATTTATTAACTGAAAAAAAATGAATCCATTGGAAAATTAACCTAATATTATTATTTAAAAAAAAATATATTTTTGAAGAAATAAAATATCATTCAAACAGCAGAGAATTTATCTAAAATTCGTAAATGATTTTGAAAGAATAAAATGATTTTGAAAATGAATAAAATAAAATCTTATTCAGCTGGCAAAGAATTCAAACTGACAGTCAGACAGCTTCTACAACAGAAGAAGCATCAGTTGTAATTTTTAAAAACAAATACTATCAACAAGAACATACATCTCAGCTCTGCTGCTTGTACATTCAACAACACTGTCAACACAAGGGAGTAAATAAAACTCTTATTGTGATGTTCATGTATAAAAATCCATCTTGGAAAATTTATCACCAAGCTTTAAGAGGAACCTGTTCTAAAAATACCGAACGAGAATTTTTTAAAAAGTCAGTTTAAAAAAAGAAAAATTAAAAAATCTGTCTGTTCTTGTTTTGTGCTGAAATAATTTATAAATGCAGGTAAAAAATGTTTCTACCTTGCTATGTTCAAAATAAATTATCGTGCTTATATGAAACTTTAAAATGTTGTTAAAAAAAGATATGTTTCTCAAATAGGATTTTTAATTTGAATGAAATTTAATCTCCATACTTGCAGAACTTTTGAATAAACTTTAAAAAAAATAATAACCAAAGATATTTTGTAAACTAGATTTGTAAAGTGCAAAATGTTATAAAAAAAAATGTCTTCTGAATTGTGGCACAGGTAATAAAATAAGGTATCACCTACAAAACTGATGACAGGTAATCATTTCAGTTATTGAATCTGTAAAAAAGAATTATTAAACCTATTAGATGATTTAAATTTTTATTTTATAAGTTCATTAGTAAGATTATATTTTACAAATTAAATCTATTAAAAACATTTTTGCTGTCAATAGTTATTAAAATTATAGAAACACATTTTCATTTTACTCAGGCTATTTGTTTGTTTGTTTTCTTAGTTTGTTGGGGTTGTTTTTTTATGTTATTTAAAAAAAAAAAAAAAAAAAATTATTCAGAGAGCAGATTAATGTAATGATTTAATTGTTAATGTAAATATTACATAGTTAATTCTGTTTACATTGTCATCTACTGAGTTTTTTGTTGTGTTTTTCTAGAGCCATTTATTATTATGCTGCAATCTGGAAAAAACATCAACTTTTTAAAAATACCAAAAAAAACTACATCCACACCAAACAAAATAAATCAAAGTATGCTGCATAGAACTGATAACACAGACCTGGACCATGACATAAACCAAAATTTTACACAGAATAAATACATATTTTATCTTTCAAAAATAAAACAAAAATATAATTTTAAAAAAAATTGTAGGAAAAAGCAGCTGTCAGTATAGCTTCAAGAGAATTAATAAGAATATTTCTGGTCTAAAATTTATCTATTTTTGAAATTCTAATCAACAGAAGGAAAAAAAATAGGAAATGTTTTGATTGTAGCTCTGTTACCAAGTGAAGCTTGTTATTTTTTTTTTTTTTTTTTCTGTTTTTCACAACATAAAAATATATGGCATCAAAAATTGGAGTTGATCTGTTTGATTTAAATATGAAGGTAAAACGTTTTTAAATATAATATATGAGAGCTATCAAAGTTATTTTTAAAAATCTTCAAAATGATGAAACATAGTGTTTTATTGTCACTGACTTGTTTTTTGAAGTATTTTGTAAATGAAAAAAAAATAGTCATATAATGAAGAATAATCAAATATTTAATATACATATGATTTACATCAATATTCTATTTTATTATAAATCATTTAAATAGTGGGGTTTTTTTTAGTAATATTCATTAATATTATTTGATTATGTTAATAAAACAATTTTTTTAGTAATATATGACTATTAATTATTGTAAATATTTATTATTATCAATCATTTCATTAATAATTGACATTAACAATAAGTATTTTGTTAATAAAACATTTTTTAGTTTCTGTATATCATTAAATATTATTAATATTTAGTTTCCTTATTATTAGTAATATACATTAATATTCTTTGATTTTGTTAATAAAACATTTTATTTTTTTTAAATTTCTGTAGCATTAATTATTGTCATTAACATTTAACATCATTATTATAAATTATAATTTAAAAGTCAAACACACTGTCATTAACAACTGATATTATTATAAATTATTTTATAATGTCACTGAATGACTTAAACGAATCTGATAAATAAATTGAAAAATAGGGAATTTTTTTAACATAGCATTATTGTAAAATTACATATAATCAAAAAGAAAATGTGTGTGTATCTGTGTCTGTGTGTATGTGTGTTTGTGTGCAAGTGTGTATGTGTGTGCATGCACGTGGGTGTGCATGTGTGCAGTGCTATGTTTTAATTGCAGGAGAATTGCATTTCTCATTTTTCCTGCATTCAGCTTTTCATAATACTCATCTTCACACATCTTAGACTTGCGGCACACAAATACAGTTTGTTTTCTTCACTAGAAGGAAGCGAGACATTTCTGAAACACACACCATAATTTGCACATCAGTCAGAGAAAAGAATTTTCTTTTCAGCTTCTAAATAACAAAACCAAGCAGTGTGTTATTAATGTCTGGAATTTCCGTGAAACTAGGAAATAGTACTTTTTTTCTCCTTAAGTCTAAAAATGGTGCTTAGATCTAAATATCGTATCTGTTTTGATGTGTTTTCATTGGGATTACTTGATAAGAGGATGGTATTTGAGAAATATGTATGCAGTAGTATTAATACTGTAAGAAAAAGTATGTTTATCAGTTTGTGTGTGTGTGTGTGTGTGTGTGTGTGTGTGTGTGATAAGTTGATAACTGTACATGTGGATGGTATTTGAGAAATATGTATGCAGTAGTATTAATACTGTAAGAAAAAGTATTTCAGTTTGTGTGTGTGTGTGTGTGTGTATGTGTGTCTGTGTGTGTCTGTGTCTGTGTGTGTGTGTGTGTGTGTGTGTGTGTGTGTGTGTGTGTGTGTGATAAGTTGATAACTGTACATGTGGATGGTATTTGAGAAATATGCATGCAGTAATATTAATACTGTAAGAAAAAGTATGTTTATCAGTTTTCTGTGTAAGTAGTGATTCTGTTACTTAGAATTAATTTTATTTATTTATTTATTTATTTATTTTTAATTTTTTTTATTATTATTATTAATTTTTTATTAGTTCACATAGATTACACGAACCAGGTGAGCTAATTCAGAATAAAAACAAATTTAAAAAAAAAAATTTAATTTAAGAATTTTTTTTTTTTCTGATAAATAACAAAAATTAAAATAACAACAACAACAAGAACAACATCAGTAACAACAACAACAAACCACTTTTCACGATGCTGGTCATAATTAACTTTTAACATTTTCCCACAGTGAAAAGTGCGCGGTTAACTAACTACCAGGTATCAAATACCTCGTGTTTAGATATCTGCGTACGTTCTAACCAGCTGTGTAATAATCTTCACCCCACATCTGAGAGGCCAGCGCTCTTTCAGCTGTTAAATCATTTCTTACATGATCATTTCAGACACATTTTTCTCTGTTTACCAAAAGCGTTCTCTATGATTGTGCTTCTTATAGTTAAAAACATAAATTATTCTGTGCTCAACAAATGTTTAGATTTGTTCATAATCTTTTTTTTTTTTTTTTTTTTTTTTTTTTCACCTCGAATTAACTCACCTGATTCAGGTAATCTGTGTGAATTCTTTAACATTATTCTTGTGTTGGCAGTTATCAGAGGCTGTTTGAGGCTTTCTGAAGAACAAGATTTATTTTCTTTCTGGTATCAACTGGGTTATTTCTTATAATAGTTTTTTTAACTCACATTTTATTGGTGTTTTTAATTTTATTATTATTATTATTATTATTATTATTATTATTATTATTATTATTTATAAAAATAAATTGAGAACAGCCTCCAGATAAAGAACCCTGAGATATGAACTTTCCTTTTCAAGCAGTAAAGAATTCAATCTGAAAAAAACCACAGATTCATCCCATATATACAGATATACATAAACTAAAATATATAAAGATATTTAGTCACACAGAAAGTAAATTTTTTGTGCTACACAGTTTTTAATATCAATTCTTTCTACACAACCCATTTGTAGATTAGAGAAGTTACACTCTAATGCATGCTCCCTGTTTTTGCCAGATAGTTTTCTTCTTAATAACCAAACTCATCTGATCTTGAAAGTTATATTCACTCACCCACTTCAGAGTTACCTCTCTGACACACACAGAGATAACTGCAGTAAAATTATCATTATTTATTGCACTGCTGAAATATCATAATTATTATTCTCAGTTCATAATGCATGTCTTTCTACTTAGGGTGTTGAGTAACGTGATATCAGTGTATTTGTGGAATAAGCAGAAAAAAAAAAAAAGAGAAAAGTTTATTTCAGTTTTTAAGGAATAATTGTAAAGTGGTGTGACAGTTCAGTTAATTCTTTGTAAGATCCTTTTGGTACATATGTAGATACAGATATCCATGTATATATACACACACACACACACACACACATACACACACACACACACACACACACACACACACACACACACACACACACACACACACACACATACACACACACATATACACACACACATATACACACACACATATACACACACACATACAACAACCATGCTCATATACATACATTCTAACATACTTACAGACATTCATAATATAAATTTTTATGAATAAAAATCTGTTTAATATCAACACTATCCCACTTATTTACTGTCAGTTAAATGTAGGATTTTTTTTATATGATAATATGAAAAAGGAAACCCTTCAACCCTACTCTTATCAATTAACAGTAATATATCTTCTGTGTTCACTTTCTCACAGCCTGTATGCAGTACATGTACAACTATCATTGTCATATTTGTTATCTTTGTAAATAATTTGCCATTTATAATCTACTCTGTATGTTAGTGTTGCATTAATTAGCTGATTGTATGTGAATGTCAGCCTGCACTTGTGGGCTAGAATATGCAGCTCATGTTTGAAGCTAAATTCTTTAAATAGATTGAACACACAGACACACACACATACACACAAACACACAACTTGAATCTGCAGATAAGTTCTGTTAACACATGAACACATACTCACACACATACATACACACACACACACACACATTCATGCACTTACACATACATACACACATAACTTGTATTTGAAGCTAAGCTCTGTTAAAAAAACACAAGCGTTATTTGTATTACTAACTAAGCTCTTATACAACATTATTTTTTATAAATGCTAGTTTTGTGTGGCATTCCATACAGATGTTTTTACCAGACTTGCAAAACATTCGTGTGTCTCTAAATAGATATTCTCACTCACACTTTTTTCTTTAAATAAATGCTTTGAAATCCCATCCTCCAGACATGTGCTTACACAAATACAGATAAGTCAGTGCATAGACATGGCCTTGAATAAAAAGGAAATGTGTGTATTATTTCTATAATTCTTCATTACAGTATTTTTCTTCTTGTTGCTGTTGTTGTTGTTGTTATTATCACCATCTCTATCTCACAACTATCATCATCATCATTATCTGTCATTACAATTATTATTATTATTTTATTATTATTATTATTATTATTATTATTATTATTATTATTATTATTATTATCATTATTAGTGTTGTTGTTGATTTTAATCAAACTTCTTCCTATATCTCTGTGTGTGTTTGTGTGTGTGTGTGTGTGTGTGTGTGTTTGTGCGTGTGTTGTGTGTGTGTGTGTGTGTGTGTGTGTGTGTGTGTGTGAGTTAGAGAGAGAGAGAGAGAGAATGATAGACAAATACTGAGAAACAGCTAGAATGTTTGGGTATGAGCTTTTTGTTTTTTATTTATTTTTTCAGTTGAAATTTCTCCATATGACTGCCTCCATGCATTTATTTCAATGGTTTACTAAACAATGCTGCACCGAGCTGTAAAATAACATTACGACTGTTAACTTATAAAACTGTACAACATCCACAAGCCTGTGATTAAATAACTATTACAACATTAACGTTTGCTTTTGCAGAGAAATTCCTATTACCTAAAACAGAACCAGTTGGATTCTGGGAAGACAGGGGAGGCAACCATGCCATCCTACGATGATTGTAATGATGAGGAAGAACTCATGAAATTGGTGAGTTGATACCACTGTCTGTCTGTGTGTTTGAAAGGTTTCCTGAATCTAAATTTCTGTGTAAAAAATATGTATGTCTGAATCTTTCCTGTTTTTTATATATTTCTATTACTATTCCAAACTAACTGATGCTTATAGTATAACAAATATTTTAATTATTTATTTTTGTTATAAACTTCTTTGTATACTGAAGTCATGTTTAATAACAATTAAGTAATTTTTATTAGTATTATTTATATATTATAGCAATCTCAATTATAAATCTTTCATTCATTTTAAAGAAAAAAATTGTTATTTTTTTACCACAGTTCTTTGCTTTGATTCTTTTTTTCTATTTTTTCAAAATGGGTAATTAATAGTTAAGTTTGAATTATGCTGATACATACATTAAAAGCAAAAATGTGACTGTATATGTATGTATATGGTAATGATGATAACTGAAGTAATTTATCACAATTGTTTTATTTATTTGGTGGTTATAAATAATTTAGGAGGACTAACTTTCCTTTCCACAAAGTTGAATGAATGAATGAAGGAAGGACAAAATTAAGGATGAATGGATAAATGAAAAATAAATGAATAAAAGTTTTCTCTGTGATAACAGGCAGTAAATATAATATGTAATTTAGTTTCAGCATTTTATAAAAACACACACAAAAGGTTTTTTGTCTTTTTTCATTTTGTTATTGGTTTTATTTAATAGATTTTGGGATTTAATTTCACTGAATTTTGAACATTATTTTGGGGTTTTTTTTGTTCATTTTGTTAAACGTTTATTATTTTTAAGTTTTAACAATATTGGTTTGGGTTTTTAAATTTTTTTTTTATTTAAAATAATTTTTAATTTAAATATTTTAAACATTTTTATTGTTTTTTTGTTTTTTTGTTTTGTTTTTTGTTTTCAACAATACTTGTTTTATTTTATTTGTCAGAAAGATTTGTTTTATTCTATTTTTAGCTAACTATAATTATTTTTCATCTGTTTTTGCTTTAGATACTTTTTTACTTGCTTTGTAGTTTTCAGTATAGAGGATCTAAATTTGTTTTTAAAATAATGTTACTATTATTATTATTATTATTTATTTACTTATTTATTTTTGGGTAGATTCATGTGAATGAAAACCTTCATCTTTATCTTTCAGAATTTGATTATTTTATTTATATTTTACTCATTTAGGTTCCATTAATCTGAGTAAAAGACTGATACTTTTCATTTAAAATCAGTGATGAAGTAAATGATTTTTTTCTCCTTCTCTTTCAGATGAATAAAACTGATGACTTTGATGAAAGGAAAAAAATCAGGGCAAGATTACGTGAACTAAGGGAACAAATGAGAAGTAAGTAACTGTTTATATTCTTATTTTTATTTTACATTTGACTGTAAATGATTTAGAATAAATTACAGAATGAATGAAAAGTTTGAGAAAAGCAACTAGTGAATTCTTGATTGTCTTCTTTTTTTAAAATAATAATAATAATAATTTTAATAAAAATAGTCATAATAATAATAATAATGTAACAACAATAATAATAATAATAAAAATAGTCATAATAATAATAATAATGTAATAATAATAATAATAATAATCGTTATAATAATAATAACTACAACAACAACTACAAAATAATAACTGTAACACCAACAGCTACAACTAAGACAACAACAAAATAATAAATACACCCTTTAATACATTAATTTATTCACAACTGTGAATCACCTGTTTTTCGTGTGCAGTTGAGAGAGAACAGAAGAGACTGCAGCGTGAGAAGGAAACCGAGGACCTGATCAAGAAGCGACATGAACAGGCCGAGGAGGAGAAGAAGAAGAAGAAGCTGCAGCGGTACAAGGAGGAGAAGCCGATGTGTGACAGGCAGGACCAGTTTCTGGCAACGTCGCAGGCGGCGATACAGGACAAGCACAAAGTGGCCGATGCAGAGAAACAGAAAGCTCTTGACGCATACAAGGACATCTCTACTCACAAAGAAACACGCACACATCCAAGTGGTGCTTCTACAACTACGACAACCACAACAAGAATCGAACAGACACCTCAAGGTATGAGGAGTTGATCATTATTTAAAAATAAATAAAAAATATGTGTGTATATAAATATGGGATTTTTATTTTAATCTTTTGAGTATCGTTTGATAAATAACAGAGTGTCATGGAGAAGTAATATGATTTCAAATGTTTCAGAGAATTGTCAAAACAGATTTATTTTACCTGAAAAATTCAAAACAGGATATTTATGTAACAGATCAGAACATATACTGAATAGATACTGATTTCATTTTTTGAATTAAAAAAAACAAACAAGTAAAAAACTTAACATTTACCAGATAACTGATGAATACCTTTTATCTTAAATAAAGGCATTTAAGAAATAATTTGAAAATCAAATGCAAATAAAAAACTACATTTTTAAATATTTAGAATTTTGTACATAAGAATAAAATGAATAAATGTTTTCTTTTTGTTTACCATTCTTTCATTACACACTGATGTAACTATCAAGTCAGTTGTTATTTTTGAAAAAGGAATAAAATCATTTTTCAAACATAATCTGTTCTCTCAGGAGGAACAAGAACAACAACAGTGAAGAAGACAGAAACAGTTTCACAGACACCTGGCTTCGGAGGTGTTCAGTACTCTAAACCTGGTGCAGGTAAATTCTGTCACCTGACTCTGCCTGTTTGTCAAGTTATATTTTTAGTCTGTATTCTGTCCATCCATTTATCTCTCTCTCTGTCTACTTAACACTTTTTATTTTCTGTTTTGACATATTTACTGTTCCACCATTTGAGCATTTGTCTCAGTTTCTTGGTTATCTTTAATTACAACAACAGTGACCATTTCTATAGTCATAATATATTTATTCATAATAAGTTATAATCTCCAATATATTGTGTCATATTTTTATCAGTCCAGTAGAATACCTGGATACTGTATGCTTGTATCAGCATTCAGATCATTATTCATATCATTATTCATAAATGGTGATGAAGGGTTTAATTCAGAATACACTTGTATTCCTTTCTCTGAATCATTGTCTTAAATGAACAAAAACAGAATGTTCCATATCATAATGTACATGATACAGACTTAACACTATAACCCATTCTAGAGTGTTAACAAATACCAAACACATTTCTTAATATATCATATTCTCACTGTTTGGCTGTATTCTGCATGATGCCTGACAGCTGCTTGCCTAAAGTGTATCTTTAATTATTTTAATTTGTATATTTACTGAATGATGTTAATTCATTTCTTTGTAATCAAATGCATGAGTTTGTTAAAAACGTGTACTTCATCTTTGACAGTTCAGTTTACTTTTAATATTTATTCATGGATTTTTCACTGCATTAATAATGTTTATTTTAATGCATGCTGTAATTGCTTTAGACAGATATATATACATATATACATACAGACAGACAGACATACACACACACACACACACACACACACACACACCTATATATATATACACATACATTCCTTTTTTTTTAAATAAAATTTTCGTTTTCTAAAACGATTTTCCCACAGTTGTGAAACTGTTAATGATTAATGTAAGGTGTTGTACTTGATAAACACAGATTTATTTCACCTTTTAAAATAAACATACATATTTTATCTTTTGACATTTGATTTGTTTGTTGGATTTATAAAAATAGAAAATAAAATGAACAATAAAATAAAATAAAATAAAATACGTATGTATAGAAAATTAAACAGTATTTTTTTTTCTCATATACTGAAATTAATTTCCATTTGCTTAAATTGTGTATTAATATAGAAGAAAGTAATATATATATATTTTATTAATTAATTAATTTATTTATTTTATAAATTAATGATAATGATATCTGTTTTCCTGTCAAACAGAAGGTGGATATCAAAAGTCCTATACAAGAAAGCTTATGACAGAAACTAACATGACAGTTAATTATAAAGTAGGCTGAGGTGCCCTTATATGTTAAGTTTTATTCACCATGCACAACAATTTTCTTTTTTAATTTCTTCTTTTCTTTTCTTTTCTTTCTTATTTTTTTTTTTTTTTTTTTTTTTTTTTTTTTGTTACCAGTTTACAATTATGTATATATTCATTTTTTTTTTTTTTTTTTTTTTTTTTTTTTTTTTAAGCTGTATGTATTTTATTTTGTGTTTATGTGTTTTTTGTTTGGTTTTTATTGCCCTTGTTAGAAAGCACGGCTGTAGAAATACTTGACAAGCTTACTAATGCCAGTGGTCCCAGTACGTCGGGTACAATAAACGTCCAGACTGAGTCTTGGAACAGCCATAATGGATATGTACAAAAATCACAGAAGACTGAGTCTTGGGGAGGTAATTCTTTTAATATGCCAAAGGAAAAAACAAAATATATATATTCTAAATCCTTTAAGAAATTCTGGGGTCACATAATGGGCAAAATAAGTTCAAAGAGAACTTTTTTTCCTTTTTCTTTCTTTCTTTCATTCTTTCTTCTTTTTTTTTTTTAAATCAAAAATTTTATTTTCTTCTTTCTTTAATTTAATTGTTATTAATGTTGTTATTGTTGTTTTTGTTGGTGTTATTATTATTATTATTATTATTATTATTATTATTTTAAGTTTTTTTATATTTTATTCTAAAAAGAATTTTATCTGATTTATTTTTTTGGTAAATCTGAAGCTTTGAAAATTGTGTTCAGAATGCAGAAGATTTTTGTTTTTGCCTTGACTGAATTTTTGTTTTTGTTTTTGTTTGTTTTTAAAACTAGTTAACTGCATGTTGTGCTTTGTTTATATAGTTTTAGCACAACTGACGATATCTATTTTTGTTACTATTAATTCTTTATTACACACACACACACACACACACACACATATAATAAGCAATTAATTTTCATTTATAATTTAATGCTTTGCTTTCAAATCATAATCAAATAATTCTATCTTTCCTCTTTTTTAAATCTTTTTTTAACTTCATAATTATCATCATAAGTATTATTATTATTTTTTTTAATATCGATAATAGATTTTATTTATTTTAGATATTACCATACTAAATAACACAAACTAATTTTATTTTAAATCTTTGATTTTATAAATTTAATTTAATTTTATAGCAATATATGTAATTTCAAATAAAATTTATATGTTTTGTTATTATTGCACTTAATAACTTAAACTTTTTTCTTTTTTATTTAAATATTATATTTTGAAATTTTTACTGATTTTATTAATATACCACATATAATATAGCTATAAATTCAACAACTTTTCAAATAAAATACATTTTTTTATTTTTTTAAACTTGTTTCGGTTATTCAGTACACTAATATCAAAGCACATTAATTTTACTGGAAATTTTTTATTATTGTTGTTATTTTATGAATAATATTTTTGCAGAAGTGTTTATCTTTCAGCAGCTATTTTTCAATCATTTTATAATATCAGTTTTATTATTTACTACAAACGTATTTTTTTAATTTTAATTTTTGAAAAGCCTGGTAGTTTTAAAAAGGGGCAATTCATTTCAGATTTTATAATACCAGTTTTATTATTTACTACAAAAGTATTCTATTAATTTTAATTTCAGGAAAACCTGCTGGTCCTAAAGGAGCTATGGCTGCTTTTAAACAGATGGATGGTGCTAATAATCCAGGTGGACCCAGCAAACCAAAGTAGGATTCTTCTAAATAATTTTCATACATGTAGCATACTGATGACATGGGCTGTTAGGGGATATAAAATTATTATTACTATTTTTACAAGTTATTATTCTATGAATTATAGTTGTTTGTTTGTTTATTTATTTATTTATTTATTTATTTATTTATTTATTTATTTATTTATTATTTTATTTTATTTTATTTTTTTATTTTTTTATTGTTGTTTTTATTATTATTTATTATTTATTTACATTATTATAATGATGTGTACATTAATATATTTATTATATTTATTTATTTGTTTAAATATTTATTTATTTATTTTGAAATCTTCTTTCAGACAATTTGACACTTGTTAATATAGGGTTTTTTTTATACAAAGTAATTTTAGTCCTCGTTTTGTATTTTATATTTATTTATTTATATTATTTTATTTTTATTGTTTTTTTTTCTTGTTTATATTAGTAATAGTTTTATATTATTATTATAATTATATTAGTAATTATTTTAAATTTATTATTATTATTATTATTATTATTATTATTATTATTATTATTATTATTATTATTATTATTATTATTATTATTATTATTATTTATTTATTTATTTATTTATTTATTCCATCTTAAGTTTATTGTTTTTGTTGTCATTGTTGTTGCTTTTATTATTATTATTATTATTTTAAATTTAGTATTAATTTAAATATTTTAACATTACTATGAACATACTTCAGTCACAACAACACAGTCAAACACACTATTAACACACACTATTTTCATTATAGTTCACTTAATGTGATAACAAAAAACGGAGAAATAAAATTATCAGTTTATTTTATCTCTGCATGACATTGATTCATTTTATTACCCACAGTGCATTAGTTACTGTAACTCTGGCTAAGGATGCAGTCACCAGAATGTCTAGACATGCTGAGAGTAAAAAAAAGGATATTTTAGAGTTTTGTAAATTGAACACAGAGGAATACGAGGTACTTCTGGCCACATGTCAAGAGATTATTTTATTTATTATTATTTTTATTATTATTATTATTATTATTATTATTATTATTATTATTGTTATTGTTATTTTATTTATTATTATTATTATTATTATTATTATTATTATTATTTTTATTATTTTTTTATTATTTTTATTTATTATTATTATTATTTTTATTATTATTATTATTATTTATTATTATTATTATTATTTTTATTATTATTATTATTATTATTTATTTTTATTTTTATTATTATTATTATTATTATTATTTTATTTTATTTTATTATTATTATTATTTTTATTATTATTATTTTATTATTACTATTTTATTATTATTATTATTAATATTATTGTTATTATTATTATTATTTCTGTGCTATCTCTGACATCACAGAACTGCGGCTGTTACACTTTTCAGCTAGATAGTTACAACTAGCTGTAGTAAAACTAGCATCTGTCGATAGAAATGTGCACCACTGTCTTTTCTTTTAACAACAATGTATATACCTGTATACCAAACTAAATCATAAGTTAAACACTTATATAGGTGTGCTAATCTTTTTATATATCAGTGTTTTATATATATAAAATATTCTGTAGTTGAAAAGTATATCAAACTAACAAAATAATTAAGAAAATATCTATATATAATGTGCTGATAAAGTTATTTCAGTTACACACACACATATATACACTTGTGTGTGGAGGTTTGCTATACATTGCTGTATATCAAATTAACAAAATAATAAAATATTTATGTAAATATTGTTATTTCAGTAATAATAAATGAAATTCAAGGAGCAGAGTATAAAATAAAAAAATAAAATAAAGTAAAAAAATAAAATAAAATAAAATAATATATATATAAAAAAACAACAATTATTGGTATTTAAAATTAACTAAATAATAATTATAAAATATTTATATACTAATGTTAATGTTATTATTTCAGTATTAAAATAGGGAGAGAAGTTTTTGTTTTGTTAAGGTATCAGATTAAATAAATTATTAATAAATGTTAAATGGAAGATTTTAGGAAAGACATGATAAAACTTCTTATTTTAGTTTTTTGTTTTTGTTTGTTTTGTTCTGTTGTTTTTTGCTTTTTAAAATTTTAAAGATTTTAATTTTTTTTTTTTTTCTAATTTATTATCCTTATATTTTTATTATGTTTTTATTATCTAATTGTTTAAAATTATATCACTGTGTTGTATGATTTAAAAATTTAGCATATTTATTTTCAGGTAACTGAAAGTTAATTCCTTTGATACATTTGTATTCAGAGAGATTTTCAGTTTAATGTTTTCACATTTTGTATATAAATCACAAATAACTAGACTGTTTTTCTTTCAGAACCAGTGAAAATTAGTCTCATAAATCACATGATGGGTATTATATAAATAACTCAAGTAATTAATGCAGAAAACAATAATTATTTTACTTTATGGAAAAAAAAACAATTAAAAAAATAAATAAATAAAAAAAAAAATTAAAAAAAAAAAGTGGGGGTGATACTATATAGTCTGATTGGAATTTTTTTTTTCAATAGCTATTTCATTTTTCATTATAATCAAATAATTATATTTGATGGAAGGGCCAGATATAATTTTTTTTTTTTTTAAATCCTGATATCTCAGTATGTCTGGATTTTTTTTTTTTTTTAACAGCACACTCTTTTTCATAATTTTTTGAAAATAATTAAAAACAAATATATCATTGTTTTTTTTTTTTTTTTTTTTCACCCCACGTTTAAGAATGGGAGGAGGAATTGCAAGAAACCCTAGTTCTGTTAAAGAAGCCTTGTTAAACTGGGTAAAAGCCATGACCAAAGAATATGAGGTATTAACAAACAGCATGACGCCCACAGTATGTACTGTCATGGCAGTACTTACCAAGATATTTTTTACATTACCCTTTTGTCCACAAGAAACCCGATATGTGGTGTTCGGTGCATCTTTTCATATTATATTCCACACCGTTAATGTTTTTAACACCTGGTATTATGGTTAATTGTCTGAATATTCAACTCACTAATGTAAATTATACACAGCATTTTTTTCAGGTACTGGACAATCATGCATTTATCACTTCACTAACAAGCTCAGTGTTTTTATACAATTGATTAAAACTGAGTTAGCACTCTGATACTACTGCATGTACAGTTAGTAATGACACAGTTGACTTACTGTAATCTGTACATTTGTAAAATATATTTTAATTTATTTTTATTTTTTTATAATGATATTAATATTTTATTTATTTATTTATTATTTTTTTATTTATTTTTTTTTTTTTTTATTTTTTTTTTTTTTTTTTTATTTTTTTTTTTTTTTTTTTTTTTTTTTTTTTTTATTTATTAAACAAAAATGCAGAAGCACAAAAACACAAAAATGGTGGTCGGTGGATGTCACATGTTGGCTGAATCAATGTTTTCTTTTATTTTTTTTTTTTCCACCTCTATTTTATTTTTATTTATTTTACCATTCCTTATTAAACATTGCTCCTGTTTCTTTTTTCATCTATTAAGTATTGGAGGAGGTAAGGGCATGGCTCGCAGCCCTAGTGCCATTAAGCAAATACTTCTCGACTGGTGCAAGGCAAAGACAGCAGAATACGAGGTAGTGCCCCTGACCTTCTTGCATGATTGGAGTTGAGTCCCTTGACAAGAACTCTTTTGGGTTTTTAACTTTTTATTTTAGTGAATTTTTTTTTCTTTTTCTTTTACTGGCTTTTTTCTTTTTTTTTCCTGTTTTTAATTTTTTTAATTTTTTAATTTATTTGTTAGTGTTCGCATTTCCTTTTTGGCATGGGCATTTTGGTTAAGTTTGCTTTTCATTGGTTTATGTTTTATGTTCCTTAGGTTAAAGTTTAGAGGAGTGCTGGATAAATGGACTGCATTAAATATTTTGTTAATATGTAAATTAATGCATCGGCTTGCTTTTTATTATTCACAAATTAACTTTTTTTTATTATTATTGATTTCAAAATAGGTACTCTGTGCAAATAATAGAGCTTTGATTACTTTTTTGTTGTTATTCATGTCTCAAATATTTTATTTTTATTTTCTTACAAATATTTCTAGGGTTTTTATTTGTATACTTATTTATGGCATACATTTTTATTTCATACTTGAATTGAATTAAGTCAGCAAGTTGTTAAACATCTGTTTTGACCAAATGTAAAAATTATCCATTAGGATTGTTAGTGTGTAGTATTTAAAAACCACTGAAGTCAACAAAGATAAATAAATAAAAATTATCAACATTATTTATATAATCCTTAAAAAAAATTACAGTTAATATATGGCATAAAAAGAAGCATGATGTTAACTCAATAAATTTTTCTTTTATTTTTAAAACCTGAAAAAAAAACCCACCTAAATAAACATATTAAAATAAAATAATTTGTTTCTATCATTTCAGTTCTTGATTGGTGTTTTTATAAGATGGAGAATAATTTCATTAGGATTGTTTAATTTAAAATTTCTTCAGTTTTATATAAAATATAGTTTAATTCATTTATCAGATGCTTTTTTTTAATAAAATGATTACTCTGCACTCTAATCATTAAATGCTTATTATATTTCAAATTGCTTTTCTAGTTCAACAATTTCTATATTGCTTTTATATAATTAAATTAATTTATTTAATCCTATATTTTATGCTGATTGGCTTTTTATATCATTTAACTTCTCTTGCTTTCACAAGCTTCATTTAAAACAGACTTGTATTTATATTTGCTTATGTTATATATATATATATGTGTGTTTTTTATTGTAGCATTAAAATGGCAGAAAATTGTTACATTTATAAAAAATATATAATATACTTTTAATCAATAATAAATATGATTATATCAAAACAATGTTAATACACTATTGTAACAATGTTTTTGAAAGGGAAATAATTCTGTAATAATGTGGTGCATTACAGAGTTGTTTCCCAATCCCAGTAAAGTAAAGAAATACATAAAATAAAAAACTAATAGTAGTAACAGTAGTAAAAGTTTAGTTAATATAATAGTGAAAAGAACCTTCTTCTAATATATATTTCCAGTAATAATTAGTTTTTTCATTTCAGTCAAATTTATTCAGACCTTTTAAGCATGGTTTTTCTGTAGTTTTAATAATATTTTATGTTTATTTAGTTATTATACGTGTATTTAAAATGTTTAGCATAACTGAAGCTTGGCTAATAGTAAAATACATTAAAAAAAAATTATAATTATTAGTAAAAATATTTAGATATTTCATTATTATTATTAGTGTAATTATTATGATTATTTATTATTATTATTATTATTATTATTATTATTATTATTATTATTATTATTATATAAAAATATTAATTTCGAATTCAATATAAGATTTTTCAATATTTTTTTAAAACATTTTTACTACTGTTATTTTAATTTCTGTTATTTAAAACAACAAAATATTTTTTGTTTAAAATACATACACTTTTAAATACTGTAAACAGATCTTATCACATTACCATTACAGTCACTGTGATCAATTTACTATACACTTTTAACAGATAAAATGTGAACAAAATGAAAATTATTTATAATTGCTTCATTTCAGAATGTGCAGATAACAAACTTTTCTAGCTCGTGGAACAATGGTTTGGCATTCTGTGCCTTGATACACCATTTCTTTCCTAATGCGTTTGACTATAATGCTCTATCACCTAAAAACAGACGATACAACTTTGATCTTGCATTTACTACTGCTGAGTAAGTGATCTTTTTGTTATCTTTTTCTTTTTTCTTCTTTTAAATGTATTTTTGTTTTTAATTTTCTTCCTCCTTACTGTTTAAAGTTCTGAAAAACCATATATTAAAATAATAATAATTATAAAAAAAATATACTTATTTTTTATTCTTTCTGTATTTTATGTATTTATTTATTTATTTGGGTTTTCTTTTCTTCTTTTTTTCTCCTCTTTGATGGTCTCTGTAACACCTTTGTTTCAGTGTTCAGTATTTATAGCCCCTTTTATGTTGATAGTTGAATTTTTAACTGATTTTAATCAATATACTTAACGTTGTGTTTTATAAAATGTAATTTCTGTCAGTACACTGCATGTAGCTTATTTATATGTGTTATTTGTTTTCTGTAAGTGATAGAAATTATCTAATCAGTTCAAAGTTTCTGATGAAAAATTCTGTTGTAAGAGATTAGTAATTAATAAACAAAGAGAAACATTGTATTTTTTAATTTTAAATAAAAATACACATTACCATTCATTTTTAAAATTTATTTATCAATTTTTTTTTTTTTTTTTTTTTTAATATATATTTTGACTGATTTATTTATTCTTTTATTTATTTATTTATTTATTAATATATTTATTGATTTTGTTTTAAATTTTAAATTTTTAATGAATTTATTCATAGACTTGTTTATTTATCGATTGATTTCCAAAACAAAATTATTAATAATTATTATATTTATTTATTTGGTTTTTTTTATTATTGTTGTTACTTTTTAAAATTTTATTATTATATATATATATATATTTTTATTTTTTTTTTTTTTTTTTTTTTTTTTTTTGTTTTGAAGGAAAGAGGCAGACATTGCTCCACTTCTGGACACAGATGACATGGTGAAGATGAAGAACCCAGACTGGAAGTGTGTGTTCACATATGTGCAGAGCATCTACCGTCACCTCCGCGACCACGACGCCAACAAAGCAGCAACCGCAGAGTAACACAGCTTGTTTTAAACATCGTTGTTGCTGCTGTATTAACCACAAATATCCCCATTTCAGAAAATTTTACATTATTATACAAACGAAAATAACTTTAATTATTATTATTTTTTTTTTTTTTGATAACTGTTAAATTGTTGTTTCGTATCATACAACTTAATTGTCTGTGCCTTGGGATAACTTTTTGTTTATCCCTAAAATATAATTAAATGTGCTGATGTTCTGGATAAACATTGTATGCAGTGTTAATTGAGGGTACTGGTTTTATGTTTTAAAATATCTATGGCATTAAATGATTAATTGAAGGTATAATGTATTCTATACGGTATTTAGATTTGACAGTTGCAAATGAACTCAAAAAAAACACTCAGTGTATTGAAAAATAGATTAAAAACCTTAAGATAATAACTAATTTACTTAGTACAAAAAGGTTGTTAAGGAATTTTCATAAAACTAAAAAAAAGCATACTTGACAGATCTTGAAAAATGAAGAAAGAGATAATACTGAAATTTTATGGCTAAAACTAATAAAAAAAAATCATGATTTAACAATTCCTGGAAAAAAAATAAAATAAAATAAAGCAAATGTGATTCTGATAAAATAATTAGTTTATGTTTCACTTTGGGTAACATGATGAATTTGTTCATGCCACTAAGTAATATATCAAAATAAAGTATGTTTTTAAGCTTTTTTAATTAGATTATGCCACCAGTGAATAATGAAATAAAATGGGTTTTGGCAAGGATTTCACTATTCTTAAAAGATGTGTTTTCTGCTTGTGGGATTTGTCAGGTGTATTGTTCATAGCTGTGAATTCACAAATGCTCTGTGGACATTTGTAATAAGAACAATGGCTGTCAGAGGACAAATATGTGAACTGTACAGATTGTGCCTACTAACATTTCTTTGTGTGTTTCTTCAGACAGAAATGGCTGCTGATAAAACTATCCTAGGTGCTTTTATTATTACTTTTTTTTTATTATTATTACTTTTTTTATTTTTATTATTTTTTTTTATATATTTTTTTTTTTTTTTTTTTTTTTTTTTTTTTTTTTTTTTTTTTTTTTTTTTTTTTTTTTGCTGTTGGCAAAAATTTATATTAGCAATACTTGAAGAATATTATTTTAATAGTGACATTACTGTTGTTTAGCTGAATATGCATTTTTAGAAGTGCCTCCTTCATGTAAATGTAAAGGACTATACACATATAATGTACATGTAGATTCTGAAAAATAAAATTATTCTTCAGTGCCTTAATGGTTTAAGCACATTTTAGGCAATTTATACACTAAAAACATTTTTATTGTGTATTTTTTTTAAATATTGTATATCTTATTGTACAGAATTACTAAGCAATTATATTACAAATTTTAATTTTTAAAGAATATTTTAATGTATTGATAAAATAAAAGGAATCCCCATACAATTATAGATAAAAAAAAAAAAAAAAAAAAAAAAAATATTTCTTGATGAAAATGGAAGAAACAGTTATTTTATATAGTTTGTTCTCATTTTTTGGGATATAACCTACATTTCTACAAAACATATTTGTTCACAAAGCATATGAAACAAATATATTAAATAAATTCTAAAAGACAATCAGCATATCTATATTTACATCTGTATTTAAAAAATTTTTACTGTCTTTAAAATTAACAGTCTTGTCAAATAATTTTGCATTTATTTACTTACATCACTGTTTTCTACCAGTTGTCTGTAGGTTTGCAAATTCTTTCTCGACTCAAATGGAAATCCATTTAAGATAATTAAAAACTTTACAAAGTCTTTATCTCAAAGGAACTGCATTAATATTAAAATTCATAGCTAACTGTTAGCATGAATCACATGCATTGTGAACAATAATTTTGACTTTTGATTTATGTTTGGTGCTAAAACTGTTCAGACAACTCATAATTTGGAAGCCTTAGTAAATTTAGTGTTGTAATGGCAATTGTTTCACTGTTTTCATAGATAAATATTTTTAATTTTGTATACTAAATTGATAATTAATTATTATCTGTATTAATATTTAATTGATGTGTATATATATATATATATATATATATACACATTTAAAAAATTATATCTATGTACGTTGTCAGTTAGTTAGAAGAATTACAGAAATTATGGTTTGAAACTGTTTTTTTTCTTTAAAAAGTTTTTTAGAGAAACAAAGAAAACATTTTTTTTTTAAAAATTTAAGAATATATAAACAAAATGCAATATTTTCAATCATTCTTCCAAACTAGGACCGGGAGATAACTCTACAAATAGGTGCAATGTACTGTATATAGTATTGATCTTCATTTGAGTTATTTCCCTTTACAATATAATAAACTTTTTTTTTTTTTTTTTTTTTTTTTTTTTTTTTAAATGACAAGGCACATGTTTAAATAATAAAAAATACTCAGCTGCTTATTACCAGGAATATTAAGTTAAATGTTTAGGTGGTTTTCTTTCCTATCAAATACCAGATATATTTCACATCCACACATAGTAACCACAGATATCCACTTATTATCTTTTTAGAGATTGTAACCTTAGACATTCATATAATGGTATTGGATGTTCTGTATCTGAGAGCACATAAAATAATATTAAATATTTGAATTATATTTTGATCTTTTGTAACAGAGTAAAATATATTTTCATTTTATTTTGTAACTGTAATTGTAAATATTGCATATAATAAAATATAAAATTACATTTTAAAGATATTTACTGTAACTAAAATGTACATTAATATTTACCATAGTTTATGTAGCATAATGTTAGAATTTTCTGAGATAAAAATAATATAAAGCACAAAAAACTGAAACAAAAATAGTAAAGTGTAAATAATAATGAAATATAATATTTAGCATAATGGATTGTTCCTGCTTCAAAATACTAATTTAAATATTGCTGTTTTCAGCTGGTATTCTGATCACCTTTGGCTTTTTTGTTAAGTTAATGAATAATGTTTATTAAATCAACAAAAATCTAAAAATAAATATTATAATAATAGTTTATTTAAAAAGTAAAAACATTTTGATTTTCTTTTCTTTCTTTTTAAATCTACTATTTTATTATTACAAAGACTATTCTGTGACATAAAAGTTCAAAAACCTCAGTTTGTATTAAAGGAACCCAATCTTTCACACATTAATTTATTAGTGCAATACCTTTAAAGGATTATAAATATTTTCCATATATTCATATATGAATTAATTAATATTCATTTGTCTTTGAATGTTTAAAATATTTTGTTTTCTTACCTGAGCGTTCATAACAAAACTTCATTTTAAGTGCAGTACATGTTTTTCTTTGTAAAAATAAAATAAATAAAACCTTTTAAAAGTGTATATTAGTGCATATATTCAAACCTTTGCTGTAGATATCAATGAATTAAATAATGAAAAATAAAGAAATATTATTTGCCAATACTATTGTAATATTAGTCTGTATTCATTATTATTGTCAATACTATAACTGTTCTGTGATTTTTTTTGAGAATGTGTGCCCAAACTGAAGATAATTATAGGAGTGCTCCATTATTATTATTATTATTATTATTATTTATTATTAAGAAAAAATTCCAAATATTTTTTATTATGTGTAAAATTTAAAACTTCTTAGACTGGTATCAACTTTTTAAAAATAAAAATCTAATTACATTTTTAATTTAGATTAATAATTGTTATAATTTTAAATTCTGTCCAAATTCACTGGGGTTTTTTCTATTTTTTTATATCAAGTACAAATATTTACTAGGTTCTGATTTATGAAAAATGGCTTCATAAACTTTTCTCTTCATATTTAAATATTTTCTTCTTTCTTTTCCTGTTTTTCTTCACTTCTGTATATATGACATTTTGTTTGCTCAAAGATTATTTTTGATGTGTATATTAAATTTTAACTATTTATCATATTTGCTACCTTTCCCTATGTAGTTTAGAATAATTTTCAGGAAAGCAAATGATGAATTACATTTCTGGAAGAAAGGTTTAGAAATAAATTTTCTAAAAAAACACTTCTTGCATTTCGTGAATATAAACAAACATGACTTTGAAGTACAGAATGTTTTGGACATATATGTGGATCTAAGCAAGAATTTTTGGATGTTTTGGTAATGGGTTGTAAAGTTTAGGATAAGGGATCTTAAGTGTTTCAGTCTGTAAGAAGTTTTAAAAAAATTAAATAAATATGGCAGTTACTCAATTTTATGATTAATTTTTAATTTATAAACATTTAAATTAATTTTTCATATAAACAATTTTTGATGACTTAGGATTATTATTTTTTTTTTTTTAAATAAAATATGATAAAATTTTACATTTCCATGCCATCCAACATTGGTCATTAAAATCATGATTATTAATTCTTGCTTTATTTATTATAAGGTTATTAAACAAAGTATAAAATTCAAATATGGTTTTCCTAATTTTGACATAGTTTGTTTTTTTACCTTTTCACCATTGGATTGTTACACAAACAGTATATACATAGAAAGTCTATATGCATTTCCATACATATAGTAGATTATTATCTAGTCTTTTGAGTGAGAGAGAGAGAAAAAAAAAAAGCATTTAATCAAATTTACCCCAATGACAGAGTTTTAGATTTGTACACAATGTGATAGTTTTGTAAAGTGCTAACTAAATAGATGTATTATACGTTGTACAGAGAGAGATATATCTCACTCACATTGTTGTTTTGTGTTCTGTAACTATATTTTAATATTTAAACAAATAATAAAATGAAATATATTATAGCAAAAAAACAGTGTTTGTTATTGCTTGAATATCTTAAACATTCTTTAAATTAAAAAAACATGACATACAAAGAGAAATACCAAATGATATTAGGACTAACTTAGTGATAACAGTTTTTCACTAAGGTTATTTTCCATTTCACTGGAAATGCTGTGGTAATGTCCTCTCATGTCATTTGTAAAATGCATAGAAAACAAAATAGTTCACATATGGTATTGGAATAGTGTTTCTGCCCTCAGTATATACATTAATAAAATATTTACATGTACATTAGTACGTGCCTGTTAAGTGTATATAGAATATATAATCTTTGGGTATACATACACAAAATGTGTACACACATGGTTAATTGGCATGTGTATATAATTTAACAGTTGATGCAAGTTTCTGAGTCATATGATGATTACAAGTCATGTTATACTCTGTCATTATTCCCTCCCTGTACATTGAAAAACAATATTTTTATCTGATCACAGGCTGCTAGATGATTCACACAGTGATTCTGTGGTTTGGACCAGCTGCCTGTAGACTGAGTCAGTTTCCATTGTTGGAGGTTTGTATTGTACGTCCACATTACTGTATACAATTTTATCAGCTTGCTAAATCTGTAGTGAACAAGTAATAAATGGATTTTTCAGTGAAATGAGTCACAGTGTTCTATCAACGAATACAGTACATTCAACATGCAGTTTTTAAAACAGTAATATTTCAGTGTTTCTACCATCAAAATTAATTTCAGTTACAATATTATTTCTGTGACTTTTCAAGTGGTCTTTTCCAAATTCAAAAGAATGAAACAAAAATATTGCACCACTATGATCAACCAACTGAAAGCTGAAAACTGATGTTTGTTAGTTTTATTTAGTAACATTTTAATATCAAAAATATTAATTCATAAGTAAAATACTTTGCAGGTCAAAACTTTTTTTTTTTTTTTATTATTATTATTACATGCACATGCTTTAAGTAATTGAGGTCTAAATTCATTCAAGCAGCAAAATGTTTGAACTGAAATGGATAATTCTGTACACACTGGAGAGTTTTGTTTAATGTGTGTATAGACATGAATCTCATTTTAGGAAGTATTTGAAGAAATAATTTCAAAAAGGCTTCCAGATCATTTATGACTTAGAACGATATGCTAGAAACTGAATATAATGTAAATGCTTTTGCAGCATCAGTAAAAATTCAGTATTCCTGGAACACCAAATGTTAATGATACAACCAACTGTCATCATACAGCTAAAGTTAACTGATATCATTCAATCTCTGCAAAAATTATTTAAGCCATTTTGCTGCTGAGCTTTTCATTTCCATTTAAATTATTATTCAGAGATTTACATCAATTAAATTATGTCCAGAGCATAGATTGGTCTTTAAAAAAAATTGCCTGAACAAAAACAAAACAAAAATATTGGAGACCCGTATTTATTTATGGTTTTTATTTTTGTCTCCCAAACCACTCATACATACATGTTTACATCATGTACACAGGTAAGAACAAAGTCTGTGTGTGTTTGTATGTTTACCCAGTCTATTTGCTTTTCTCTGTGGTCTGAACCTTGGTCTCTATGGTCTGAGCCTTATTTTCTGTTGTCTGGACCTTGTTCCTTTTGTTGTGTTTTCTGGAAAATTTCAAATTCTTCAAGAACTTAGGATCAACCTGGAAAACATAAAAACATATATATATATACATGTTTTACAGCTAGTGTTGTAGAATTAGAAATATTTTAAAATGTGACAAGAAAACATTTATAAAATATTCTCTCCCTACAATATTAATTTTAAAAAAATAATAAAAATAAAAAAGTAATTCTATTTTCTGAAAGACAATACATTTACTGTTCATGAAATGCACATCAGTAATTCTTTTGAAAACATTACTTAATACCAGCTAAGATGTTAACAAAGAGAGAGAAGATATTTATACTATAATTATAAAAGCATACAAATTATAAAGTAACTAATTTCACTACATATGCATCTTCATTCATTCTTACATGGTCAAACAATGCTAAGGTTACACAAATGTAGCTATTTTACTCATTAGTTTAGTATTTTAGCAATCAAGAGCAACCATTACGTTTTTCAGAAGTTGTTTTCAGATTTCTTATTTTGAAGACTGTTATAATACATGTAGACAACATAAAAATATGAAAACTTACACCCTTCATTGATGGATATCTGTATGATTTAGGTTTATGAATCCCATTTCTGTGATGTTTTCTATCTAATATTTAAAAAATATAAATTAAAAATTGACATTAAAAAAACATATAAATATTACATTAATTTATAGTTTAGGCTGCCCTACATAGAGTTATATACAGATGTATAGAAATTCTTTTTTTTTAATTTATTTTTTAAAAAGAAAGTTATTTTGCATTATTATAAAAAATCCATCTGCAAAGACTTTTTCAGCTGTTAAAGTCATCAAGACTTACAAGACTTAAAGAATTTTTTAAATTGTAGCCTCTTGCTGAAGAATTCCATTACACATTTTAACATTTAGTTATACCATTAACCGTTATATTAAGTACCATAAATTTATGATACTGAAGTCATGGCTTACTCCCATTTGGTCGAATTCCCAATTGGTCAAACTGGTGAAACAATAAATATGGTTCAGTGGTCTTATTGACATGCATGTTGTATTCTCAGTCATTACAATTAACTGTTCCACATTTGGCAACTGATTATTACTGCACATGTATATCAAAATAATCCATGAATGTCTGTAAATAAGCAAAGAATGTCTCCATCTAAAAATGTTTATTTCACAAAAAGTAGAGTGGGGTACAGGTCCTGCAGAGGTATTTTTCAGCTTGAGACAAATGACTGTTGTTGAGACTATCTTCCTCAGTGGGTGGTGCAGCTCCAGCAATTAACTACACAAACTTTGCTCTTTCACCTTTCTCTATCCCCTTGATGATCAAGTTCTCAAATCTGTGTGTATCTGGATGTTGATGAGAATGCAGCCTGTTGAATAGCGAATTCCAGATTGTTGTTCATTCTTCAGCCAGCTTTGACGAAGTGATTCCACATGTGAAGAGGAAATCTTGTGTCACTGTCCATCCATGTTGTCACCATGTAATCACTGATTTGAACAGTTCTGAGTACTGCTGGGGTCATTCTCAGTGCATCTAGTAACGCGTTCTGGACCTCGTTCATTAGTAGTAGTGATGGACAGGACAGGCAGCTCTTCTCACCCAGGTTTTCTGTGATCACAGTCTCCTGGCAGATTGATGTCTTGGAGTGTCTCTGGGAGAGTAGGAATCACAGTTCATCACTATCGGTACACAGTACTCATGAGACAGGGAAAGTGGGTATTTCAGGGATGTCTTGGTCATCTTCCTTCATCAGCTCTGAGTTGAAGATCTGTTGCATAGATGTCGTTTTGGACTGTCCTCTATCTCTCATAGTGCTATTGAAGGTGGCTGTAGTTTCATTATTCGGAGGATGGTCATGTCTAAAGTTGTTTCTAATAAAACCAGCAACTATGGTGATCTTGCTGACACAGTCATTTGGTGCTTCTTTGTTAACGTGATTTTGACTGTACATACAAACCATCTAACAAAACTTGTTGTTTTCCACAGTTTTAATCCACAAATTCTACCTTGTGTAAACCAGCCATTCTCACAGAACATATATTGGTAAATAAACCATTATCTGTCTTTAATGCATCTTTGTATAACCAGAGTTTTAGTCACAAAAGGCCATGGAGGAACTATGAAAAACTCTGAAGAGGCCATGTTCCTTACATACACAGGTAATCGGGTATTTCGACCAACTGAGAATTCAACCAAATGGGATGACACCTGAAGTCATACTTACTCTGATTGTGATTGGTGTGATTTTTGGACTTGGCCATGGCTTTGTTTATTTATTAGCTTTGAATTTCTGAAAAAGTAAAAGTGAAAAAAAATCCATAAATTTCTATGTATAATCTTGAATCAATTTTGTTTCCTACTAGGCAAAGTCAACCATATATTTTACATCACTACGTGCAACTAGACTGTTTAAAATGGTTTTAGTATTAAAACACATCAATATATAAATTTGTTACCATTGCTTTTATAAATCAATGAAATTTTTTTAAATTTTATGAAAATATTTTTATTTTCATCTTTTAGTCACTTACATAACCAGTGAGCTACATTTTGTTGCTTTGCTTTATGTATTATCATCATATGTTTTATTAATGTTAATTAACTCTCTAGTCATATTACATATATATGTATATGTGTATGTATGTGTGTGTATACACACACACACACAGACATACATATACACTCAATGTAATCTTACTTTTTTTCACCATAAACTGATAAATTTAATTAATTAATTTTCACTTGACAATACTGATAGGAACAATTAATGACAGGCATGGTTGTTTGACAACTGGTTTACAGTGACTCAATTGTTACAAAAGATGAGAATCTTATATACAATAACTAAAAAAATCTATCATTTCTAGTTGCAACAGAAACTGTATAGCAACTCTGCCTACATGAAAATGAAATTTATGGCACCCACTGGTACAAAAAAGAACTTAATTTTTGCAGTTTAAAAGAACAATAATAAAAATTCACCATGGTTCACGGGCAATTTGATAAATGTATCTTAGCCACAATTTCAAGTATGCAGGTTTTGTTTGACTTTTTTTTCTTTTTTTAACAATAACAAGTTTTGACTAAAGTAAAGATCAATGATTTATTATTGTCACTGAATCAGTGACTGATCATTTTGAGAATATTTAGTCTGGACATTTACTGAAACGATTCGAAAGATCGAAGAGTGATTGTGTTTTTATTTAATAATAATAATTTGGTATTTAAATCAAAGACAACATTAAAGGAGTATCTACATGTTAATGTGTTATTCAACTTACTGTTAATCAAGATCCAAATCAATCATTATGTTATTCTTAAAGTTATTGTTACCAACATAACGAATATATAAAATACATAATTAAATGGTCACTTATGAACATTACATTACATAAAAATGACCTGAACTTTGCTATTAACATGGAGTTAGTATTATTATATCACTACGTTTCTAATATATATATTTTTTTCAATTTTTCAAAGCACATACTGTGATACTGTTTTTACCTAATAGAACCCTGTACTAGCTATAAATTGTTGCATGCTGGTATGTTGTAAGACAGGCAAATATTTCTCTTTATTACTACTAATTCCAAGGTAAATAATGTTCAAAAAAAATAAATAAACTATTATTATTTGATATAAATGCGTTTTTATGATTAATAAAGTAATCTAATATCCGGATGCACAGAGATAATTTCCCCTAAAAATATAAATACCAACTCACAGAAAAGCCTAAGGAAAAGGCCGGAAGTAGGGAACCACATTGATGACGTCGATTAATACTAAAAATAGAATACGGAAGCAAATTATTGGGTATTTTCTGCTTCCGAATTTGTGCATTTGTAGAATACATCTATGATCATTTTGATAGAGATGAAAGGAAGAAATAATTATTAATACTGTCATTATTATTATTATTATTATTATTTATTTTTTGTATAGAACTACGAATGACAGATTTTCATAATTCTTATTAAATGTCATTTACACACATTCAAGTTTTGGGTTATTGTTTGTTATATCCAATAATAATGGACAATTTAGTTTTTTTTATGAACATTATTACATTTTGGAATTAGGGCTAATAAACAGAAATAAAACACGACATAATTCAATATTTACATAAAATGATATTGTCATATAGTCTAATTAGTCTGACAACACACACAAAACAAATTAGTACATATACATAAAAAGAAATTGTTTAAAATAATTCGTATAAAACATTGATTCTAGAACCAAAAAAAAAACGAATACGTTAAAGTCCGTGAGGCCCAAGTTGGGAAGATGGTGGTAGACAACGGTAGAGGATTTTTGTAATCTGAAAATGCAGTTTGTTACTATGGTTTAGTAACAGAAGAAAACAAATTTGAATTATCTATCGTCTGCCCTAATTCTGGCCTTTCGTAACAATTTCTAGTTGAAGAAGACTGTAATAAAAGATTATTTATTCATTGAAGAAAGATGATGTTTTTGATTTTTGATAAAATATTTTAAAATATGTTTTGTTTATGAGAGCTGAGTAAAATATGGAAACGCAATTTTAGATAATAAACAAATTAAGTTTAATTGCAAAAAAAAAAAATAGCGAATAAGTGTCTCCGACTCTACATGAATTGGAAACTAAAGCTGCCCCCTCCCCTTTCCATCACTGATACATACATACGTGTGCACGTACACAGATACATACACACATACACATATGTAACTAGGTACGTACGTACGTATATAATAACTTACATACATACATAAGTACGTACATTCGTGCTTACTATTTACGAACATGTGGAAACACATCACATGCAGTTAACAATAAAAATAAAAAAACTCATTTAGCTGCATGCATGGTGACATTTTTTTTTTTTTTATTGTGATGTCATTTCGATACAACTGTAAGAATAAACTTTTTTTTATAAATAAATAAATGAAGTAAAAATGAAAAAAAATGAAACGAAACAGTACTGAAATATTTACTGATGATATAATTATTTATACATATTTTTTGTTTCTCTGTTTATGAGTACAGGAAAAGAAAACCTACTGATTCGCTAAAATAAAGTACAGATGGGCAGTTCCGTGGCTCAAGGGACAAAAGGCGAAAACAAATTATTTCATATTTCATTATGCAATGAGTCACAAAACTTCCAACTTAATGATAAAATAATGAAAATTGTTTTTGACAATGAAAATATATCAGCCAGTCTTCAAAACTGTGTTATCTGTATTTGAGAGAGAAAAGAAAACTGTAACATCCGTCACAGTAAAAGTAAATGCATTAACAACCATCACATTCATATAAATCAAGAAAAGCTTTAACAGCTGCAGCATTTTTTAACAAAACGTAGGTTCACGAAATACCAGTGATATCATCTGCAGCCTATTGATATTTTCACCCACAATACTTCATTTTTTTTTTTTTTTTTTTAAAGAAAAATGCACTCTAATTTCATCAGGCAACATCATCAAAACAAATAAAGGTATACATTCAGTTTTCCCTTCTGTTCTGAAAAATTATTACATCCAACCCAAGAAAAAGACAGTGTTACAAAGTAATCATAGATGTTATGTTAGAATAATGACAGACAAAAAGCATATGTAGGTAGAAGAGTAAGGAAGATTTATAGAAGAAAGAAGATGGCAGACTGGGAAGCAAAGCAAATGATTCAAATGAAAATATTTCCTCCTTTTTGCCACAATTTATTATACGTGTAGGTACCAGGATGAGATACAAATTGCTATTTTTAAAGTATCCATGTCACTCAACTGTGATAGCAACTGCGATAATCTTGCACGTTCGAAAGGTATTGTCACTGCATGCCATTACATGCTCTTGGAAATGATCTCCAGTTGAGTGAAAACTGTATATATATGGTCTGATGTCACAATTCAAAAACCGCTTCATAGCAGCTTCTATGATTTCGCTACGGAAAAGAATAAGAAAAATATTCACCTGAATTTCTTTGCCACTCCTCATGGCAAGGGACCTGTTGATGGTATAGATGGCATTATAAAATGGTGTGTGTGGAACGCAGTGGAAAAAATAAAAGAATAATGGTGAAGCAGGAATCTTACTTTGTTGATGGATCATGCCACAGGTAGGTGTATTTGAAATGCATACCTCCGATTTAGAAAAACGAAATGAGACTCTCAAATTGAAAGAGGTGTTTGTTGATGTCCCAGCCATCAGAGGAATCCCTCGGTTCCACCATCTCATCATGCCGCGACCCCTTCATTCTGACGAATGATAAAGTCTAATGAAAAGTTTCCCCCACTGTGATTAATCATGCTTTTGATATAAAACTGTCAAGCATTGAAATGATTTTTATCTTGACAGCAGTCAAACAAGCACTGCTTAGTACGGACAGAAAAAGTGGTGTTACATTAGCGGACAAGAAGGTAATGTCCGTCACACACAGTTATGAAATAATATTTTTCTTGTACGTTGTTTTCAAACTGAATTAAAACTGATAGTATTATTTGGCCTGACACCTTCACTGCAAAGGAAATATTTATTTTTACAATTTATAGATTTCAGACATTTTTGAAATGAAGTTAGTTGCTTTTCACTCATGTCCTTTTGATGTAACATCCGTCACGCTCATATTTCTCGTTACCTGTCGAGCAATGTGCATCCCTGGGCTCTTTTCTCTATGACACCAAATCGATGTGGACATCTGTGCAGGTCTGTTACTGAGGGCCATGTTTCTGTGAGTACGACTGTAGCAAACATGGCTGTTAGAATGATCTCCAACTGCTCTGAATATAGCGTGCGTCAACGTGGAATTGCCCAGATAATTATGATGTTAAGTGATTTCTAATTCATATAGCCTGATAATAGTTGTACCAATATTAATAACAAGCATACAGGTACTGTTGTCACTTATAATTATACTAATACTAATGCTGAAACAAAATTATAACAAGCTGTATGTGACTTTTCTAATTAGTAAGATCGCGAAAGATAAAAAGTATTCATTTCAAACGTGCGCTAACAGATAAACAATAAATAAAGTCAATAATCTGATGAAATATGGATAATAGTCGTTTTAATAACAAACATTAATGAAAAAGAAGTAAAAAAAAAGGGGGAAAAAAAAAGCAATTTGTTTTTTCACACATGTTATTACAGTGAACAGAAACTAATTTAGTATTGTATTGACAGATCTGAACACCAACGTTTACAGCCGCTAACAGTGCGACTGCGCCATGTTTTATTAGAAACAGAAATAACAAATTTGCGCGTGCACAGTCAGGCGATTTGGAAAAACAGCCTGCTTATTGCCGTCCTCCAATTATTTACCAGTACCGAAAGACGAACCTACACCGGGCCAATTGCAAAAACCGATCAATAGCGATAGAAGCAGCAACGCCGAGGTTTCAAGACGATCTAACATGGCGGCCATAAAGAGATCAATGAGGACTGAAACGCAGTGTTTAATTGACAGTCAAGAGTTAGAGCAGTGAGAATAACAAAAGAAGAACCTGTTTTCAAGATAGTTCTCTCTTGGATTTCTTTGCTAGCTAAACAGTATGCTTTATTTTTGAGACGCACTTCCACATGACCGCAGATGAATAGATTTTACCATCTGTGTTTCGTTTTCTTCATTATCTTAGAGAGGAGCCAGTCTAGAGGTATGTAGAAACCTACACTGTAAACTGTAGCTCTTGAAGCGTTTGGTAAAATACCGTGCTGTCTGTTAAAAATCCCGTTTCTGATTTCTCTTAAAATAGATATTATTTATAATAAGCAGCTGCATGTCGTATACACATTTTATTCGCTGTTACAGAGATTAGAACGGCAGAGCAACTGATATTAGAAATAAACGATTTCATCATAACACACTGTCCAATAACAAATGAAGGTTATTACGTGATGCATCGTCCGTATTATATAATAACTAAGGTATTCAATGAGCCTGAAATATATGACGACATAAGACCTGTGTTATACTAACAGCAATAAAATGTAATGAAGACGTTATTTATCTAATTGCTGTTGATTCCTTACAAACCTATTTTTTTGTTTTACGTAACAGAAATTATCATTTCTGAATACATTATAATTATGTCAGATAACTAACATATTACGTAATTTTGGTTTAAAGAAATGTAACAGATTTAAACTATAGCTTTTGCGTTGTTTGGGGGTTATGAAGTATTTGAAATTAAATCAAACTAGCCGGGCGAAAATATAATGTCGAGAAATACAGATAAATGTAAAATAAAATAATTTGTATTATTTTAAAGTTACACATGGTTAAACGTCCATTGGCCTGTTTCCCGTGCCAGACAGTGCCCAATAAGTTATTTATTTCAAGGCTGCCTTTATCATTTATATAAATATATGGTGCATAATCAAGCATATGTCGCCATTTGATCGCAGAGTGGAAAACAACAACAAAAACAAAAACCCATCATTAAATAAAACTCAGCTTTCATTCTTGCGTTTAGTTAATTAATTGTTAATTAATTTTTATATTTATTATAATTATTATTTATATTATTACATCTACTATTATGAATAATATTAATTAATTAATTTTTAATTATTATTATTTATTTATTTATTTATTTATTTATTTATTTATTATTATTATTATTATTATTATTATTATTATTATTATTATTATTAATATTGTTGTTGTTGTTGCAGTAAAGCAAGCCCTGGGGTGTTTTACGTGCACCTCCTTAAATGGCAGCAACCCCAGCTGTGAGGATCCGTTCAGTCCGGTGATGGGGGCGTTCGACCCTGACTGCCAGCAGGGCGTGGACAACCGGGTGGGCACGTTCCCTGCCAAATACTGCACGAAGATAAAGGGAAAATACAGTAAGCATTTTTTATACACAAAAAAATTCAGTTACAAACAGGGGCGGAACCATTGTTAAACAACCAAAGCTTAAGCTTCAGAGCCTTCTAACCTTTGCCTACATGAAAATGAAATAACCTTAGAGAGGCCACTGAAGCGATTTTAGTCCACGTGGCTCCAAAATTTAAATAAAAATCGGAGATGTGTCTAATTGTTTAAAACCTATTGTGGAACACTGCCACAGAAGAAGATAACAGTGGTTACCAAGACTTCGTTGCTGCTTGCGAAGGACTCCCCTCCCCCGTAATTGTGTAAGCTTCAGGGCCCCCAAAATGTAGGTCAGGCACTGATTACAAATACAGTATACCCTCACCTATTCGCGGTTCCCCATTCGCGGCCCCGCATATTCGCGGGTTAGGCTCTTAACCCTATCGCATCGTATGCTGGTATACCAGGCTAGCGTCATAACGTCATAAAAACAAATGCTCAGTAAACCGGGTTTTTGTAGGTCATAGAGACTTAAGTGCCTGAAGAGTAGGAATAATTACCTAAAGTGCTGTAAAGCAGCAGCTAAGCTGTGCCATACTGTACATTAGCGTTATCATCATCATCGTATGGACTGCAAATTTCATCATCATTTTATTATCATTCATTATTGGTGACAGCACAAACAATATCAAATTTTTTCAATTATTACGTATTAATACAGTACGTATTTTTTTATAAATGCATACACTGTATGTACAGTGCATATTTTTTGTGACCGTGTATTAATAATGTTTTTTGCATATATTATTACTGAATTGTATTATTATTACCTGAACTGTGCGTACTGTATTTATCTGTCTGTTTGCCTTTAAATTTGTTCCACTTTCTGTCAATTCTAATACATATGTTGTACGCATAGAAAATGACTTTACGGTACAGTAATACTGTATGGGTAACTATGCTATGCGGTGTTACTGTCCTCCTGTACTTACGTTTCTTTCTGATTAAAATATTGTTTCAGTACAAAATTAAAATGTGTTTACATTATCATTACTACATTAGTGAAATACATAACTGCATGCAATATTACTACATTATTACTGTATTAATGAGTAAGAGTGTCTTTAGAAAGTGTTTGGGAAGCATTTAGTACCGTATATAATCTCATAATAGACGTTTTAAAACTGCATCCAATATTCGCGGTTTTTCGCTATTCGCGGGGGGGGGGTAAAGAACGTAACCCCCGCGAATAGCGAGGGAATACTGTACAGGATTTCAGAAACGCAGGCGAGGCAGTAATATTATCTCGATGATGACATCAAGATGAACGAATTTCGTTAAAAAGAATGGTTTTCTGATGGCCACAGTTGGATGGTTGGCCATCCGTAAACATAAAATTAAAATTTCTGTTCGAATGAACAAAGATAACTCGTGCGTGAAACTAATGAGAGAGGGATATTCCATATTAATAGCTTTTTTACTAAATTTTTTTATTTTTATATTTTTTATCATAATTATAATAATAATAATATTTTTATTTTTATTTTATTTCCTCTTTTAACTAAATACTTTTGTAAAGTTACGGAATAAATAAAATATTTTAATTTTGATTTTTCGGAATGAATATCCTAATTATTAATATAAATATATATATATATTGCTTTATCTATGTTAATTATTTATTTATTATATTTTTAAAATTATTATTATTATAATTAATATAGCTGTTGTTCCTCTACTATTAACTTACATTTGCTGGAAACGTAAGAACATATGTTCGTCTCGGATTATTTTAATGCACTTATTGTTGTTCCATTTGTTATTATTATTATTATTTTTCTTCTTATATTCTCTAGAAGATTCCAACCTGACCATGTTGATTCGTTCGTGCGGTATGTCAGCCATGCTCAACACGTGCGGACCATTCGAATTCCAGAACAGAATGTATTATGGATGTCTCATGTCATGCAAAAGTCCCGCGTGCAACAAATCTGACGTCATCACACCTATGACATCAGCGTTGTTGTTTTCATTATTATGTAGTATGTTCCGCCTCGAAACTGCTTCTTTGATATAAAACAAACAATTTTTTTTTTCTTTTGTTCATGGATATCGTTGATTTTTAACATAGAAAGAAATCATAATAATAAAAAAAAAAAAAAAAAACGTGATACGTTTCTGTGAATTTAGCATTATAAAAATTCAGGTATTTGTATTTATTTATTTATTTATTTATTTATTTGTCATCATGCACACGTTTTTATTATTGATTTAACATTATCACACATATTTTTCTTTGTACCTTATTTTTAAATTTTCGCGATGAAATATTCATGTTTGTCTTTATTATTTCTGTTATGAATTTTTTATATTTTTTATTTTATTTAAATGGTGTTTTGAATGCATATATTTGAAAAAGGATGTAACCACCTACTGGTAATACAAATACATGCAAGAAGTATGTATTTTATATACTGATAAAATTAAAAAAAAAAAAATGTCCTAAATGGTTGCGATTGATTTTTGCAAACATGCCAAACCTTGCCTGATAAATAAACAATACACAAAATTTGGGGTTAAAAGCTGAATTGATAATATATATCTTGCCTTACGAAACGAAATTAAAGAAAAATAAAATTTATAAATTATAGTGGAGCACCAGCATGTAGTTTTATATTTTACACGTGTTGGATGTTTACAAATTAAATTTGTCTTTATTTTTTAATAAATTACTAATTAGCTTTGATGTTATAAACTTCTATTTATTTAAGATTTAAAAGCCGAAACAGACTATGTTATATGTATTTATTCCTGTTAATATAATTTTATTTCTTTATAAATTAAATGTTATATAATGTTTTTGTTTTTTTTACATTTATTTATACATTTATAATTATTTGTATTCTCAGCCAATAATTAGTTGTCTATTAATAAAAAAATTATGTCGGTATTAATATCTAAAGCATTATTATTATTATTATTATTATTATTATAAATATTATTATTATTATTAAAACTATGTATACTGACTTTAAATAAAATGATAAAAACACAAAACAAAACGACTATGACTTTTTAATAATATTCACCTATGTTTTTTCTTCTGCTTTGTCGGTATTAATATGTATAGCATTATTATTTTTATTATCATTTTATATTTATGTTGACTGTTTTGAATATTATTATTATTATTATTTTTAAAATTATGTGTACCGACTTTAAATAAAATGAAAAAAAAAAGAAGCAAAAAGACTGATTTTTTAATAATGTTGAGCTACATCTGTACTAGTCTCAGTATAGTGTACTGGCTGAGAGATACGAGTGTGTACCAGTCGTTTTAGTGAAACTGTTTTTGTGACAGCCAGTTCGCTTAATCAGACTGGTGCCCTCCCAGTGGGCTGGCTCCCAGTTGTAATTAACGACTCGCAGCTTTTCCATCAGCAGTGTTAATTTACGTACGTTTTCTGTGTCTCACTCTATATGAGAGAGAGAGAGAGAGAGAGAGAGAGAGAGAGAGAGAGAGAGAGAGAGAGAGAGAGAGAGAGACTTGTTCTTCATCTTTTTACATCCACATAAACAATAACTCCCAGGAGACAATTTTTCAATTTCTCTTTAACTTTCTTTTAGCTGTTATTGTCATTTGGGTTAAACAAACAAATAAATAAATGATTTCTTAAATGACCCTATCAAAGAAATATGTTTTACCATCGCCTACTTGTATCTGAAACATAACCTGCATTCAGAGAAAATAATACTTTAATTCGCCTACGTGTTTAAAAGATCAAATTCAGTGACAAAAATAAGACTTTGATTGTACAATGTGTCTCAGGAGGTAGTGAGTCAGAAGCGAATGATAAAGAACAGAAATATCTTTCAAACGTAACAGGCTGTTGTTACACAAAACAAGTGACCGAGAATAACAGTTTCATTCTTTCAGTGTTTTATTTTTAGTAAAAAAAAAAGAAAAAGAAAAGAAAAATGGATAAAAATACATAATAAACAAATGAAGTAGATCAAGGTTTAAAGGTATAATTACAGGTATATAACAAAGGTTTGGTTTCTCACGAATCTCTGAAATGTAAATCCATCCCCGCCCCGTCGTGTTAGTTAGCAGATGACATTTAAAGACTGTGTTCAGCTTGCTGAGTTTAACACAGCGTTTTATTATTATGTATTTCTTAAAATATAAATATATACACACACACATACATATTTATCTAGTATTTGTACTGACTCCTTTATTATTACTTTTTGTTTGTATTATATATATGTGAGTGTGTGTGTGTATGTGTATATGTATATGTACACATACACACACGCGTATATAATACAAACAAAAAGTAATATATACATATTTTACTGACTAAAACACACGTATATTATTTTACTGACTAAAACATTACATTTAGAACATTTATTAATTTCTTTCAACTGTTTATTTGTAATCAACCTGAGTTAAATATTATTTTACAAATCACTATCTAGATGAGAGTAAAAAATTCCAGCTGAAGATTGGTTCTAAACTGTGTTCCCTTTGTTACTCATTATAAAATTTTATCCTGTAAATCCTTCAGCTTCAGTGCAAATTCTGGCTGAAAAACTCATTGTGCCAGGAAATTTCTCATATATTTTTCTTCGGCAATAATCCATAGATAATTAACACAACATTAAAGATAACAAACAAATGAGCTTTGGGCATTATGTGAAAATAACTTTATACATCAATTTTAGGGATAAAATGTCATGGTGATATATATATATATATATCTATATATGCAAACATTAGTATTTACAAATAAAGGTGACCGCAGTATATTACTATGAAATTCAGTAAAATTGTTAATACGTATGATTAAAATAATAATAATAATAATAATAATAATAATAATAATAATAATAATAATAATAATAATAATAATAATAACAATAATAATAATAATAATAATGATAATAATAATAATAATAATAATGAAATAAAATATTTCAGAATAAATAAATAAAACAAGAGAGAGAGAGAGAGAGAGAGAGAGAGAGAGAGAGAGAGAGAGAGAGAGAGAGAGAGAGAAAAGAGAAGGAAAAAAAAAAAAAAAAACGGAAATGAAAAAAGTTATTCATTTCGGATCCATAATGTGTAAGCGTGCTTGGAACCGGAAGTAGTCTGATAAAGACGGATGCGACCATTTCGTGAATCAATTGGAGAGGTCTTCAACTTGCAACATTCAAAGCACGTTCCTGTCAAGCTCTCTCATTCGAAAATAATAACTTCAAATGGAAATTTACTTGTGTTCCAAACGAGTTTCTAAAAAAAATAACTCACGCAGAATGTGACAGAAAGACTATAAATGTTGCCTAAAGTGGCTCTTCCATAAGACTGGTGTCAGAAAATATGGTTCTAGAAGTTTTGGTTGCTCAACGAAATTACACGGGCAACTGAAAGGAAAATAAATCTTACTTTGGAGATTAATAATAAAAGGGGAAAAAAAAAAAAAAAAAAATAATAATAATAATAATAATAATAATAATAATAATAATAATAATAATAGTAGTAGTAGTAGTAGTAGTAGTAGTAGTAGTAGCAGTAGCAGTAGTAGTAGTAAAATAACTAAATAACTAAATAACTAAATAACTAAATAATAAATAAATAAATAAATAAATAAATAAATAAATAAATAAATAAATAAATAAATAAATACAAAAACATTGCAATGCAAAAACAAACTGTTAATTACAAACTGATAAATAAATTTTGTTAATTTTTGACATTCCAGTGGATATGAGTAAATTTATAAAAAAAATATAAAAAAAAGTTTGCTGTGTCGTAATGAATCGAGAAAAAAATCTGAACACTCAGACACAAAACGGTGAATTAATTATCGACAAAAACACTGCAGAAAGAAATCTCGTGCACTGCTAATTTGTTGCATTTATACTGGTTATTTATTGCTCGGCTTTCGAACCTAATATCCAAGTTTGTGAGCAGCATTTCTCAAACGTGCTGGAAAGTAGCTCAGCAGCTCCAAACCCTTCGACCGTTAATCATTAATGTTCCGGGGGGTTCTTTTCTTTCTTTTTTTCATTAAAAAGTGTATTGCTTTCGTCTTAAGAAATTAGAATTTCATACTAATGCGATATTTATAACGTTCGTCATTGACGGCTTTAAGAATGATTGGAACCTTTTAAGAGATTTTTCAGTAGGATCGATAATACTGTAACAAAATCAATGACGTGCTGAAATGAAAGGCTCTTTTTTTTTTTTTTTTTTTTTCCTCCAGCACATTAAAGACGTTTATTCCAGTGTCCCTAACAGTGATGTAAAATTATCAACATACTGCAGTTTTCTCACGATGATTTAAATGATAATAACTTCCATTCAGTTATATTTTGATTTCATCGTATATATATATAAAAAAAAAAATAAACAAAAATTATAAAACAAAAAAATGGTAGATGATGCTTATTATGACGCTTTGCAAAAAAATAATAATAATAATAATAATAAATAATAATAATAATAATAATAATAATAATAATAATAATAATAATAAAAAATATTAATAATAATTATAATTATTATTATTATTATTATTATTAAAAATAAAAAAAAAAAAAAAAGTTTGGAAAGAATTAGTAGTTAATCATCCGTAATGGGTTTTTTTTTTCCCCCAAGCTTTCTTCTTTCTTCTTTCATTATGAGTTAATTTAACAGGAACAAGCGTTAACGTGATGAAACAAGTTTCAGCCTCCGATGATGACACCGGAATGCCACGAGTAACTCTGGGAGTTCACGTGTCTCTCCCACATGGCTAGGGCCAGGGCGCCTGCCACTATCGCCAGAATGATGGAGCAGATTATCAGTCTTTCGGCTCGGGTTATGTATTTTATAGCCAGATCAATATTTCCTTGCAGGATTCCTTCATCGAACGCCGCTTTTGTTTTGAATGCATAGTAAACGGCCGGTATTCCAGTGGGGAAGAATATCACAGCTGCAATAACGGAGAATATCTTGATGAGAGTTATCCTCTTCGCTCGAAGAGGTCGCTGAAACTGCTCTCCTCGGTCGGGAATGTCTCGCGTCTGGATCGAGCTCGTCCCGTCGGGCAGGCGCGTCATCACCCTCTCCTGCAGCACCACCGAGTGTCCCCCTCTGTTGTCGTACACGACCGGTCGCGATATGGACACGCCCGTTTCGGTTGGCGAGGTTTCGCTGAGGTCCCCTTTCGAAGGAGGTAAATTCGCGTTCCCGTTTAAATCACAACTGTTCTCTCGAAAGTTTTCATTGGGTAAAGGGTCCGTGGACGACTCTTCGAAGGCGACGTTGATGTGGCCAGCTGAAACCATGTCCGAAAAGTTGGACTCAAACCTCAGTTCGCCGTCATTAGCACGACTGTCAGTCACACTAGCAACCAGCTGCTTGTCGTCATGCGATCCTGGATCCGTCATTCTTAAAGTGAAAAAAGTCAAAGCTTTGAGATATATGCACAGAAAGGTTACGAAATAATAGGCTAAATCACTAGTACATTATTGTTAATCTGCAAAAGGGAACTTGATCTTTGGTTTAAATTAAATAAGAAATTTAAAAGAACATGATATTGAAGCTATTTGTACCGTAAGTAAATAAATAAATAAATAAATTGAGAAAATGTTTAATAAAGTATATAATAATCTTTGACATTTATCAGTATTTATGGAATTTTAAAACAGTGTATATGCTATTTAAGAAATTATATAAATATGTTTTACTGATACTGCTCAAAATGGAGGCTATCCATTAATATTTTAGCTAAATTTCAATAATTTATATTCAACAGTATTGCGTCAGAAATGTTTAACGTGAGATTTTTTAAAATTTAAAATTTTATAATTTTTATTTTTATTAAATATCAAAACAAAATATTCATTTAAAAATGTCATATATATTATTATAAACAACTCTTTCAAGTTTGTTGAAAAACGTGTTAGCTGTATGATGAACAGACTGGCATACACAATATCATAATCAAAGTACGTCTGCATTAACTTCATCAGTAACGTCTATGTGTCATACCACATCACCCTGAATCAGAAAGGTCGCGTGCGTGCGTATGTGTGTATACATCAGAATGTATAATACACGTTAAACAGAGAAGACGTAAATGAATTTGTTTTGTAGATTAATACGTTAAGTAAATACCTGCAGCATGTTAGTGTTATTGGTTTAATGAATAGAGTCTAATTAAGTAATAGTCCGACCAGACATTTCACCAGATTGACTAACTAACCGCTATTTATGATTAAAGTCATGCTGTTAAACTGTAATAATTCATAACAGTAAGAAAATCAATACTTTCATACATGAATAGCGAACTCTGAATTAGCTCTTCTATTAGTTAATAACTGAAATTAATTTTCTAAGCAGTGGTTGACTACTGTGCTATAAGGAACCATCATCAGTTCTTTATAAGCGAAAATTGAATGAAGACTTTCGAATTGTTTTTACTGACATTTCGAATAGATTTTTTTTTTTTTTTTTTTCAGTAAATTAAATTCTCCTTTAGATCGCCGAGATATAAAGGGTGAGTAAAATGAAGATAACTTTGAAATCCTCGAGACAACAGTCAGTCGTGTATCTCAATGATCAATCTTCGTTTGATGATAATTAAACACTTGAAACGTTAAAATAGAATATATTCAGTTTTAAATACATTTTTTGGTTCCTCAGTTTGGAATTTCCAATACATTTTCCTAGAGAGATCCAATTAATGAAATTTATGAAATGTACGTCATACTGACTGTGGTCTCTGTTTCACTAGTAACAATGAAGACTTTAAGATTAAGTTATACAGATAATTCATTTTGTTCGAAATAAAATCATACTGTTTTGGTTGACGGACGATTTTTTTTATTTTATTTTTTGTTTTTGTTTTTTTTGCTTTATTGACTTGATTTTATTTTTTTTATTTTCATTAATTGTTCTGACAGTCATTACAGTTCCTCCCCACATAAAAATAAGAGATATGATTTTAAATTGTTAAGAAAACTGATATAGTTATTACATTATCCTACCCATTTTCCATTAAAAAAAATAATAATAAAAAAATAAAAAATTATAATAATAATAATAATAATAATAATAATAATAATAAATTTTAAAAATTAAAAAGAATAGTAAAATACAATCAGAAAGAAATAATGCTTTATTTAACTGCGCACTCATTTGTAATCTGATTCTATATGTTACAAGAATCATACAAGAAACCCGATACTCCTGCGTGATTGGCTATTCTTTTTAGCAATAAAGTATATATCATATGTACCTTCCCACAGAGAGGAAACTAAGCTTTGATAAACCAGCGGACGACAAAACAGAATCAGTCCTGCGACAAAAATGAGCCTCAAGCCATAACTCTAACCACTAAGCTAAATCGGATCAAACGACAGAGAAAGAAGAAGGAGAAATTGTTCAGTTTTTTGTCTATCAGTGGCTGTAAAATAAATATAAAAATTTCATGAAGCCTGGCAAACGACACGTAACAATGCTAAATATTTTATTACTTCCTTCAAGCTATCTTGTTATTCCCTTCAAGCTGTTTGATTATTAACTTATAACGATCTTACATTAATTTTTGCAGACAGCCTCGTTAAAGTACAATGCAGAATAATAAGATACAGTAATTGAATACAGAGGACAATGATGAACTGTATCAAACGTAGAGATTTCTTTGACGTAAATTATTCAGTTTGAAATCTGCAGATATTTCATTAAAATTAATTATTACGTAAAAAAAAAGCGTACACAAACAGTGGAATCAAAAGAATTGAAACTGCCATTACTAATATCAGTAACACAACAATATCCAGATTTGGGAAGAACAACCATTACAAAGCCGTAAGTACATGTGTTATTTACGGTAAAGGAGATTATTTTCACAATCAGCTGATGTAAGGAACATAAAAAGTCATACGTCAACTGAGTTTACAGAGCTGAAACCAAACTTAAAAGAGAAACGCAGCTCTTCTTAAAACGCAAAAGAATGATTAAGGAAAAGCAATTACGTTCATTATTTGTATACATTTCAGATCTCTGGTTTGTGTCATCCTCTTAATACAAAGCAATTCATTCTCTTTTTTTTTTTTTTTTTTTTTTTTTTTCTTTTTTTTTTCCTTACGATAAACGTATAATGTATATCAGTTTCTTTAATACGTTACACACACACAATAAACAGCTTAAACTGATAAAGTGCAGGTTTTTGACACCTAAAGATATTTGTGTATTAGTGGTTAGTAGATGTCAGTAATTAAATTTCATAATAACAGTGTGACAGTTGGAATTTTTTTTTTTTAAATATATTTTTATAGGGCTTAATTGTTAGAGAAACGTGTTATAAAGGTTAAACATTTTTGAATTATTTAAAAATAAAAAGAAAAAAAACGATACATACGAAAACCCATTTGACCCGTTACATTTCTTGAGGATTTTCGTTATTTTTCATTATATGATTATAACAGAGCCTTTGTTACTAATGTTACTAATGCGATTTTAAATCTAAAATCATATTACACTGAGGTTTATAAATACGTACAGAGAGAGAAAGAAGAAGAAGAGAGAGGTAGAGAATGAAGTCAAGAGAGAGAGAGAGAGAGAGAGAGAGAGAGAGAGAGAGAGAGAGAGAGAGAGAGAGTAGGATAGAGAGAAATGGAGAGAGAGAGAGAGAGAGAGAGAGAGAGAGAGAGAGAGAGAGTAGGATAGAGAGAAATGGAGAGAGAGAGAGAGAGAGAGAGAGAGAGAGAGAGAGAGAGAGAGAGAGAGAGAGAGAGAGAGAGAGAGAGAGAGAGAGAGAGCGTGGGTCTAAACCAAGAAAATACTGTTTAAATTACCAACAAATCGCATTAACTTTGAAGGAGAAAATCAATTGCTAATAGTAATAGCTTTCTGACTAAATAATTAATTTCACGATTCATTAACAGTCTTACCTATTCCCAGGCAACGGTACGAGTAAATATGTGTGACAGTTTTCTGCAATCAGAGGAGTTGAGCATTCGACAGCAAACAGGTTACAACGAAAAGTGCTCAACGAAACGCCAAATATAAAACAACGTTCAGTTGATACGCGTCGTTCCAGTTAATCCTTGAGGCGTGAAACATATATATTTTTTTTTTCCCCTGTGTTTAATACTAACGACCTATTGGTCGACGGGAAGGAGACATTTTGGACGTATTTTTCTCACCTGTATGTTCGAAAATTGGTCTCCAAAAGATGTTAAACAGCTTCAGTCTCATTCCAGCTTCTCCCTTTTTTTACGTTCACATCACATCGTGTTCATTCTTTGCAGTGTTTCGGTGATCGATGGCTTGTTTTCATCCACGAGCGACAAACACGGCAAGTCATGCGTGGTTATCCCGTGACGTCTGCACCAGTCTAATTATAGCCTTTTTGCGGCGGTTGTTTATGTTACAGGTGTGGATGGTCAACTGAAACCGGTTTTGGTTGGAGACCGGTTGTGTTTTCCAATTCATACTTGTACTGATGATTATTATTAAATTTTTTTTTTCGTTTAATTTTTTTTTTTTTTTTTTATAATAATAATAATAATAATAATAATTATTATTATTATTATTATTATTATTATTATTAATGTTGTTTTTATTGTTGTTGTTTTTGTTGATGGTGGTGGCGGTGTTGTTGTCTTCATCGTTATTAATAAAAAGTTCTGTCAAGCATAAGTTTTAACATGAAGCAAAGTATTAAATATATGTACGACTTTTTGTTTTAGAGGTTTTTTTTTTTTTTTTTTTTTTTTTTTGTTTTGTTTGTTTTGTTTGTTTAATACATACCACAGAAGTAAACACAGCAGCAACAATTACACCAACATTAAAACAAAAAAAGGGTGGGGGGGGGGAGAAAAAGAAGAAGAAGAAGAAAAGAAGGTGAACAAAGAGAAGCAAAACAAGAAACAAATTCCAAGATGTTTACACTAATTATTATTCTTCTTATTATTCTTCTTCTTCTTCTTATTATTATTATTATTTATTATTTTATTTTATATTATTTTTATTATTACTACTACTACTATTATTATTATTACTATTATTATTATTATTGCTATTGCTATTATTATTTGTACTATTATTTTATTATTATTACAATTTCTATTATTATGATTATAATTATTAATCATTAATTATTATTATTTATTATTATCATTATTGTTGTTGTTATTGTGGTTGTTGCTGTTATTATTATTATTATTATTATTATTATTATTATTATTATTATTATTATTATTATTATTATTTTGTCCTGAATTATTATTTATGATTTTTTTTTAAGCAGTCTGACTCTGATTTTAAAATAACTTAATATTACCTCAATAATTTGATGTGAAATCCTATTTAAAAATATTTCTGTTTTACTCAGTCTTGAAGGGATTTTTCTCCTTTATTCTTATATATTCCTGCAGTCGATGTAACGATATTTTGTTCGATTAATTTTTTTTTTTTTTTTTTTTTTTTTTTTTTATATATATATTATTAAAATATCATTTAGTTTTTCATCATCATCAAATATTTATTTATCTCATTTTTTTTTTTTTTTCGCTGATAGATATTTCTGATTTTTTTTTTTTTTTTTTTTTTACTTTAAATGAAATTATTTAAATACATGATAACGACAGTTATCTCCCTTAGAGGTTAATTTCGTTAATGTGATCTTGATTGATTCTGGCGTTTGAGTAACAGTTACACATTTGTTAATGTGATATGCAGAAAACGTAATTTCATAGAAACGTCTGGGAAATCTTTTGTTATTTATCATATTAAATTTTATAAAACATTCTTAGCGTGCAATAATTTGTAAAATATGAATATTATTGTTGTTGCTGCTGTTATTATTTTCTGTTACTGTTGTTGTTTAAATTACTATTATTGTTTTTTTTATTATTATTATTTTCTCTTCCTACAAATACATATAACCAAAGTAAATAGAATTAATATTTTAAAAATGTTAGGATAAATCTTAATATAGGGTAAAAGCAGTTCGCCATATTGACACTGAAGTTCTAAATCGCAACTGTTTAAGAAAAACTCAAAGCGTGTGCTCACAGTTTGTTTTATTGTATATTTATTTCATTATTACTGTTGTTTTTGTTGTTTATTTTTGGTTTTGCATTTTTTTTTTTTTTTTTGTTGTTTTTTTTGTTGTTCTTGCATTCTTTTATAACTGTGAACGTTAAGTATGAGTTTGTATGTCTGTGTGTTAACTGCATTTTTAAACATGGCATTCACTAAAAACGATAGATAACTCTTTTCAAACACTCAAACGTATTTCCTTCTTAGTTACTGCCCTTTCACGTTCATTTTTTTTTTTTTTTTTTTTTTTTTTTAATAGAATTAAAAGAAGGCATGATGATGATGATGATGATGATATCAACAACTACTACTACTACTACTACTGCAGCAGCAGGAGGATTAACGATACGTCAGTATAAACAAAAATTAATAAATAAATAAACTGTAATTATTCTGATTTAAATATTCAGTAATTGAAATTAAAATGTGCATTTCGACACAAAACGAATAAAAAGGTAACGATAATAATACCAACAACAACAAAAACAACAATTTTAAAAAAAATTGAAAATTATTAAAATTAAAAATGTTTAATGACGCGTACAAATGTAATAATAACAACAACAACAACAATAAAATGAAAATGGGAAAAAATAAGTGACTCATATACACATATTTCTTGAATATTTTATTTATGTATATATTACTTTTTCTTTCAAACTATTATATTTCTTTTATTTATTTATTTTTTTATTTATTTATTTATTTATTTTTTTATTTATTTATTTATTTATTTTTTTATTTATTTTTTTATTTATTTATCTGTTATTTATTTATTTATTATTTTATTGTTTTATTTATCTGATAATCTATTTATTTAAAAAAGTCTTGTTAAATAAAATATGATAATATAATAGTTAAATAAACATAAGTTAAACAAGAATAATTAAACTGAATAGAAATTATGTTCTTATATTAATCATAATGTATTCTTATTTGTATTCTTGTTAAATACGTTTTAACCAGCTGTTATTTAATTATATTAATTAGGTAAAGAACAATCAGTTTAAGGTGTTACTTTTTGCTTTTGTGTATATTGTATGCTCTTTTGTTAAGTATATTACGTTTTTGAGAGACAGAGGGAGACAGAGAGACACACACACACACACACAGAGACAGAGAAAGCGAAAGTAGAGAGAGAAAGAGACAGAGTTCTATAATTAACTAAACCGATTATATGAATGTGTGTACTCTATTCTCAAACATGCATGCACTGTGAATAATAACAACAATAACAATATCAATAACAACAATAATAATAACAATAATAACAACAACAACAACAACAGTAAACTGCAAGGCCAAGACAAATATATATTTCACGTCAAATCAGTTCAAGCAAAACGTATCTAGGAAAAAAAACTACAGACAAAGAAAGATTTTCATCCTGTTTTTGGTTTGAATCAGTCTACCGTTACTTCATTTCCTAATCCAGACAACAGCTTCTGTATGAAAACAAAATCAGAATATTGATTTAAAAATTAGGAACCAGATAATAAACGAAAGAAAGAATAAACAAACAAACAAACAAACAAACACATGCACTCATGCACACCTAAATAAACAAACAAACAAAACAAAACAAACACATGCACTCATGCACACATAGATAAACAAATAAACAAATAAAAAATAAATAAATAAATATAAAGTAACAAAAGACATCTGACGATCTATTATGAAATTAGAAATTCATCAATGTCAGTTTATTTTTTAAAAATATTTTAAATAATTTTAACTGTCTCAAATGAAATAAAATGAAAAAAAAAATAATAATAATAACAATAATAAAACAATAATAATAATAATAACGACAAAATATCTCGACAAAATATATTTTTGGAAATTAATGCTCAATTCAAGATATCTATTTACTGTACTATGTTGTTCATTGTTCACTGCTGTTGTATTTTCTGTTACTGCTGTGTTTTCCTATTCTTTTATATTTTCCAGTGAGAGATAACAGGGATTAAATGCATCTGAATAACAGAAGTAATATATACTCTTGATTATGAATTATTTAAATTATTCTTAATTAATGTGCACAGCTGTAATTATGCGTGGGGTGGGGGGGGTACGGTATCCCAAACAATTCCAAGGTGTGTGATTATAAACAGAGTGATCAGAATACGTTTGTTATGTGAAACTGTTTCATATGAACAGTTATCAGTTACGTAATGAAATTCAATTTCAGTCTAAATATACAATATTTTAGAAATTTTACATTCAGAATATAAAAGAAAGGACATCTAACATAGTATGTAAAATTTAACTTTATTTGGAAAATGTAAAACAATGCATATATCTGGGTGTTAGCGGATTTGGTGATAAATTTTATATTTCAGCGTATTATTCCGAGGTTACTGAAATATTTATTAAAAGTTTATTAAAGGTAGACAAAGAGAAAGACATTATTTTTTGTTTATATAATTATTAATTATTAATGCTTAATGTGTAACAAGATAATACAAGTAGGAGATTCATTATCTGTTCCATTATTTTTAGTTAGTGATGTTTATTTTTCAACAATACGGATTTTAGAAACATTAATCTTTATAATAAAATATTTAAGGGATACAGTTTTTATTTTTCTGCCTAATATTACGTGGCCGCCTGCGTAATTATAATTTGTAAATATGACTACATAATATAATATAATTATTAATTTAGTTTACATGTATAATATAATTATTATATTTAGTTTACATGTATAATATAATTATTATATTTAGTTTATCTCGGCATTTAGTAAAATCAAAGTCATGATCCTTGGCGTTGTCTTTGAGTCACTTTCACAGTAAAATAAAATAATTAGTAGTGAGTTCTAAATGTAAATATTGTAATATTTTAGATGATTCGACTGTTATGAAGCTGAAAAGCCGAAATGCAGATTACGTTCTGTAATGATCAGCTGGTTGTTGGTTTGCATGATATATATCTGAATGTTTTAATATGTTTTAATTACAGGCTAAATAATAATAAATAATAATAATAATAATAATAATAATAATAACAATAACAATAATAATAATAATAATAATAATAATAATAATAATAACAATAACATTATTATTTATTTATTTATTTATTTATTTATTTATTTATTTATTTATTTGTTTATTTATTTATTATTTGCGACAAATATATAATTATGTCCCCTGCTACTAACTGTTACACAATACGACATAGCTTGGTTTCAGTACAAAAAGTTTACTAAATTATTCTTAGTTCATACATATTAAATTTGTTCATGTAAATTCTACTGTACTGCTCAATCGAAACCGATACTGCAAAATAATATGCAATGCGAAATTACATCAGAATGAATTCAAATTAATAATATTATTATTTATTTAATAAATATATCAGAATCGATTTTTTTGTGTGTGTTTAGATATAATTTCAGTGAGGAAATATACAAGTAATCGCGTTTGTGTAATTGAGTGAACAGACAAAAATGACGTCATGTCGTAGGTTGGGATTTGAACAGCTGCTGCACTTATTGTATTACTGTGACAGAAAAATAATTCTAATCATGCTGAATGTGCCAAAAGCTGTTTATAAATGAACAGTCATTCTGAATTCACTGCATTTACAAACTGTTTCGAGAAAATGCATGTGTCTATTTCTTTGTAATTTTGCTTACTATTTCCATCAACGAAGTGACGTCACGAGAGTTTAACTGGCTGTCGAGCAAAAACGGAATAGTTGTGACAGCCACATTGTTCCCGCATGGCATATATTAATATAATTTAATTTATCTTCTTTTTTTTTTTTTTTTTTTTTATTAGCAAAGTTTAGTCCATATTTAATAATTAAATGATACTTTGGAAGATGAAAAATGTTTTCAGTTAATACATACCTACCGTGTAAATTAAGATAAGTTTAAACAAGACATTTAAAAAAAAAAAAAAAAAAAGGGAAATGAATATAATAATCTGCGCACATGAACTTTCTTACGCTGTCATATTCTCTTTACTTAATTCTTCCTGTATCATCGTTAATTTATTCATAAAACCTAGTGGAAAGATATTATATTTGTGCACGTAATTCATTTATACGCTTCTTGTTTTTTCTTCACTAATTAATTCATTCATTTACATTGACATCTGTTGCATGAGGAATTATTTCGAAACGCGCACTCTGGTTGGAAGATTTGTATTACGTAACTCACAGAGTCGGCCTAGGTGCATCGATCCTGGAATCTGTCGCTCCAGAAACGACATTTCAGTGTTATGTTCTGTTTAGACAGATACTCAAGTTTCTTTATTTCATTTTAAATTAGATTGTAAAAAAAACCACCAACAACAAATATTTGTCTGTTATTTCAGTATTAATGATTGTCTCCAAATGATTTCATCTACTCGAAACAATTTGCTATGTCAAACAGCCGCTGTTTATGTTTTAATAATTGAGTCGCTATTTTGTTCATTAATTAAGACGAAAACTCCACCTGTTTTGGGGTTTTTTCACTCATTGAATTAGACACTAACACAATTTCTAGACGTGACACAATCGACTCTCTCAGATTTGAATGATTCTGGATATAATAATTTGTTCCTGCATATCGATTGCTGGGAGCGTACGGTCAATGCGTGAATAATACCAGCAGTATTGGATTTTATCCAGTGTTGTATGCTCTGCTGGGGAAACAACTAGGTTCGGAATTGTTTCTCCCAAGCCGGTACACACAGGCTATAATACACACACATTGAGAGAGCGAGCGAGCGAGCGAGAGACAGAGAGACAGACAGACAGAGAGCTGTCGCAGCCAATATCAGTCGTCTGCTAGTGTCGCCCTCCCATCGTCGGAGAAACTGAGGCGAAAGTTGAAGAAAGGATGGACGGATGCACGCGATGGGTTACTAAAGAATTCAGGCCCGAAAACGCTGGATTTGGATATGACAATCCGGCCGGTTTTGTATCGTCACAGGTCAGTGTTTTTTTTTCATTATTATTAAAAAACAAAATTTAACATTTTATTTATTTAACTCGTAGCTTTTTGAATGTTTTGGAATGCATTTCATGTATGGACCTTTTTAATGTTTTGTGAAAAGGTCCCAGAGGTTCGTAAAGTGGATTACATATTCTCATTACAGCTTCACAATCGCGGGCTTTTTGTTTCATATTTCATATTCTTATGTTGACCTTTTTTGTTATTACGGTAGATCATCATCCGATAAAATATATGTCAGCTGATATTAGTCATTGTAAATATTTCTAGAAATGTATAGAAAGTTGCATGGTCTTATTTGCTGTGGATGATAATTTTAGCGGGTGGATGGTGTTATTAGAACTGGGTAGTGTTGTTATTAGTGGTGGGTGGTGCTATTAGTGGGGATGATCTTATTAAAGGTGGGTGGGTCTTATTAGGGGTTGATGCTGTTATACGAGAGATGTAAGGTGTTATTAGTGGTGGGTGGTATTGTTAGAGATGAGTCGTGTTATTAGAAGTGGATGCACAATAATGCACATCGCAAGGTGAACTTCACTGTCCTTGGAAATGTGTCAGTGTTTGATTTTTACTGTCTAAAATAATCTCACTTCTCTCAGGACCGTAAGCTTACAGTGACAGGTATTAAACCTGTTATCTTCGATTCTTCATATATAAATATTATTTTATTAATATACACCTCTCTCTCTCTCTCTCTCTTTCTTTCTCTCTCTCTCTCTCTCTCTCTCTCTCTCTCTCTCTCTCTCTCTCTCTCTCTCTCTCTCTCTCTCTCACACACACACACACACACACACACACACACACACACATAGTCAAACGTGTGTATAACGGTTAAAATTTTGAAATACTCTGGCCGTTATAGAAGGTTCAGCTGTCGATTTTCCATGAAAAATAGTGAACGCTGGCCTTTATAGACAGGAGATCGTTCTCATTCAAAGAAAGAAATACTTTGGAGGGGATTTGTGGCGACCGTTACAGCCTCATAACCGTTCTGATCAGGAGACCTTTAGACGAATTAAGTATAACTGAACTTGGTATGTAAATACATGGATCCAGTGAATGTCAGCATTAACACTAAAAACTAAACATATCCACGTGCTTTTTATTCACGAATTAACAGCTGTCAAACAGATGATATCTAATGTGTGTAGGTGTGTGTGTGGTGTAGATAGACCTACTGATTTTATAAAAATGTTTAGCTTCCTTCAAAACATACATCTATGTGCGTGATTCATTATTTAATTCTAACAAACAGCCAAAAGGACCCACAAACAAAATTTGTTTAAAACGGTTATCATTTCACAAAACCACCTTCATCTAATTTGTTATCTTAACTAGCTGCATAAAGACACTTCTTTGCTGAAAACAAGGTCCACGTCAAGCGTACACGAACGGTCAGTTTCTGAAACGCTTCTGTTCTATCATCAGAATCTAAATACTCCGTCAGAATGTGATATTAGATGCTAAAGACTGGTGCGTGTGGCTATCCATTCCAGTAAACATTCATTTATTATGCTCCGAAAGATAATTTGTTTTAAATTTATTCACAAATTAAAACAAGGAAAACAACAGCTGCTTAAGGTATAAAATTAGCAATAGATGTAAACTATCATTAAAGTGTCATTTATCTGTTTTTTCTCTTATATGGACACAGACATTTAAATGCCCAGACCACTGTCAGGTACGAAATATATCAAACAAAATAGACGTAATTATATTTGAACTGAACTTTTTTATTTCACTTAGGTTATTTTTGATGGACAGACATTTATATGAGTATACCAAGTACTTATCGTTTTTATAATAATAATATGAAGGGAATAAACTACATTTTATTAACGAACCATATCACGAAGTTACGAAAATATAAACGACCTTCAAATACTAACTGACCTAAGTGTTTATAGCATGTAAATGTTTAGTCATTAATTACATAGTTACCCTTAGTTATTCTCTTAAATGCAATGGAAATATAAAAGGTAAATAATATAATATATAAAATTATATATTATGTGATACGATATTGTATGATATGATATGATACGGTATGTCATATCACAACGACATGACATATGAAATGACATGACATATAATATGTCAAGACATGTGCCATGATATGATATAATCTGATTTGTCTGATACGAAATGATATGACAGAACAGAATGTATAACCATACGACAACATAACACAGCCTAGTATTCCACGGCAAAACACAAAATCCCGTGCAATAATTTCGAATTTATCAAAATAATATTTATCACACACACGTTGGCCGTAAAGAAAATATCTGAACAACTCGGATCGATCTTTCGGCCCAGCCAGTTCGACAACGTGTACTTATAGAAGTTTAAATCCGCCGTCTAAATCACCCTTGGTGTCAATTACGTGTCATTTAATTCCCTAACTGACTGCTTCAGTACGTTGAACACGTGTCATCTTCAGCTCCTGTCAAACAGCTTTCACCCACTTTCTCTCCTGCCGACCGCTGAACCGATTCTTTTTTTTTTTAAAAACAAAAACATACTAAGATCTTTTTCTTAAAAGAAAAATGGTTCCCACAATCGAGCCGTTATTTTTGACGGTGGCGTTGTGAAAGCAGAGAGTCAGAAGCTTAATTGCGTCTTTAACATAAACCGGAAGACCAATAACGCGGTGAAGTTTAATTCCGGTGTCTGGTTCTTCTGCACTTTTCTTGATCGTTAGTCTGTCTGTCTGTCTGTCTGTGTGTGTGTGTGTGTGCGGACGGGATATTCCAGCTGTCTGCAAGAATATGAATTTGAAAAATCTACGGACTGAAATATTTAGTCACGCACTATGCATATTTGATCCTGTTTGATCTCCTAAGCGTGTTTTATTATTATTATTATTATTATTATTATTATTATTATTATTATTATTATTATTATTATTATTATTATCATCATCATCATCATTATTATCATTATTATTATTATTAATTTTTCAAGAAAGGTAATAACATAAATAAATGTTTAATACATATTGCAGATTATTCAACAAAAACAAACAAAAAAATATATTTTAGAGTTTGGTTCATTTATAAATACAAATTATTATTAGATCCAGTTGGTTGGTTCTAGTGTCAGTTCTGATGATAGTGAAACAAGAAAACGAGTCGTACATATTACAACAACAAAAAAACACAAAACCATTATAACGTAGATTATGATCTGCATGTAAACACATAGCTATTATAATGTGAATTTCGATTTGCTCTGATTCTTCTGTGTCATCACCATTGTCTCTGAAACAGTCATACAAATAATATATGCTGATATAAATAATGTATGTGTGTGTATTATAATTCTGAAGTGTCCCTCTTCCTTTCATTTTTTTATCTATACTTCCATTCTCCATTTTTATATTTTTCTTTCTCTGTCGCTCTGTCTTTTTCTCATTCTCTCTGCTGTCTCTCTTATTCTCTCTGTCTGTCTGTCTGTCTGTCTCTCGTTCTCTCTGTCTTTTTTCTTCTCTCTTTCTCAGCGAGAATTTGACCTTTATATACATACATACATACATACAAACAAACATTACATACATATATATATGTGTGTGTGTGTGTGTATGTATGTTTATGTATATATATATACACACACACATACATTACACACAATGCATACACGCATTTGTACATACACTCGGACAGAAAATAATATGTGTCCTTTTCATGACTTTTAAGTTTAATGATCATATATTCTACTTGAAGTCAACGTTGTTTTCATATTAAAATATACATGTACATTTACAAACAAAATCGATCGCGCTATACATATGGTGACTTTGCTCCCAAGTAAATACGACATTTCGACTACCGAGATAATTATTAAGGCGCATAAAGACCGTTTCATTTCTGTTAACGAACGGTGACAACATCAGTGGATAATTTCAGTTTATAATCTAAATAAAGACCAGTTGTGTTCTATATATATACGTATGTAATGAAATATAAATGTAATCATTATATAGTTCGTTGCAGACTACAATAAAGATATATTTTTCGACTAACTGTAGTTGTTACAAGACTAAGTATTTCTAAAGAACATCACTGAAAGAATAAGTATCGGTAAAAGCAAGTATTCTTCAAGAACAAACTCAAAATGTCTCAATACAGTTTTGAACTGCATACATCGTATGAATACCTCGTTTATAATGAGGAATTGTCCTGTACGCGGTTTAAATGTAATTCTGATGGTTATAATACATCGCTAGAATTCTGGCTGATAAAGATGTAATGTTTAAGAATTTTTTTAAATCATTGAATTTGCCCATCCGTCTGTTAGTCTGACTTTCTCTCTGTCTCTCTGCTTCTCATTGTGTGTGTCTATTTGTCTGTCTGATTGTCTGTCTGTCTGTCTGTCTGTCATGCTCTCCCATAGAGTTTAATTTTTGTTTAAATGTTAAACATAATGGTAACAATAACAAAAATAATAACAGCATCACCTTAATAATAATAATAATAATAATAATAATAATTATTATTATTATTATTATTATTATTTTTTATTATTATAACAACAACAACAATAATACGTTTTGTAAGAATGAGTCACATATCTTTTTTCAGTTGGTGTTGTTTTGTTTATATCTAATTTCCCTCTGCGTTTGACACAATATGTCTCTTAAATCGATGGTTAAATTGTTTACAGCCTGTTAATAGAAGCCGCTCCTACAGTTTGGCATATAAAACAAACAAAAAAAAGTCTTTGCATTATTCATATACTTACAGTGTAGAAATACGAGTGTCTGAGACATTTACTGTGGTTGTGAATGTCGCCACAATGGCATGTAAAAGAAAATCTCGCAAACGAGCTTTTCACATCGATTATAAACCTCACGATGGTTGTATGTAAGCAGTCCGAACAGAATGAACTGAAATATAATATACTGTCGTGAGAGAGAGAGAGAGAGAGAGAGAGAGAGAGAGAGAGAGAGAGAGAGAGAGAGAGAGAGAGAGAGATAACACTGTGTGTTAACAGTTTCTATAATTATGTTTGGAGTAATACATCAATAAATAAATAACTGTTAGCAGTTTCCTACATTTTTTATCGATGTGTTTTATTATTATTATTATTATTATTATTATTATTATTATTATTATTATTATTATTATTATTATTATTATTATTATTATTTTTTTTTTTATTATTATTATTACTGTCAGTTTTTATTGAACAGTGTTCGTTATTAATAAGTTTATTAACTTATTACACTTACGAATTTATTAAGCAAATTTCCCAAATATAATCTTTCCTCAACAGCCTAACATAGTTATGTTCAAATACGTCTTCAAATTTGATACAGTAAACGAAAATATATCCAAACACACATTTAATAATTAGCTAATCAAAAGATAACTGTAGGCAAGTCAAAAAAAAATATAAAAACAAAAAGGTTTCAGCGTAAATGTAGGTATGTGATAGCGTGTTTAGTGTATTTTTCACCTTGTTAGTCATTTTACTAATCCATCTTTAGCAAATTTCAACAAATCAAACGTTTTTACCCGCCAATTATCAAATCACTTTTGTTTTGTTTTGACTGCTTTAAACTGATTTAGTTATCGCTTAAAAAGAAAGTCTTTTTATTTTCTCCATTATCAATTAATGAGAGCTAGCGACAATCGTTTTGTTCGACGTGAAAACCAGTCAAGCGATTAGCCACGCGGAAAGCACGTGATTAATATTTCAGACGTGATCAATACCGAGTTTCGTCTGCTCAAAAATAGTCAATTTCTGTTTCGTCATACTCTGTTTTCTGTCTGACACGGTAACGCTGAACTATCTGTCAAAATCAGATTCCTTCGTCTTAAAGTTAATATTTAATACTGAACATAAAGTTAAACTCGCTTTGTCTGATGCGTAAATAAGAAGTTATTAAAGAAAATTATTATTTAAAATAGTAGTAATCTTTTTTAATCAGCACTGAGTCTAATCTGTGTTTGAGTTGTCGAGGTGTTAACGATTGTCACCACGAGCGCTGTAAACAACGTCTCTCGCGTGGACATCTTGAAACTGTGATGTCCAAGCAGGACACTGTCAAAGGATTAATTAGAGAGAAAGATCGATTAAGTGGCCTTGCACCTCTCCAGTTAGTCAAGGACGAGATTCGATGCCCGCCTTAAGGTCCGTGCTTGTTAACTAACCAGCTGCCGACACCAGATAATTCTGGAGTCTTTACTCAGTTCTTAACTTAAAATAATTCAAGTCCTAGCACAACATATTGGTTTAATCAAATTCTGAACTCATATTTTTTTTATCCGAACTTGAAATGGGTTTTTTTTTGTTAATTTTTTTTTTTCTTTTCTTTATTTTTCATTCTATTTTTTTTTTTTTTTTTTTTTTTTTTTTTTCCGTTTTAAATGTAAGTGACAAAATAGATTGACACACATTATATCATTACAAGACTCCACGTTTTGTTTCTACACTTCGTCAAGTGGCTCAGTGTATGCGTTTCCAGCCATCCTGACAGTAATAAAATCACAACACGTAGCTTGCAACTTCAGATCTCGTTGGAGCGAAGATTTTCAAATTACAAGAGTCGTTATCGAGTTGCAAGTGAAAGCCCATGTTAAATTAAATATTCCTAACGAACAGAAGTCCTTTGTGAACTAAATATATACTGTGAGAGAGAGAGTTAAACAAGCACACAGCGGGGTGAATGGATGTACGATCTGACAGGCAGCTAGATATATAGATAGATAGATAGACAGACAGATATATATTGATAGATAGATAGATCCATAGGTAGAAGACAGACAGACAAAGAGAGAGAGAGATATACAGAGAAAGATAGGTAAATAGATAGACAGACAGACAGACAGGTAGATAGATAGAAAGATAGATAGATAGATAGATAGATAGATAGATAGATAGATAGATAGATAGATAGATAGATAGATAGATAGATAGATAGATAGATAGTCAGAGAGAAATACAGGTAAATAGATAGACAGACAGACAGAGAGATAGATAGACAGACAGACAGACAGATAGACAGACAGACAGACAGACAGACAGACAGACAGACAGACAGACAGACAGACAGATAGATAGATAGATAGATAGATAGATAGATAGATAGATAGATAGATAGATAGATAGATAGACAAGAAAGTAGTTAGCTAGGTACATAGATATAAAAAGTGAGGAAGACGAGTTGTGCACTGTAAATCTATATAAAATAAAAATCTGTATTTAGTTTCTGTTCTTTTTTCTTCCCTAGCATAGCATCCGTCTCATTAACAGCGACATTTTTGATATCACAAACAAATCTTCAAAACATTTCACTGTCTTTTATTGAAAACCTATAACTCGAGAGAATAACCACTTCAGATGAATTATTCTCATTACTTTACATGAATAATGAACGAGAGTCTTCTTTTGGTTATTTGTAATCATCATTGATTACCTGGATTTTTTTTTTAACGATATTCAGACAGAAAAAAAAAAAAAAAAAACACAAAAAACCCCAGCAAACTTCTTCAGTAATAAACACGTTAGTAAAAAAGACAGAAAAAGAAAGAAAGAAAAAAAAAACGAGCAACTTCTTCGGTAATAAACACGTTAGAGAAGAATTGAATGACGAGCACCCGTGACACAGTTTAAATATATCTACTAGCGATTCAGCTACTTTCTATTGGATTTCTAATCATTCCTGAGAAAAGATTCAGAAGAGGAAATTGTCAGACGACAGCCAATGATTCTGTACCCAAATAACTCTCCTTTTATAGACTCCCTCGTCTGCAGGGATCAATCTTCATTATTAAAAGATGAAATACGTATACAGATATAGACATTAGGTTATTTTTATTAATGCAAATCGCGTTATCTTCTCGAAACAGCCATTGACGTTACTGATTTTTTTTCACAGCTATGGTGATGGTATTGTGATATGATTCTAAACTTTCTTAGTATTCCCATAAATAAATTCTCTTTTGCTGCAAGCATTGATAAAAATATTAACTGAATTAATGGAAGGATTTTAAGATTTTTATTTTTATTTTTTTAAATGTTTAAAAAATTTTTTTTAAATTAATTTCGACTCTGTTATCAGAAATAAATTATACCTGCTTTTTGGGTCGATATATCAAACTAAGTATATTTTTCACGAACACACCCTTAAACCATAAGCAATATCAACACATGCTCATATATGTTATAACAGAAACAGGAGCTCACACACACACACACACACACACACACACACACACACACAGACACACACACACACACACATCCATTAGTTAACGTACAGGAAACAAATCGTAAGGCAATCGCTGTAACAATCAGCAATAAAGAGCGGGAAACTCTGCCCGATCGTCTGCGCTCGTTTGCCAAGCAGACGACACACATGTCTAATTAAAACAGAATGCGGTTTTCGTGAAGACGATTGCCTGAGGTGTCATTCTGGCCGAGAATCATTTTGCTTCAGTTGGCTAAGAAAGATTTTGTCTTGTTCGTTGTAGAAAGCTTTTACCGTGTTTGTCTGCACACGAACACAGTTTTCTGCAGATTATTCTGTCTGTTTTCTTTCGATCTTTAAATATATATATATATATATATTGTTTTGTTCACACTTATGTGTTTGTATTCTCCATCCATCCATTCATCTGCCTATATATTTATTTATCCGTGTCCATATCTATCTGTCTGGTATGTAACATATATGTTGTTGTTTTGTTCCAATGTATGTATTTATGTTTCCATCCATTTATCTGCCTATTTTTATTTATCCATCTCTATATCTATCTGTCTGTCGGTCTGTTTCTCTGTCTGTCTATCTCAGTGTTACTTGTATTTCATGTATGTATTTGTATGTATGTATGTATGTAATGTCGTGGATTTGTTTGTGTGTGTATGTATGTATGTGTGTGTGTGTGTGTGTGTGTGTGTGTGTGTGTGTGTGTGTGTGTGTGTGTGTGTGTGTATGTGTGTGTGTATGTATGTATGTATGTATGTGTGTTTGTGTCTTTATCTAACTATTTCCGTCTATCCATCTGTATATCTATCTAATATGTCGGTCTGTTTCTGTGTCTGTCTATCTCAGTGTGTTACTTCCTATTCAGTGTGTGTATTTGTGTGTGTGTGTGTTACCAAATGTCGTGTGTGTTTGTGTGTGTCTGTGTGTGTGTGTGTGTGTGTGTGTGTGTGTGTGTGTGTGTGTGTGTGTGTGTGTGTGTGTGTGTGTGTGTGACATTCTTCATTACTCACAAAGTGTTAGACAATTCTTTTTCACAATATGAAATGTTTCGTGTCAAGAAGAAATTACTATCAAAATACGATGCCGTCTCGTTTTCATATTTTTTATTAGAACTGATGTTTTCAGTTTTATGTTGATTTTACGTACAGATCACAGTCTTTTCTTCTTATCCACTTTTTAGACTCCCGTACCGCTAGACTTTTTAACTATTTCCTTTCTTTTAATGCTCACACTCGCATATGCAACCTTTTCACTTTTTCCGTTGTTAAAAAAAAAATGTCCCCCATTTTAACAATTTCGCCTCTCCAACACATAATTCTTACTGTCAACACAATAATAAAAGTAATCAGGTGAAAACATCCATTTCAAGAACTCTTCTAAGTAAATGTGTCTGTGTAGCTGATTTCAGTCAGCTGGATGATTGAATGTGACATTTGAATAAAAAACTAAATGTAATCGATGTGATTTTTCCTTTGAACATACGGAATCAATCAATGGAGCTTTTCAAGCATTATGAGATAGCTTTTGATGAAGAAAAATTGAAATTTTGGGAAGTAAAAAAAGAAGAAAAGGGGATATTAAATTCTTCGCTAAATGAGAACACAATAATAAAAAAAAATGTAAAAAGTAGTTTGAGGACAGGATTATTTTATAGATATAGAAATTTGTTAAATTAAGTTCGTCAGTGAAATGTGTTTCGTTTGAGAATAGGTTATAGGTCTCTCTCTCTCTCTCTCTCTCTCTCTCTCTCTCTCTCTCTCTCTCTCTCTCTCTCTCTCTCTCTCTCTCTCTCTCTCTCTCTCTCTCTCTCTCTCTCTCTCTCTCTCTCTCTCTCTCTCTCTCTCTCTGAAACCCAAAAATAAAGACAATCATACACATACATATACACATACTTACACATAAACAAAATAACACCATAGAATGAAACAACTGAAGAAAAAAAAAAAAAAAAAATTATCTCGATACTTTTCAGCCTTAAATACCATAACATAATTTACAAAGCCAATGTGATTCATGCACAGGATATGTTTCTAGTACAGAATAACATGTTTATTTAATTTCTCTAACTGCTTGATTGTAGTCATTATGTCGTTACACTTAACAACTGAATTGCAGTCGCGTGTTTCATCATACATTCGCATACAGATATGTGTTCAATAAGTCGATTTTGTATTTTTTGTATTCCCTTTCTTAATTCTGAATGACAGCAATTTCAAAAACGTACTTAATATCATGCAATTACTCAAATTACCAGATTCTGATTTTATTTCTTTTCAGAATATTTTTTTTTTTTTTTTTTTTTTTTTTTTTGATAACGAAATTGATTTGTCAATATAGTTTTGTCGCAGTGGTGTACATTATTTATAACTCTCTATTATACAGAATTTTTTTCTTTCATGATTAATTTCAGATAATTTACGACACGGGTTTCCGTTATCTTCGAATCCAGTTTCTTTCGATGCAATTATTTTGAATAATGAATCCGCAGATATTTTATAAATTTAAAAAAAAAAATCTTTTTCTCCATTTTATTTCGATTTTGTTATCCTTTTTTTTTTTCTTTTTTTGTATTATTATTATTTATTTTATTTTATTTTATTTTATTTTTTGTTTTTTTTGAGATTTTACAAATCAATGTTTAATAAAATATAATTATTGCTCAATTAAGCTGACGTAAACATTTTATCATTTCCTTTTTCTTTCTTTTACAAAGACCTTATTTATTTATTAATTTTTTAATTATTATTATTATTTTTGTTTTCTTCTTTTGTTGCTTCTGCATCACTTTCAAGAGACGTATATACTGTAACAGCTAAAAAGGAAAAATTTGACCCTAGATGAAGAAAAAGGAGAGGGAGAGAGAACAAAAATATAACATATTTGATAAAGAAAGAGAAAGATATGGTTCGAGAATCAGAGAAACAGACACACAGAAGTAAAGACAGTCAGACAGATAGACGTAATTATAGTATTTAAACTGTTATCCCCTCGAGAATATAAAAATACTAATTTTCATAAATATTTCATTGCGCAGAAGAAAAAAAATTGATTTAATTTCCGTGGCACATCTGTTACAGAGTAACGAAGTACACACCTTCTGTTGTCATGTGTGTGCGTGTGTGTGTGTGTGTGTGTGTGTGTGTGTGTGTGCGCACAAAGAATGTACCAGCTGTGAAACAAATGATACCTGATATAGGTTTCCTTATATAATACAAATAATCTAAACACTTTGTGAAGGTGTGTATATTTATACATATATACATGCATGCATGCATCCGTATATAGATATATATATATATATATACATACAAATAGAGAGATTATTAAATTTCTTTACAAATTCTTTAATAAAGGATTATAATAAAATTAATTATTTTTCATTTTTAATACAAGTTGCAGTAGTAATGTACTTTATTAACAACAAAAAAGAGAGAAACGAGAAAACACATTTTTCTTTTTTCTTCTTTGTAACAAATCTATAGCTTGAAGCTGGAATATTGTTCGCAAGATAATATGCCTCAAATGCAAATTCTGTGTATTATGTAACATCATTTCCCATGCACAATTATCGCAAAAACGAACTTTAAAATGCTACAAATTATTCTTTACGTTTCAATTTCCTGCACTGCTGGGAACTGTCGATACGGTTATATAACTGCACCGTTTTTCCTGAAACCGTTACGCTGCAGGTCTAACAACGTTAAAATCGAAGACATCGGCTGGAAGTCGAGAACCCCAAAACGAATGATTGATTTCTAATTTCACTCCATTGGAGGCTTTGGCATTCGTGATTGAATTTGCCCAAGAGAACTGTCTTGCATGCCCACTTTCAACACCATTTGCGTCAGGGACACATCAGTAAATACCACATAGCAACGCGGGTGTGTGTGTGCAACAGGGGGTATATAGTTTTTTCTATTGCAATGAATCTCTGACATTTTGCTTTCTCCGGTTTGTCTTTTTCAGTGCAGCTGCCGCTTCTTTTTCAAACTGTACCTTCCAGTTGTCGTTCTTTTTTCAAACTGTACCTTCCAGTTGTCGTTCTTTTTCAAACTGTACCGTCTAGTTGACGTTGTTTTCAAACTGTACCATCTAGTTGAGGTAGTTTTCAAACTGTACCATCTAGTTGAGGTAGTTTTCAAACTGTACCATCTAGTTGACGTAGTTTTCAAACACTACTTCTAGCTGTGGTTGTTTTAAAAACTGTATCTTCTAACTCTAACTGTTTTTAAAAATATACATTCTAACTCATTGTTTTTAAAAATATACATTCTAACTCTAATAGTTTTTAAAAATATACATCCTTACTGTCATTGTTTTTAAAAATATACCGTCTAACTCGTATTGTTTTAAAAAATATACATTCTAATCATTGTTTTTAAAACTGTACATTCTAACTCTCATTGTTTTTAAAAGTGTACATTCTAACTCATTGTTTTTAGAACTGTACATTCTATCTATCTTTGTTTTTGAAACTGTACATTCTAATTCATTGTTTTTGAAACTGTACAATCTATCTCTCATTGTTTTTGAAACTACATTCTAACTCATTGTTTTTAAAACTGTACAATCTATCTCTCGTTGTTTTTGAAACTGTACATTCTAACTCATTGTTTTTAAAAATGTACATTCTAACTCTCATTGTTTTTAAAACTGTACATTCTAATTCTCATTGTTTTTGAAACTGTACATTGTAACTCTAATTGTTTTTAAAAATATACAATCTATCTCTCATTGTTTTTAAAAATAACCATTCTAACTCTCATTGTTTTTAAAACTGTTCATTCTAACTCTCATTGTTTTTGAAACTGTACACTCTCACTCTCATTGTTTTTGAAACTGTACATTCCAACTCCCATTGTTTTCAAAACTGCACATTCTAACTCCCATTGTTTTTAAAACTGTACATTCCAACTCTCATTGTTTTTAAAACTATACATTCTAACTCCCATTGTTTTCAAAACTGTACATTCCAACTCCCATTGTTTTTAAAACTGTACATTCCAATTCCCATTGTTTTTAAAACTGTACATTCCAACTCCCATTGTTTTTAAAACTATACATTCCAACTCCCATTGTTTTCAAAACTGTATCTTCTGGCAGTCTAGTTTTAATCACAGCAATAATACTGTCGCTACAGCTGCTTTGCGCTGTATAATAGACAGTATCACTGAACATTTTATTATCTGATTGCTAAGGAAACACTATCCGGTTTCCAGTCGGATACACATTTTACAAACAATCAAAAGACTGGGTTCAAAAAAAAAATAAAAAATAAAAATAAAAATCCGCAGATGCTAGCGAGAATTGAACCCATTGGAAATAAACCATTTCTACGTGTTTTGTTCTGAAACAATAATATATTGTTTATTCAGGTTGTATGAATATCACGTGTAAAATTTCTGTCATTGTGTGTGTGTGTTTTTCCCCCCACTATTATAATATTAAGTGTCTGAACCATCTGCCGAATTTAAACCATCATAAAATCTTTTATTTGTTTATTTTGTCTTTATTTATTTGTTTATGTTTCTTTAATCGTTTTATTGATGTTGTTGCTGGTTAGTTTTTAAGTGTTATTTTTATTTATTTTTTTTTTTTTCATTTTTCTTCACACCTTTCATTAATTTTTTATTATTATTATTATTATTATTATTATTATTATTATTTTAGGCTTTAAATATGTACATATAAATATATATGTGGGTGTGTATGATATGTATAATTATTCGAGACACGTTTTTATTTATATATTATATTCTGTGTATAATATAGAAATGTCTAGATGAAAATATTTATTATCATAAATGAACATGTCACACATGCTAATGAAAAAGATTATTAAAAGAAATAATTGTTGTAATTATAGAAGTCTGTGTTTCCTCCACTAGTGTATCCTATACTTTGTTGTATAACGGCATTTAGAATTACTCTATAATTACTTATTTCAGAAACTGACAAAACAGACTTTTAGAGCATTATTGTTAAAAGTATTTCTAATATACCGTTTTGTTACAATACTGCAGCCGACTCTACAAAAATTATTTTAGAAAAATTTAATCAAAACAGTCTTAAATGGTGAAAACAAATTTTAAATGCACTAATGTTAAAGATGTATCTTGTCTCAGTAAGTGATAATAATTTGAGTGTGAAAAACATAGTAAAATATCAGAGTTTTTTACTGAGAAAAATAAATCGATAAAGCAGCCTAGCGGTAATATCTGAGCAGGGCAGTACATTTCAGAACATTTTAAATCCTTTATAGTTAATCCTTGAGTCAAATTGGAGTAGAAAAAAATTGATTAAACAGCCTAGCGGTAATTTCTTAGTAGGACAGGACATTTCAGAAAAAAATCGACTAAACAATTCAGAGGTAGCAACTCAACAGAACAATACATTTTTAACTGTTGGAGAAAAACAAATTGACTGAACAGCCTAGCGGTGATTTCGAAGTATCCTTCTCTTAATAAGACTTGTTTTATTATTGTTGAGAACGTCAAAACTGATTCTATCTCATACACACAAAAACCAGTGAGAACGTCAAAACTGATTCTATCTCATACACAGAAACCAGCGGATTTTCATCGTTTACCGTCTGGTGACACATCGATCACGTACTAGTGTCTGGTTTTCTCTGATTGTTGCAGATTCCAATCAGTGTTCTCTTGTTCTGCGTCGTTTAGCGAGGAATGTTCTGCTAGAAAAGGCACCGGTCGACAAAACAAATTCTTGGTGCATTGCTGCCATGCATTAAGATTTAGTTGTAGCGTTACGGATGTTAACTGTACTCATTGTTTTGTTTTTTTCAGACTAAGATACCAAACACAACAAAACAAATTTACAAAGATTAATTTCAGAATGTTTTACCAATAAAGACCAAAGTCGACAAAATAAATTCTTTATGCTATACATAATACTGAGGTTGTAATAATTTTACAAAGATTCATTTCCAGAAAAGTAAAAACAAACTGTTAGTGGTTTACTGTTAAATGTGTAACTTCTGTGTTGTTATGAGACGATATTTAGGATTACTTTATGGATTGGTATTTCAGAAATCGACAAAACTAATTGTTAGAGCATTATTTTTTACACCACTGGAGCCAACACCATACACAATTATTTTATACAACTTAATCTACAGAGACTTAAATAATCAAAAACATCTTAGTGCACAAGTGCATAAATCTATCTTGTGTTGATATTATATCAGTTATTGATGCAAACTCAGAACATTTTACCAAAACAAACAAATTCTTATCACACTGCTGTTATACATTATGCTGGCGTAGACAAAAAAAAAAAATAATAATAATAAAAAATCTCAATGCATTACTATTCTACATTAAGTTAATGTTGTATCAATATGGATTTTTAGGCTTTACTTCAGAATATGTAATAATTAGACACGTTTTACTGTCAGAGCGTTGCTAAACGATTCTGTCCGTTGTTACAGCTGTTGATAACACTGACGTTAATTCTGCAGGCAGTGATAATGTTGACTTATCAGTGAATATTGATATTAAATCTGTCAACAATGGGAAGCATGAAAATCAATTTTCAAAATTCTTTTCATTATTATTTAAATGTTTGCTTTGCAGCTTACACGCAAATACTCGTCCCATCGATCAGAACTTAGCAAAACAATAACGTCATCCACCCACTCCCCTGTGTAAATTCAGAATGACACACCCTTTTCTCACCCACCCAACCCCCTCTCATTCTTTCCTATTATAATAGACAGGAAATATAATTGTTTTATTCCATTTGGTCCTCATTTCTGGGTGCAAAAAGTGTTTTTCTTTCTTTGATTTGATTGTTCAGTTATGATTTTGTTTGGGTGATATTTCACGCAGGTTAACGTGAACCAGTAGAATATGACATCAATGTCTTAACACATCTGTACAATTTCGCTGCTTTTATGTATCTCTCGACGATCAGGTCGTAGGATCGAGCCTCTTCGGAGATCCCGCTGATCTATTTCCTTTCCAACCAATACCAAACTGCTGGTTAGCTAATATTTTCCTGTCCATGGAAAGGAAGAAATAAAAAAAAACTTCTGCTGATTTGTAAAGTGAAATGGAGGCGTCACGTTTCCGGTTTCAGTTTATTATCATACAAAAGTAACAAAAATCCATAAAAAAAAATAACCGGTATTCTTTCTGACCTAATAGCTGTTGACATTAAAGAATATTCAGTCATTTTTTATTCAAAACAGTCCTAACATAAAAGAAAATCTCTTTAGACTGCTTAATCCTGAAAATGTACGATGTCAGAGCAAGAACAAATAAATAACGAAAAACCAGATTGTGTGACTCCCATGGTGTTTGGCGTGAATCAGGTTTCTTTAGTGAACAAGTGTAATATCTCGTGTTTGACTTAGCGTCATCTTATTTCACCAGACGTCAGTGATTTATACTCTGTGTGTCGGTGGAAGCCAGACTTTTGGGGAGATCACCAGACTTCAAGATATCCATTAAATATCCAAAGGGTTTCATATGGCTGGAAATCCTTTTGAAAAAGGAACATTTTTAAAAAGATAATGAAGAGAGAGAGAAATATGTCGAGATTTTAGAGAGAGAGAGAGAGAGAGAGAGAGAGAGAGAGAGAGAGAGAGAGAGAGAGAGAGAGAGAGAGAGAGAGAGAGAGATAAATGGTTTACGTCACTAAGTAATGTATGCGTGTATACGTTTGTGTGTGTGAATGTAATGTATGTATGTATGTAGGTGTGTGTGTGTGTGTGTGTGTGTGTGTGTGTGTGTGTGTGTGTGTGTATATAATATTCCTTTACGATCGTCAGAAATATTATTACATTTATCCTACTTGAAATATTCAGCTTCACAAAACGATAGCACTAAGCAACATCATTTTGACGAGAGGCGTGTATATTTCCTGTATTTAGATGTTTCACAAAAGCGTAAATCAACAGTAAATAAATATGTTTACTTCCAGAAGGAAAACTCCATTGAAAGTTCCGAGTTCAAGTAATGAAAATAACAACTAAATCACGAAGCTAAATGACAAAGTTATAGCGTTCCGACCGTAGATCATTAATATTAATCAACTTCGCTTGTCTCCCCTGAGAGAGTCAATTTGTGAATTGTACCACAGCGTGGTTTTCTGTATTCTACGATTTGTTTACATGAAATCATTTAATTTTGTCTAGAAGAACTGTCGTTTTTTGTGCAAGAAATCTAAATAATAATAATAATAATATAAAAAAAGAAATAAGAAAAGAAAAGAAAAGATGATGATGGTAATTTGATTTCTGCAGATAATAAAATCTTATTTTGTTTGATTTTAAATACATTTTGTTACTGATTTTGAACTGAGAGGAAAATGAATTCAGAGAGAGAGAGAGAGAGAGATGAATTATCTCTCACAGTTATTACATGTTCAACAAAAGTAATTATTGTAGTCACTAAGTAAATATGATATTGATGGACGTTGTTAAACAAATATTCTTGTCGTCTCTCATATTCGCGGTTAAATATTTATTCTCTGTCATCTCACTGGATTGCATCATCCACGCACCCACTCGTTGCATCTCGTAAAATAAATATTTTGTCTTTCGAGTGTGACTGTCAATTATTCATGATTGTCAGCTGTTTAATAATGGCTAAAGTGGTTTAAGCTTCAAGCAGGAATGACTGACTCATTGATCAAACAATCATTAACAACACTGGAATTCGCCATGTATAAGTGAATCCGAGTTTTGTTTGAAAACGGCAAACATTGTTATGTTTAATTGGACTTACTAAAACAGAATTTATGTTGTTATTTATTTATTTATTTATTTATTTTATTATTATTATTATTATTATTATTATTATTATTATTATTATTATTATTATTATTATTATTATTATTTGTATTTGCATTTGTATTTTTTTTACAGTATGATAATCAAAAAACAAAATTCAAAAGAAAAAAAATATATTCAAGAATTAATTTTACTCCAGTCTTTTACTAAACTGGTTTGTCACGTGATCTTTCCTCTGCTGACGTCAGAAATGCTGCTAACTAATCCAGATATGTATTTGACTTTACATATGCATTTTTACCATTATCTTGTTGGTAGGAAAAATAATGTGATCAAAGTGTAGAATCAAAATGGCCGTTTACTAGATTTCCTTCCACCAATTTGAGCAGTTATTCTCAAAACTGATTCCAAAAATTCAAAAATTTGCTATCTTATATTTTACTCTAATAAAATATGTTCATTTCCAGGTGCTTTGTATTTTTGGGTTCATTATTATTATTATTATTATTATTATTATTATTATTATTATTATTATTATTATTATTATTATTATTATTATTACAGAGATTTTATAAATGTCGGTGCTACTTGAAAAAGATCGTTTTGACGAAAGTAACAGGGTTTAATATCAATTTTACCAATCTTTGTCGATTTTATTTCATTTTTGTTTGTTTTGTTGTTGTTTTTTTCCTCAGAATTAATCTTTACATTATACAACTGAACCCAGTTCTATTCAATTTTTTCTCCTGAATCTAAATAATGGCGATATTTCGTTTTATCTTAAGGAATTTTCTCTCTTTTTTTACATTTATTTATTTATTTGTTCTGAATTTATTTCCAAATTATAGTGTTAGTATTCTGTGCCCAAATCCTTTAATCTTTTAGACAGAAGTAATATATCGTACTTAAGGTGTCATTAATAACATGAGGCTTGCACATCAATAAGTGAAATCGAGAACTGTTTGGAAACAGAAAACATAGATGTGTGGTGTGTAATGGAATTACTTGAAGTTGAGAAAGCGGCTAAAGTAATGAGCTTTGGTTTGGAACATGTCGTACAATTCGGGGTTGTAGTTTTTTTATGGGGTTTCGTTTTTTCTCTTTTTCTGATTTTGTTAAAATTATTATCATTGTTGTTGTTGCTTTTCTCTTCTTCTTCCTTTTAAGAAGATCCATTTTACATACATATCTGCTATCATTCTTGTCTTCTTCTATTTCTAAACAGAGTCGTTAAAATCAAATCAACTCTCTCTTCCAAGCTGCCGTGTGAAATTCCTTTAAAATGTATTTTCTTTTTCTCCTTCTTTTCTCGTTACATTTTTCAATTCAACTTTTTTAGTAATTATTTTTGAGTTTCTTTTTTTTTTTTTTTTTTTTCTCTCATTCTCCTTTCATGCTTTTCACTCGCATGTTTTTTATTAAATTCAAATTTCGTTTTTGCGCAAGATTCTTCTCTTTGTTTCGAAAATAATCAGATTGTCACAAACTTATTAGATTCTGGCCGCCATGTTGTTTTGGCTGTCGTTAAATATTACACTCGGTGGGTTTCCTTTTTCTTCGTGTTTGATTTCAGCATGCCATTTCCTTGGAGAACTGTCTTCTTTCGTTTTCTCTTTCCGTTAAAAAACTCTTCAAGCAATATGGATTTCTTTCAACGAGAGAATCAAAGTAAAAGAATTTCTTGACTGCAAAAATCCACTTGAATTCAATGAGCAGAGTTAATGAGTTTTGTGTCCAATACGTTATGACGTAATAATTGAGATAAGATTATTCAGAAAGAGATAATTACGTTAAATCACCAGACCTGAAACAAATGTGCAGCATCTCTCTGATTAATGTTCTGTCTCCGTTTATTGATAACACATAAATCAATAAATGCAGTACAGAAACTGGGTTGTTATAAAAACAAACAGAAAAACAAGTGACGAATAACAGCAATCAAAATGGAAAATATTGCTGTCAGAAAAGGGAAACAATTAACAAAGAAACAAAAAAGTTAGCAAGAGCTCAAAAAATTCAAATACGCAGCTTTATTGAAAAACTAAATTTTTTTATTTTATTTCGTATAATGAAAATCGTATGGTGGTATTAGTTTAGAATTTTGTTTAGAAAAAAAATTCAAAAGATAGAAAATGAGATTGAGACAAAGAGAAACAGAAAATTAGAGATTAACATAAAAAAAATGAAAACATTAAAAAACAACAACAACAACGTAAAAATAGGAAGGCAACGGAGAGAGAGAGAGAGTTATCAAACTGATTTTATCTATTAAGGATCTTTTGAGCTATTGATAACCTGTTTCGAAGAAAGATTAAAAGAAAAAAGAAAAAAGAATAACAAACAACAACAATAACATCAACAAAACCACAAGTTCAAATAACGTTTTTAGTTATAATTTACAACATTCCCATCTGGCGCCTGTTAATTTAAGGATTTTTATAAGTGAAAGGGTAATAACAACCACCTATATCATCCACATTTCTATCTACGACATGACGTCATTTCGCCTTAGAACATTTTAAAAACAAATTAAACGGTGATTGCTAATTTTAAAGCTATATCGTTTCTATAAATAATGTTCAGTTTATTAATTTATTCCTATTTATTTTTTGTTTATACCTCATAACATTCTAATTTCTAATATTCAAACACCTAAACAATCGCTTTACTGAAATCAAGTAAACTTAAATCCGTATTTTCGTAATTACAAACTGAAACAAAATCTGGTTTACGATTTTTTAAAGCTGATTTGTTGTGAGGGGAGAACACGGCAGGCTTCACTCAGTGCGATTTGCAAATGCATCGGTTTTTGTCGATAATTACAGAACTTCCAACGGTAATTCTGCATCGCTGTCGCAGGAATTTAGACAGGCGAATCCGTCATCTATTTGATAGCCTCGGCTAAACATCAGCGTTGTCACGAACCGAGAAACAACTAATTTTCCTTCTAACGTTAAATATATTTACTTCGTGCCAAAAGCCGCCACGTCTTAAACAGATTGACTTCTCTACACAGAAGTGTGTGGACTCCTTCGGGCGAACTTGAAACGTAACCCGAGTAAAATCTTATTTTTATTATTTTTTGGTTTTTAACGTGAACGTGATTATCGTGGAAACCTTGATCACGTGAGTGAAACGGGAAAACAAACCGGATCGTCTGCGAAGGTCCTCAAGGACGTTTAATTCAAATAAAAAAATATTGAATTGTAGAATTCAAATGAAAATTATAAAATAAAATAATAATTACAAAATAAAATTTAAAAAAAGAAATCCTCCAAAAACCGACCATTATCTGATTATTATTTTTTACAAAAGAGAATTTTATATCAGTTTATTTTTTTATTAAATCTGACCGAAAGCCATTTCAGGATTTGTGAAAAATTGATTTTGATTTTTAAAACGAAACATGGAAAAAAAAAAAAAAAAAGGTACGTTTCATTTATTTTCCTTTGTGTGGCTTCATTATTATTATTGTTATTATTGTTATTATTATTATTCATCTGAGGAACTATGTATATTCAAAAGCATTTTTTCGCATTTAAACTTTTTATTATTATTATTATTATTATTATTATTATTATTATTATTATTATTATTATTATTATTTTTGCCTCTCAAAAGAACGCGACATACATGATAATTTCTGCAGACGGTTCAAATATTAATGCGTGTTGACTTCATGTGCTATTTTATTATTCAGTACAGTACGATACAGACTATTGAAAAACATAATGCGTATTGTTACAAACTGTGCATTTCCTGCAATGCTTTTCAGTTTAGTGCAGTTCAGTTCAGTTCATTTCAGTTCGGTTTGGTTCACTTAAATTGAGTTCATTAAGTTTAATAAGTTCAGTTCAATCAGTTCAGTTCAAATAAGTTCGGTTCAGTTCAGTTAAGTTCAGTTCAATCAGTTCAGTTCAAATAAGTTCAGTTCAATCAGTTCAGTTCAAATAAGTTCGGTTCGGTTCAGTAAGTTCAGTTCAGTCAGTTCAGCTCAAATAAGTTCAGTTCAGTTATGTTCAATTCATTTAAGATCGGGTCAGTTAACTTCAGTTAGTTCACTTCAGTTAGGCAAAGTTCAATTCAGTTTAGTTTAATGCAGACAACATGGCTGACTTCATTTCAGTTAAGTTCACTACAGGATAATTTTGTTTTATTTCGTTCGTGTCCGTCCGCTCAAATCAGCCGAGTGTTGTTTACTGACGTTGCATAGCAGAGTAGCTCACTCTTCCTGCATTACGACATTTCATGTAACCATCCAGCACCGCACGACAACACAATCAGATCTGGTCGATTTATCTCAAGACACTCATCTCTCTCAGAACAGCGCCAGGCTCTGAGTGGGATGGAAATGAAAACCACACTAATTGGTTAATGTCATCAGTGAAAGCACCAATTCTTGTCATAATCTCTTAGCCAGATTTGTTAATCAGCCTTCAATTGCAGCTGGTGTAAAGCGACCACTTTGTAATTAGGGGGAAAAAAATGATCGTTAGGAACATGACAATGATGCTGCATATGCGACAGACGTTTTCGATTTTCCTTCCATCGTCTTTGCTCTTTCGGATTACATTAGCAGTGGATCGTACGCGGTGCCTTGTAAATTCTAGCTGTTGTTCATCGGCCCAAGCTGCGGAGAGACAGTCCATGGGTCCGTGCTGGAGTGCGAGATTAAAATCAAATAAACAGATGCCAGTTTAATGGCATTTTGCAGATCATCAAATGGGGAAATGCTACACGTGGTGATGGGTTTGGGGAAAATGCAATGTGTCTTCGTTTATTGACACTTAAGTTTCTGGAAAGCTCATGAAAAGGATATTTAAGTAGAATCTGAAACATTAAAAGATTTTCAGGATGTAGTTAGAATTTCACAAACCAATATTTGCAAGTCCAGAACATATTAAAGATAATGAAGTTATATTAAATATACCAAATATCTAAATTCAGAGAGAGAGAGAGAGAGAGAGAGAGAGAGAGAGAGAGAGAGAGAGAGAGAGAGAGAGAGAGAGAGAGAGAGAGAGAGAGAGAGAGAGAGAGAGAGAGATAGCTGGGTGACCTGTGATTATTTGATAGATGGGTGCATGGAAGGATCGATTGACTGACGGATAAAATAACTGTTTATCTAAAACTGTTCAAGGAATCTGACTGGAGAAAATAATTTAGAATGTTAAATCAAAATCTATGGAATCCAAAAACTGGCAAAAACAGTGAACTAAAATAACTCAACGTGTCTTTTCTAAGGAAATGATAACAAATGAAGCCAGCATGTTCATCAGTCTTGTAACAGTCCTAGAGGACCCAGGGAATCTTGATATGCACATTACTTTATATTTCTCTCTCTCTCTCTCTCTCTCTCTCTCTCTCTCTCTCTCTCTCTCTCTCTCTCTCTCTCTCTCTCTCTCTCTCTCTCTCTCTCTCTCTCTCTCTCTCTCATATACTGCTTTTCATCCAAAAGTTTTTGTTTTCTGAAGAAAAAGAATATATAAAAAGTGAAACTTGGCAAGAATAGTTTTAATTCCATTTTTGCTGTTAGCTATGTCATAGTTTTACTTTTTGTTTTTACTTCTTCATCATCGTCAGGCTGTCAGAGAGATATGATTTATCAGATCATGACTTTTGTTACGTCGTAGATCAATTTTGAACACATCGAGTGTCATCTAATAATAAGGTGTACATCCATTACATGGATTAAATCTGTCTCTTTCGATCAAATTTAATTAAGGTGAAAGATATACAGATCTTTTATTTCTTATTATTATTTTTTTTTAAAGCATCATAAATGGCAGCTTCCGTACTTATTGATTAAGGGCTTATCAATCATATTTAATTAAGGTGAAAAAATATACAGATCTTTTATTATTTATTATTATTATTATTATTTTTTTATTTTTTTTTTTTTTTACCATCATAAAGCTTCCCTACTACTTTGTGGACTAGTTGCATTATGTAACCCATTATAATTCTGAATTTGAAAAATGATAATGGTGACTTTGGTAAATTTCTTTTTAAAAAGTCTCACCATTCATTATTTTTCCGATGACATCAAAAGATGACGCAACATTCACCTTCTCACCTGCTTATTTCCCCTCAAAAGTTTTTCCCGTCTGGGTTAATTGGGCATAAACTCCAGACTAACGTAACCGAGGTAATTTTCACATGAAGAGCTTCACTCTCACGTTTTTCGAAGCCCAGAAAGTGAACTTTTGATTTCTCGGCTGAAAAGAGCAATCAATTCCTGCTTCATCAGCATGGGGATTTCGCCGCTTCTGTCAATAACAATCGATACGCAGGTCTCGCAACGCGGTTATCGGTCTTTGCTCGTCTCTAGGTCAATAAATACAAAGATAATTACGTTACAATAATCAACCATCGAGGATATTGTGCGTGTGATCGACTTTATTGTCCTCGTCTGTCTGGCACGCGGCAGACGAGAAGTGGAACAGACACGTGGCTGCCTTAGACGCCCACAAGATTTCTAGGTGCCCGGTTTCCAGATTAACGAGGCGTTAAAATGTAATTGTTGCTCTGATTTTTTGTGCTGTCTGTGTGGATGATGTAATTACTTGCAGCGTGCAAAACGTGCAGTCACATTTTCCATTCATTTGAAATAAAGAATTCCAGAGTTTTGTAGTAGTATAAATATCACTGGTTTTGTTCAGGTTTTGTTTAAATAAGACAAGTACTCAGATTTAGTAAGGTGTAGATTTCGTGACGAAAATATTGATGGATTTATGAACAGAATTTCATGATAATAAACGTATAGAATAAAACAGTATTTATTATAATTAATCAGTCGATATCGAATAAATGTTCAGTATTTGTATATTTTTTTAATAGTTTTGAAAATAATTATTTTGTAGATAGTTTTTGTAATTTATTTTTGATTTTTAAAAAAATTAAACCCACAAAACAACAAACAATGATTTTTAAAATTGTTTGCTCTAATTAGATTTTTTAAACACTAGAAAAAAACAACAAAAAAACCCCTCTAATTTGAATCTTACTCGAGATATTTAGTTGACTAATACCAAAAATCTATTTGGATGTATATTACGATTTACTTCAGGATATTGTATTACGTCGACAGAGTTTTATCTGATAGATAAATCAGAGCCGTTTTAAATGGCAACACGCTTATAAATTTAAAACTATTCAGAACAATTTATCAATTTGTATGTGTGTATGTATGTATGTATGTATGTATGTATGTACTTTAATATTCTGTCCTATAACGACTCCCAAACCTTGTCATATACCGCTGACGAGACTCGAACTTATGGCACCCCTGTGAATATGTATGTATTTATGTATGTACGCATGTATGGATGGATGTATGGATGAATGGATGGATGGATGGATGGATGGATGGATGGATGGATGGATATATGGTGCATACAAGCGTACACATATGCAGATACAAATCTATTCTGATGCTTGTGCTGAAGGATACACTTTCATTATGGCCACCTCGCAGCCTCGCTGGAACAGGAAATCAGTTTCTCGCTAGTCGAGATGTATTGACCCACTGCTTGTGAAAGGAAAGTCACTCCAACACCTGTAAACCAATTAGTTTGACCACCAAAACCGGACAATATCCATTTACAGACTGGTGACTTCTAATTTGGAGTCGTTTAGGAAAGCAAACTAACCCTGATTAATCAACAGTAACGGTTTCATTGTTCTGCCATTAGAGAGAAGCCAACGATCAATCGAATTTGACACTGACCGGAGAAGGCAATATAAACGTGTTTATAGAGTTATTGATAAAAGTGTCTGGCCACACGGTTCCACTTCGTAGTAAATATTTGGTTATTAAACGTCACTTTGTTTGGCTAAATATTTCAAATATTGACAATTCCTTGTCAGAACTTTAATATGTCTGCTCAATGACTGATAGTCCATTAGCTGGCTAAATTATTGTCGGTGCTCTGAAAGAGAAGGTGGGACATCAACGAAACGAAACATCTGCTGCTATAATTAAACCGGTGCTATGAGAGACAGCTTGCTTATTTTATGTTTACGGCTGCTAAAACAACTTAAAATCATCCGTGGCTGGTAATTGCTTTTTCCAGTTTATGTTTTTATTTGCTGCAATTCCTGGCTTTTGATATTACGATATTAGACTTGTAATTTAATTTAATATGATTATTTCCAATTCTGCTGTTTAGATCTTGCCAGTAAAGGTTTTACTCAGTATTTTGATGGAGTTTATTGTTTTACTGCTGTGCAAATATTATAAAAAGTCAAATGAAACCTGTTCTACGCCTACTTTGATTTGTCAAATCAATTTTGTAAACCCCCCCCATCACTGCTGGTTCCAGATTTTAAGATCTTATTTTTGTGTGTGTGTGTGTGTGTGTGGTTTTAATGCAATTGAGATAGATAGCATGACATTAAAAACAACCAAACATCATCGATAAATACAAGAGCAAACAACTAAGGGAAAAGAAATTTTTCGAGTCAAAACGAGCGTAGACAGTTTTGCGTTTCTTCTTCTGTATTATTTGAACTGACAGCAAAACGACCAAACGTAGCAAAATATTCAGTAAAACCATTGTTTGCAAGGTGTAATAAACTACAAGATTACCATTTGCTATGTTTCTTGCATCGATTCTTCTTCTAAATAAATCAAATGATTTATTTGAGACGATCCTGGTAATACCTAAACCACGAAGTAAAAGATTCACAAATTCACTTCCTCAGGGGAGACAAACAAACTTGATTAATATTAATGATCCACAGTTTGGACGAACAACCCTTGTCGTTTAGCATCGTGATTTGTTTGTAGTATTCATTACTTCGATTCAGCTCTTTGAAAGAAATTTTCCTTCTGGAAGTAATTATGCTTATGTAGTGTTGTTCTGTACAGAAAGAAAATAAACAAAACATTCGAGTAAAAAAAGATTTCATTTCGTTAGACGTATATAATGGGGCTATTATTAAGTATTTCTTTATTAATTTATTTTTGTTAGTGGGTAATCATTAACTAACATTATTATCTTATAAAGTAAAAAAAAGAAAGAAAGAAAGAAAAAAGAAAAACATACTAGAAGTAGCCTATATTAAAACAATAAATTATGTGCAGAGATACACCTCTGAATATATCTGTATCTGTCTTTCAATTTATTTATCTGTCTATATATCTATCAACAACACAAATACCTTTTGTCAAAAGGTTTGCAAACATGATTAAAACAAAATAATAATATATTACATTCAATGCAAAAGGTCGTACCAGATTAGCTACTCAAATTTTCATAACAAAACTTTATTATCAAAGCATTCCCTCCCTATTACTTGTAAAACTGCATAGTCAGCAAATGTTAATGGAGATTTTTCAAAGTAATTGCTGATAAATGAATACATACAACAGTAAATACCAAGCACTAACCAAAATTAGTCCGTGAAACTGGTCAATCGAATAACAATGTAGGCGTTCGATTGATTTCTTTAACCGGTGTGTTATAATTACTATTATTAATAAAGAAAATAAACACAAATGTGTCACTGTTACAAACTACATCTGCAAGGCGTTGCTGGGTTTTAGTTACTCGGTGCATTGACTCGAATACAAAAGAAAATGAAATCGAGCGACAGGTGCAGGGATAATTAAACTGAAGCTAAGTAAAGCTAAGTCGACTCGATGAATCCAGTGAATTATCTATGTTTGCAATGAATATTTCAGTATTAGTCTAATTACTTATGTTGTCACATTAGCACTGTGAATTATAGGAACATTTATAACGTGTGCGTAAAATTGAGTATTTTGTATTTAAAAAATGATTGTCAATAGCATTTGTTTTTATAAGATTCGAGTTTTCAAAAAAAAAAAATCCATTTCAAACTATCACCTTTTTAATAGTATTTGTTTTAAAAAATGTTCGAGTTTTGAAAATATTTTCCTTTCAAAATATCTCCTCTTTAATAGTATTTATTTTTGAAAGATTCAAGTTTTGTGTTTGGTGTGTGTGTGTGTGTTTGTGTGTGTATGTGTGTGTATGTGTGTGTTTGTGTGTGTATGTGTGTGTATGTGTGTGTATGTGTGTATATGTGTGTGTATATGTATGTGTATGCGTGTGTGTACAGATGAATCTTGTTATATGTAGTGCACCAACGTGCTATTTCCTTCATGTGGTATCGTGTTATGAGAAAACTGATATACAGAATTATTACAAATCAATCAGAGTGGACCTTTAAGTCGTGACTTATATCATCATTAATGTGGAAAAAAAAATAATAAGAAATAAAAAATAAAAAACATGTCTGACTCCTAATATCTGTTCATTCAAGCTTTATTATTATTAATTTATTATCTTCCTTACTTATTTTATTTTATTTTATTTTTATTTCTTTAAGTCTTAGAGCTGTCGTGTATTTTACTATGCAGCACTGGATTTTTACAATTTACGTTCTAATTTATCTAATTTAACTTCTTTCATTTCTTCTTGCAGTGGCCCATCAATCCACGATTATTCGTATTGTACCGTATTCTGGTTGCCATAGCAATTAGTGGATGGTGTATTGCTGACGTGGCCTACGAAACGGGGGAGTTCTACGAAGGAAAGGTTTACAAATGGTTCATCTTCGCCACCAACTGGAGCTTCATGTTGCTGATGTTGTCGGCGTTGTATCAGGCGCTCACCGCAATACTGTACACCTCCAGAGAGTACTGGATCGTAGGTAAGACTACGAACAAAGAGAAATTAAATCTTAATTAAATATGAACAAAAATGTTCACAGCAAAGCCAAATCTCATTATATATATACAGAAAAGAAACTAATAATTTATTGTTATAGTCTAAAAGAAGCAAACAAACAAATCCCTACAAGACAAGTAATTGATACATCGAGCATCAGAGGTGTCATCCGCATTTCCGTGACAATTATAATATTTAACCTTTTTCCAGAATCAATACTGTTAGAAATCCTTAGACGTTTTCCTTTCAGTTCTGTTCTATAATCCTCTTTTAAAAGAAAACAGTTCGCTTAACTGAAAAACAAAATGCTGACAGTCGGATAGGCTGCGATGTAACGTATCTGGTTCAGAAATCTTTCTCCAGGAGACTCATTCCGCTTGCAGCTGTGGATTTGACTTAATTACTCGAGGATCTGGTTTCCACGTGAAAATCTTCTTCTCCGCTATTCAGTCAGTCTCCCGATGGAGATTATCTTAATGACTTAGGGCCTCTGGTTGACTGGTCCAAATCATCCTCTCTTTCTCCCTCGCCTCCCCGTTGAGTATTGGCTTAATTGATACGAGCTGTATATTTGCTAAAGTTCATCAACTCCTTTTACGAAGAGTCATTAATTTCATTGATTTTGTTATCAGACCGTCATTGACGATTCAGCTTATTAATAACTTGATTGACGTGAGCTTTACTACTCTTTCAGCAGTTTTTCAAGTTGCACTCTTCCATTATTTTTATATTTCCAGGATGAATGGCTTTTATTTGGGAAATATTTATTGCGGCGGTAACATCGTGTACAAGGTCATGTTATTATTTTTATTTTCCTCTCTGAAGCTGTGATAAATCCAAGTATACAGTAGGAAGGATACCGACCAAAGGAAAAGCAACAGATTAATAGTTATTTTAACAACATTGCTTAATGCTGTGAAATCTTTTTAGATCGAAGCAAGTAGAAATTGGCTATCTCCAATTTCTGTATTACGTGCAGAAGATATTTTATTTGTATGTTTATGTTATGAAAGATATTTTATTTGTATGTTTATGTTATGATGGAGAGAGAGAGAGAGAGAGAGAGAGAGAGAGAGAGAGAGAGAGAGAGAGAGAGAGAGAGATTGTTTTAAAAAATAGCTGAAGCTTCAGAAATAGGAATGCGTTGGCGAAATGTCATTAACGATTCAAATTATTATTTTTTTTTTTTTTTTTTTTTTGGTCAAATACTCAAATAAAATAATAATAATAACAATTCACATCCATAGATATGTTCCTCTTAATCGAATATGGAGAACTGCCTAATGCTGAAATGAAATGTCCTATCATCTAAATTGCTGCCATATTACATAGCGTTAGCGTTAATACCTTACAAACATCCTCATGAAATATTTATTACGTAATGAATATTCCTCCCACTGTGAATTGAACCCGGCTTAAGCAAGGTCAAGGTTATCACTTTCATGGCTTCATTATGCGACTGTGTGTGTGTGTGTGTGTGTGAACACGTTTGTGATCTTCGTTTGTTTATTAAAATTGTATTTATTTATTGTTTATTTATTTATTTATTTATATATATATATATGTATTAGAGTATTTATTTATCAATCCTTCTTATTAATATGCTTTTGTTATCATTATCCTTATTATTGTGTTGTTGTTGTTGTTGTTGATTTATGTTGTTATTATTTTTATTATTATTATTATTATTATTATTATTACTACTATTCATGTTTTTTTTTTTTTTTTGTTTTGTTATGTTATGTTTTGTTTGTTTGTTTTTTGTTTTGTCTTTTATAAAAGTCTTTAGTAAAATACAGGATAGAGTTACCACTGTCCACTGATATCTGTTTTTAAATATACTGTTCAAATATTAAAAACAGAATGAACCAAGAGTATAGTAAATCAGTAACCATATAAACACATCTACCCAATTTAATAAAATAAACAAAACAACAATACCACCATCAATCCTAACACAAATCCTCGACTTATTTATTTTTAATTTGAAGAATTACATATTAAAATAAAATAAAAATAAATAAAAAATGTAGTTAACTGACTGAAACTCGTTAACAGGCCCGAGGGAGCGGTTCACTCCGAGAATTGACATTGATAATATTGAAGACGATGTTGGTGAGTAACTGGGTTCTTACCTAAACGAAACACACAAGCTTAATCTGATCTCTTCTAACTGCGGGCACGCTAGGCTAGGTCAGTGTGATGACTAGGGATGTTGATAATAGCATACACCTGACGATTTCCTGCATATATATATATATATATATATATATACACACACATATATTCACCCTTTCCTGTCCTGAATATGAAAAAAAAAAAAGGTTCATTGGAATGCTTTGCTATGTTTTAATATAAATGCTACGCGGTTTGTGGTCCATGGAATCATATTATAGCTGATTTTGTTATGTATTTCAGTTTTCTTAAAGAGAACCGGTCGCAGAATTTTCAAGATTACTAACTAGTTTATAATAAAATAAATCGAAGGAAAAAAGCAATCATTTGGTTTATATTCAAAACATTAATATTTCCCAGTAATTTTCACCTGAAAGCGACCGGTTCTTTTTAAAACCTTTTTTTTTTTTTTTTTTTTTTTTATCTATTTATATTAATAACTATGGTACGGAAAACAGCACGTATATTTAAATGTGTTTCAATAACCCGTTATATTCCCATTATCATATATTGTTACCTACTGTTATATCCATGTACTAAATAATAACTTCGGTAAACTAATATATTAAATACAGCTAAACATTATAAATCAGCTTATAAGAGTTATTAAGAAAACAGCAACTATGTTGATCTTAATGTAAGTAAAGACATAGTAAACGAATTCCATCAATATGTTTTAATGGACTGGAACTTTTAAAATAGAAAATCAAATATCATGTTCTCAGTAAATTGTATTTTTAAATCTATTTTCATTCGTGAATTGTATCATGTGGTTATTTATAACAGTAATATATTGACATTATTTGAGTTGATTTTACTTTTATTATGAAATAAATAAGTTTATTGTTTTTTCATGCAGTGGTGTTTTTAAAATAAAACCTTTCCGCAGGAACATATTATTATTATTATTATTATTATTATTATTATTATTATTATTATTATTATTATTATTAACTTGTTTGGCTTTTGTTTTCCTTGTAACAAGACTAACAGGTAATTTTGTCTTAAAAATAATTATTTTCAGGTACTACATTATGAATGACTTTATATATGTATGTACGTACGTACGTATTTATGTATTAATGTATATGTACATGTAGAACATATGTACGTATATGTTAATGTGTGTATTAATGTATGTATTAATGTATGGATGGATAGATGAATGAATGGATATGCATATATGGACGGATGTATTTATGTTCATAGTATATATGTAATTATATATGTGTATATGTATGTACGTATCCATACATTTTTGTTTGTAATGTCATGTTTGTATATAGGTATTTATTTATGTCGTTTGTGAACATGTGTCACTCACTGCATCTATCGGGTAGGTATGTCTGGGAGAATAACAAGAAATTCTGAAAGTATCTCTATATACTGTGCATGTTATTTTACAGCTATATTACACTGATTCTGTATTTCACACACATTTACTTGCAAATTCTTTGATACGCAAAATACACATAATTACTGAAACACAAATGAGCTAACACACACACACACACACACACACACACAGGTGGTGGTCCTGGCAAATACGTGTACCTATATACACACTACACATACATATACACACCATTCAGTTACTGACGCACATTCAGATCCATTGTTAAAACATTTCAGATCCTCTCTACTCGCGAAGCATGCCGCTGTGTCTACGTCTGCAGTGGATCATCTACAACATGAGCTGCAACTCCGCCCTCGTGGTCACCCTGTCGTACTGGTCGTACATCGTGCTCTTCGACCACTCTCGTAAGTAGAGCTGCGTCACTGCAGTTGAAAGATACGCTTTTGTTTTATGTTAATGGATATTTTTTGTTTTATTTTTATTTTATTTTATTTTATTTTATTTTTATTTTATTTTATTTTATTTTTATTTTTATTTTATTTTTATTTTCATTTCCATAATATTTTCAGCTCTATCATTTTTATTTTATTTTTATTTTTCATTTTATTTCATTTTATTTCATTTCATAAATAAAATTTCTTAAACAATAATTTCCGATCTCTCATCCTCTCTCAAAAAAACAGTTTGCAGCTGGTTTCCTATATTAAAATTTCTCAATTTTTTCTTTTTTATATATATATGCTTTTTTTCACCGCCCTCGCAACACTCATTAATATAATTATTACAGAACCAGCTGTTTATAATCATACCTTCCAGCGCTATACGTCAGCGTAAACTTTACCTGATCAGCTTTAGAATGAATATTCTACATAATGAACATTCTTCAAGAATATCATTAATTTTGATTTTATTTCATTCCAAAAAAAAAAAAAAAAAAAAATCAGCTCTTCTTATGACGCCGATGAGTCGCCTGAAACACACCATGAACACCGTCTACGTCATCGTTGACGTCATGATAAGCGGCATGCCGATACGAGTGCTACACATGTTCATCACGATCACGCTGGGATCCATTTACGCGCTCTTCAACGCCCTCTACTTCCTGAATAACGGAACAGTCGCCACCAGCTACAATGGCGGCGAAAAGCACCACTATGCCTACAGCTTCATGAACTGGCGGAAGCCGATAGAGGCGGTGATCACGTGCGTTTTGTGCGTCATGCTAGGCATCATGTCGCAGGTTTTACTGCACGGCTTGTACCAGCTGAGAGTGTTGATATATTCTAGGTTTTACTTCAACAGCTCGGACACGCACGAATCAGAACTTCAGAACATTATAAGCAACTCAACAAGTTATAACGCTCTGGACGAGAAAAGTCCCGAAAGCAATGACTCGAAGTTGTTAGAATAATTACGTTTTAAGTGTTTGGATTTTTTTTTTTTTTTTTTTTTTTGAATCCACATGTTAATTTAAAATTCATGAAAAAAATATTGAATCATTTGAGAAAAAAACAAAAACAACCCAAAACAACAAACTAAGCTGTATATTTTATACAAACAGATAACTTTCTTTTTATGGAAGTATAAAACGTGTTTATTTTGAAAGAAATAATTATGTTGATGCTTACAACATATAAGAAAAAAAAAAAAAGCCAATATTCATTATTTATTTATTTCAAAATAACGTTCTTAGTTAAATGTTTGTATCTTGGTAAAAAAAAAAAAATCTTAATATTCTTTTTTTTCTCTCTCTCGTTTTGTTTCAGCGTTCGGTTAATTCAGCTTGTTTATCGTTATCATAAAACATACCGTGAGAACGAAGCTTTAAATACAGACATCAATTTTAAATGAAATACTTCAAATCGAAAACGGGTGATCGAAATATTTCGCTTTCTTTCTTCTCTGTGACGCAGGTGACGATAAATTAAACGTGACTCGTTAATTTCACCTTCAGACGCGCTTGTTTATCGGACTGTTTGTACACAACACTTTATTCTAAGTTTTATAACGCTGGCCGTATTGAACCATAAGCAGCTTACTGCGTCGGATTGGAGAACATATTTTATTTCTTATTCAACTAAAAATGCGAAAGCTATCCCTGTGGCTATGGGAAATCGTTTAGGATTTGCAACGCGAGGTGTAAATAAAGATTTTTGTCTGTCTGTGTTATAAATCCTCAAAGCCGTAATTTTATCAGAATGAGAAAAAGTTCGAAAAAAATATTTTGTGAAATAGCTGAGGGTGAAGAAATGGAAATGGTTTAACCGAAAGAAAAGTGATGATCGTCGAGTAATAGTTTGTTAATAAAGTGATATGAAGTAATATATTCGAGATGGTTGTAAGATTTGTAAGTTATAAAGTTATATGATCTCTACCAGTCATAAAGTTATATAATCTATATCAGTTATAAAGTGGTATAAATCTAGATGTTGATAAAATTAGTCATTTATAATGTTATGTAATCTATTTATCAGTTAAAAGTTTTATATACTAGGTGTTGATGATATTTGTAAGTTATAAAATTATATAATCTTTTTCAGTCATAAAGTTATATAATAATATCAGTTAAAAGTTTCATATTCTAGATATTGAAAAGATTCGCCAGTTATAAAGTTACATACTCTACATCAGTCATATCTAATTATTTACCAGCTCAGTACATTTCACTAAATGTCTCGCACACAGAACTCTCTATAAACATCAGTGAGCTTTCTCCGCTAAAGATCAGTTTAATTTTCTAAAGGATACATATCATAAAGGATCCGTATCCTCAGTGACACTTCATTTCTGCACTTTATTTCCTAGCACTTCATTTCCGCGGTGAATCCTTTCAAAACGTGTCTCAAAAGCAATGTTCTGTGGACAGACAAACTGCTTCAGTCAGACGGGAAGTAATTGGCGTTATGCAATTTCGTAAAAGTTAAAGTGGACATAAAACGACTGAAGTATTGCGTTGTCTGCGTGCGTGCATATGTTTATGTGTGTATGTATGTATGTATGTATGTATGTATGTATGTATGTATGTATGTATGTATGTATGTATGTATGTATGTTTGTTTGTTTGTGTTATATCTATCTATTTTCTTTCCGATATGTTAACTTGATCTCATTTAGGTCACATATCTATATATATTTATTTATTTATTTTCTTTTGTAGTTAGATACATAAAATGTGAAATCATATTGTAAATACTCTATATATACTATATATATCCAATATACACTATGACAATTGTCTAACTATTTTTGTCTGCAATGAGGGAGGCAAAATTTGACTGCAGGTAGAAAATGTGAAATCATTCAGTGTCAAATAGAGCCTGTACAATGTCTTAGGCAACCCTTCTCGATAAATTTTGATGTCTTATTTTCTGTGCATTTTTATCTTTTTTTTTTTTTTTTTTTTTTTTTTTTTTTTTTTTTTTTTGTATGTCTATATATAAATAAATAAACCAAATTATTTATTTTTTCTGTACACCAAATAAATATTAATAAAAAAATATTTTAAAGAAACTGATGATAAATGAAAAGAAGTCAATTTTATAGCTTTTAATATATATCTATATGAAGACACACATACACATATATTAAAGATTCAAACATTCGAATCGTTATGGTGCCCATGTATTTATCCAGAATTTAACAACGGTGAGAGTAAAACTTGTCTTCCAGAAAATAAAATATTTTGTTTCAAAAATTTCATAAATTTATTTAATTTTTATTTAATTATTTCTCATTAAGTTCGTTATTTTTGTTTATGTGACGATATATAAATATTAATCATTAGCTCTGTTTATTTGTCAGTGACTTGTTTAAATGTAATGAACAATCATTTTTTACTGATATTATCTGCTTGAAAAATTTAATATCGTTATTGGCTTAAATACATAAGTATGAATGTATGTGTAAGCATGGATGTATGTATTTATATATATATATATATATATATATATTTAAGCATATACATTTATGTATATGTGTGTGTGTTTGTGTGTATATATATGTCTGTGTGTATGTAATTATGAATAGATTATGTATATGTATGTGTATGTATGGCATTAGCATTAGACATAAATATGTTTTTATTTAAGTATTTATAAATTACTCTATATTGTGAATAAATGACATTGAAAGCATTATGAAATTGCCATACCACATTAATAAAAAAATTAAAATAAAATGTGAAATAACAATATTTATTGATTAAGCATTATATTATCCATGTTTGTTATTGTTGAAGCGTATATTTCTTCTTGTTATATTAATATTTGATTGATGTTGTTATTGCAGCTGCTGATATTATTATTGTTATTACTGTTATTAATATTATTTTATTTTTATTATTATTATTATTATTATTATTATTATTATTATTATTATTATTATTATTATTATTATTCCGATGGTGACATTCCAGAGTAAACATAATATTTTAATTTCCTAATGCGTGTAGCTATAAACTTTTATGAAAGGTAAAATGTTTGATGTTTTTATTATTATTATATTTATTATTATTCTGTGATAATAAATAAGATTAACACAAATTAAAGATTCTTGCATATATTTTAAATGGGAAAAGAAAATAGCAAGACTCGCAAATATTTCTGAACAATCCTAATTAAAGTGTACTTACGTGATACGAAAACAAATCTGAATAACAAATACACTCTAAGAAGATACTGTTTTATATTATGCTAGCGATAAATCTTTGATGATAATAATAAAGAATAATAATAAAATAACAAGCTAAGAAGAAAAATCCCTGACAGACTTAGTAAATCGCTGCAGAGTTTCCGCTTCCTCAGTCTTCTAACGATCCCATACAATTACTTGAACAACAGCCCTTAATATTTCTTTATTATTTATCTTGTTTTATCTGTTGCCTGCCGCTTAGTGAAATGTATTGACAAAATTGTTGTTCTTATATATTTGTGTTCATTCTGCTCATTTTGTTATTTTCGCTGTGATACTTAAAATTGTTCATTTTTTTTGGAAGAAAAAAAAATTAAAAAATATTTATTGCGATGTAAAATAAAGCTATATTACGTTTTATCATTTATGTTTTTCTTTTGACACACTGATACTAGGAACGGATGTGTAAATATATGTGCGTGTGTGTGTGTGCGTGTGCGTGTTTGCGTGTGTACAAAGAACACCGTAGTAGAGATATGTGACTAAAGAATGAAAACATTCATTACAAAGGCAATGATGCTATTATTTTCTTTTTTCTTCTTCTCCAAAACCGGTCCTGTTTAACTAACTTAATGCAGTCATTATTTCTAAAGGGAACGTAATTTCAGAAACAAAAAAATATGAAAGAAAAACTCCCTAAAGCAGTCAACCTTGATCAGTGTTTTCTATGGCTCAGATGATGCTAATTATCTTCAAAAAAAGAGGAAGGAATAATGAAAAGGATCGCGGGCATCTGGATTTCCATTATTATTATTATTATTATTATTATTATTATTATTATTATTATTATTATTAATTATATTAATATTATTATTAATGTAAAGCCATTCATTGAGCCGATACGTCATAATTTTATATTTAACTGAAAATAATGACAGAGGAATATGTGGCGTACGTGTACATTAACATCAGCATACACAAACACACAAAGAAAGACAGAAACAGAGAGAGAGAGAGAGAGAGAGAGAGAGAGAGAGAGAGAGAGAGAGAGAGAGAGAGAGAGAGAGAGAGAGAGAGAGAGAGAGTGAACTACATAGAGAGTGACAGACACACACACACACACATATAGGAGAGAGAGAGAGAGAGAGAGAGAGAGAGAGAGAGAGAGAGAGAGAGAGAGAGAGAGAGAGAGAGAGAGAGAACTACATAGAGAGACAGAGACACACACACACACACACATATATAGGAGAGAGAGAGAGAGAGAGAGAGAGAGAGAGAGAGAGAGATTATTACACTATTACAAAGCGACGACTTAATAACAATTTATACATATGAAGTAATAACAGATATTTGAAGCCTTGTGTCAGTAGGAGGTCAACTTCTAATTTATTTTGTCTGCAAAATTAATAATAATGTCATTACAAATAATAACAATAAACCAGTCATCCAAGAACATAAATTCGTTTTAACGTTAATCTGAGACACGAAATAGCGTAGAATATAGTGACTATTATCTTGAAAATGAATCATTGTATTGCACTAAATGTTGGATGATTTAATGTATTAAACCCTGACTTATTTCGTAAAGCTTACTAATATATTATTAAAAAGTAAATAAGTATGTCTTATAAAGTTTCTGAATGTTCAAGATTTTGTTATTTATTTCTTTATTTCTTTATTTTTACAATGTTATACAGTTTTATTTTGTTGAAAATTTCTTTCTTTATTTATTTTGCACGTAGATCAATAATCCATATTTTATTATCAATCTTTATTTATTTATTTATACAAAATATTTATTTATTTATCTGTCTGTCTATGTATCTATCTGTCTATCTATTTATCTATCTATCTATTTATTATATAACAATATGTATCTATTATTCATTAAAAACAAAAATGATAACGATATTTCATTATTTTCTTATCAAGTCTTTAACTCTGCAATGCCCCGTAATTTAACCTTTTTGTCTCTTCTAACACCATGTCTTCTTTACTTTATAAAACCAGACACACACACTCTTAGTTTCAGCTCAAATATGCACTGTCTGCACGTACATGCACATGCAATAATACGCAACTGACCATCTTCACCCATTGCTAAGTTTTTCGGTTCCAAATTATCAGTAATAAGCTCAATTTCGGCAGAGAGACTGGGGCGCCATGTCTGCCGCGAATAAATTAGATTTTGAATCCTTTTCTTGGCACGAACTGCTTTGATATCCGTTCTGATGTGTGATAAGAAAACCCAGACACGTTTCTTAGCGTCAGAACAAATAAATACAGGAAGAGGGAAATGATATGCATCTGAAAATATTTGTGTAGAATATCTTTGTAAAATATTTTTGAAATTATGCACCTTGCTCCAAATTCATCTTTAATAAAACACTTGCCTCCAGGAAGTCAAATAGATTGTGTGTGTATTTGTGTGAATTTTTGTGTGTGTACATACATTCATAAATATACATATACATATATAATATACACGTGTGTGTGTGTGTGTGTAGATATATATATGTATCTATGTTTGTATGTATGTATGAATGTAAGTATATATGTATGTATGTATGTTTGTATGTCTGTATGGATGTCTGTGTACATACGTGTGTCCAAAACGTAACTGCGAAATATGTATATTTATGTATGTATGTACACAGACATACACACATATGTACATACATACATACATACATATATATACTATGAACATAAATATATCCGTCCATACATGCACATCCATTCATTCATCTATCCATACACACATTAATACACACATTAATATACATTAACACATACGTACAAACATAGATACATATATATATATATATATATATATATATATATATATATGTATCTACACAAAATCACACACACACACACATATTTATATCTATTATGCTTACGAATTTACTGATGCATAAATTAACAATAAGACGTTTTAAAACGAATTAACACGGAATTCTACGAAGCGAACTGAAACTGTTAAAATGTCAAACATTATCTTCCCACAAAGCTTTTAAAACTGAAATCAGATTTTTTTACCGTTTTAGAAGGTTTGCGTGCCAAGACGTTGCGTGTTGTTGATTATTTTTCATAGCAGTCCTTGCGGGAATGTTTTCTTATTCCACACAGCTCGAGCAATCTGAACGTCTGCCAGTCACTTCCACGTGCTGTGACGTAGTCGAATGTTTAAAATCACTTTATATGCCTCGTTACCTTGCCGTGCTCTTGCTGTGCAATGCAAATGAACACACACAATTGTGTCATGCCAAATTAATTTCGTATATTAAAGATTATTCCTTTGTAATGATCGTAGATTTATGTCGCCAAGAATTCAGTGTTTGAATCTAAAAATGATTTTTTATTTATTTTTTTTTTTTCCTTAAGTTAAAATACTGAGATTAAATAAGAATAAATAAAAAAATTAAAAAATTTTTAAAAAATACCGATAACAAAGTCATATCGATTATCTATGAGTTCTCTCAAACGAAAAATATTTAAGATGACAATGTTTTCTGTTTTTTTCCCTCGAGGCACACTCTTGGTTCAGAAAGATTAAGTAAATTCTAGGCAGGATTTGAAAAATTTGTCTTTTAAATTGAGTTTCACTGTGCGCGCTAAGGCGACAGATAACAGAGAAAAGTTTAATATCCGGAAGAAATAAAAAACGATATTACAATTCTGCGAGGTAATCGCACGTGGTTATTTTTCTAAATGTAATAAATAAAACTGGTCACCGCAACAGTTTCCAGAAAGCAAGACGCAGAATGAATAATAGACACTGGGAGGAAAAAGAAAGAAACGTAATAAAGTGACAGAGTGAAATATGTAACGAACTGAAGTTGGGAGAAATATAATAAAATATGTTAGCAGAGACAGAGAGACAGCGAAAGAGACACAGAGAAAGAGAGAGAGATAGAGACATACATAGAGACAGAGACACACACACACACACAGAGGGAGAGAGATAGAGACATACATATAGACAGAGACACACACTACCACACAGAGGGAGAGAGAGACATACATATAGACAGAGACAAACACACACAGAAAGAGAGAGAGAGAGAGAGAGAGAGAGAGAGAGAGAGAGGAGAGAGAGAGAGAGAGAGAGATTTCATAAAAATGCATCAAGACGAATTTGAACAAAATGTAGACAAGACCTTTCTTTCACATACGCGTAAATACTTGTAATAAAATATAATAATAATAATAACCATATTAAAACTGTTTTTAATCAAACAGTGAAAAGTCTGATCCATCAGTCAGTGACTATATTTTTTTACCTATAAAAAACTCAATAGTGAAAATGAAAGAAAGGTTTGTTATTATTTTTATGCAATGTTTTATTCACAGATCATATTAAGATTTAAGTACAATATCTGGAAATATATAAAAGAAGAAAATGATTTCTGATTACTGGTATCTTGAAACGACGCAGACAGTGATTAACGGTGTAAGTAGAGGTTATAACGGCGAGAGATGTCATACAGTGAATTTATATAAACTATATGACCGAGACTCGTTACAATGGGTCCTCGATGTGTTTTGTCAGTGCATGCCATGAAAACACTACGACGAAGTATAAAAAGAAATTTATGTTAACAATGCATAAACGTTCCAGACACATCATATTTTTGACCACATAACTGACAAAAATATACTGCAGTGTATCTATAACGAGTCATAATGTTATAATATATAATTTACTGTACAATAGAAACAAAATTAAATATATAGTAAAATAAATAAATATATAAATAAATATATTTAAAAAAATAAAAAAAATAAAAATAAAAACGTGATAAAAATTTTGTTTTACAATCAAAAATACCAATAACGAATTATAGTACTGTCATGGCGTACACACTTTGTTTTTTTTTTTTTTTTTTTTTTCATTTCATCCAAAACGTAACTGCGACATAGGATATTAACTGAAATTTTGTCCCTTGCTTTGTTTCAGACGCGTATGTTAAACTGTGTACATAGGAGGACTCTATGTATTTAGTTTCAGACAACAGACGTTTTCGTAATCTCGTAATTCTCCTAAACAAGAATAAGACCATGAACGACTGCCACTTGAATCTAGTCACTAAGTGAATGCATGTATATAACTGTCACGAGTATGTGATTATATTTCTCAGATTTTCTTTTTAAAGGGTAGACATTTGCAAAGTCTGCTGTATATCCTGTTGGGGACTGAGAAAGAAAAAAGTTACAAAATGATATAAATAACAAAATATTCATCTAGTGTTAAACTGGTCAATTCTCGCTGAAATACAAAATTTACTTTATAAGTATATTTTATTTATGTTTTTAGGGGTCAAATTTGTATTGTGATAAAGCAAACTATTATTACAATTCTGATAAAAATGTTAAATGTTTTCTTTTTCAACACTTTAAATACATACATACATAAATAAATTAATTAATTAATCAGTATAATAGGGCATTAAAAACAATAATAATAATAATAATAATATATACAACCTGTGTTTTAAAATAATAAAGTTTAAATATATCAGAGAACGTCTAAAAAAAAGTTTAATTTTCTAACTATTCTCGAAAGGAATATTTGAAAACCTACTCAACAGGTTTACGTCCCGTTTCAGTCGTACAACCTCTTGTACTGTAACCAACTCACTATCCCCCGTATTCATGCATCCACACCCCCACCCACACACACACACGTATTTGTCTCAAACCACGTCTCTGCTGAAATGACAATAAGGTAACTATCTATTGCAATTATGAGCCTAATAAAAAAAAAGGCACCGATGTTTATTAATGTCATGTTGGTAATTTTAAACCTAATAATGACTTGTGAAGGACGCTGGCATCTTGGGTACACACACTGTGACCTTCGACGACTGATCTATTTCAGCTGGAAATTGCTTGTTATGCTTCGGATTCTTTTTACAGCCTCTCTCGGGCCATTTGCATGTCAGATTCAGTTCCTGGCTATCGATCTTTGAGTCAAGTGAAGATTTATACAAACCTTAATTAACCGAAGTAATAAGAAAACTTACAGCGATGTCGCCGAAAAAGGAGCGCTGTAGAGAGAGAGGGAATTTACACCAAGGAAAACGCGAGACAAACGCACTTTGGTGTGAGAATGGCGACAGAACGGCGAATGCGAAAAGGTCGATGTCTTCACACAAGTGAAATAACAGAGTTGTGTCGTTCATTAAAATTAGTGTCGTTTTATTTTTTTTGTAAGTGACACTGAAAAACAAATTCGATAAAATCGTGCGTAAAATGAGATTAATTTTAAATATAATACTATTTGGATCAAGATTTTTCCTGTTTCTGTGGAAATGCATTTTTAAGCAGCATGCTAATCATTATCTTACGTGTGTGTGTGTGTGTGTGTGTATGTGTGTGTGTGTGTGTGTGTGTGTGTGTGTGTGTGTGAGAGAGAGAGCTTATTAAACTATTATAAAACGATGACTTGATAACAATTTAAACATATAAAATAATAACAGATATTTGAAACCTAATTTAAAAATGTTTTAACGTAAATAACTCAAAGTTTCATAACTTTAATATTGACCTTTGACAAACCTACATCATCTTCAGCACAGAAAAAATTTAAAAATAAATTATATGTATATATGTATATATATTATGTGTTAACAATTTGAACTTTCGCCGCAGTCGGCGAATCACGAAAATACAATAACATACAAACATTTCTATATATGTCAGTAAGCCGAATTATGTCTTTAAGAAATATTATGTAACAGTATTTCTCGAAGAATTAATTTATTTCAATCAAAATACAAAAACAAAAAAATAATAATGAATAAAATTAAATTAAAAATGAAAAAATAAATAAAAGTACATAAAAAATATAAAAGAAATAAATAGATAAATAAATAAATAAATAAATAAATAAAATTATTTAAATCAGTTAATAATATTACACGCATACACTGATATATTCCTGTTGGATGTATAAACTTTATAAAGAGGCATCCAACCACTATTGCACATAAAATAATGTAAAATTTACATTCACACACACACGCACACACGCACGCACACACGCACAGACATACAACAACATACATATGGCATTAAACATTTACGGCGTAATGTATAATTCTTGGACGCATGCAAAATTATACATGATCAATATATTCATTTATATCATCTTTAAGCTTCAGTCAACCATATCTACTCCTACCATTTAACATTCCTACATGCTGAATTCAGACAAGAAGAAGCTTTTGTTCATGTATATTTTATCACTGAAACATGCTACTTTTACCTTGATAGCAGTTTGAACAACAGCTGTACTTATGTTTCTAATAATTCTAAATTTATTATTTTATTACGAGCAGGGTTTTTTTTACTCTTTTTATTATTAATTCCTATTATTATTAATTTTTTATTTTTTATTTTTATTTTTATTTTTTTTATGTTGTTATTATCATTTTTTATTATTATTATTTTTTTTATTATTATTATTATTATTTTGTATGTGTGTGTGCGCCATATCAAAATTACATGATGCATTTGGAACATGTCGTAAATCTCTGAAATTCACGTAGAAAATATATAAATAAAATTATTCAGTGATTTAGATTACTGAATCTTGACAGTAATCATACATATCTTTACTTTTTAAACCACGATAAAATTATAAATCTACAGAATAAACAGAAAAACAGACACTTAAATAAATAGATTAACAGACAAACAAAATAAAAATAGATAGATAGAGAGAGAGATGAACTGAACAATAGATAGAAAGAAAGACAGTTAGACAGATAAATAAATAAATAAACATTCTTTTTAATAACTAATATTACAAAAATAAATATTTAAAAATTTATATTATTTCATTTTCTTTTCACCGCTGATTTTTGACACTTCGTTTAAGAAGAAGCAATTTAACGACGCCCACAACAGATTTTTTACCACGATTTAGTCATCACTGTAATGGTTGCAAAAAACGATCCAGTCTTTTTTTTTTTTTGAGTTAGCAACAAGCAATCGTCTGCGTACACCTGCCTGTAGGCAGAGATAGTCCGGTGGCAGGGACCGATAAGCGTGCATTGCGGTCCGTACAAAGTTTTTTTGCTGTTTCTATACCTCCGAGATGTGCTCTTTAAGAATCGGAATGATGCCACTCTGTCATCCTTGGGCAATCCGCACAATATGCAAATTAAGGCCGCCATTACTGAAAATCTTGTTTTCGTCAATATCTCAGTAACTATGCATGGTATCAAAATAATTTTGGTGTCTATCCCCATGTTTTGAGGGGTAAAGAAACAGGTTAAGCCATTTCAGTCAAAATCACCCCAACATTTTGTGCTGAATAGGCATATTAAGGCCGCCATTACTGAAAATTTCGTTTTCGTCAATATTTCAGTAACTACACATGGTATCAAAATAATTTTGGTGTCTATACACATGTTTTTAGGGGTAAAGATTCAGATTAAACCATTACAGTATTGATCACACCAATATTTTTTGCAAAATATGCAAAAATCAACTTCAATGTATATCCGAGTCGTTACAGAACATCCCCTTTACTTATGCTGATGCATGTTGCCATTACTGATCTGCGTCAGTCCTCAAACAAGTCACTTTCAACAACATTGTCACAGTCATCAACCCGTCGGGTGTGCTCATTCCGGCAGTGTGCTTCTCCGTGACATCCACAAAACATTGTGCATGGCAAGTGAGCTGTATAGCATCCACACATTGCTGTCGAACAGGGTGTATCCGTACCACAACCACACCTTATCATTTCCAGCACCTCCGGTGGAGCAACACTAATGTTTGGTTGCAATGTTACTGGGATCAAGCATCTATTGCGTTGGTCACGTTCCCATCCGAACTCGACAGGATCTAATGCTGGAGGTTCTGAGTTGAGAGCTAATTTCCAAATGGCAGTCTGAATGTGCGCCCGCTTTATGTTCTCTTCGAATGCCTCTTTAGAAGGTGGAAATGATTTAAGCTCTGGAGCCTTTGTCAAATTTTTTCAACCCATCCTTCGCGACCAGACTTCTCCACGGACCTCAGACATGTTCGATGTCACCAAGCTTTTGACCCCGTAGCAGGCAGCCATGAATGTTGTCGCTTCTTCAATGATGTCACCTATGTCCTCAGATAATACGCCCAATTTGAGCAGTTCTACACCACTCTTAAGGACTTTGATGACGGTGTTTTTCCTACTCCGAAGCACTGAGCCACGGTGTCACAGCCTGAGATGGCCATGGGCGGCTGGCAGTTGTGAAAGCAAGTGTCCATGTTCACTTGCAGTTGCCCCCATGTCTACAGTAGTTCGTTCAGCACTTGGTCCTTCCATTGTAAGACGACAGGTCAGGTTCAACTTTGCGTAGAAGTGCAGCAGGAGGACGAAAACGTCTCTGTCCTCACATACGATGTTGATTCTTTTCACGCCACTTTCAGCTGCCTTAACCATCTGCTGTATGATTATTAGTAACAATGTTCCCGATGAGAGCGGCTGGTAAGGTGTGGTCCAACTTTGTAGAAAGCTTTGATAGCAAGGATAACAAAGTGGAACTGACACAGTCAAGGGTAATGTCCATATCAACTCTGGCATGATAGTTCTTGTCATCAACTAATGATTCCTTTACATCACGCACAATCTGGTGAGCAACCTTTTCCAGTCCAATCTCAACATCATCTTCATCACTGCTCGGCACTAGTCTCAACAAACTGGATGCTTTACTTCGAAACAAGAGCAGACTAGCAACACCTGTGCCATTCAGCAAAAGAAGATCCGAACCAAAGTATCCTAACAACTTGGAGACTAAGTTTCGGCGGCTAATATCTCTTCCACCATTGGACTGGTATAGGTCGTATAATTCGATGGAATTCCACACTCGCGATGATTCTGCTCTCACTGCACTGACTGTCGTTTCAAAAGCCACATCCACCTCCTCTTGGCTACTACTAGATGCTGCTGAAGCTGACTTCACTGACCGAGGTGAACAAAACTTCTTGTAACAGTCTGTGTGGTATCTACCATCTGCTGCATGCAGATCACTCACTGCCCCAGCCAAACGTGTCTCTACCTCGCGTCCCCAGTCGTCGTGACGAGATCTACAGACATCTGGAAGGGTTTCCTTAAAAGTCTTTCTCCCCTCACCACGGTCCGCTGTCTTACAAAGAACAACCCTGCGCCAACGATACGGATGCTTAGGATCAATGTCAAGGCATTCCTCACCGCAGAAAAGCCAATGTTGCCTGAAGTTGAAGGTTATCGATCCGGACCGACGCAGACGTTTTCCTGCAGATGACTCTTCAGAACCTTTTGATGCGCTCAGTTTATTCAAGTGTCTCTTGATGTGAGATTTGGATGTATATGTGGATACACAATCTCTATGACAAAGCACCTCTAAATCTTTGTCTGCCAACAGTCTAGTTTCAAGACCTTCATGGAGATCATCAAATCTCCGTTTACTTGATTCAATGATAGTCTGTATCCTGTCAGTCCCTGCGACGCTAAGTTCCTTCTTGCTTCCATCTTCTTTACAAAAGATGCAGCACCCTTCCATCTTTCAGCTCTACCTGGAAGAGAAGATATATGTGAGCCACTCTGGCAGAACCAGGCGCTTCAATAACAGAGAAGTGCCTGCTTTTACCAGGCCGCTATTACTGATATTATCAATAATGGCGGTCCTTATTTGCATATTTTGAAGAAAATATTGGTGTGATCAATACTGTAATGGTTTAATCTGATTCTTTACCCCTAAAAACATGTGTATAGACACCAAAATTATTTTGATACCATGTGTAGTTACTGAGATATTGACGAAAACGAGATTTTCAGTAATGGCGGCCTTAATATGCCTATTCAGCACAAAATATTGGGGTGATGTGGACTGAAATGGCTTAACCTGTTTCTTTACCTCTCAAAACATGGGGATAGACACCAAAATTGTTTTGATACCATGCATAGTTACTGAGATATTGACGAAAACAAGATTTTCAGTAATGGCGGCCTTAATTTGCATATTGTGCGGATTGCCCAAGGATGACAGAATGGCACCATTCAGATTCTTAAAGAGCACTTCTCGGAGGTATAGAAACAGCAAAAAAACTTTGTACAGACTGTATTGCAAGGTTCTCCAAAAAGACGCTCGTGCAATGGTTTCTAGTAATAGCCTCAGTCGGAAATATCCCAGTGGATTTAAAAAATTACAGAACTGTGGTCTTTTGGTGTATGTGCATGGGCGTATCCAGAATTAAACTCAGTCTGCATAAACACTTCCGTTTTTTTTTGCAATATTGTCAAAGGACTTAATTTGCGAAGCAACTGTGGCTGTCCGGCTTTCTAAATATGCCAGTGTGTGTGTGTGTGTGTGTGTGTGTGTGTGTGTGTGTGTACGTACTTTTATGTGTGTATGTTTGTGTGTGTGTGAAAAAGCTAATTTTTTTCAAAAATTAATACGGTAGTTTAATGAGAATTATAAATACAGAAATTATCAAAATTAAAATAATTCTTTTATATAAAAAAAAGTAATATTAACCTGCTACTTTCTGAATAATTGTACCTAAAATTAAAATCTTCCCCACAAATATTTAATTTAAAAAATCAGAATTTTACATAAATTTGAATACATTCTACAAATAAAAAATATTTTAATGTGTTTATGTCAAGAATTTACATCGATAATCGAGATTTTGGAAATAATTTGGTGGATACGCCTTTCAAAATGAAATTGGTTTACATTTTATAGAAAAAAGTTTCGTTAATAAAAATGATACTGATGATGATAATAATGATAACGATGATATTAATAATAAACACAGAGGGATGTATACAGGATTCGCCTCCCTATCATCACAGTAAATCTAAATTACATAGACGTCTAGAAGCAAATAAACTGTTACTGACATTAAAGAGAGTTGTATTGATTTTGTAGTTTCGAGATGACAAGAAAAAAAATACGACAAATACACTGATACTGTGGATAGAGATATTTCAAAACCCTTAAAAACACAGAGTGTTTCAATTATAAAATCTCTTTTTTTTTCTTTTTTTTATACCTGTCTCTTTCCTTCAGAACTTTCTCTGTTATAACTTTCTCTCTGTCTGTCTCTCTAGCTCGCTCCCCTTTTTTTTCTGTGACTTTTTCTCTTTTCCATTTTCTTTTTGTGTCTCTCCGTCTCTCCTTTCCCTCTCTCTGCCTCTTTTTCTGTCTTTCATTATCTCTCCTTCTGACTTTCTTTCTTTCTTTCCCTTTTACTGTCTTTCTCTTTCTCTCTGCTCTCTGTTTTCTCTTTTTTTTTTTTTTCTCTCTCTCTTCTAACTACTCTTTACTCTTTCTTCTTTCTCTTTCTTCTCATTTCCCTGCCTCTCTCTCTCTCTCTCTCTCTCTCTCTCTCTCTCTCTCTCTCTCTCTCTCTCTCTCTCTCTCTCTCTCTCTCTCTCTCTTTTGTCTCGGCTATTGCTTCCTCTCTGTCTCTCTAAAAATAAGCATATGTATGTTTTATATATACATCCATATATACATTATACACAAACAAAGAAATAATTCACCAACACGCAAATTTTTACAAATGGCAGCGTATTAACACAAAGGAAAAAAATAATTTACATACAAAGATGCGCATTTAACTTTCACATAAAAAGCAAATTTCAGAGATTTTTTCCCAGCTAAAACTGACAATAAAATGAATTGCCATTGACAATGGTGTTCTAGATGATAGAGAAATATTGTCTTAGTTACAAAATACATCACATATTTTTTTTTTGAAATTTTCAGCTCTGACAGCGGATTTTACGTAAACAGGTAAAAAAATATTTATATATTTAAATTTTTTACAAAAACACACGAAATCTAATAAAGAAATATTACAATCGATAGAAGGGTAAAAAACAATTATATTCAGGGAAGGATGACGGATTTTTAGACCCATGACATCCCCATTAGAATAGCACTTCCGTCTGTTTTAAAATAATAATAATAATCATAACAATAATAAAATCAAAAAAGTAAAACGCTGAAGACGAGAAAGAAGAAGTTAATATTTGGTATAAAATAACTTTAAAAACTGTCCGTTTTTGGGGGGGGGTGATGATGATTCATGAAGGAGAAGAAAAACCAGTCTAATATTTATTTCCCATTGTTAACCTTAAAACTTACAAAAGTAACCTGCAACTTTTAAGTCATAGCAAATGAATCAAAAAAATAAGCAACATTTAAGATTTAGAACACGACAGATAATTTATGTGATATTTTGTTCAATAATTTGTTCTGTTGCATATCTGGATAGAAAAATAATGACGTCTGTTTTTGTACTCTTCGGTTGATTACAGTGATGAACTTCAAATAAACTCAACAGCAGACGATCAAGCACGAGCTCATGTCGGTTTCACTTTTAGACAGAAAACGAGAGATACCGAACGTCACCTAATAATCACTTCAACTCCCACGAACATTAAACCACGTGGAAATTGTCCAACGGCCTCGGAAATTGCCGGCAAGGACATTTGAGCACTGTTCATAGTTGATTAACGACTTGCTCGCTTTAAAGGTTCGTGTATTATTGATAATTAAAGCAGTCATAACGATGACTGAGCGTAATTCCGGGCATATTTGACCTATGTAGTCTGACATCTCCATACTTCCTATCCGCCATATGGGAGCACAAACAGTGAAATGGTGCAGCGGAAACCTGGGCGAAAAAAGTTTCCCTTGTTTTTCCCATTGGATTATTATGAAGTGTATCGACTGCCTATCAGTGAAATAATTATTAAATTTAATTCAAATGTTAAGAGTACGTTTTACTTGTATTTACACCTGACAAAACAGACATAATAAAAAAAATTATTATTAAGTTTCTGATTCACCATTTGGAACGTCAGCTGAGTTTAGATGAAAAAAATTGTTGGAAAAAATTGGGGGTATCATATTTAATTAATCTGCTCTGGTAAATTTAATGAGTAAATAAGAGTTTGTTCAACAATATGTTTGTAATACTCTTTCACAATAGTTATTAAACATCGCCATTAGTCTTTTAATTAAATATACTTCAGCCGTACGACTGTATTTGGAAGCACACTGACAAAATTAATTTATTATACTTTTACTAACTGGTTCTCTTGTTTCAGAAAATAACGTGATGAACAGTGAACAGTAAATTAAATAGTTTCTTTGAGGCATGTTTAAATAGAATTAGTTATACGTTTTGCTTGTTTATGAGCGAATAATTCAAATTAACATTCACCTTTACGTGCATTTCAGTGCAAATAATTTGTCAGCTGTCAACAATTAGTTAATTATCATATAAAAAACCATTTCAAAAACAACTGACTACTCCCATATGAGAAATAAAAACAATTATTCAAAATAAAAGTCTTCTACACATTAATGTGCTTAAAAAAAAAAAAAAAAAAAAAAAAAAGATATTATTTCCTGGAATAAAATTTTGTATATTATTTATGCAAATAATATTATGATACTGTTGTGAAACACGGCGACTTTGTGAAATCAAAATGATTTCGACTGAGTTTTGAATAAAATAAATTAAATGTAATGAATATTTAATTGTGTATTACTGTCTACTAATGCCCCCAAAGCTGGTAACTGTGTAGCCGAATTTATCTTCCTTAAGGTGATTTTTATTTATTGATTTTATTTTTAAATTTTTTTCGCTTTGAAATGTCGTCTTTTTGGCGTTGTAGGCGTGGTACCAGTAGTAAAAATAGTGAAAGTAATAGAAGCATTTTTTTTTTGTTCTGCTTATGGTTTTGTATACATTAACTGGAAATGCCCCATCTGACATTTTGTTTTTTCTTTAATTTTAATGATTAGTGTCAAAACAGTTTTAAATTATATACAGTACATACACATTTGTTACTTATGATTACCTCACGTTATAGTATCGTAATTTTATATACTCCACTCGAATGAGAAGCGATTCTGACTGCAAAACACAGTCTAGCAGACAAAATTCGTTTCAATCATTTTGAGTAAATCAGTTCAATAAATCGCGTCTGAGTCTTCTTCACCACGAAATCAACGGAATCTTCTTTCTAGTGCTGTAGTCGTTTTTTTTATTGATCTGGTCTTCGCTTTTAGACAGGTAAAAACAACAAAAAGTATCTAATTTGCCAACTGGGTTAATTAGCAGTGGCTGAAGGTTAAACTGCCCCAGTCAGAGTATGTACTGTTAACGTTTTAAATTTCTTCCGTTGTTCAAAAATCGACCGTTTCAGAAGAAAAAAAAACTGTTTTACTGGGAGAGCGTTTTTATATATAAAGCAAAAAATGTATACTGATATTGAAATATTAATAATAATAAACAATAAACAATAATAACTATATTAGCGAAAAAACAAAACAAACGCTCACACAAAAAAATAGCACGGCCATTATTTAAAATGTAAACGGTGTTCTTTAAGCTGCCTATATTAAATTTTGTTATTATACATATACATATACATAAAATGTTATAAAAATAAATGACAAAAAAAGTGCAGTTAATTTATCTTTTATTCAAAACCCTGTTTCATTATTGTACCATAGTATAAACATATATATTTCTAGCGATAACTTTAATAATTAGGTAATTAATTCTTTCCATAATTTTTTATAATCTTCAGATCTTGGATGTGATTAGTGTTAATATATATTCATTTAAATTTTCAAAAAACAAAGAAAAACAAAGACATCACCAAAAGTAACACACAAGAATGTGTGTGTGTGCGTGCGTGTTTATATATATTCAATCATTTAGAATATATGTAAAACTATATATTGTACATCCATACACATATTACATTTTTACACTTTCACAAACAAAACACTTTTACGCATCATTACCGGTATAATTTATGTAAGTGAATATATAGCTGCTTAAGTGAAAATATTAAAATCTGTATAAAAATAAAATAATCAGTAAAATGATCAATAAATATATGTTTTAAATGCTCCACAATCAAATGTATTTGTATTAAAAACAATCGTATGTATCTCAATCATGACTATTTTTACCATTTAACCTTTTTTTAATTTTTCTTTTTTGTAAATTTAAAATTAGATAGCATAAATTATAATACTGATTTACGCTAATTAAAAAGTAAATAATAAAGATTTATGTTAGTTAAATACTGATTATTTACCATGCTGGATGCATACTGGCTAATATAAATATATAATAAATAGAATAAATTTATGCTAGTTAAATTCTCATTACATAATTATTATTACAGTAATTATAAATTAGAAAATTTATATTAATTTTTTAGAACAATAGTTCATTCAGTAGCACAATACACAACCTATTTTTGAACACACAGTATGAGCATGACAATTTAAGGGGTAATTTGCATTTACTTCAAACAGTTTTGTTTAATTGGCAGTGTATGTGTTTCACTGGTAAGTCATGCGTTTAATACAACAATTTACAGGCTTAGTTCAACAATTTGCATGTTTCACTAACAAATCACATGTTTAATCTGACAATTCCAGAAAATATACAACACTTCAACATTACATAACATAAATTAATTTGATCAGTGTTACAAATAAATGTATATAAAGCATATATAAAATATTCAGGAAAAAAATAATGCTTTGTTTCTTTCATTGAAAAAATTTTTCTTATTAAAGACACTATTGTAAGATGTGGTAAATTCATATAAATAAAAAGAAACCCACTAATGCAATAGGCTATTATTTTTTCTCTAGCAGTAAGGGATCTTTCACAATGCCTTCTCATTAACAGGAAAATACCACTGTTTTTGATATTTATATACATCTCAAGATAAATTGTATGAATGATTTGAATAGATTTAGACTTCATACCAAAAAACTAAATAATATACTGTCTGTATTTTATTCAGACAATATCACATTATATATGTGAAATAATTACTAATGACTCATTATTTGGGTATCAAAATCCTTGTTTGACATTTAAAAAGGTCAAGCTGTCAGTTTGCATTGAACTTTTCACAACAAAACTGCATTAGACTATTGATAAATGACAAGACAAGTAATGTAATATAAATTAGTTTATCAATGTGTAAACACATATTAATTTTTTTCTTCTTTAAATAATAGGTTGCATTTTTTAAATTTATGCTCTTTGTAGAGAAAACGAAATAAAAAATGGGGAAAAAAATAATTAGATGCTGATATTTAATGAATTATGTTCTGAAAACTGATTTTTTTTTTCTGCATTTATGTAAAATAAAATAATAAAAATTCTAATAATTTTTCTATGCTAATATTCTTTCTCATCTCTGTCTTTATTTATTTCTTTAGTTAGGAAAATTCAAAAACATGAAAAGAATACTTAATAAATGAATTAACTGTATTTTGTGTACATGTAACAAACTTATTTTTATATAAAGCGGAGGAAGATGAAAATTATCTAAGGCCATTTTGTTGTGGATGGATGAAATTTTGTGATAAAATATTTAAGGTGAATTACACAAAATCATTTTAAGAATCCCTGATATAAATGATAAAATCATAAACAAAAAACTGCACTAATCAAATTTAACAATTTACAACAAAATCCATTGTTATTAAGGTTATCACATCTTAATTAATAATTAATGAGGAATTTTATATTCAGAAAGGAACTTTTTAATTTTTTTCAAGGTTTAAAATTTTTGTATTTCATTAATTTATTTATTTAAATAGTTATTTTAAATACTAGTGGTCACAGCAAATGAATCAAATAATTTAAGCAACATTCACAAGATTTAGAATACAACAAATAATTTAAGTGATATTTCGTTCAATACAATAATTTTTTATTTGTTCTGTTACACATTTGGATAAAAAAAATGTTTCCAGTCAGAATTATATTATATGCTGACAAACATTTAAAAAATATATAAAAAGTATTCTTAATATGCTCTCTATTTTATTATACTTAATTCAAAAATATTTTACTTAAATGTTTCTTTCTGAAAGAGTATGTGATGCCATGTAACTTCATTATAATCTATGAAACCCCAATAACAAGGAGAAACTAGAATAAATTCTAAACAATTTGATAATCCAAATTTGTAATCTTCAGCTCTTTTACAAAATATCAAACAACAATTATTTATTTATTTTCTTTCTTTTTTACTCAGAAACTACAAACATTTATGTGTCCTTATTGTATAAACATTTATAAAAAATCACAGTTAAAGCCAGAAAGTATTTCTTTAATGACATCTCTTAAGTATTCTTTCTTTAATTTCTTTTCATGCTGTTAAGAAAAAAATTACTTTAATAATAACATTTGAAGTCTTACTGAAAATATTTATTGTGCAACCATACACATAAAGTCCTTTTTGGACTTATTGGAAGAAAAATAGTATTTATAAAAAGGAACCAAAAAAAAAATATTCTCAGTTGATTTCATTATTCTTCAATATGGCTGCTAAACCAGAGCATAGAGTTTACAAAAGAATCAGATTCTGCAGGTACAGTCACAATAGGATGAGAGTTACCTTCATAAGCCAGGAACCTGAAACATAACATAAAATGTCACTTATTACAACAAAACACATATAAACATTATCAGTTATAAAAAAAAAAAATTAAAATTTAAAAGAAATACACATTTTCACTGATAAGAAAACATAAAAAAATCTTTTAGTTTCTTTTAAAAAAATTTTTTTTTTATTATTATGTCATTATTATTATGATTGTTATTGATGTTATTTTTATTATTCATCAAGCTTTAATTAATAATCAATTTTGTGACTAGGAAAATATAATAATACAAAAATGAATAGCAGTATGGTTACAATTTTATTACAGTGTCATTATAAATAAATAATTTTGTGTTTTTCCAAAAATATTAATCTATAAATGAATTATAAAAATCCAACAGAAAAATGCCTCCTTAATGAAATAACTACAAAGAAAAACCTTTAACAATAAACTTAATAATACACTTTTTAAATATTTTTTTTATCTGACAGTTTACCTTTATATAATTTCTACTCTACCAATATAAAATGCCACTATTTGATATTATAAATTTAATGTTATTATTGCTTTAAGCAGTTAAATACAGATAATATTACACACACCTGACAGTCTTGTTCCTTGCTTTCAAAGCTCTGAAGTATTCCCAAGCTTGTTTTGTAGGCACCCTGAGATCATCCAAACCAATCATCAACAACAGTGGAGTTTTCACCTACAGAAAGTTATCAGTTTATGACTATGTCACACAGCAATGCAGTGAATACAAGTATATGTGAATGTGTGTGTGTGTTTGTGTGTAAGAGAGGTGTTTTTTGTGTATAGTATAAATCAATATTAAATCAGCATGTTGTATTATAGATATATTCTGATGCATAGAAAGAAAGAAAATAATCAATAAGAAATATTCAAAATGCATTCAGTTCACCATTCTATAGTTGTTTATTTGAAAAAAATGTGCATACATACATACATAATAAAAATAAACCTAAATGTAATAAGAATAAATAAATAAATAAAAAAGATAACAATAAAATTAAAAACATTATCAATAAAAAATACAATATGAGTGTAATAATAAATTCAAAATACAAGCAATTTTCAGGAGGGGAGTAATTTAATCTTTTTTTCTTCTTTTTTTTGTTGTTGTTTGGTTATTTTTGGGTGATGTTATTTTTTGTTTGTTTACATTTTTACCTTTGTTTTTGTTTAATGCTTAACTAAATGATTATGTGAAACAATAAAAAACACCTAATAATAATATTATATTCAATACATACCTGATCAACATATTTTATAGGTGATCTGTTCCACAGTTTGACCAACAGCTCAGCATCACACAACTTGTTAAAACTAAACTCAAACCCAGTCTCTGCCATCACCCTGACAATTATATATATATATAGATAGATAGATAGATATATCACAGAACCAATAATGGAAAGGTTACTGCATCTTTGGAAAAGTTAAACAGACATGACCAATTTGGAAAAATTTGTTTTGAATCCTTTTTGTGGTGTGTAAATTTTATTGCTGTCTTTTTTAAGCTTCAATCTTGCTGTACTTTTTTAGTTATTCCATGCTTTATTGTTCTTATTTATTTTATAAAAGATGTGTGTGTGTGTGTGTGAGAGAGATCTATATGTTTCTGATCAATAAAGAATATATATGTTACGATGGAAAAGTCTGTTTTCATTTATTTTTCTAAAATGAAAAACATTATAATGATAAAACCAACTGGTGTGTGTATGGATGTATCTATGTACAATTAATAACTAAAAGTTTTAGTAAAAATAACCACACGTACCAGTCTGGTATATCAGTTGATCCCCACATTGCTGCAATCAAAATTTAAAATAAATAAATAAATAAATAAATAAATAAAAACAAGTAAGTAAGTAAGTTTGTAAGTTAACAGCTAGTAAACTGCATTTTCTTACTACAGTTGTTCTGACAAACAAATCTGATAAACAAATTAAACTAAGGCTAAACATTCCCAGATTAATACATGTCTATTTTCTTTTAAATAATTTTAAATATGCAGAATAAAAGTAACATTTTTTACATATTTTGCTAAATAAAACTATAATATGCCTGAAATTTTATTTATCAGACCATCACAATTCACTGAGAAGCTAAAACGTCAAAAGATATATTACGTATAGTATCTATCACTGTTACAGTTTACATGGAGTATATTATGTTAAATAACCAACAGAAGTATTATATTTGGTTTTTTTTTTTTTTAAAGTCTAAAATAAAAATAATATTTTGACTTGATATCTGAGATAGTTGTTTTTTGTTTTTTATCTGTACTTGTGGTTGTATGTATTAAATTTTCATAATAATTTTGTGTGTTACCTAATTTTTTAAATTGTAAATAAAACAATTTTGCAGTAATAAAATACAGGAATAAAGAAAGAAATTTGTTTCCATGAATGCATGGAGGATGACATTTTGGATTTTATATTCAGGTCATTTTACATATAAAAATGTAAACAAAAAAAGAAAGAGATGGATGAAAAATAATGATTGCAGATTGGAAACTTCCTCAGTAAAAGTTAGTCTTCTGAAACAAATAAAGCTACAACTTATAAGTAAACAAAGTCTTTTACAGCACTCGGCAAAAGTAGATTTTGTGTTTACACAATGTAATAGCTGTTCAGGTGTGAATGCCAAGTCACATGACCAGCTGCACATGATTTATATCAATATTTCTGAAGCAACATGTGTGACCCACAAATCCTAGAATTATATAACTGCATTGATCAACTATGAATCATTTAGTTTTGGTATGTGTGTGTGTGCATGTGTATGCATATTTTGTGTGTATTATGTGGGTGTGTATGCTTTTAAAATATAAATATATACAATTTATGGCTTGATTTCTTTTTTAAATTGTGTGATTTTTTTATTTTTTATTTTCAGCAGTGAATAAAATTTGTTATTGTATGTTCTAATATTTACTCATACTAACTATTCCTATTAACTATAACTGCAGAGGAGACACAGTAAGCTGTTACAGAATGACTGATTGATAATTTGTTATGTTATTCAAGTAAATAACTTTTAAAAATTTAGTCTAATATCAAAAATTATAACAAAATGTGTTAGTATCTTTTAAATCATACATATAAAAATAAAATTTAAATAAATAAAAATAAAACAGATAAAAGAAAACAACACTGACTTTCGTACATGATTATACTACATATTCTTGCTATTAACAAATAAAAGGGTTTTTATTATTATTATTAATTTGATTAACACTATATGGTTGTAACAGAAAACTGATTAAGTGAATTATAAATTGACATGTATTTGAAAAAAACCTGTGGAGATGGTCACAACAAGGTTTTATTGTCTTATTATGTTATTTATTAACATAAATTGACAAAATTAATGTAAATTACTTTAATTACCTTGTTTACGTATATTACATTAAACAGGTGTTTACTGGCTAAGTTGGTTATTAATTTACCTATATGAAACTGATGTGCTGTAATACAGAGGATTATAAGATTAAAATCAGGAAATGAAACTTATATCTCAAAATTGATTGGTGAAAATTTTACAGTTTCACAATTTTTCCCTGTTCTGACCAAATACAGAAATGTGATGTTCTATCATATGTTTTTATGAATAATAATTTTACCAAGAAACATTCTCTAATAAGGAAAAAAAATTTATGTTTATTCACACACACAAACACACACACACACACACACACACACACACACACACACACACACACACACACACACACACACACACACACACACACACACACACACACACACACATACACACTCACATACACACACATATGCACACACACAGACACACACACATACACAGACACACACACACACACACACACATACACACACACATACTCATAGATACACACTCACTCACACACACATACACACACAGACACACACACATACACACAGACACACACACACACTTACACACACACATTTACACACACACATACACACACACTCACACACATACACACACACACATGTACACAGATATTCTCAATGACAAAAACACACACATATACAGACATACCTGTCACGCATATACAGAGACAGATATTCTCAATGACAAAAACACACACATATACAGACATACCTGTCACGCATATACAGAGACAGATATATACACACATTCACACACACAGATTTATCTAAAATTATATTTCCAGTTCTTTTAAGATAATATTTCTATTATATTTCACAATACATTTTACAGTCATTGGTTTTTTTTTCTTCTTCTTTATTTATATAAGCAGAAAAAAAATAGGAAAAAAAAAGAAAAGAAGAAAACAATATTCAGGATTATATTGTATTGCTATGTTTATTTTTTTTTGTCTCTTGTTTTGAAATATAAGGACATCAAACAAACCCAAACATATTCCTAAACACTACTGACTAGTAAGAATGGATTATAAAATATTTAAATTGAAAACTAAACATGCCAATTTTAAAAGAGAATCACATAAACTTACTGGCAAGATTAATAACTGGATTTCTGCAAGCTGCAACTTTGAATGCATCCTAAAAGAACAATTAAATAAATAAATAAACAAAAAAGTTAATTAAGAAAACTATTATTACTTTAAATAAATAAACAAATTATATTACAACAAATTATTAAATAAATAAATAAATAAATAAATAAAATGCTATTAAAACATAATTTTACTATTAATTAGTTAATTATATTATTACAAAATACTAACTAAATAAAAATGTTATAAAAATTACATTATTAAAAACACGTAAACACACAAACAACTTAATAATCACAGAAATAAATAATCACTAAAAGATTATTAAATAAACAAACAAAAAAAAAAAAATACCGGCAATCAAGTAAATATATATTTGTTCATATATATAACAGATTAAGTAGTTTTATTGATATTTAAAAAAAATAATAAATAAATAAAATTGACTTATAAGTGCTGATTAATTTATGTTTCAGTTTCTTACAGTGACTCAAAATAAGGCAGAATATTTATTGTTTTCTTAACTATGCTCTTTATGTCATATTATTGACTTTTTGATAATTTGGATGTTGTTGTTTTTTACAATGTTTTCTAACAATTAAAATTAATCAACATTTTACTACAGAAAAAAATAGTTCATATTAATAAAAACATAACCAAAGAATGTTTTTTTATCAAAAATTAAAAATCCTTTTATACTCAAAAGAATATCAGTTACCACTGATTGAAATGTTAAAATATGTAAAATGAACAGCTGGTAAAAAATCCATTCAAATTATTTGTGTTTTATAAAGAAAAGAAAAACACTGCTAATTTTATCAATAAACTGACAAAAACAGTTTAATTTAATTTCTTTTTATATGTTTTCCATTATAGTTTACTTCTTTATTGTCTAAAAAAAAAAAAGATACTAACATGTGAATACATTTCATTACTTAACATCTGACACAAATTTTTTTATTTGTTAATTTACTCTAATGTACATCCTGAATATGTCTTTTTTCTTTTTCTTTAAGTTTAAATTCTTTTTTTTTTTTTTTTTTGCAAAAAGAATTGGAAATAATTTTGTTTTATTTCAGCAGTGTTTGTCTAACATGCTAATATTTTAAACTTGTTCATAAAACAGTCCCCAAAGATGGCCCACATGTGGCCCAGATGATGCCAGCTCTAGTCTAGCTAAGGGTCACTTTTGGGCCATATGTAAGTCCAAGCTGGTATTCTTTCTTTCATATTGGTATTACATATATTACAAGAATGAAGGAAGTATTCCAAATTAGTTGTAAACTACAGTTTCAAGATACACTGTCAACAAATTATTTTAAATTTATTTGATTGTTTTTAAAATATAAACCTGAAAAACAATTTCTTTAAATGTTAAATAATTTCTTCTTTTTTTCTTATAATTGTTTGTTCTTTTTAAATTTATTTTGGCCTTGGAAATGCTTAATTTTTATTTTACAATTCTTATAACAAATGTAAATTTATTTATGTATTTAAAAAATTTTGTTTTGGGGTTTTTTTTTTTAGTTTTTTAAAATAAATATTAAAATAATGAGAATATTTACTATTATGTTATAATCTAGGATACTTACAGGATATTGACCAATCAGATGAGTTGTAAGAAAACCACCATGTGATCCTCCAAAAGCTATCATTTTATTTGTATCAACACAGCCCATTTGTCGAACTTCATCAGCTGCAGCCTTGTAAAAAAAAAAAAAAAAAAAAAAAAAAATTTTTTTTTTTTTGCTTAGTTAATTAAGAAAACAATAAATTATTTTACTGATGAATAATTCCATTTGTTTCAAAGTTATTTAATGAAAATTATAATTCTAAGAAATATGAAATATAGTTACTCATTAAATACAAATTATTTACAGATGAACAGTAAAATCATAAATAAAAAAGATTATTCACACATTTTCAGGAATAATAATTATTAAAAATAAATATAAGACAAATCAAACCACTGTGCCAAATGAAATGAAATTGTCAAGAAATATAATATTTTGTATTTTTTATAGTGTTGTTGTAAAAAAATGTTTGATTACACTGACTCATCAAATAATTTTTTTTCAATGAGTTTACAACAAAACTTACTTTGACATCTTTGACATCCTGGTCACCAATGTTTCCAGGGAGTGAAACTACATTGTCTTGTCCAAATCCAACTGAGCCTCTATAGTTTACTGATAAAATAAAAAAAATAAAATAAATAAATAAATAAATAAATAAAAATAAAAAGAAAGTCAATATAAATAAAATAAAATATATATATATATATATTTTTATTTATTTCATTTCATAATTTAAAAAAAAAAAATGTTATCTTTTATTTGTTATTTCTTTGAAGTGAAATGAAATAAAATGAATTACAATCAAATAAAATAAATTTTGAAAATATAAATAAGAAATAATTAATAAACAATAATGAAAATAATAAAACAAATAATTTTTTTATGTTGTAATTAAAAATGATAAATTTAAAAATAAATTTAATTAAAATTAAAATATTTAACAAATAATAAAATAATAATTTAAAATATAAAAATGTTAAAATTAAAAAATGAAACATTTAAAACAAAAAAAAAATAAATTTAAAATTTAAATAACAAATAAATGAATAAATAATTAAATTTAAAAAATAAAATAATTTGTTCAAATATTTAAAACAAATTAAACTTAATAAGTAAGGAGTAAAATAAAATAATTCAAATAAAAGAAAAAATTAAAGAAGAAAATAATTAAAAGGAAAATTGTAAAAAAAAGATAAAATAATTTAAAGTAAAAACAAGTAAAAAATAAATTAATTTAAAAATAAGAAAATAAATAAATAAACAAAATAAAATGAAATAAATTTATTTACTTAATTATTAATTTATATTTTTATTTTATTTCATATACATTAATTTTATTTTTGTTATTTATTTTTTTCTTTTCATTTCATCATTTTATTTTGTTTCATTATTTACTCATTTATATTTGTAATTATTAACTGAATTTAAGTACAACCAAATAAATCATTTAAAACAAAAAAAATCATACTTAAAAAATAAAATTAACAATTAAATGAATAAATAATTAAATTTTAAAAACAAAAGTTATTTAAAAAAATAAAAAGGATAGAAAAAATGAAATAAAATTAGAATACATTTTATAAAAAATTAAAACTTAATAACAAAAAATTAAAATAAAATAATTTGTTTCATTTTGTTAAATATATTTTTAAAATTAAATTAAATTTATTTATTTGTTAATTTTGATTTCATTTTACATTAACTTATTATTTTTTTTATAAATGTATTTTAATTGAATTTATTTATTATTTTTTTTTATAAATGTATTTTAATTGAATTTATTTATTTATTTTTTTAATTTCATTTTACATTAACTTATTATTATTTTTTTTTTATAAATGTATTTTACTTTTAGTTTATTCACTTCGCTTATATTTTTTATGCAGGAAACTTTATCTCCAAATTCTTTTCTTATTATTATTATTTTTTTTTTTAATTAATGATTCATTTACATTAATTTTATTTTATTTATTTATTATTAAATTAACTTTATTTCTTTTTTTTTTTTTTTTTACTTACTTCTTTATTGACTTAATTTCTTAATAATATACACTAATTTCACTTATTTATAATTTATTTTGTTTTATATTTAGTTTATTTTAAAAATATAAATAATTCAAACTGAAATAAATAAATAACAGATCAAATATGTCATTAAATTAAGAAATTAAGTATGTAAAATAAGAAAATTAAATGTCAGATAAAATATAAAATAAATGTTTTACATGTATTTATTTTTTATTTATTTTTAATATTAATTTTAATTTTAATTTTTTTGTATTTTACTTTTTTCTTTTCTTTCTTTATTTATTTAGTTAGTTTTTAGTTTTGGTAGCTTTTATTTAATATCCTTCAATTTAATTTAATTAATTTTACTTAAATTATAACTTCTTTATTTAATTTTTTAAATTCTTAAAATTGTTTATTTACATTAACTTTGTTTTCATAATTTTCTAATTTTACTTTAAGTTTTAAATTTATTTTGTTTTTATTTCATTTCACCATTTTAATTTATTTTCTTATTTACTCATTTATATTTGTATTTATATTTATTTATAATTTTAAATTAGTTTAATTAAACTGCATTTTAATATGTACTTATTTACTAAATTTAATTAAAAATAATTAAATAATAATAAAAAAAATTTCTTAAATAAAACAAATTGTATAATTTTATGATAAAAATAAAACTATATAAATTATATAAATAATACAATAAAATAATTTAAAATTATTTTCATAAGTACAAAAAATTAGAACAAAATTAGAACAAAAACTCATACTCAAAAAAATTAATAAAAAAATAGAATAAATTTAAACTAAAAAAAGAAATTAAAGTTAATAAGCAAGAAAAAAATTAAATAATTACTTAATTTTGTAATTTTATTTCATTTTATTTCATAAATTTAATTATTTACTTTTAATTTATTTAACTGAATTTATTTATTTATTTATTTATTTATTTATTTAATTTCATTTTACATTTAACTTAATATTCTTATTCTTTTTATTTTAAAGTTTATTTACATCAGTTATTTTTTTGTGCGGGAAACTTTATCTCCCAATTTTTAATTTTTTTATTTAATTAATGATTTATTTACATTAATTTAGTTTTATTAATTTGTTATTAAATTAAATCTTTTTAAATTTATTTTCCTTTTCTTCTTTCTTTAATTTCTTAATAATATAAATTATTTTTACTTATTTATAATTTATTTTGTTTTAAATTTTAAACTATTTTTTTTTAAATTCTTAATTTATTTTAAAAATATAAATATTTTAAATTGAAATAAATAAATAATAGATCAAATATATGTCATTAAATTTGGAAATTAATTATATAAAATAAGAAAAAATATGTCAGAAGAAATTCAAAATAATAAAAAGTTTTTAAAAATGTAAATAATTAAAAATAAAATAAATTAAAAAAAATATATATCCAAACAAAAAAATGTATATTTGATTTTTTAAAAATGTTTTTTGATTTTTTATTTTGAATTTAAATAAATTTTCACAAATTTGCTTGAAAATAATTTTGAGATGGAAACATGACCTATGTTGAAACTTAAACATCAAAAGAACAGCTGCTGCAAAACCATCATCTATGGTGATTAAATTCAAGGATTATAGTTTTCTTACCCATTAACACAGCATAACCACACAGGCAAAAACCAGCAGCATATACAGAAAATTCTGAAACAAAAGCTGAATGAGGTCCACCTGAAAAATTAAATAAAAACAACAATATCAACAATAACAACAACAACAACAAAATAATAATAATAACAATGAAAATAACAATAAAATAAATAACAATAATAATAATAAATACAATAATAAAAAAATAATAATAATAATATAATAATAATAAACTAACACTAACAATAATAACAACAAAAAGAATAATAATAATAAAATAATAATAATAATAATAATAAATTGCAATTAATTTTAATTTTATTATAAATTAATTAACAAAATCATTTGAAGATGTATGAAATAGTGGTGAATGTAAAACAGTTCTCCATACTTACCATGAGGAAACACAATCAATGGAGGCTTGTGATCTTTATCACTGGAAGTGGGTAAAAACAGAATACTTTCATAATCTAAACTAGCTGAAACACATAAGAAAAATGATAAAAAGGAGCGTAATTAAAAGAAATAGCTCATGAATTATGGAATAAATAATAAAAGAAAATAAAAGAAATATAAAAGAAATGTTTAGACAATAAACAGATAGTAATTAAATTGAAGGGTTTTACTTTTCTTTCTCTCTTTCATTTTTATTTTAAGAATATAATGAATAACAGATGTTATCAAATATTATTATTAACAAATTAAAATGCAAGAATTTGTAGAAATTAATTCATGCTATGAAAATAAAAATGGCAGATAAAATTTTACAAATAAACTTAGGATCCTTACGATAATTTTTGTTGATTCTATCTGCTGTTGGTTGATGTTTAAGAATTTTCCATGTAAACCCATCCAGAATTGTGTGTTCACCATCTAGATACAGCCAGTCTGTCACATCACCTTTACCAGATATCAGACCAGCCATCTAAAACATAAAACAATTAACTTCATCAAGTTAAGGAAGATGAAAAATTAAGAGCCCACTCATTTCACTATGACATCTTAAAAAACATTGTGATTATCAGTTATCCTGTAAATTTATTTCAAAATTATATACATGTTTTTAAATAATTTTTGGAATTATTTTTGGAGACATTACACATTTGATTCTGAATGACTATAATGAAATCAGATTAAATAATAATACAGATATATAACCTTCCAATATTTATGTATTATTATTTAATTTTATTTCATTATAGTCATTCAAAATGAAATGCATAACTTTTTTCAATGATTTATCAGTTTTTGACTAAACTTTAAAAGATTTACCCGATAAAACTGACAGAGAATAACAGTGTAATCATTTACTTTTAATTCTGTATGTACATTATACATTATACATTCTTACATTTGTTTTCATGAATCAGTAGAAAAAAACAAAAATACAAAAACCCCATAAACAATGTATTTTACCAAATAGCCTGGCTGGTCAGGTGCTGAACAAATAACAAGCATGCGATTGTCATAAACATCAGCAACTGTTGTGGAACCTTTGTGACTGCCTACAAAATAAAACAAATTAAATAAATAAATAAGATTACATAGCCAGTTGTGTAAAAAACTATTGTACAATGATATCATCCCATTTTCCAAAATCGATTTTCCTTTGGTTTTAGAGGAATAACAGAAAGGAACACAATATTAAGTCATTTCCAAAAAAAAAAATTTTATTCAAGATTATTTTTTCTCTAATATAAAATATATTCATGATGATTGAAAGACAATGTAGAAATGTTTTTTCTTTCTTATTAAAGAATTTAGAAATTAGCTAGTATTGTTATAATAAAAGATTACATAATAAATTTAAAACATTTCTATTAAATTTCTTTTAATTATTTTAAATGATGTGAATATATTTATTTACAAACTTTAGAGAATTATTTTTAAAAAGTACCCACCAATGTCAATCTGCCGTTTCTCCTTTGTTTCAGTATTGACAATGTTTACTTTCTGAAAAAGAAAAAGAAAAGATTTAAATACTTAAATCAATCAAAACAATAATAAAAAATCATCAGTTTTGATATGAGATATTTGCCTCATTTGCCTCAAAGTAGTTATGGTCATAGTAGTTAAAAAAAAAAAATTAACTGATAGAATTAAACACATCACACTTACAAAAGAATGTTTCTGAAGGAAAACCTAAACAGTATAATAATCAATGACATTTGAAACATTGCAATTGGGTAATAAATATACAAACGTGATTAAATATTAAAATATAATAATGATACCAACCTGTTTGCTTCGCCAGCAGCTATCAAAAATCACATGTTTATTATCAGACATCCAGCAACGTGGTGGTAATGGAAATGTAAATATTCCAGGAAATTCACCATCTGGAATTATATACATAAATGTTTATAAATACAGTCTCCTCTAAACAAACATTTATATAAATAAAATAAAATATAAAAAGTGATGCCAGACATTAACTCAAGACACTGACTCAACTATTAACTCTATTACATGATTTAGCAATTATAAAATGAAATATAAATTTAAAAAATCTGCTCTAAAAAAGCATAGATTTATCATTATATCAAAAAACAAATTAAGTGATATTTTAATACAGAGAAAAGTAATACAGAATTGTAACCAAACCAGTTATAATCTGATGACTGCTTAAATGAATGTGAAGTTTTAAAAAACATTCCAGAATACAGTTCTGTTTAAGATACCTTTGACAGAATGAACAAAATCAATGATGACATCAGTTTTCTTTGTTGTCCAGTCATACTGAAAATACATTTAAACAATTTCACTAAAAACCACACAGATAATCAGATGTATTATAGCTACGTTGTTTGAAAATTTCATTAAGAAAAAAGTATAATAACCAAAAATAGCATTTTATGACTACACCTCTGAAATATTTAATCTTAGATTTTAATCCAAACCACAACATGTTCGTATTTATGTTTTGATGTAATACAAAAATACAACAGTGTGAAATATAAACATATATATATATATATGTAATGTGATGCATTTCTTTTTATTATTATTATTATTATGTCTTACATTTTACTCATAACTTACCATGAGAAGTCTGCTGCACTGCCCATGTGTACCACCAGCTGGATTTTCCAGATAAACAAGTTTTGAGAGGTCAGGACTAAAACGTGGACATCGTACAGCACGGCCTGATTCTTCACTAATTGCCACTGTTAAAAAAAACATTTTCTGTTTGTTCCATTTCAAATACACATAAAATGCATAAATATACATATATATATATATATATACAGACATACAGACACATATACATACATAAATATACATGTACATATGTAAGTACATAGATACATATGTATATTCTAACATATTCTATATTTAAGCTTGTGTACAAACTAAATTCTGTGTAACATCTATTATTAAAGATTATTTTTAAGCATGCCAATGTTTTTAATAGGTGTTTTGTTTTGTTTTCAAAATTCTGTATCTGTCGTTGTTAAGATATACTTACAGCATGAGGCTGCCTGGATGTCTAGGTAATACACCACACTTCTGGAGGATTAGAAACAAAAAAAGTAATATTAGACAATTTTTATTTTAATTATGACAGATTATAAATAATAATAATAATAATAATAATAATAATAATATGATGATGATGATGATGATCGTTACTGGTTTTATTCATTTTTATTTCTATATTATTACTGTGTAGTTATTCTCTGAAATGATTCAAAATTAATACTGAGACTTAAATTTGCAAAATATTTTACTGAACTTCATTTGTATGAATTTTCAGTATCATATAATCTATAATAACTGAAATTAGAAAAGGTATGCAGATTTAAATTTACTTTAATTGAAATACTGTTAATGTAACTAACACAAGAAAAAAACATCTTAGCTTTAATATCAGTGGTGATAACTGAACACTACTTTTATACAAAAATATTACCTTTTGTTGTAACAATACTTTAGACCTAGTCTGTTAGGAGTGTGCACTAATCCAACAAAGACTATTCCAGCATCATCTGGTCCCCATAGAGCCTTAAAAGATAAAAACTAAATTATCTCAGTTAACAATTTAGTGAATTGTACATATTCTTGTTTCTCTATCTATCAGCCCTTTATCCATTCCAACATCTTTTTTTTTTAAATACTAAGATTTTGTTTTTATTATGCAATACCTATTTCTCTCTCCCTGTGTCCATATGTTTCTTTTTCAGACTGTCTCTCTCTAACTCACTCTTTCTGTCTCTCTACTTCTCTTTCTCTCTTTCTCTCTCTCAGATGTGATGAAAAATAATACTAATGGATCATATAAAACTGACATAACTGGATTACCTGACCGGGTGACAGTTCCTCTGGGACATTTTCCATTACACTGACTGTTCCACTGTCAACATCTAGAATGCAGATAGCAGACACAGACTTCCCCACCAACTGCTCACCCCAGTCTTCATGCACTGCATGCTCCTCTCCCTGAAATGTAAAAAAAAAACTGATTGTTGTGTCTAAATTCAAAAATTAAGATTATATATAACAGAACAAACTGATTTTATTGGCTTTCTGTTCAAATTATTTCACAATCATATCTAATGCAAATGTTATTTTAAATGAAGTTGTTGATGATTAGAAACAGAATAAACAAACAATATATTGTTTTTCTCTTTGTAATACTTCAAAATCCTTTCCAATGCTATTAATATTTTAAATGTAGTTATGAAAATTATAAATCAGAACTAAGAATTCGTTGGCTTTCTGTTTGCATTATTTCAACTGCTACAGTGAGTATTGTTAATAAAATTCCAGATAGTTATAAATTAGAACAAGATATTTATTACCTTTCTATTTACTTTACTTTAAATCTAATATCAAAATTTATAAACTAATAAACCACACACGTATACTTTTTCTTCTTTCTCATCTTTACTAAACTTTTCTTCAGCTTCTTCTTTCACTTCAAAGAAACTAGCAGTTTTGGGACGTTTTTTCTCAGCAATGTAAACTATGTGACCCTCGGAGGCTGACCACTCCAAACAGCCAAATTCACCTGTTTGGAAAATATATTTTTTAAAAAGTCAGATAACTCAAAGACATATATAAGCACAAGCTACAAGAAGAGAGACCCATAAAATATTTATAAAATTGAAAACAAATTAAAAAATAAAATAAAAATACTACTAATAAAATGTTTAGTCTCATTTCATTTCTTATAAACAAATCATATTTTTCAGATTCATCTGGTTGAAAGAAATTGTCCCTCCCCCAAAAGCTGATTTATCAAAGGCCACAGTATGATTTTCTGTCTAAGGAAAGGTACATATAAAAGATTCATTATGATTATCTGCTATAAAAGAAAAAAGAGAAGCCCTTCTTATGGCACCAATAGATTTCCTTACTTCTTTTCTGTATGGTCTTTAATCATGGGTGTGTGTGTGTGTGAGAGAGAGTGTGAGAGAGTGTGTGAGAGTGTGTGAGAGTGTGTGTGTGTGTGTGTGTATGTGTGTGGATAAATAGATAGAGAGATATACTAAGAGTACATCATATCAATGTTAAACTAAAGGTTAAAAATGTATCTTTAAATAAAACATTTCTTTCTTTATTTCTTTGAATAACCAGATAAAATCACTAATTAATTTTTACAATATTATTTCAAGACTGACATTTTTCAAAATTCTGACGCTAATAATGATAATACTAATGATTAAAAGATATTGAGACATATTTTCATTTATGCAAACTTTTTGTTAATATATAGTCTACCATCATTGTCATAGATTTTTCCATGTTTATCCAATAATTTTACATCAACAGTTTTAAGCTTCTTCTCCTTGGACCAAATCTGAAAAATAATAAAATAAAAAATAAGAAAACAAAAAACACAAAAATGAAAGAAAATGAAAGAAAATGAAAATTTTAATAAAAGAATAATATTACAAATGTTTATAATAACATAATAGGTAGTCAGAATATAAATCAAAATACCATTTGCCATTAAATTATAATTTATATCTATTTTTTAACAATTTAATAAATATTAATTGATGAGCATAAAATCAATAATAACTTATAATTTTTATAAGACCTTTCTCAAGAATTAGTGTCACTTTAACATAGTAGAGCTTTTATAATGAAGCAGATTTGACATAATATAGATCAGAAGTTATGCTATCTTAACAATTAACATTACATTTCAATACTCATTCAGATCATATAGTCCATCCATAAAACTTTTGATACTTAATTCACAGATCTCAAAAATTACAATTTATTATTATTATTATTACTATTATTTTAAAGACTTAGGAGAAGTTATATCCTATATGAAAAATGATAATGAAGTTTAACTTTTAAAATAAATTAATTTATTATGAAAATACCTCAATAAACTGTTTCTCTTCTTCATTCTCTTTTATTTTCAACTTTTTAACAATTGCCCTTTTTAATCCTGAAGGAGATTCCTTGTCCCAAATCCTGGGGAGAAAAGGAAAAAAATAAGAAAATGAATAATGTTTACTTTCAATGACAAGGTGTATCATTACATATTATTAAAAAAAATAATTAAAAAAAAGTTTAACATTTTGATATTATTTTATGACGGCATTTTTCTTATTTACTTATTTGCATGTGTGGTGGAGAGAGAGAGAGAGACAGACAGACAGACAGACAGAGAGAGAGAGAGAGAGAGAGAGAGAGAGAGAGAGAGAGAGAGAGAGAGAGAGAGAGAGAGAGAGAGAGAGAGACAGACAGAGAGCGAGAGAGAGAGAGAGAGATATATATATATATGAAGGCATCAAAATAAACATACACATTGTCAACAGTTACTGGTGAAGTTGAGGCCAAAACTTTAAACTCTTTCTCTGACTGTAAGACATAGCTTCTTGTAAAACAGGTTTTCTTCGTCTGTTCAATGTCCCGCTGTGACCAGTAGCTATTGATAATGTTTGAACTGACATTACTGAAAGTAGCAGAGGTGACTTGGGGGAAACTGGCAAGATACCTGAAAACACCAACAATATCTGAAGCCTGAAATAAAATTAAAAAAATAAATTAAAACATTACAGCATTTAGATTAATTTTGGAAACATTGGTTAATTTACATGTTTTAAAAATAGTTTATTATTTATGATCCATTATTTCTTTTTTGCTTTTAAAAAAGAAGATAAAGCCATAAAATAATAAACTGAAATAAATATAAATGATAATGTAAACTAAAAAAAAAATAATACCTAATTTGTTAAGCTAAATTCTTTAATCAGTGCAAATCAAGAAGCATGATGCATAGAAGGGATAGTTTCTGTATGGGTTTAGTATGTCTGTGAAAGTAAATCCCTTGCAAAGGATAATTATTCTAAAAAATTCATAACATTATCATATTTGACAAAGCACAAGAAAGTGGAGAACCTGTTACTTGATCAGGTCTTGTTTGGTAGCTAAACATGGATGCTTGATCCCAAATATTGATTACAATAGCAATTTTTATAACATATTTTTCAATTCTTAGACTGCTATTCATTAGGATGACAAACTGGTCATTAATACAGTCTACTAGAGATTTCTGCAGGTTGTTCACTGAGTACTATACTGATAACAGTGGTTGTTTATCACTGGTTTGTTACATGTTGTTATTTTTATCTATTTAGAGATATACTGAGGGAGGAGTCCTTCCTTTCATAACATACAGTTATTTTTATCTGGATATTAATACCATAATTAATTAATAACTTGTTATTAACTGTTATATTTTTAAAAATGTTATAGTGAATAAGATACATAGATATCTATATGGTGTATGTACAAGTGTCTGTGTATGTGTGTGTGCTTTACTCCTCCTATTTTCAATGTATTCTTTTTTGTTCTATATACTATTTATACTGTGATTCTGAAAATGGTGTACATTTTATGATTTTTCTGATCACATTTCTGAATTTCCAGATTTAATATTCTGTTGTTGTTTTTGTATTATTATTATTATTATTATTATTATTATTATTATTATTAATTTAAATAAAAGTTTTTATGAGACTAATAGAGATGGTCAGTTTTGATCTGTGAGAGGGCAACATATTAATAAATAATATGATGATGCATCTTACAGCTAGGTATAATATGGCTATTTTCAATATTCTAATTATATTATTTTAAAAATTTATTTTTTATTTATTTATTTATTTTATTATTATTATTATTTTATTTTTAAATAACAGGTGTCGAACTGGTAGTAGTAGCAGCTAATGAGCTAATCATACTAATGTCTAAAAGGCTATTTAAAATAAATGACCCTTTTTTATGATTTAATGATGCCATTTATAAATGACCCTATTTAATGATGCCATTTATAAATTTTTCTCAGAAAACCTTAAACTGGTATACTAAAAACAAAAATAAATAAATAAATGAAATCAACACACCTGCTTCATCACCATTTCAACCTTTATGATTTTATCCCTTCTCGATGCTTGGCACTCGATTATCGAAGCTCAACCACGTTGTGAAAAATGCAAAACCAACTATTATTATCGAGAATAATAACATAAAATGGCAGCTGCTGTGCGGAACGTGATTTTGTCGAAGGCATTTTCAAGAATACATGGTAAAAATATATATAGACATTTTTTTATAAACCAAGCATAAAATAATTTTTCTGCACTTCACAGCGAGAAATATATATATATTTTTTTCATTTAACAATCTATATATAAATGTACAATCAATAGCAATTTGAATTTTATTTCGAATGTCACAAAAAAAGTAAAATATTCACATAACCATAATGATAATGATATTGAATAATAATTATATTCATATTCAGTATTGGTTACTTTTTATTATATTCTTAATCTTATTGTTATAACTAAGATTAGATTAATTACTTGAATAACATTTTTAAAAGTGCTTTCTCCCCCTCCCTTTTCAAGATTTAAATTTACCCTAACTATCATACGATGTATACCTTGCATTTAAATATTAATTTTCAAACAGAAATCCTGAAACATTAGTTCGTTGATAAATAAAATGCTTCTTTGCTTCTTTCAGGTCAGTCGTACAGCAGGCTTGTTAGATACGCAAGTACCACAAGCAGGTAATACTAATAGTCACATAGTTAATTTTGATCCTGTGGTTGAAGTTTATTCTGAAATAAATGTTCGGCAGAAAATAATACGAATCATTTGATAGTTCAAGTATACATGTGAAAAGGGTTTATCTCATAAACAAACAATCCAGTTTTCTTTTACTATCACAAGGAAGATACATATTTTTCAAATAATACAGCAGGCTAGCAGCATTTTTTCCTGTGATACAGGATAATATATATATATATATATAATATATATATAAATAAATAATATTATGTGGATGTTAAATTTTTTTTGTTTAAAGTGAATTAATACCATTTACACTGTTTAACTAATTTTGTTGTTTTGTAGAGTGCCACAAGTTGGCTTGTCACAAGATGGTAGTTTTGTGATATGTTGGCATCCAGAACCAGACTTTCCATATGAACATACAAAGGTAATTTAATATATACCACATTCATAATACATATCCTATTTATATAATGTGATATACCTCTCATTCTCACATATTTTGGCTTTCTACATTTTATTAGATATTTTATCTTTGCTTTGGAAACAAATTGTTTCACAATTTTGTCAGACAAATTGGTAGCAATTATTTATTTTGTGGAGGGTTATTTTTTATTTATGAACTACAATTTGTTTTAAAAATTCAGAATCCTTCATGAATAACCTTTTTTTTTTTCCTTCACTACAGCCATTGCCAAGGCAACCAGACATGGCAGAAGTAAGTTGTTTCTAAAACCAAAAGTCAGAAACTATTTTATGACTTAAATATAAAAAAATAATAATAATTTTAAAAAATAAGACCCCTACAAGGGAATGGTGTGTATCCAAGTTTTTCAAAGCCTTAAAAATACTACTTATTAATGAAATAGACCTTTGTATGTCTGTCTGTAAATCCTAAATAATTTAAAATGAAAAGAAATAATATTTGTAATACATTTTTATTTTATTTTTTTATTATGACTTGTAAATATGACTGAAATTAACTCAGCAAAGTACATTGTTGTTCATTTAATTACATTTTTCAATGATATAACTAAACCTTACATTATAAAATATTATATTTCCAGGGTGATTCTGTTCTGAAAGTTCAGTATATGACCGAAGAAAAACTAAAATATCGTCCAACTGGCCCTACTGATCAGGAACTTTCAAATATCTTTTTTACAACAAAACATCGCTGGTATCCTAAGTAAGCAGTAATGTTTTTAAAAAATTTGAATGTTTAATTTAGTTATTTTTATTCTTTAACAATGCTTAAAACAATGGAGTATAAATGTTTATTTAATTTTACATTTGAAATATTTCATTTGAAATTTAACTTTTAGATTGTCATTTCATTGTTGTATTAAATTTCTCAGTTTTATTTTTTATATAATTTGTTTGTTGTAGGCCAGAAAAGAAATACAAGAAACTCAATCCACCAAAAGACAGAGATCACATTTGAAGATGAATTCAATTTTTTTTAGATTTGTAACAAATGACATTGGAACTACAATTTAATATCAATTTTATTAGTGTACATAAAATAAAATTTCTCTAAACCAGTTCTTACTTTTGTTTTTTAACTATTATTTTTATTCCTGTCCATGCAAGTGATTACAATAGAGAAATACACAGCTAACATCTATTTCCTTAATAAGATAAATTTCTTGCATTTCAAATGTCTACAAGAAAAGAAATATAACCAAGATTTTTGAAAATAATTTTATTAACTAAGATATTAAAATAATGTGACAGTAAAGAGTAATGTGACGTGGTTTACAACATACAAGAGATTAGAGCTAAATTTGACAGCATTATTATTTTTTTTGTTAATCAAATTTAATGTCCAAATATTCCTTCACTCTTTCATCATTATTAATATTATTTTATCACGAATCACAAACATTTCTTTTAAACATTTAAAACAAATGAATAATGGCAACATTCAAACTGGACACATGAATAATTCTGTTACCTGGAAGAAGACCAGTATTATTTAAAAATTATTTGTTAACAGTCTCTAAGATATTTTCAGTGAAATATTTAGTGAATCCAATTGTAAAAAAGTACAAACTTGTTTGTAAATAGAATATCAAAACATTTTATTTTTTAAAAATCCCTCAAAAAAAAGTTACCTTTAAATTGAAGTTGCTATTTCTGCAATACAGAACATAGAATTTTAACATCATTTAAAAATAAATTCAGTATATTAAAATATATTAAAACAGCTTTCATAAATTTTTAAAATACAGTGAAATATTCAGAAAATGTAAAACATTAATCAAATGGAATGTGGACCTCTGTATTCATTAGTAATTTATTCACCACTGCATGATAGCAATTAACAAGTTACTTATTTACCAGTAACTAAGAAGATAATTACACTAGTTGTCATGTTTATTTGTCATGAGATGACAGTTATAGCTAATTCAGTCTCCTTAACATGTCTTAACACAAATACAACATAAGAAATGAAAATATTTCTGGAGAATAAATGGTGTAATAATACAAAACATTAAAATAATTACAAGTACACTTGAGCTCTTTATGAATACTGTTAAAAATGGGTGCATATAATTATAATACTGGGAAATTACATGTCTGTTGTATTTTTTGAAATGAATACATGTATAACTTCCTAGAATTTTATTCATAATTTAATATTAATCTGGCAAACTACTGATACCAAGAATTCTGATCTTTAGAAGATAATATTTTCGTTATGGAATTTTTATTATTATTTATATTATTATTATTATTATTATATTATAAATGCATTAATTATTTTTTTATTATATATGTCCAAATTAAAATATACAAAGAAAAGGGATGTTATAATACAATTAGTTTTATTAATGTATTTTTTCTGTAATATCTTTACATGAATAAGACATTCTATTCTCTATGTAAATTATTCTGTATTGATTCTCTAATAAGAATAATAATAATAATAACAATTTTTTTATATGACTGTTAATTAACTATAATTTAATAGATGAATATTGATTAACTATAATTTTATAATATGATTACTGACTGAACTAAACTACTGTATCATACTCCTAACACTTAATACACAGTTTTCCAATACACTTTTACCCAAACTGGTGGTGTTAAAATATAAAAATGATGTCATGACATCCTTTATTCTGCGGCTGTTACAACTACTTGTACAGTAGGAGGAGCTGGATCAGCTGCTGGTGGAGCCATCTCTTGGACAGGTTGTGGTGCCATCTCTTGAACAGCTTGTGGTGTAGGCCATACGACATCATCCTGACCATTCTGTTGCATCATTTCTTGTTTGACTGATGTCGATTCAGTTTGATTTTCAAAGTCTGTAAGCTGGGTTGCACTTGGAACCCGTGGTCTGACTGGGGGTTTTGGAACGTACCAGTTGAGGCAGGAGGCGACAGTTTCCCTATATTGTGGTTTTGCCGTCTTGGGACGAAGTCTTCGAGAGTGTGCTGTTAATGAAAGTGCCTTGTTGTTCATGGCATCTATCACCTCCTTGTTAGGTGAATCGCGGCCATGAGCATACCGATATGTTGTCGTGGGAATGCTGTCAAATGATGTCTGTGGTCTTTTAACTAGCAGTTGTGGGATATTCTCATCCTGTCTAAAGTCAATTTTGTAAGTAGAAACCTGTGGACGGAGTGTTTTCATCACATATTCTCTCTCTGGCATCCATGTTATAAATTCAGGCTTAAAACTGTATGTCTGATTTGCAACTCGCTTTCTACCAAGTCCCTGAAAAAAAATAGAAATAATAAATAATTTAAAATTAGAATGAAAACTAAAAATAAATAAATTGATTAATTAAAAAATAAAATAAAGAAATAAAGAAATAAATACTTATTTACTATATTTAATTATTTTAACCTGTTCCAGTTTTTAATTTGTTATTAATGATTACACCTTTGAACAAAGTCTGTTGTTTCATTTGTTTTAATACTAATTATGATAACGAACTGTACCTCTATCCTAGATATTATTAATATTCAATGCAGTAACAAACAAAACCAAAAAATAAAAAAATTAAAATAATAATACTAAAAAATTTTAAATTTTAAAATAATAAGTATTCAAAAAATATATATATATGTAATTATTAATCTGATACTGATTCTTATTATTTCTTTCTTTTTCTTCTTGATATATATATATATTTTTTTTAATCTTTTTCCTTTTTCCCTTTTTTGTACATTATGCTAAACAAGGTTTTTCTTTCCACATTTAATTTTATCATCTATATATTTTTTTTTTTTATTCAAAATAATGTTGCAAGGTTTACTTTATAAAAACATTCTCAGTTCTGTTTCATAAGAGCTCATGTAACAGAAATTACAAGTTACTAACAAAGGCAGTGTTCAGTATTATGTTTTTTCATGTTACATGTAACATTTTGTACCTAGTGTCATCTATAGCTTTAATTAAAATGACTTTGATAAAAGCAAAAAAGTTGAACAGCACAGAGAGAAAAAAAAATTCTGTTGTTAACAACTGACATCACCTTTCAGAGCTGAACAAAGCTGAAATGTCAAATCATTTTCTTTTTCAAATAACCTTCTTTTAGGACAGCAAAAAAAAAAAAAAAAAAAAAAAAAAAATTATCTATGTGGAATACAACCATATCTTATTTGTGACTAGTTGTTTTTTGCGAGATTTTTTTTTATCATATATAAATTATTTTTTTCATTGTGCAAAATGAATAGTGAATAAATGAACCAAAAAAATATAATACATATTATATATGTAATGTATTGTTTATACACATACAGACATGCATGCATGCACATGCACATACACACTCTCTCTTTCTTTCTTACACACACACAAATGCATGTTGGCATGTATGCAGGTATGCAGGTGTACACACATACATATACATACATACATATACATGTGTGTGTGTGTGTGTAAACATATAAATAACATGTTTGCACACACTCAGTGAACAAGCCTGGGCCTGTGGTCAGTTATTTGCACAAAACCCATTGATTTCTTTTCACATTTGGTGTTGCGTGAAGCATTTCATCTTTTATTGGCTACAACTGTTTTGTTCAGCTAATTTGTTTGTCCTGATTTTTCTTGATAAGAAACCATGTCACATGGACAATGACTTAAGATTATCGTGTAAGTCTCGCATAAGCTCTTTTTCTTTGTCCTCACTAAAGTGCTAGCTTCATAACGAGTTGGTTAACAGAATGGACCAATTATTATTTAGACAAAGAAACATTCTTCATGGAAGAAGTTATTAACAATAATATTATAATATTAATAACATACTTTTCCTCAAACAAACATAATGTTTACAGCCTAAGCATTTCTGGGCAAACTTCCTAAGAACATAATCTGTATTCACTTTTTTCACATTCAGCAATTAAAGGGTCACTGTGCTCTTGTATTGGTTTTTATTTGTAAATGCAATTGCAAAAATTGTTATTTATTTATTTATTTATTATTATTTTGTTTTTAATTGGTTCATTTTGTTGTGTCTTATTTCTTTGTACTTTCTGTTTTTCTTCTTTTTTTTTGAATTATTATTATCATTATTATTGTTATTATTATTATTATTATTGTTGTTGTTGTTGTTATTATTATTATTTCATTTTTTTAATTTGTTGAAATCTGTTCAGTAATTGTTCAAGCTTTATTCATTATAATTATTTCAATATTTGATTACAAATAGCAGTTTAGCTTCTCATCCTGTTTGAATGTTTATGATGTTGTGACTGAATTATTCAAAACTTTTTCCTACATGAATGATAACAATAGAAAAACATCTGCTTAAGCCTGTCAGTATTCTGAACTTTTGCTCTCACCCTAAAACACATTATCATTCCAAACTGATTCATGCAAGGGCCATTAATGGCTAAAGTTGATCAAAGCAGCATCTGTCTGGTAATTTATTAATACTTTATTCATACATAATTTAATGGAACATCTTGGAACATCTTGGAACAGCAAGATGGATAATTAATTAAGTTTATTTGTAGTTCAGAATTCTTAAATCTAAATATTGGTATTAACAAATTTTGTAAAATGTACATACAAGTACACCTGACTTTTTTTAAAATTGAAAATATTAAAACATGTACTAAACATATTTACTTCTTTCATCAAAATGTTTTTGGGATATTAAGGTTAGTTCATTTTTTTTTTTTTTTTTTTAAATTTCTCACAGTTAAACAGTAAACAAAAATAATATAAATTATTGCTTATACTATATCTTTTTTTTTTTTTTTAATTATAAATTTCCATTAAAATTGTGATGTGATTTGTGACCAGTATTACATTAACTGCTGTTTTATAATTGATCGTGGTTTATACAGTTATTTTTTAATATTCTGAATTTTAATAAGATATAATCATTCTTTTCAATATATACACTAATATATTTTCTACTATACATGTTCTAATTTGAAATGTCACCTACAGATACTACTAAGAACAGCTAAAATATATACTACAGTTCACTGTACAGTAAGATTTTGTTAATATTTTGGTCTAAGCTACGAATGCCAAATAATTGTTTTTATTTATTTTATTTTTTCTTGGTCAATACCATTAATAAGTACAAACTAAAAGTATCATGTACAGTAACATTTTGTTCAAATAAGGTGTGTTGATTGTATAAAAATATTCATTTTTATTTTTATCAATACCATTAATAAGAACAAACTGAAAGTCTCATCTGATGTTATTCTGAAGCAGTTTTATGTGCCTCATAGAAAAGTTTTTCATTTTATCAGTTTTCAAACCAAGTGACAGATAAAACTAACTCTTATTATAACACTTCAGACAATGTGCACCAGTATCAGGATACAGCCATTTCAAGGGGCTATCTACTATCTGAAAGTTTACACTGACGAGCAACAGGCAATGGTTTATAACATTATTATCTTATTTTGTTTGTTCATTTCCATTCTTTGTGACATATATAAAGACTAGAGTCAATAGAGTACATGGTATTGCTTTCAAATATGGAATTATATTGATGTCACTTGTTTCACCCGAAATTGAAAAAATATATATATATATATTAAGAATTAGTATTTCTGACATTGTGAATGTTTTTAAGTATGTGTCTCTCTTAAAGTGATTTATAACACATTTATGAACAGCAAGCAAGAAAAGCACAAAAGCATTACATTGTGAACAAAAAATATTAAATGAAAAATATAAGCTTAATTATTTTTAAAAATGACTTTGCAAATAATTTGATGTCTCTTCGAGAAATAAAACATTGCTGTTGTCTATTTCAAGTCATTCTACTAATCAAACAATGCTAAAATAATAAAATTATTGTCAAAGAAGAGAACTTACTTGTTCGAAAATGAGTGCATCTCTCAAGAATGACTGTCGATTGTCATGGTGGGAAAAGACATGGTTTGAACTTGGTTGCTGAAAACAGGAAAAATGTTTAATTATTTTTCAGTAAAATATACAAATAGCCATGACATTTTGCTTTTAAAGTAATCAGAGAAACAAGTCAGGTGGTGGTATTTTTGGTGGGACAGTTGGAGTGTTTTAATTTTAAAACTAACACTATCTATTTATCTATCTATTTAAATATATATATTCATTAATTCTGTACAGTAAATATATATATATATTGTACTGAATTAGTTTATAAATATAAGCATTTGTTGTTATTTTAATATGAATCAAAAGCTTTTCCATTTATCTAAATTTGAATTTCAGCAGAATTAATTCACACCTGTCCCTGAACATAGGACATAGATAAACAATGTCACTGGCTATTTTTTCAACTGAAGCAAATTTCTTTTTTCATTGTTAATGCACCTGTGTATTTGTGTGTGTGTGTGTGTGTGTGTGTGTGTGTGTGTGTGTGTGTGTGTGATGTTTTTTTTTTAAAGAATATACAGAAAATAGCATTATATTTCTATAATTCTCTATAAAACAGAGATCACAAAGTTTGGTGTGCTTTTATTTGTTCATACAATCAACTTAATTAAATTTGAGATTTATAATATTAAAAAGGGGCATGATGAGTCAAAAATTACAGTCTGGGACAAAAAATATGTTTGCTTCAAAATATTTTATATTCCTGTCATGATAGCCAATATATCTCAAACTGCTATAATAAATTTTTTGAAAATGATAAAGAAAAGATTTCTTCTCAGAAAATTAAAATGGATGTGTCACCATGAAACATATATTTTGAGATATACATTCAGCAATATTTATAGGATATTTTAACAAAACCTGGCAAAAAAAAAACAGTACTTTTTTTTTCCACCCTGAAAATACATTCTTTACTCACATATATCACTTTTTTTTTTCCTTCACAACTTAATTGCATGGTGTCTACAAGGGTTTAAACTTGAGTGATTTATTAACTAATTTCTGTTCCTTTCAATATCTCCTTTATAGGATATGTGACTCCATGACAAAAAATGATTTTCTATTCTGTTTAGAAATTATATGAATTTAAAATTTACATTTTGATTAATATATCCTTAAAACAAATATACACTATAATAATAATGATAAATAAACAAATAAAAATAAAATATTTAAATAATAAAATAAAATAAAATACATAAGAAAATATAACAGAACATTTTGTTTTATTTCATTTTATATTCTCATAAAATTATTTATGTCAAATATTAACATTGTATATTAGAATGATTTAAATTTGGTATTGTTCCAAAATATTCTGGACGTTTAAAGAAATAAAATTAAAATGCTGGGGAGACGGTTGTTTGATGGAAGCAGATATATTGTGTTCTTCACAGTGATCTCTTGACCACACTGTATCATTTCAGAAATGCACCATCTATATTCAGGTAAAACTTTTCAGAACAAAATGAGTTTTATAACATGAATTTAAAAAATCAGTCAGCACAAAACACAGAAGGTATGTTCTGTGAATTCTTGTAGCAGTTTCTATCTCATAATCTGCCATATTTCTATCACAAATATTTCAGTCAAGTGAAATTCTGTTTGCTATAGCAAATACATTCCCTGAGGTGAGAAAATTAATAGAACAAAAACAGTTATGAAACCAAACAACAATAGCAATGATTCTTGCCAGCTTGTATCTAAAAGCCTAGCATTATGTTATTTGTTCACCTCAGTGTTAAGATTGCAATTACGGGTTTATCAATAAACAACCGAGGTAGTTACTCTAATCCTCATACAGAGGCCAAATCAATAAGTCTGCTTACACCAGTGATTTTGATTATACTTGTTAAACCATGAAGGGGAACTAGCAAAATATGTCATTTAGTAGTAATGCTTTATACATACTAAAAGGTAACTTGGTGCAAAAGCCATTGCTGGAAAAGCAAGAGCAGCAATGTTGATAAACTGAAGATAGTAATTAATGTATAAAATAGGGAATGAAAACTCAGTTATAAAATAATGATTGAATACTTCAAATACCTGTAGATATACTAAATTAAACAATCATTTTTTTCTCTTTTTTTTATCATTTTATATCAAAGATAAATGCATAAAATATATCATTTAACTTTGTTAAAAATAAAATCATATTTAATGACATTTAATTTTTTTAATGATTTATTATATATTCTCAAAACATCAAGATTATATAAAAAAAAAATTAAAAAAATGAGAGGAAAAATAATTCTTGATAATTCAGACATTTTATATGCACAGGTGAGAATAAAATTTAAATTCAAATTACTTTATAATGGAATCTTATACATAAAATCATTAAAATTAATGGAAATTTTAAAACTAAATTTACATTTGGTGTTAGAACATAAAGACTTTCTTTAATAATTTTAGTTATGTCTTTTTTTTTTTTTTTTATGTTAATAAAATTGTTTAAATTGGGAAGAATAAAACTCTTTTGTGTTTGATAAAATAAAATTAAAGATTCATTATGCCCCATGATGATATCAAAAATAACAAAATAAATATTTGTAATCTGATCTTTTATGTACGTCAACTGGATGTTTTGAGTGGGCCACAGCATTTATCAGTTATGTAAACATAGCATTATATTAATATGTGATTGTAGAGAACTGGTCTCTACAAGTGAAAGGCTATGTAAAAGGTGTGTGCTGGATGCCTAGATCAATTAATAATAGCTTGACAACAGAGTATACACTGTGTATCTATGACTGCTTTGACACAGAGGTATCAAAAGAATCATAACACAAACATGAACACTTAGGACCAAATCAGTGAACAGTAAAATAGGAACTTCATAGTAAAGGTGTTCAGTTTGATAGTATTTTAGTTTCTTAAAAGAAAATACCTGGCATTTAAGAGTATAAACTAAGCAACATATAAAGCAGAAAAATCCAGATTAAAAATAATTCTTACTAAAAAGTTTTTGTATGCTATGTTGTTTTCTTTATTATTAGTAGTAGTATATATTTTTTTTAATAATAATATAAAGTTGAAGTCAAATATTTATTATGCTACAGATCTGTTTAATAATTACAAAAATTAAATGTTTGTATCAAGAAATTTCAGGAAATTGCATGGATAATTTTTTTTTTTTTTTTTGAAGCAAATAAAGCAACAAACACACTTCTACAAAAATCACATATGCAATTTTTATTTACACTAAGAAGCTCAAATAAATTATAAAAAAGTGTTTTAAATACAGTGATTATTTTCTATTCTTATATAGATTTCTGATATTTCATTGTTAAAGATACCAGTATAATCAGCTGTATGTTAACTTTTATGCATATCCTACAGTGTGAAAAAGTGGAGTGTAATCACTAGTATGGATAAAATAGCTAAAATCAAGTGTCTTATATAAAAAGAAGCATCAAGATCTAAGTATGAAAAGTTAATTTGAGGAAGGGAAGAACTTAAAGCTAACATGGAATAGACTACTAAAATCATTTATAGATATTAATTTAATTAAATGATATTCATTACTACAGTACAGCAATTTATATTTTACAGTCACTTTTTACTGAACTCTAAAAAGAAATAAACATTTAGAAATTCCAGAATGATTCAAAGTCTAGATGAAAATATCTACCAATTCAGCAGAAAGGTGACTTAACAATATTTTCCAGTCTTATTGCTATACTAAAGAAGTTTTGTTTGTAAAATGTTAAAAGGAATGATATTTTGATACAGTTTAGTTATATATAAACATTATATGCACACATGTGTAATTCAGAGACCCCCACTATCTGTAGAGAAACAAAATACTAATGTTAATCATTTGAATGTGAAATAATTTAACACATAAACATACAGTTCACTGTCTGAAAGTGAAATAAACTCAATGAAATATATTACCAAGCTGTTTAAAAGTTGATTGTTTTGTAGTGAAATAAATTTAATGTGTTTGTAAACATACCATTGATCGTTTCATAAACCGCTCTGGGGGCTGAGGTTTGGCCAGCTGCCGGTATTCACAGATGAAATCATTCCGTGATTTACTCCGGAAGTGGCCATGATAACCTGTCGGAAACTGAAATGTAAAATATTCATGAAAATTAAGGGCTACAGAAAAATTAATATGGAAGCAATGTTCTTAATTAATTTATAATAATAATAATAAAAATAAAAATAATAAAAATAATAATAATAATAATAATAATAGATGTGGTTGCTGTTGCTTAAAGTCATAATATTCCAGTATTTAGTAATGAAGTTTCATTATAATAATAAAAACTGAAAAGTAAAATATTCATTAAAATTATGGGCTATAGAAAAATTAATATGAAGGCAATCTTCAAAATTAAATAATAATAATAATAATTGTTTAAAGTTATAATATTTCAATATTTAGTAGAGAAGTTTCATTACATAAATATATATTTTTGAAGGTTTTTAATTTTTTAATTTTCAGTAGTAAATAATTAGTAAAATTTTAAAATTATTTTTTATTATTATTGTTGTTGTTGTTGTAAAGGAAAAGAAAATTTATAAAAAGAATAAAAATTTGAAAAATCTAATAATCAGACATGAATTTTAAATATTGTTCTAAATAATACAAAATAAAAAATTGTTTAAATTTGTTTTTATTTTAATTAATATTAGCACATAATACAGTATTAGTATTAAATAATATTTTCCTAATTACATGAAATTAAAAATTAATAATATGATTATATATATTTTTTTTTTTTTTTTTTTTTTTTACACACACACACACACACAAACATCCAATAAATTTAAGGGAAAGAATTTAAAAGAATAAATTAAAGTTCAGATATTAAATATTGTTTCTATATATACAAAAAGCAGGAATATGGCTGCATAACTATTAACTCTTTGTTTTTATTATTGTTACACATTTACTTTTTTTTATTTCTTCTATTTTTTATTTCATTTTATCATCTTCATATATATAAAGAAAAAATATATATGTTTTTTTTTTTAATTTTATTTCATTTTTTTTTTTTTAAGCCACAAAACATTTTTTCTCACCACTCAAAAGAAAAATAATATTGAATTAATATGACGAATATCAAACAGTGCTGAAAAACTATTATGGCTGAATTAATATTTTTAAAAGAATCTTACCCAGCTTCCGACGACACTGCTTGTCATTTTAACAAAGTTAATATTACCGGTATGGTTTACCAATAAGTAAACAACTCATTGCTACACACGATAAAAAGAAACAGCCTCCATAATACAACTTCCTTTGCAGTGCGAGGTATCCAAGCACCGCAGCGCTAAAGCGGAATAAACAATCTATGTTTACTGTTGTTAGTTGGCTCATTGATATTAAAATAGTCTTTCACGTGATCACGCGGAACATTCAAACGCCAATCCGAACAGGTGCAAGATATCCATTTTTTCGGTATTTTTCGTTTACAACCGGAAAATCGCGAAGTGGCATTTCCGGTTAGAAAAATCGTCTGCTACAAGCTCGCTATCTTACTTGGGTGTCGAGTTAAAAAAAAATATATATATATGTTTTTTCTTCATTTCAGCAAGATAGAAATATTTTAAAGTTGCAGATTTATGTAGTATTACAGTGAATCAGAATTCCATAAGCTTACAAGAGCTTTATATTCTAAGAAAATTTTGTTTATAATTATGCATTTAATTACAGTCATGAGTCACCTAATCTATGCCTGGCTTATAGAGAATGACTGATGTAACAACATAATTACAGATTTGGATATTAGTACATTTTAAATATAAAATATGTTTTTAAATTTTTATTTATTTAATATATAATAATAAATGTTATGAACAAATAGTTCTCTGGAGTGTAATTTGATTATTTTATATTTAAAAATCTTGTTAAAAATTAGTAAATCCATTTATATTTATAATAATATATATTATATTGGCTACAATAATAATAATAATGTATCAAAAAATAATTGATTCTACAATTAATAATAAGAAAGAAGAAAAATTGAATTTAAACAAAATATAGAATTATTAACTATACTGCAGTGATTGCTTGAATTAAAATGAAGAACATCCATTTGAAATTTATAAAGCAAGTCTAAAGAACATCAAAAATCCATATAGATTATGATTTCTCTCATCTTTTTTTTCTTTTTTTGTGCTTCAGATTTCTGAATGGTGACAATAATATTTCTCTAATCAAGACACAATCAAATGGTATAGCTATTTAAAGAATCAGAAAGGATGTACAAGAAGAATGTTATTTCCACCAGAGAATTACTATCTGACAGTTTTAAGTATGTAAAATGCACATTGTTTTTAATTTATTTATCTATCCATTATGATAATCACATTCACCACTCCATCAATATATATTGTTTTATATATATTCACTGAGGTATTCCAAAGTTTGATAATTATTCACTACTAATTTATTTAATTATAAAATGTTTTATTTCATAGACTTGATAGTAATTAAAAATAAATCCAAGTTAAATTAAAAAGTAACATAAGTGATTTTCAAAGTCCTTTTCACAAATGATATCATTTTGCAACAGTTTGATATTTATTAATGTTTTAATCTTTATGATTTTACAGTTTAAATGCAAATAATACTATAACCAGAATTTTTTAAATATCAGTTACATCAAACTTAAATAGAAAAGAAATTAATAATAATCAAATTTATTTTCACATATGTCATGTAAAAATATTCTAATTTATTCCTTAACTATTGTTATTCTGTACTATCATAAACAGGGGGGACAAAATCAATATAAATCCAAAATTAATACAAAAAAAGTCCATTATCTCAGTCATATTCTTATACCTTTCTATTTCAAAATACAAAATTGTGGAATATTTATGTTATTTATTAAACTGATAATTAGCTGTTTTTGTTTATTAATTAAACTAGTGACAGGAATGAAAACAGAAATCAGTGGTCTGAACACAGTCAGAATTCACAGTTTGAATTTTCACAAATAAATACTCAAGACATGTTTACACAACATTCTGGTGGATCTCAGCCTGAGGTAAGAAAAATGTCATTTGTCAGCTGTTTAAGTCTGAAAAGATTCTCTTTATATTTAATATATTCTGTATTCTTTTTTCTCTTTTCTTTAACTAATCTATCAATTAATTGCTTCATCATTTCACAAAGATTAAAATAAAAGTATTGTTAATGATAATTTCATACATAATAACCAAGGCCATATGTTTTAAATGAAAAGAAAAATAATTTCAGCTTACAGGTTACTTGGTTAATAATTTCAAAATTAATATTTTCAGTCAAATGGCATGATTCCTAATAAAAGACCTTCTTTCTATGATAAGTGGAAAGCCAAAATCCCAGTTATGCAAACTATTTCTGCAAAACAAAAATCTTTGAAAAGTACTTCAGGACCATTGGCTTTGAGCAACGTAACTCAATTAGAAACACCCATGAATGAATTACCCTTTCAGCAACAAATTCAAATGAACAAGGCAAAAGCTAAAGAAAGGGATGAAAGGTAATTTGCATATTTATTTGAGGTTTTAATAAAGTACCTCAAATTATCAATATAATAAAGAAGATTAAACAAAATGTAAAATTAGCATTTTAATCTATATTGTGAAATATAATTCATCAGATAAAATTAGATTGGTCCATATTTTATAATAATTATTTAACTTGAGCAACAGTTTGCAACATAGTATAAAATGGATCAAAATATAGTGAAAAATAAATAACTAACAAACATCTAATCTTAGAAAATACATGCATATAATATCATTTAAATGAAATAGTCCATATTCTTCTCTTATATATATCATTATTGTCTTATTTTATTTCATTTAATTTTTTTTTTTATTATTATTATTTTTTTACTGTTGTTTATGTATTATTTTTGTTTTGTTATGATTTTTTTTTTTTTTTTTTTTTTTCAGACTTACTCCAACAAGTCATCAAAACAGTACAGGAATGTACAAAAGAGGTATCATATTTAAAAACAACATTGTCTTTAAAATGTTTGTATTAGGTATTCTAAATGATTTTAAACTCTAATTCTAAAACTGAATGTTTTTCCATTAGTATCATTATAATGTTATTTTGTTTTAAGACATACATTGTTACTAGAATAATGACTAATATATTCTAAAAAAAAGTTAAAGTGAATATAGATAGAAAAGGATTCATGCTCCATATGAAATTTAAAATAAAATTTTTGTTTTGTTTTTTAAACAGATGAAATTTACACTGCATTCATTAAAGGAAAGGATTGAATCTCAGCATGACAGTTCTTCAGAAAAAATAGAACAGACAATAAGTACATGTAAGCCTTAATTAACTTCAAAATTTACATAAAATAAAATAAAATCCAATCAGACAATTATAACATTTAATAATATTTCAAAAATTCAATAAACCCCAGAATATCCATATTTGGTCAAGATTAATAATGATTAGTTGAAAAAAAATGTATAGCTGTTACAATATTTCAAAAAATATATTTATGCTTTCTATTGATTTAATTTAATTTTGTGTGTATATATGTATATATGTTTATTATTTTCCCCCCATATTCATGACAGTTTTAGAAGATTTGTGTAAGTTTCAAGATAAAATGTTTGACAGCATTATGGAAAAAGATGTAAATTCTTCAAAAGTCCACTCCTTGGAGGTTGACATAGCTAAGGTGAGTTCTCAGCAAATATATTATTTTTATTTTTTATTTTTGTATATTGAAAATATTTTAATAAATATAAACACCATTTTAATGTAATTCTTTTCATGTCAGTTTTAACCATTTATTTTACTTTTATAATATATATTACTTTAAAAGACAATTGTTAAAAATGTTAAAGTAACCTTTAGAACAAAAAATATATAAGGAGTATATGACTCTCCTTTGTGTAACTTCTTTTAAAAAACTATTTAGTAAGGTTTTATGGACAAATATTTAGTTTATAATATTTTATAAATGTTTGTTTTTTTAATCTTTTTTAATTATTAGAAAGATGCAAAAATTGTCACACTTGAAAAAGTTATTGAAGGTCTTCAGCGAGACTGCTCAGAAAATGTAATCAAGACCATTCAGGAAGGAATCAGAGAATCACAGCAGCAGACAGAGTTGCATATTCAGCAAATCTTAGAATGGACAAAGGAAAATAAAGATTTACAGAAATCACAATTCATAGAGCACAAAAAACTTACTGAGCAACAAATAAAGCATTGTGATAAACTTTATCATTCTCAAGAAGAAATTCTGCAACAAATAGAGAAAAGGTAATTTTAGCATCACATTAAAGTAAGGTGAAGTAGAAATTAAAAAAATTAGTGGTCATCCTTATTTTTTGTACAGTAGAAATATTTTATTTTCCATTAGTTTAATGGTCAGTCCACATTTGTGTTTTTTTTTGTTCTGTGAAATCAAATAGAAATTTTAACAATTACATATTGAATGGCAACTCTACTCCTACTTCTTAAATATTTGTTAAAGACCAGACCAGTTTTCAGAGCTTTCAGAATTGCAGAATTGCAGATGATGGATTGTGAATCTGAATTTAATGCTTATTAATGTGAACATAAATATAACAGGATTTAGAACATTTTTGTTTTTAATATTCAGGTATATATTTTTTCAAACTAAATATTAAGTTCTAAAATTTATTACTGTATTTTTTTGCATGAATGATGTATTTTTTAAATAAATTATGCATTGTGTTATATAGAATTTTGGATGAACTGGCCACATTCCAAAGAGAAATAAAAAGAAAGGATACATCATACAAAAGAGAATGTAGTGATCAAATCTGTACATTCCAGGAACAACAGATCAATGAAATTGAAAGGCTAATGCAAAAGATGTTTGAAAAGACATCACATATATCTTTTGAAGATCAAAATGACTTAAAACTGATACTGAAAGGTGAAATGCAAGAAATATCAAAAAAACAATTAAATAATTTTGAAAAATTATTCAAAGAGAAATTAAATAACCATTTTTATAATCAAGAAAACTATCTTGCCCAGATGTTTTCAAAATTGTTGTCCATACTTAAAACAAAGGAGAATGCAAAACAAGAAAACGAATATGGAAGTTTTTTGTCTCTTCCTCAGTTTGAAGAAAGAATGGGTCAGTGGAATGAAGATTTTAAAAAACAACTTGAAACTCTACACAAAGAACATATGGCTGAAATCAAGCGCTTGAAGGGAAACATGATTAAACAACCTTCAAGTTGCTATACTTCAACTCATCAAAACACACCAACATGCTGTTCTGAATTCCAGTCATATTCCACAGGTGGAATGAATGGCAAAGGATTTAAATCACTAACAGATCAAAGAACATATTTAACAGGGATAAAAAATTCTGATAGTGACAATGGTTTCCAGGATTCATGTCAGATTAATAAAACTAGAAGTATGTTTGTTAGACCTGTATTTTCTCCAGTTGCTGCTATTTTGCCACAAAGAAAAGAAACAGAGATCGCATCTGTAGATGAAAATAAAGGTAAAAATGTCCAAGCAACTAAAGTAACTTTAGATCAAACAAATCAAAATAAGAAGAAAAGGAGAAGAAAAAAAGCACATGTTTTTTCTGTCAGGAGAAAATCAAAACCAAAACCAGTACTGCTAAAAACCCCAAAAGCTCACGATAAAATGAAGAAAGATTTAAATGCAAAAGAATTGTCTCCAGATAACGTATTTACAGCCAGAATAACAAGATCAAAATCAGCTGTGTTTAACAATACAAAGTCAGAAGACGCAGGTATTTTGGTAAAAACTATTCCTGAAAAAAAAAGGAACAAAACTTCTGTATATGATTTTAATGATGAAGAAGAAAATATATGTAATCCACCTAATATGGTTACACAAAATAACAATTCTCAAAATAAATTAGAAAACAGGTCAGTAAGTTTGAAAATCCTCTCTTTTATATCAAAATTATTATGCAACATTTATAAAATGTATATGAAACATTTATTGGAACCAATTTATTGCCATGAAGTAGAATACCTGTCTTTCTAAATATTCTTAATTTGGATTACTTAATTTGGATTTCTATATTTCATTGATAATATATTTTTATGTCCATACATAAAAATAATTTTATAAGTTGTTTTCAGGGTTTTTTATTTTTTATTTATTTGAACACAATGAAGGAACATTTATATTATATCAAAATATTCTTATGTTTCAGATGTTTAAAAACCTTTAACACATTGTTCAGTTCTCCCAAGATTCCTTGTGAGGTAAAATTGTTTTTCTTTAACAATATGATGGCATGTTTCTACTTTTCAGACTAATAAATATAACTTCATATAATTATAGATCACTACATCTATAACTTACTTTCATCATCATAATAACCAATTAAAATAAGAAACAGTGAAAAAAAATGAAGTTATTATTTCATTAACATCACTTTACTGTCATCAAATTTGCATTTTTATATAAAATGGAAAAAAAAAGTATTTTTATTATAGGAATGCAGTTCCAGAAACTCTTCTCCTTCACTTTCTATCACAGAAATGGTGATAAGAAGAAAAATAAGATGTAAAAAAGACTCACCAACAATTAATTTACAGATAGAAGCAAGTTAGTCAGAAACTATAAATTGTTTCTTATATCATTCCTTTGTACACTTCAGTAACCAACTATTAAAATTGTTATCAGTGTGTTTTGTTTGTTTGCCTATGTAATATTTAAATCTTTTGAAAAATTAAGATATCACATTATAAATTTTATGTATTTTGCTGGGATGGTGTGTTTATCAAATCTTTAAAAAGAAAAACATTTAATATTGATTATGAAATGTTAAAGCATTTGAGTTCTGATTATTATTAAAGTATCTAAAGATGCTCTATATTAATTTCAGATGAAGCAGTTGGCGACATTCTTAGCACGCCAAGTATGGTATTCTGTGAAAGGAGACAATGGAACTTTCAAGAGAATTTTATACAACCACACCAGGTCAGTCATTTATATAATAAATTAATAATTCTGTTATTTAATAGATGAATACAACATTCTTTCATGACATTAAAAGAATTTACTTTATTTATATTATTATTCTCTTTTCTCTGTCAGGAATCCAAGGTTTTCAGAAGATCTGGAGAGAAAAGGAAACTATGTGATGTTAATTTTGGTTTAGACTCATTGGCATTAACTAGTTTATTTCGCAAAAAACCAAATTATACAATAAATATAAGTTAAATGTTTGAAAAATTAGATTAATACTTTATTCAAATTGGCATTTATGATGTTGTTTAATATTTAAGAGTTATCCTTTTTAATTATTACTGCTTAAAAAAAAAGTTGTTACAAGTTTGTTTGTTAATATAAAAAAAGTATGTGGGTGTCTGGTATTTTTGTATTAAAATATTACAATAATTTGTTAACAAGATTTTCAAATATTGTTTTATCTCCATATTAAAGATAATAATAAAACAAAAAGAATAATGAAAAAATAGCATTTAAAAATAGATATAGATATTAAAAATAAGAGGAAAACTAAGTTCACATGTACCATAAGCTGAAAAATGTCAGAAACATATCTAAATACAAAGCTCTCAGATTTTTGCAAACAAAAAACCAAAGTAGATCAAATCAAATATATTGCTATGCAGTATATTTATTTTTTATTTAACATTATGTATCTAAATACAATTTCATTTCCCCAAACTTGATTGAAAGGTGCACTTACTTTTTTGTTTCATTTGCAAAATTTAAGGTGAATATGTGCATTTTTATGAAATTTAAGCATTTTGTTCTGTTAATGTTTCATATTTCATTGTGGATTTCATATTATTGTATTTAGTTTGGTTTTGATCCTACAATAGTTGAAATGAAAAAAAAAAAAAAACATTGCTACTTCTCTGCTATTTTCACAATATCCTCAGTAATAAAATTGTTAAGTAATATAATTTCTTCTGTGTAGGAGTGATATGTCAAATGTTTTAATGTAGAGGTATTCTTCTAAATGGTCCTTACAGCAAGTGTAGTCTCACATCCAAATATTTGATCAAAGACAGAAATTGGGAAATATGAATAGAAAAAAATATCTCAGTTGTTTTGTTTGTTTTAATAAAATTACAATGCTTCATACTGTGTAAGTCTTGATTTCAAATTTTTTTATTTAAATATTTCTATCTAATAATTTTTTTCCAGACAAAAACATCTGTTTGTCTAAATCTTTTAGGAACAGTTTTTCCTCAACTGCATGCAAAACCTCCCTTGCTGTTATTTGGCAGAAACATTTTCTTTTAAACTTTCCCTTTTTATTTATTATATTTACTACTATTTTTTTTTATTTCACACATACAAATTTTTAAACTTTCAAATATAGTTATATTATAAAAATTATAATAAAGATAGAAAAAATAAAACAAACTGCTATAATTTAATAGTTTATTTATTGGGTTTGATGCTAATTTAATGCTGAGAGTCACTGAAAGAATTGTGCATAATAAACATTAGCAGTTTAAAATGTATATTATCAAATAATTTTCATACTACCATTACAAAGACATTTAAAATTATATAGTCATCAAAGTCAAATGTCACCAAATTTTGTTATGCATAGTATCCAAAACAAAACATGCTTTTATCTATCAAATCACGATAACAGAACACCATGTAAAAGTATAATAAAACTATGATAACATTTTTAATATGATTTAAATACACAAATCAACAAACCATTCTTCAGTTTACTGATACCTACAAACCCCGTAAATATGTATTTAAAATATAGCTTCAAGAATTGTATTTGAATTTTTAATCAAATCTTAAAATCTGAACTGTGTGTTATTTGTGATTTACACAAACTGTATGTATAACACTGAAAAGAAAACATCTCAGAAGTAATTCATTGTCTTTGCAACAGATTTTAAAGTAAAAACATTAAATACTCTGATTAATGTTGGCAATTTATACTGATAAACAAGTTAAATATCAAGTCATGAGATTTCATACATCTATAAATGAAAGACAAAAGCTATTATGAGGCATAGGCAGAAAATATAATTTATAATTTGGAAACTGACAATAAATTACAATAACCTAAAAGTTGTTTGCAGTTTCTTTTTTAAGATAAAATAAACATTTCCACTGACAAAATGCATTTTTCTCCATAACTAAAGAGATTCTAGAAATATATACTGTTAAAGAACTGTCTTAATGTACAAGTAAATCCACTAAAAAAAAAAAAAAAAAAAAAAAATCACAGATGAGCCAATTTGTACAATTTCATGCAGACATCATTCTACTTATTTTTGGGTATTTATTCTCTTGGTGCATTGGAAATGAGCATCAACTGAAAAACGATTTCTGTTCACTGGTGACCACGCTGAAACTGATCTTTTTGGTATGTCAGGAGTATTCTGCACTGGATGTCTGGTTGGCTGAAAAAAACAAAAAAAAAATAAATATAAATCATTTCAAAACTCAAAACTGCAGTTTACTCAAATTTAATATTAAATTTTCATTACAAATTAACTTTAAATAATATACTCAAAAAGTAATTATGAAACAATATAATATTATTGTTTAGATTTTTCTGATGTAATACAAATTATTAAGATAAATGTATCAGTGGTTATTTCTTTTATATGTTTTTTTATGAAATATAATATGCAGAGGTTACTATCAGCTAAGGTGATCTTAGTTTTGTGAAGACAATAATGGTTTGTTAGAAAACTGGTTTAAAAATTAACTTATTAAATGAATGCTATTAAACAAGTGCCATAAACAGAAGAAAAATAATGTTAGAGCTCAAGAGAAAAATAAATTCTTAACATTTATTATAAACATCACAAATCTTAAAACAGGTTTTAGTAAACTTTCAAAATAGAAATAAATTGAAGAAATATGAAAAATAATAATAATAAAATAAAGCAGTGCTTTTTTATGTTAAAAATTACATAACAATAACAATAATCATGATAATGATGATAATAATAGTGATTATTTTTTTAAAAAAAAGGAAATCCAAAAATGCTCGTTACTTAATATAAAATTAAATTTAAATTTTAATATATTGATGAAACACAATATTTTCTTTCTTATTCTTGGTCTGATGATCCATTTAAGATTTTAAATAACCACATTTTTGGATATCCTTTAAGCAATTTTTACTTATTGACAAAATCACCTGCATACCACTTGGTGATTCATCATTTATGTCCTGAAATCAAATTAATGATTTAACAACACCTATATTACTCCTCTTAATATGATAGTTTCAAGGTTACCATATGGCAACAGGAAGGTGATTAATCAAAATGAAAATCCCACAATTTTACATCTTGTATTTACTGAGCTCTAAAATGTTAAATAAATGTATCTGCCTGTTACTTATGTTGTATTACAGCAATACTCATTTACCATTTAAATTGTTAAACTTTAAGAATGGCTGAAAATACACCATAACATTAATTGAAAATCTTTACCAACACAATGAAGAAATATAACTTGAATAACATGAAATAAATGCTCACTGTAGCAGATCTGTTCTTATAGCCAATAGTCTTGCCATTGTGTGTAAACACTGGAGATTCACTGCCATCACTCAGATGCAGTTTTCTTGAACCAGTGGAGGCATTGCTGCTTACACTGCTGCGATTTGTCAAAGGACTGAGGCAAACAAAATAAAATCAGCATTATTTGTTTTGTTACTAGAGAAGGTTTTGCAATTTTGTTAACAGTGATAAAACAGCATTTTATACCAAGAACATTAAAAAAAAAAAAAAAAAAAAAAAATTCTATTATAGACACTTTTGAATTCAGAGTGACTGTTATCTACCAAATTATTGTTAGGGGTGATTAATGTTTCTTTAATTAATGTTTTTAAAGATATTTTCTTGAAATTACAATAAATAATCCATACATAAACACCTCTTGCTATGGAGACACAAAAAATATTAGTCAATTACCTAGGAGGGATTGAATTAGCTGAACTTAATCTTTGTTTATTTGGAGTTGGCAAACATGAACGTCGTCTGCTTGGAGTGTCTGTTGATGAAGTGGAACTAAAATGGAAAACAATAATATCCTAAGGATATCCAAATAATAATCAAACAAACAAACAAAAATAAAAGAAAAGAAAATAAAAGAAAAAGTAAAAGAAACAATAAATATAAAAATAAAAATAAACAGAATAGAATAAAAATGAAATGAAATAAATAAATAAATAATAAATGTTTTGCACTGATTTTTAAAATGTTTTAAAAACAATACACTTGCCTGCAGGAGGATTTTACAGGAGTTCTCATGTTCACTGGCAGTCTGTTGACTGGATCTGGAACACTGGATTTGATACCAATTTTCTGATACTGCTTCACTGGAGGTGTTACCAAGAGCTTAGATTTTGCATTTGCACTGATTTCTGGCTTATTAAAACCTAAAATGTAAATAATTATAAACTAAAAACCTCTTCCTCAATTTGTCAAAAATATAATTAACAAAACAATTACTAGTATCGCCCTTTTTTAATTATTAAAATTGTGTTTTTGTTTAATTATTGAAAAGAAATATTTTCACGTTTAAAAGTACAATTTCTACAGAAATGTATTATTGCAAATAAATTAATTACAATAAAAAGAAAATCATGATCCGTCTCAAATCATTTGTTTTTTAACTTTTGTATTTATTTTATTGAAGCATTATATTTAAAGAAGTCATGGGTAATATATATCAAACAACCACTGAGTAAATTAAAAAAAATAAATGACTATAATTTTACCACTGCCAATTTTAGGACCAGGGCCAACAGGTTTCACAGCCTTTACTGGACCAGAAACAGTTGGTTTTGGTTTGCCTCGTGGAAAAGCCAGTTTGCTTTTCTCTGTCAATCCAGGGTTAATCAGTTTTCCTATGGAAGCTCTGGTTGTTGGCATTTTACTTTTTGGTGGTGGTATCCCACTGTTGGCCGGAGGTATTCCAGTTTTCACAACAGGTATCTGCTTCTTTGCAGAAATCCCAGGTATTCCCGATTTTCTGCTAGGAATGGAGGTCTTTGTCTGTTAATAAAATGTTAAACTCTCAGTTTTTATCATATAATAACATGAAAAAAAAAAAATGTTCAACTGAAGAGCACATTTCTGTTTCTTTTTACTGCATTTCTGAGGCATAATTAAATGAGAATATGCCTTTCAAAAAAGACATTTTGCTGATGTACTTCAAATGACATAATAACTAACTGGTATATATTTATAAATTGAAGAAAACAAAATATCAGTTGCTAAACTGACCATGTTGCGAACAGGAAGCCTTGAACCAGACAAATCACCAAAATCTGAAGCTATACTCGAAGTGTCAGAATTGGCTTCTGATCCACCACTGTACTGTCTCCTTTTCTCTAGTATAGACTCATCAGTAGACTCCACACTTTTACTCTGCTTACAAATAAACAATATTTAAATAAAGAACTACCAAAAAAAATCATCTGTAATATGCTAGAGATGCTCATTCACACAGTTAATTCAATAGTCGTATGTTTAACTTAATAAATAAATCACACATAAATTGGCAACTCTGCAATTCATTTTAATATTAAAAAACATAAAAATAATATTAGAAATTAACTTTACCATTTCATACAGGCTTTGTCTGTTACTGTAGTCTGATGTTTCAGAACCAGCATCTGAGTCACCAGTAAACTGTCTTTTTCTGTCTTGTGTTGGCTGCATAAAATTTTCAAAACTTTAAATCACAAACAAAATTTTTACAAAAATAAAAAAAGAGCAAAGCACCATAAGAACTTAGTTAAAACACATGTTAATATATATATATGAAACATAAAATGTTTGTTTTAAATCATACAATGTTTTAATCTTTTTTCATTTTATTTACTTATTTATGGTTTTATTTTTATTATTATAATTATTCTATTTCTTTTCTTTCCTTTTTTTTCATTTCTTCTACATGTCAGTGGGGGTTCATTACCATCTAAAAGACAAGAAAAAATCTAAACACAAAATATTACTTTAATTTATGTCTAATATTTAAGCAACTGTCTTATAATTAAATATTTGTTGCAAAATTAATAAACAAACTTATTAAACATCATTTTCAAATACAAAATCACTTAAAGTAAGCAAAGTTAACATATAAACAAAAAAAGTAGCTCAAAATAAATACCATTAAAGGGAAACTGCTCTTAACAGTAGGCAGTTTTGATCTGGGGATATCACTTTTATCTGAAACAAAGCTGTCTGCATCTGATTCACAGCTCATCTCATTATTAGGAATATCTGAAGCCATCCGATTTAAATCTTCAGTACTTGTCATCTGAAAACCAAAATAAATAACTAAGTCATGCTGTGGAGTACATGTCTCACTTACTATGTTTTCTAAAGAACAAATGGTTTATATTATTAATTTATTTTAATATTTTAAAGCTCACATTTCAGATTTCGTTTAAGTTAATACCATATATTTTATTTAGTAACAATCATCAACTATTGAATTTGTGACCATGTTCTCTAATATATAATATGATGTTTTTAGGATATCAATAAATAACATGCCTTAGGAAGAAGTGTGTAACTTGAATTTTTTGACATCCGTGCTAGTTTGCTGGGCCTTTTAAGTTTAGATTCAGTAGATTTGTTTTTCACAGTACCAGAAACTGATTTGTCATCATTTTTACTTTTCAAGTCACTAACTTTCAGACCAGTTTCTTCTTTGTTTGACATTTTTTCTGTTATTTCTGCTCCTTTTTTGATGTTAACAAATGGAATGCATTTTTCAGACTTTACTGAATTTGCATCTGGAGGGACATTCTCCTGATCGTCTACACAAGGAATTTTAATCTGTGTATTGTCAGACAGAAGCAACTGAACAGGTTTTTCCATTTCAAATGTTCCTTTCCTCTGACGAGGCTTTGTTGGTGATTTCCTTTTGTTTGCTAGAATATCCAAAGGCTGGAATGCTTTCTCCTCTACACTAGGACTCAAAGCCATGTTGGAAATATGATAAGCAATGCTGTGTGCCTCTTTCACAATTTCTGCTAACTGCTGGGGATTCAGAGGACTCATTGGTTTGAATTCAGATGAAGGGACCACTGAGCTGACTAGTTTTTCTGTAAATCCAACAGGTCCAAAGAAAACCTCCTCTTCTGGCTCCACAGGGATGGAACTGGAAAGAAATTTCTCAACAATATCACATCAAACATTATTAACAGTTAATATTAAAACTAGTGAATGTACCTTGATGATCAAAAATAATAATTAAATAATACATCTATAAATTATATATCATGGTTTTATTTGGCTTTTTCTTAAAATAAATAGTTTTCTTTATCATAATTTCAGAAAATAATTATCTAAATGGACAGTTGTATTTTAATTTCCTCTGAAAAACATTATATATTTTTAACATGCTGATATAATATCTTACCTTTCATCAGGTGAGAGATTCAGATCAAAGTCATATATTTCATCTTGTATAAGCATTTCTAAAAATATAAAGGAGAAAAAAAGAAAAAAGAAATTATATATCTTTTATTCTCCCCATCTGACAAAAACTTTAAAAAGGTCACAAATAAGTACATTGTCCTTACTTGTTGATATAAAAGTTTAAACTAATGCTGTACAGATGTTAAGAAACAAACCTGGATTTTCTTCTAAGTGAGAATTGCAGACCACTTTATCTGTGACATCTTTCAAAATTCTCTCTTCCTTATCAACTGAAGTTATAAGAGTGTGGCTAAGTCGCCGAACCTCCTCATTAATCTGGTCACTTCTTGCCATTTCTATACATTCTGAAATTAATTTTTTTTCATAGAATTAAGATTACAAACTATTATAATCCAAATCATTCACAAAATAAAAATTATAGGCTGATCCTTGGGAAAATAGTGTTCATAGAAATAGAATTGCTTCTAAATAAAATTACAACTATAAAAAATTTTTAATAATGACAACAACATAGTAATTGTATTTTTTTACCTGTTAAAGAGAAAGATTCATTTGGGTTGTCGTTTTCATTACTGTCACTATTTGGATTGTCATTTTCATTACTATCACTATCTGGACTGCACAAGTCAATCAGAATTCCCACAGAACATTCACCTGATAAAAAATAAAATATTAATAAAAATAAAGATATTAGAAATTTTTATTTTTATATTAAAATAAGCTTCAGCATTTCTAGATAGTAATTTCCTTGTCTTCTTTGAATATAGAATGTTTTACGTTCTCCTTTTTGAAATTATAAGCAAATTTATGTAAACACACATTCAGTACCAATGTAAATGAAATACACTAAAATTAACTTCCTGCCTGTACAATTCATTCACACTAAAATTACTCAGCAATAGTATTAATAATATAAATATCTATCACATTTTAGAAGGAATGCATACATTCTTTATTTTCCTATTTAATTCTCCAAAGGTTTGTATGATAACATTAAAAGTAGACAGAAAGGAGTAGTCACCTGACATTGCTGAACTAAGTTACACTGGCAAAATAATGTAAATGAAAATGCTTCTGAATAATGAACATGAATCAAAACAAAACAGCTTCATTCACTAGCCAGATCAACCTGAAACTAACAATAAATCTGATAAAAATATATATAATAACATCATACGAACAACAACATTGTCTACATCTGGTTATATGAAGAATCGGATAATCTATAACAGGGGTTTTCAAACTTTTTGACTTGAGGACCCCTTTATATTTCAGGCTTTACCTTAGGGACCCCCTTATAAACGCTTATGAAATTTATAATAAATATTTGCTTAAAATAACATATATTTTTACATTTATTTATTTAACAGTATTTAATCGATGGTACTTTTAGGATATATTACAAAATTATTTACCTGTTATTTCATGCGCTCACATTTACAAATATAAGAAAAAAGATTTCGATTAAAAAACATAGATAAAATCAAACTGCCCATAAAAAGTATTCACTGTCCACGGACCCCCTGTCTTGTACTTGCGGACCCCCTGTGGTCTGCGGACCACAGTTTGAAAACCCCTGATCTATAATACTGTATCTACATAACAGTATGATTATTAAAATTTCAATTATGATGCTTGCTCAAAGACAATCAGTAAGAGGTTTTCAACATAGGTTACATTTACAGCTGTTTGTAACATAAACATACTGCAGCATTTATTCTTACTTTTTCCTTACTTCGTTTTTGTATTTTTTTGTAAAAAATATTATTAGCAGAAAAAAAATGTATATCATGCAGTGCATAGCGACATCAGCTTCTGAAGTTCTGTTAAATATCAAATATTTATTACAAAATAAATGTTTACTTAATTTACGGATTGTAAAAAAAGAAGTCAAGTATAATTTCCTATGATACGTAACTTTTTATGTGATACTTAACATTATACATAATTTATAAGAACTATCAATATTCTACTGGCACTATTTTCAGTTATCATACGTAACAAAATCAGTATCTGTTCTGATTATTGTGACTCGGTCACTGAGTTAAACTAATCATCAAACAAATAAACTACTACTACTACTACTACTACTACTAGAAAGAATATACATTCAAAATTACATTTACCATTCTCATTTCTAAATAACAAACGCAATACCCGTTAACAAAATCGTAATATCAGCAACAGATCATCAGTAATTAGATTTAATATTAAAATGTTACAAAAACACACTTCGTATTTCGTTCCTGATGGGTTTTAAATGTCACGTGATAACAAAACCCTCATTTATTGGTTGTTTATTTCTTTACCATAAATCGTTATTTCTACGAATCGAAACTATTTTTGCAAATACATTTATGCAATATATTTTTACATGCGAATAATGAGCAATAATAAAATGTAATGAAAATCCCGTTAATAAGAATATATATATATATTCCCACTATTAAGTTGATTAACGCAGGAAAAAATATATTATTAACGTAAATAAAATGTATAATTTTTCAATGACAAATATTCACTGTTTATTAGTTTTACGTTTAGTTTATTATTATTTGGATAGATGGGTTAAAAGTGAAATTAGCAAAACCCGAAGAAAATTTGATGTGAAGAATAATAAAATCACTTCAGTATGCCTAAAGTATAAAGAGTACAAGTATGCAGTAAATGTTTAGTTTAATTTAAATTTAAATTTATTTTTATTTTTTTTATTTTTATTATTTTCAGTTTATTAGTAAAGTTAGTCAAGTTTCTAAAAATAAATAATTAAATTTTCGGATCTTAAAATTTCATATAATTTAACTGGCTTCTTGTCTTTAATGTTTATAAGTCGTAAAACCAAAAATGTATAAAATTGTAGTGCAAAAATAAGAGAGTTCGGTGTTTACCAAAATGGTAATCGCAATCGATCAACCTTCTTTACTGGACACTGTTTTACAGTATGGTTTATTTCTTGGTGCTATGTTTCAACTTGTATGTGTATTTGCAGTTGTCCTAATTCCAGAAACTGAAAAGGAGAAGGTACCTTAACATTTTTAATTATTTTTTATCACTGATCTATGTGTTACCGTTCAAAATACTTTTCGGTTAAAAGACCATGTAGTATGTCATAGCAAATCGCTGAGTGTCAGAACTGTATAATTTTGTTACTAAAATATGAAAACGTCAAACTGATATTGTAAAACGTTTTGTATGAATAAAAAGACATAATATGATAATAACTAAATAAAAAATTTACTTACAATAATAATGTATTTGTAATTTTGTCTTACCTGGATGGTGGACCATTTCAAATTCCAGCCAAGGACCACGATAGAGTAGTACTTTTATGATGGAATTACTGTTTGAAATAGGTTTTGAAAAAGGATTGACAAATAATATTAATTTAATAATTATTAAAAACGTGCAGACATGTCAAGAAGCAACAATGTACAATCATGATAATCATATTTGATACAGTCTACAACAAATAACAGTAGTCTGAGTAGACGAATAAATCATATTTATTATTACACATTTGAACATATTTGACATATTAATAAAGAAAATGTCACATTAATGTTTTTTTTATTTTAAAACTAATTTAGCAACAACAGGAGAATATTTATCTTCAAATTTATTTATTAGGCTTTAATGTAATATTTAAATTTAAAAATGCCTCTAAACATATTTATAAATAATAGTCTACTAATGTAAACTTACATAAGCTAATGACATTACCAACATTTCACTGTTTTTAGTTCTATAAAGTATTATTTCATAATAATTATTAATTTATATTAAAAATTGAAATAATGGATGCTGAAGCATTCATTAAAAATATATTAACCAATAACCATACAAGTTTGTTATAGAAATTAAATCAATTGTCGTTAAAACTATTGGTTATTAGCAGTTAATTTTGGCATCAAACAAAATACTTTTATCACATATAGAAAAATAAAAACAGATAAGAATTTCAAATAAAATTTGCTACCCTGTTCATGCTGTTGTATATGATGTTTGTTTTTAGTACAGACTTCATCAAAATCAGATTACTAATTAAATACATATTAATATAAATGGTATATGTTTATTAATACAGGTTTAACCAATAAAAATAGATTGTTAATTAAATGTGTATTAATATAAATGGTATATGTTTACTAATACAGGGATCACCAATAACATTAGATTATTAATTAAATATATATCAATATAAATGGCATATGTTTATTAGTAAAGGTTCTATCAATAAAACCAAATTATTAATTTTAAAAAAATATTAAATAATTTCATTTACATCTAATATATATATAAGAAAATATTTGTTATATGGCAGTTATAAAACTGTTTTGACTTTGTTGTACTTTTCCACCATTCTTGTATATATTTATTGACTGTAGAATGCTGAAGATGAATCTGCAAAAATATCACCAGTTCAGTTAGCAACCAAACAACACAGTGATCATACAGGTTCAAGAAAAGGAAAAAAGGAAAAGAAAAAGCACAGATAATGGCCCAGCATTTTCCATGATGTATGTTTATTGAAAGTAATTATCATCTTATTTATATATGTATACATTTTTTATTTTATTTAAAACTGATCCTTTTAGGCTTTTTATTTTAAAATAAGTTATTTTAATGAATGACATAAATAATCTAATAAATTGTTACACTTTAAATCTCTAAGTAGTTGTGAATCTTAAAAATTCTGTTTAATATAACGTAAAATAATATTTAATGTATGGTTCTAGGCTAGTATATTTTGCTAATATTATAATCTTTTATTTTTATTTTTACAGTTTAACATTCCAAGTTGGCACTGCTGACCATCATATTATTTCTTTATAGATGTGGGAAGGGAGGTTGAACCTGAGATCTGCTTCACTGCTTTTCAGATTTTTAAAAACAGAATGCATCAACATGTCACAAAAAACACAGACAACTTAGATAATACTTACATTAATATATTCTTAACACATTTTTGGGGGGTTTTAAAAATTTATTATTATTTTATTTTTTATTTTTTTAAATTTTGTTTGGTTATAAAGTATAAAATGAAAATATTTCAAGTAGAATTTTCTTAATGAAAGATTACTGTCTATTCTCACTAGATGTTTAATCAAAATGATAAAACATTACCAGCTGAACCCTTGTCATGAATATAAATTAAGTTTTCAGAACATTTTATTATCTTTTTATAAAAAAAAATAGTGCATTTTCTGTATAAAAAAAGATTTATTTGCAGTTTTGAGATATTTTATTTTTCTTTAAAAGGCAAAAAGACAAATAATTTGTTCATGTATTTCTCTTCATTGATTTGAATATGCTTCATGTCATTGTTGTTCTGTAAGCAACTTTGAAAACATCAAAATTTATAATGACTAAATATTTATATACATATATATACTGGTAACGGTATCCATGACATTTTACTGACAATTTTATTCTAATTAAAATTCATGTACATTTAATAAGTTCAAAACTCTTTCTGCACATATTATAATTTTTATCAAATTGATTGTGTAGGCCTATATATACTACTGTCAAATTTTTTCTACTTTTTGAAAAATAAAATATTTTATATTGTTGAAGTTGTCTAATTTAATTATTTGTTCTTGTTGTCTGAATTTTTACAACAGATGATACTAATAAGATAGCTAAGCTGGAAGAAAAACTAAGAGTATGAAATTCTGTCATTAACTTTTTAAAATACAACAATAAATTAATTATCAACCAGTTTATTAGCATGCTCACAACAACTCTGGAGTTTTGTTTACAGTTGTTACAGATTTTCATGCTAGAAAATTAAATTGCATAACAACCCACAAACAAAAACACTTTGAAATATATAAATTCAGTTTATTGAAAATTATATGTAAGACATCAATAAATAATATACAACTGTAAAAGAATAAATTTTACCTTTTTAATATTTATTTGAAAACAAATGAAACTCAGTCAAATTTTCAGTAAAATTGATCAAATGTATTCCTGAGCGGATGAATTTTAATGATGTATAAACATTAATGATGGTCATCTTTTCTTTAATGAAATATTTTCCATTTCCTGAAAAAATTGCTGTTAATGAGAATTATACAAAACCACAGCAAAAATAATAATAATAATAATAATATTGAAATGAAATAAAATAAAATGAAATAAAAAAAATAAATAAAAAATAAAAAATAATAATAATAAAATAAATAAAAAAAAAAAAAAATTTAAGTAAATTGAGTGTTACTGTAATCATGAAGACTAAGAACTGTCTCAGTGCAGTTTGCACAAATGAGATTTAAACCAGGAGAAAAACAAATTTGAGATTTCAAAGTATTTTTTCACTAACATCAGGCTCTCTTTATCTCACTGATATTTAAATAAATTGTGGAAATGACAACTGAAATATGTATAAAGTTGAGTTATCCATCTTCTGTTTATATTCACGAGTGCCAACACAGTTATATATTTCTGTATTATGACTTTCAAGTACACTGTGCCAGTCTTGAAATGTTTAAAATAGACATGTATATATAAACACTTCAGTTTTGAAGTCAGGGCTAGACAAGAGGAGGCACATCCAAATCATCTACAAAATCTTCTGAATTTGGTCTTTCTTTCACTGGCTTTCTCTGTGTGCCAAGTGGTGGAATAATTTTATCCGATTTCTCTTTCACTATATTGGCAAAGTCTACACAAGATTTTGCTTTTGGGTCAACTTCTAAGTGCTGTTCTTTTTGTCTGCAAAATAAAAATATTCCTAGATATTTTAGAAGTGACAGTATAATATACTATATATGTTTATGGAAAATATACAATGACATACTGAACTGTTATCATAAAAAAAATAATACTAAAAAAAAATGTATAAGAATCATTTATAAGATTATTATTTTCATTTTACATGAAAAAAAAAAATGTTTTAAATGCTTCCTAAGTTGTTCATAAATCAAAACAAAATATAATGTACTTATTTTTCTCAAAAACAACAACAAAATGATATAATAATAAAATTATCTTACCTGACTGGACTACAAATGGTTTTTTCTTCCTTTTTAATTGGCACTTTTACTGGTTTTAAAACAGGCTTAGCCTGCAAAAAAAAAAAAAAAAAATTGTGTGTAAAAAAAACACCCTTATTTTTACCAATTCAATATTTCTGTTAAATGGTCTATTAATTCTTGTTTAATTTTTTAAAATTAATATATTTTATATTGTTTTCAGTTTATACTTTAACTCTATATAATTATTTAAAACTTTTTTTTTTTTTAAATGGAAAAATGTTTATATACTTACAAAAGGCATTGAGATAACAAGGTGTCCAGTGGTTAAAGATCTTTGCGCTGTACTTGAATCTGATTTAATTTCTTTAGGCAAACAAAGCTGAAATATCTGCATTTTACCAAATTTGAATTATTATTTTGTGGTATGTTCCATTACATGCTGATGAGTATTAAAATTTATAATTTTTTTTTTTTTTTTTAAATTATTATTACCATTACCTTTTATTTTTAAATAAGAGAGACAATCATTTTTAAAGTTACAGAAATTAATCATTTTAATGAATTTTTATTCAAAATTATCGGCCATGAATTATGACAACATATTCCAAATAAGAAGTAAATTAAAACCTGGACTTATTAAATATTTAATGTATCAAGCATTATGTTCTCAAAAAAAAAAAAAGAAGAAGAAAACTGAGAGTGAGAGAAAGAAAATTAAAATTAAAATACAAGTAGGAAATAAGCAAAGATGTCCAAGGTGGGTTTATTAGTTTTTAATTTTTTATAGTTAAAGAATTTTATACCTTTCCTTTGACAACAACCTTCACATGAGTTGGCTGGATGTCACATTCTAACAATGAGGTGTCCATATGTCTACAACAATACACATTGGGTAAAATAATTAAAAAATTCTGAATGAACAAAAAACAAATTCTTTAAAAGTTTTTTATTTTTTTAAATGCAGGTGTTTAACAAAAAATTATTAAAGTTATTCTACAGCTTGAACAAATATTTAAGATTAAGATGTTTTTTATTTTTTTTATTTCTTCTGATACTGATGAAAACCATTTTGGAAATTTTGACTATAAATTGATGGGTACACAATATGAAAAACAAAATATGTATAACACTTACCTGTAGACAGCTAGATCCAAAACGATTTTATTATTTTCTTCATCTTCTGTTAAAGCAAAGTCCAATCTGTGAAAAAAATAAAAAACCAGATTGTGATTATTAAAGTTTGTATCAATTTCTCACACTAATGATTTTATAAAAATAATATTCAACAATTGTTCACAATTATAATTACAACAGATAAAGATATGGATCATTTTATAAACAGTATTTTTATCTCTTTCTACACATTACTTAACTAAAATCAAATGAAAGTTACTAACAATTTTTAAAATTAAAACATGAGAACATACTTAGGCTCATTAACATTTAAAGGTCGACCATCTTCATTAAACAACCTTCTTGGTTTTTTCTCCTTTTTTTCATCTTTTCTGCATCAAAATTATAAGAAAAAATGTTATCAAATGAAACATTTCAATCAAAAGAAAAATTGTAAAAAATATGTGCATCATGGAATTCCATTAAATATGTGTATATAAATTTAAATAAATGATATTTTACACAATTTAACTAAAGTAAATCCATGTGCAACAAGTACTGTTATTATATTAACTTGTATATGCATAAAAAAAAAAAAAAATATCAATTAAAATTATCTGTGCTAAACAAAATCAAATGCAATCATGGAAACAGAATGAACAATAAGCCTACTTGTTTTCTTTTTCCTTAATTTTCTTCATATGTTCATGGACCTCAATTCTTGATTCTGGTGTAAAAGGAACCTTTTCATCCCAAAATCTTAAAATAAAAAACGTATTATTAAAATTGATTTTAAAGATTTTTGTTACACATGTCAGTCAGATTGAAATCATCCAAAATCAATAACAATTTACTATTTTTCTACTACATATAAAATAGATCAAACAGTTTTGATGGTAAGTATTAAATAATTAAAGGAAAAAGTTTCTAAAAACTTTATTAAAAATAAAAAGTGTTCAATTATATAATTCACAGCACAAACAATGAATATTTTGAATATTAAATCGTGTTTTTTTCTTCAGATATAGACAAGATCCTTACTCTTTATCCACTATGTCTTTTTCTTTTTCTTTTTTATCTTTCTCCTTCTCCTTCTCTTTATTTTTATTTTCTTTTGCATCCCTACAAAGGTGAAAAAAAAAAAATCACATTTGATTAAATTAGTGAAGAAAATATAAAACATGTATCTAATATTACTATTTTGAAAATTATGATAAATAATGGAAACATTTTTGTTTTAAAATCAGTTACTTTATTAACAAATAAACTGCTATTAATAAAAATTGTTTTCTATTACAAGTATAATAATTACAGATTTTATTTATAAATGACTTTTTTCTGTAAAACTAAATTCTTTATTGAATCATAGATTTTCTAATGCCTTTTTCTCTCTTTTAAAATACTTCTTCAAAAAAGTAAAATCTTTTTCTCAAATTTAAGTGTTTTAGAGTTAACTGTTACTATCATTAACATTTTTTTTTATTTATATGACAAAACTTCTAATCACATCCAGAAATTTAAAGAAAATGCACACAAAAGAATATACCCTTCATTAATATCTGTGTACCATCGCCCATCAAATCCAGGTGTCTTTTCTTCCTTTTTCTTTTTCTTTAGTAAAGCTTCTTCTTTTTCTTTTGCCTAAAAGGGAATTTCAGAAGAAAAAAAATATCAGTGAACAATGTATCTTTGCAGAGTGAAACATAACAGTATATATCAAGAATTATAGTTAATATTAAATTACTCTTTATTAGCTTCTGTCAATTTCTTAAGACCTTACCTAAAAATTTTAATTAATTATTTCAGAACTGAAACATCACAAATATATATTGGCTTTTTTATCTTTATAATTAAGAGGTTATATGTCTACTTGAATTTTACTATAATAATATTATTTCATATAATAAAATCTATGAAAAAAGAAAAGTATACAAAATCTATTTAGAATACTGATAAATGTTATTATGAGGAAGTAAAGCATTTAAATTATTATCATAATGTATCATAGATATATTATATAATGTAACAGTAATTTGGCTGTGGAAGTTGATGAACTATAACAATTTAAATCTTAAAACAAACCCTTTTTCTTCTGTACTCTTCCTCTTGTTCTAGTATTCTTGCTCTTGTTGTTTCATAGTTCTAAAACAAAATAAACATGTTAACAGTTTTAAAACATCTTAAATAAAAATTATTTAATGAATCCTCAGTCATTTAACAAGAAAGATTTGTGCATTTGAATAATGTAAATTACACTAGTGAAACAACAGACAGTGAAAACTTGTTTTGAATTTTCAACTTAAAGACTGCTAATAGGATTGCCAATAATCAAATACCTGTATTGCTTTTATTCTTTCTGATTTTTCTATTTCTCTTCCATCAAGATACTAAAATAAAAGGAAAAATGTATTTTTAAAATATAAGTAAAAAAAGAAAATGTTAAATAAATCTTTAAAAAAAATAATAATAATAATAATTGGTTGCTGTTAAATTTAATTCATTTTTTAGAATGATTTATTAAAGCAAAAGCACCTGAAATAAATAATATATATATATATTTAAATTAAGAAAACCATGTTAACATTGAAATGAAAATTAATATTAATATAAATACATAAGGATGATGTCAAACTGTAACTAGACTATTCTACTTCACCTGCAACTGGGGAAGTGTGGCTATCACATATTCTTTATATCCCTCAAATTCTGTACATGGATTGCCAGTAAGAAATCTATACAAAAATTATATCACTAGGTAATAAAATTCTGCAATAAAACCTTTATAACAAAAATATAAAGAAATAAATAATATAAAAAATTAAATAGATTATGTAAATATTATTTACTTGGCTGAATTTCTAATTAGAAAGCTAAATTAAATTCATCAAATTAATTATGTATTATATGTGTTCAATAACATTATAGTGAATAATTACGAAAATATGCAATAACTAATCTAGGTATTGGGTTTATGATATGATTTATATGAGGTAAAAAATAAATTTTTTAAGTTATTAGCCAATATAAAAAGAAAAAGCTCTTACAATTCTCTAAAGTTGTAGTTATCTTTCAGTGTTTCTAAACTTGTCAACTCTCCAACAAAATTAACAGTCAAATCAAGTTTCTTTAATGATTCACATCCTGAAAATACAATAAAGAATTAAAATATGTTTACAAATATTGTAAATAGTATATTTATATATTTTATTTTAAATTAATGCATTATTAAACAAATAAAGATTGTTGATATTTGTTTTGAATCAACATAATGTATTAAAACATGTAGCAGATTACATACCTTCTAAATTTTCTATCCTTTCCACATTGTTTAAAGCTAAATTTAGATATTCAAGTTTCTTTAGCCGACCAACATTCTCTGTAAAATAAATAAAAATTAATTTTAAAACAATAATGCTAAATATATGGTCAGATGGTAAATAGAAAAACAGATTTCTCAAACAGAAAAAGACAGTCTTTTGACAGGTAATTAAATCTGATTATTTTCTTACCTATTTTTGGAATCAGGTTACTTTGAAGATATAATATTTTAAGTTGTCTGCACCATTTGTCTATGTATTCAATTCTGCAAGGACAAAGCAGATTATTTTAATACAAGAGCAAAAATATGATAACTTACTGACAATCAATGAATATAAGTGGATATTTACATGAAGTTAAATTATACCAATCCTTCTGCAGCATTTAAAAAACAATTTAAAAAAAACAATTGCAACATTTTAATAAACAGAACAAACTATCTGAAAATGAAAACATCAAAGAAAAAAGTTGCATGTATATTCTAGAATAACTCTGTAATGTTCAAAAATATTTAAAAGTAATGTCATAAAAAATAATAATGATAATAATAAAATTAAAAATAAACAAGAAACCTTTCTATATCTTGTTGATGCAAAGAGACTTCCTCAAGACTTGAGATTTCCAGATCATTGTGCTCTGCTCTTTTACGTATCAAATCTTCAGTGACTGGAGAATACAAATTTTACACCATGAAATACTCTATAGTTTATAACAATAATTTAAATGTGGTTTACAAGAAAGCAGTTTATCGTTCCTCAACCTCTGTTTTTAACATTCAGTTTATATTTTATTTAGTAAGATGAAAACAACTTTGGTCTTGTTGTTGTTGTTACTGCTGCTTATGTAGCCGTTTACTTAACTTTTAACTAATTAACGTTATTACTACAGACATCTAATCTTATAAAATATACAAATAAAATTAATTTTACTTAAAATAATATTTTAATATCTTTTAAAATTATTTCTTCATTATAAATGACAGAAAGTAACGTGGACATATGACAAGCCTACGAGAATATAAAGATCAAAATTCTTTGGTCTGAGTGGATCAACTTCATGATAATCATATTTATGCGGGTCAAACTAACTTCAGACAAGAGATCTACATTTATTATATATCTAAAATCAAATATTGGGATTAAGACATATATGTGGCATATATACAGACGTACTTTTTGTCATAATTAAGTTTCAGTGTGGTGAAAAATTATGAAATGTCAATTATATGACCCGTCGGCAACCAAAATGTTTATGAACCTGTTTCCTAAATATCATACGCAATTAACGTACTTAATAAAGTGATAATAAAACCAGTCTAAAGCCAGGTGTTCCAAGGGAGAGAATCGAATTACTTTGATGTCAGTAGCAACGCCAGTTGTTGAAAAATGGCTACCGTTGCTAAATGTTTAAGTGTTTAATATTTTGGTAGATTTTTCTTCTGTGTTCTTTTCATGCAAATAATAAAATTAAAAAACCCACAGTCATGACCAGCTTTCTCAAATTAGCTGCAGTTGAAAAAATAAAAGGCCAGCAGAGTTCATTTTACAACAAGGATGCTGGAAAACCTAATCCTGTGTATCAAGCGCTGGATCAAGAAATTTCAAAATTTATTGGCTATATGAAAAAGAGATCGTCTGAGAATTACAAAAAACAAGAGGATGAATCTCATTCAAGACCGTTAGTGTTATGTTATATACTTGAATTGTGGTTAAATTAAAGGATGTTTTAAATGTTGAAATTGGTGTTCTTATAACAGAAATAAACTAGAATGTATTATCAACATATTTACTGAATAACAGAATTATAATGTAATATTTATGTTAAACAAGGAATTTTTTAATAAAATGATTAATTTGTCGACATAAATGTTTTATTTCTATTTCAGATTCAATGCATTGTTTGAACTCTGGAATAAATTTGAACCACGACTTCCAAAAATGTATTATCAGAAGAAACTTCTTGAACTTGGCGATTTCCTTGTTACCATCAAGGTTTGCCATAACTATATTGTAATCTGTTTGTAAAGTAAAGAAACAATAATAAAAATAAAACTTATCAATAATTTTATATAATGAATAAACATTGTTTATTCAATACCTTTTCATGTATTTTTATATTAAATATTTTATGATTTTTAATAATCAATTTTTGGAAACTGAAGGTGAGTATTTTAATCCTGACATGTCAAGTTAGTGTATACTCTGAATATTTTAATTTTATTTTGCAGGAATATAAACTTGCTCTTTGGCAGTGTTATGAAAGATATCTTCAGTACTTTGGTGACATCAATGTGCAGGAGATTACAGATGTTGAAGCCTTTAAAAAGGTTTTCTTTCCTGATGGACTGACAGCTGAAAATGTGGGACTCACTGTAGGTGTCAGAGTGTCAAAACGTACACATATTAATCCATACAAAAAACCCTTCACAATTATATAATTTTATTATGTAAAAATACTAGATAGGCCTATAATGTCATTAGAATAAAATATTTGTCTAAAAGTATATATTCAATATTTGCCTGTTGTAGCCTAAGTTAATTCCTGAGATTCATAGAATTTTTATATATGTTTCTTTTAAATCAAAAAATATATAATTTCTCTCCAGCAGTACCTTTATAACCATCAATGAAGGTTTTGGGATCAAAATAAAATTTACGTCTGAGATATTAATGCATGGACTGATTTATAAAAATGCTGGTTGCTGATGCTTGGAATTAATGTCTTGCAGTTTCGTGCCCTGATGGGGAAAAGTATCAGTATGTACCAGATTGTGAAGATGAGTGATCCGAGGCTTCAGAACAAGCAGTCAGTTGACCGCTGTGTACAGATTCTCAGTTTTCTCAGACTGCTCATGCAAGTCATCTTGCCCAAGGAGTCTCTTTGTTGGCTTGTTTACAATGGTAAGTAATTCAATGGATAGAAAGTTCACAGTATGGGCTGGAATTGTTTGATTTATTTCTGGTAGTACATTTTGGCTAATAAGAAGTTGTAATAACAAAATATTAGAGTATTTAAAATGAACAGAGGTTGCATTTGTTATTTTTATCATCATTTACTTGAACTCATTACTCCAGAAAGATGTTTTAATTTGCACATGTCAGTTTCAGTTTGTAATGTTTCACTTTCAGGAACACTTCACATCTACAACATATCCAGACATCTAATGTTACTTGGTCATTCTGCAAAGGTAAAATCTTTCATTTGCATTTGTGATTAACGTCATTATTTTGTTTATGTAATATAAACCATGTCAAAATAATATTTTAAAATCTATTAACCCAGTTTGTGATAAAAAAAATGTTTATTACAGTGATCATTAAACTGGAAGGAACTGAGACACCAAACCAAAAATAATAATAACACTAAAAACAATAATAATAATATGTAGAACAACAACAATAATAATATGTAGATACAATAACGTCAACAGTATTTTGTTATAAATGTTTATCTAAACAAAGACATAACCATATATCCAAAATTGAAATATTATAATAATAATAACAGTAACAGCAGCAATATTTTGTTATAAATGTTTATTTAAACACACACATAATCTTATATCCGAAAGTGAAATAGTACTGACTGATTTTAAATTTTTGTTTCAAATATCAGGTGTTGGAATTTCTTCTCTGGGCATCTGTGTGTATGGAAACCTCTGTTCCTCTGATGGGCGTCAAGTACATTGTCTGGCGTTCAACTCTGTACACTGCTGTGTGTCAGTGTTACTATGACTGTAAAGCTGGGCAACATGCAGAGGTACTCCGTTCTCACAGATATGTCTTTTTATTATGTAACATAATTGCACAATAATCTGCATTCATATTTATTGATGGAAAGTTGTGCTTTTTATATTATACCAATTTATTTTTTATGTTTATCCACAATAGTTTTTTTTTTTTTTTTTTTTTTTTTTTTTTTTTTTCAAATGTATTTTCTGAATGTTAACTTAACAGTTAAGCTATAAAAACATTTGAATAGTGTAGACAATTTCTTCTTTTTCACTACTCATTATTTTACATGTTGTATTAGTTATTTTCTTTTCCAAAAATTTTATTTTATATAAATATGGTTAGTGTATAATTTTATTGCAGTGAAATTATTTTCTTCAGGTTATCAACTTTTTTTCTTTTTATAATGTTATAGTTTAACAATGAGTGCTGATACATCTGATATGAAATCATGAAAAGCAAGTTGAAAAACCTATATATTTATATACATAACAAAATGTGAACATCTTAAAAAATAAAAACTGATCAAAACTATAAAAACAATTGTAAATGTTTTTGACAATTTTAGAGTTTTGCAAGACGAGGTCTCCTTAAGATTACTGAACTGAACAAGTTAGAGGGCATCAGCAGTAACCCAGAATCCATCGAAGCAGACACAGCTTTCAGATTTGCAACAGTGAAAGTGAGTAGAGTTTCATTTTCTTTTCTTTTTAAAAATATTTTAGGGATTTTTTGCCATGGAAGTAAGTACTGATTAATTTTATTTTAATACTGGTTCTTTAAGTACTAGTAATAATAAAAATAATACTAACCTAATCAGAAAAATAAATTAATAAAATATTAAAATATTTTGATACAAAATATTTTATTAATTAATTTTTTTTATTTTAAAACCAATGCTAAGTTGAATATAATAACAAAAACTAAAAGCATTTTTACTACAAAAATTAATTTGTCTATAAATCATAGCTGTTATAAGTCACACACCATGAAAACTGGAGCAAAAGTATTAAAAATATTCATGGAATATGGACAGTGCTGGTACTTTTGATAAAACATATGAATTGAGATTTAAGATATTTATTTAGAAAACTTTTTTTTTCATTTTAGGTTTATATGTAGCATATTGGTTGGGTAATACTATGTGTAAATTAGAAATAATAAAATAAAAATTATTGGTGACTTCAAGGAAAGTACTAAATGATTTGTTAAATAATAGTGTAACTATTAACATAAAAATGTCTGTGATTTCAGATGGCTATCATGGTGTATAAGAGATCTGTGATGGAATCAAGAAGAAAACCAAAGGGTCTTCTCAGACCAAAAACCAGAGCCAATTTAAAAGATGCTATGAACGTTAGTCTTTCATGGATTTGTTATTTCTTAAAACACTAAAACATTTTATATCTCTATATTGCATTTGTTCAAATCTATGTACTGACACAAACAGAATAATATAGTTACCAGCAACCAATAAAATAACAAATGTATAAGCTGTTAATAACTGTAAGATACCAAAACATTTGTAGTTTGTTTGTTATTTAAGAATTGTTTCCTCGTAAATAAATAATTATAAAAAAAAAAATTATATAAATATAACAGTTCACTTTTGTTAATGAAATACTGATGTTTTTTTTTATTTTATTTTTTTTTTATTTTTTTTTATTTAATACTACTCGAAGTCATTTTCTACTATTAATAATATAAATCAGGATGTACAAAATGAATTGATATTTAAGTATTTCCATTTTATTAAGCAGTATTTAATTTTTTTTTTTAAATTTACATAATCAGTGTATTAATTAATCTGTGTACGCATTGTTACAGCAACCCTGGCCTCGTACTCCCACTGAAAAACTGCTTTCTGAAATGTTTGAAGGAAGTGCTGCTCAGTTCCTGGCTATCATTGAGAGCATTCAGGACTCAAATCGCAGGATAGTGGTTACGTCACCACCAGCCTCTGACAATGAACCAGAGATACTGGATGTGTACTGTGAACTCTTCCTAGCAGCCCAAGAAATACTGGCAGGTAGGATTAATTCAGCATTTTCTGCCTGGGTTAGTGACAGGCAAACTGTTTGTTAACAACATCCTCAGTTGTTGTTTTTTACTGTCAAACACAGATTCTGCAGTATGTGTGGATCTCGGATTCCAAGCAAATGTGAAGTTGTTGTCTTAAAATGTCCTTCATGCAATAAAGAGAAATACACAGGTTCACAGTTTATTTGTGCTTTCAGGTGGAGGGGGACTGAAAGGAGCTGGGGCATCTGGTAAACCAATGAGCATCCTTGGTGGACATCCTCTGGCTAATATTGTATTTGACAGAAATCTCATGGAATTGGCCACCCTTGGTATGCTGTTGCTTAAATATTTCTTCAGTCTTAATTCTTCTTTCACTTTGTTTGAATGTAAGTAAAAATATTTTATTATTATTATATACCTGCTTACCTAATATTAATACTAAAAGAAAGCATTTTTTCACATTTTCAGGTTATGATGGAGTCACTCTCAATGTTGTTGTAAAACTTGTAAAATGGGCTTACAACTATGAACAGTGGGATACATTTGACAGTCTAGTTGATCCACTGATCCAAGTCCTCAAGGTAATTAGATAATTATTATTTTTCTCATAAATAGTGGATTAATTTACATTATCACAGCTGCAATAAATTATTTAATATTTTCTCACTATTAATTTAGTTGGATTATTTAGATCACTTTGACTTAGTGAAATACTATTAATGAATCAGATATTACAGACATTAATTTTGAAAGTTGTGGTTTTTGCAGGTAAAAAATGTAGTAATAATTTACTCTTATTTTATGATTTACTTATTTTGTTTTTTAATTTATTTTTCTAGAGAGAGCATAATGAAAAGTATTTCTGGGATAAAAAATCTTTATTTTTATATGATTTAATGTCTTTTTTTAATTTATTTTTATAGAGAGAGCATAATGAAGAGTATTTCTGGGATAAAAAATCTTTATTTTTATATGATTTAAAGTCTTTTTTTTTAATTTTTTTTTTTTAGAGAGAGAATAATGAAGAGTATTATTGGGATATAAATTCTTTATTTTTATATGATTTAAAGTCTTTTTTTAAATTTATTTTTCTAGAAAGAGCCTAATGAACAGTATTGCTGGGATATAAAATCTTTATTTTTATATGATTTAATGTCTTTTTTTAAATTTATTTATTGAAGAGTATTGCTGGGATATAAAATCTTTATTTTTATATGATTTAAAGTCTTTTCTTTATTTATTTTTCTAGAGAGAACGTAATGAACAGTATTGCTGGGATATAAAAATCTTTATTTTTATATGATTTAATGTCTTTTTTTAAATTTATTTATTTAGAGAGAACGTAATGAACAGTATTGCTGGAATATAAAATCTTTATTTTTATATGATTTAATGTCTTTTTTAAAATTTATTTTTCTAGAGAGAACGTAATGAACAGTATTGCTGGGATATAAAATCTCTGGAACTGCTGTTGGCTCTGGAGAGACTGAATGTCAGCAACAAGAGGTTCAAACGTACAGTCAATCTGCAGGATGATGAGAAAGAAGAAGGTGCTAACATGGATATGCATTATTCATCAGTTCCAGGTCTTTATTTATAAGTCTTTATTTCCTTTCATTTTATTAAATTTTATTTTATTTTATTTTATTTTATTTTATTTTATTTTATTTTATTTTATTTTATTTTATTTTATTTTTATTTTTATTTTTATTTTTTTTCATTTTATGTTTTTATTATTATTGGGGTTTTGGGGTTTTTTAATTTTTTTTTTATTACTTTATTTTTTATTATTTTTTTTTATTTTTTTTTATTTATTTATTTATTTATTTATTTTTTTTTTTTTTTTTTTTTTTTTAATTGTTGTACTTTTTTAACAGTTATGTAAATTAATTTCAATCATTTATATACTTTTTAAACATATTTTTGTTAAATTGTATGATTTTTTAATCAGTTCTGTTTGGTTTTTTTGCAATTATTTTTTTAAAGATTAGTGTCTATATGGGAATGTGTTTTATATAAGCAAAATATAACAGTGGTTGTAATACCTTCTTTTTGTTGTCAGCGTTTTATGTCCTTATATATTACTAAAATAAATGATTAAAATAATAGCAAAACTAATGTAAACTTTATTTCAGGTACAGTATCCTGTATGACTACAAATGTATCCCATGACGACCTCATCAACCTGGCTGGAGTGCTTATGTCCATTGTCACTGGACCCTACACAGTAAGAACTTCACAGTTTTCCCACAACATATGTCATACAGTTGAATAAATCTCCATCACAGTCTGAAGTTGAATCAGAGATCATTATAAATAAACAAACCTTTTTTGTTTTACTAACTTTAAAAAACAATGACCCCAAAACCCCACAAAAATGAAAAGGAACATGTTGGTTTAAAAAAAAATCATAGCTAAAGCATCTGCAATTTTCACCAAATGCAGTTCAAAAACAAAAAAATAAATATTAATGTACAGTTAATTGTGTTCTTATGGTTGTACACAGCAAGCTGGGATACTGTTGTCAGTAGATTTATATCGGTTTCAGTAGTTCTTAATAGTAGCTTCAGGTAGTTTCATGTTATGAGCACATAAAGTAAAATTGCATCATTTTTAATAAATGTTCTGAGCGTCTGCTCTTTATGTCCTCTGTAGGGTGGTCCTGGAACCTTTTATCCATGGATAATACAGCATGACAATATATATTTAACAAACTGAATATTAACATTTCATTTAACATTTCATTAATTGCACAGAATTAATTTAAGCAACAAATATGTTAGTTAATAAAGCTCTTCTGCAACAGAGATCCTGTAGTTGTTGTTGAATAGGTAACAGCCTCAGTCACAGCTTGAATTTCAGAACACTGCAAAAAATATTAAAAAATAATAAGAAGAAAAATATTTTTTATTAATAAGAAAAAAAATTAATATATACTTATATAAAAATAAGACAGAAAACATTTTTTTTTTTTTTTTTTTTTTTTTATTGTTATTGTTTAAAATTTAATTAATCACATTGAATTAACATAATTATTTGTTAATTTTTTGTAGAAAGAAAAAATAGAGATGGACATGGTAGTTGATGCTGGACTATTTCTGTGGAACAAATGCAAATCAGTTTTTCAGAAATACCAGACTGGTTCTGTTGACAATTTCAGATACCTCAGCAAGATGGAAAATCCAAACAAAGTTTGTATAATTTCTTCTGTTAATAATTGCTTCTTTAAAAGAAGAATGAACAACCAGTATGAATAATTCTTTAATTTTTAAATTATTTTTAAAATAGTATGATGAGACTAAATGCATTCTGTATAGTTTCAAGTGACTGATTTAGGTTACATTTAGACCAACCTTTGATGATAATAAAGTTAAAACATTAATTAATTATGTATACAGGTTTATTAAGTTTTCTGTTTATTATGGATCCAATATTCCAAAACAATTTTTTTCCCTTTCTTTACTTACTTGCTTTGTTTTATTTGTAAATTTATATACATAATTTATTAATAAATGTCATCATTATTAATTTTTAAAATTATTTATTTATATATTTATTTAAATTTTATGCTTATATGATTTTTTTAATTGTTACTTTTTATTATTATGATTTATTTAAATAAACCATTGATTAAAATATCTTATATTTCTATACTTATTGCTTGATAGATTAAAATCGTATGATTATTATTATTATTATTATTGTCTTGTTTCAGTGGATTCATCTACTAGATGCTGTGCACCAGGTGTTGTGTTGGTGTGGTATCAGCAGTGTGGATCCAGGACTGACTGCCGAGGTAGTCATACGTCTTGCTCTTGTCTACGAGAGCAGCTCACAGCTAGAGGGAGTTGATGGTTCGTTTATTTCAGTGTTGTATAATTAATGTAAATTTTTATAATGTAAGTAGTTAGTGTGACTTTACTGAAATATAATTTTTTTAAAAGTAACATTATGATAAAATTTGAAAACATAAGAAAAATATTTTAAATATGTTATTGACATCAGTAATAAAACAAAACAATAAAAATAACAGTAACAACCCAAAAAACAACAACAAAAAAACAAACAAATAATAATAATAATAGTATTAATAATAATAATAATAATAATAATAATAATAACAGTATTAATAATAATAATAATAATAATAATAATAATAATAATAATAATAATAATAACAGTATTAATAATAATAATATAATAAATAAACATACAATAAAGAAAAAAGGTTAAATTAAATATTCTTTCTTTTTCTTTCATCAAAAAAGATATATATATATATTTATAGTTTGAATCAACTGGTATGTTTTATTATTTTTTTTTGTTCATCTTTAAAATAAATTTATCAGTAAAACTTGAGAATACTGAGTTCAGTAATTTATGATTTTAAAAGAAACCTTTGTTTCTCAAGTGATTATTATTTATTTATTTATTTTTTATTTTTGTTTTGGTAACTAATCCCATTTATCAAATATTCCCAGTAGTTCATATTCTGTTCTGTCCTGTTATATTTGATTTAGTTATAGACATAATTATGATACATGAAAGAACATCAGTGATAGATTTTCACTATTGTAACTTTGTTTCAGTATCTCTGGAGCCATGTTGTTTTGCTAGGCGTCTGTGTATGTGAATTCTTTTAAATGAGTTGTTACGTATTCAAAACTGCATTTAAATTCATTGTGTTCATAATTTTATATTTAAGGGGTTGTTGTTGTTTATTTTGTTTTGTTGTTGTTTTTCTTTGGCTTTATTTATTTGTTTATTTATTTGTTTATTTTATATATTTATTTTATTTATTTATTAGTTAGTTAGGTAGTTAGTTAGTTAATTAGTTAGTTAGTTTTCAACATCTCCAGTTTATAAAAAAAATATTTGTTTTTGAATGAACATAAAAATGTGTTATATATATTTAATGTTGATCTTTTTTGTTTGCAAATTATTTGTTTTATTTCTGTTTTCTCAACTCTTACTTCCCAAACCAAACTCAATCCTGTACAAATAAAGACAAATGTAAAAAAGTTACATTTGACCGTCGTACCACACAAGGCACTGAGTTTGGTTTGTCATTTCAAGTGAGTGGGGTGACCCCCAGGCCAGGTATGTTGTTACCTTGTTTCACCTTGCTTATTGCAATGACACCTCATTAATTAAGTCCTCACCTTCATCTCACACCCCAAAAATAATTACCTAGCCTTGCTAAAATATAAACTAAAATTTAAATAAAAAAAGAAGAGAAGAATCCATTAATTTTTTTTTTTAATTCCAACTTGGTGAAGGAAATAGTATTTTTAATGAAAATTATTTAAATATTTAATTCATTGTTTACTTCTTTTTTTTTTTTTTTTTTTTGAACTTCTACAATATTTATTCAATATTGTCTGTGAAAAACTATATAACAAGTATTTGAAAAAATCTTTATTTTTTTTTTTTTTTAACCACTCTATACCTGCACCTTGAAAGTAATACAAATATTTTGGTATAATTTTATGTCTTAAAATAATTAAAATCCTTAAAAGTAACCTATTTCATTTGCTTAGTGCAAAAATATGTATACAGGCTTCCATCCTTTTTCAGCTGGATTCCTCTTTTTTTGTTTTGTATTTACCTTGTTTGGTTTTATTTTTATTTTAATGCATAAAATATATTTACTTACAAATTTATATTATTATTATTATATTTATGTGTACATGTTTGTGTGTGTGTGTGTGTGTGTGTGTGTGTGTGTGTGTGTGTGTGTGTGTGTGTGTGTGTGTGTAAAACATCTGTAAATAACAGTCTTGTCAGGTAACTTGGCATGTCTCACATAATTATGTAACAAAAAGAACCAGTTAACTTTGCATTTTACTAACACATTTGTGACAAAAATCTCTGATATTAACTCTGATATAAATATTTAAATAAACAAAATAATATATTATTTTCTTTTTGATTATATAATTTATTAACAAAATTAAAATAAAAAAATTAATAAAATAAAAAAAAATATTTTTTGAAAAATAACTAAAGAAAATAAAAAAATTGTTAATTTTGTTTTTTGTTTTTAAAGTTTCAGAAAATAATGAAATATTAGATTTAACATTAATTTTTAAATGTTTATTTATCAATTATCAGCATAATACTATCATGAAATCAAGTTTTTATGTGCATGTCATTAAATATTTGTATGTCTGTTCATCAAACTATTATTAACATGTATATTTATTATTATTATTACATATATATATATATTAAATAATAAACTGAAAAAACTTGCCAATTTTCATTAATATTATTATTTATTAATAATTTAACAACATAACAAAGCAAGAAGTAAATTGGTTGCAGATTGCAATTGTTTACAGACAGATTTACTTACTTTAACAATATTTATATAAGGAAATTAAGAAAAGCTACAATGATATCTTACTTATTATCTTTTGATTTTTGCAGTTTAATGTTAACAAAATAAGAATTTGTAGTTATGTGTGTTTTTTTAATATTTTTTTAATATTTATTATTTTAATATTTATATATCTTTTACCATCTTTTTATTTGGTTTGTTTTTCATTTTATTTCATTTATTTATTTATTATTATTATTTTTTTTAATTTATTCTATTTTGGTTTATTTAATTTAATTTCACTCATATTCATATCCTTTCACATTAATATGAATACAGCTAACATTACATTTTCAAATAAGATAAATAATATTTTTTAAATATCATAGAAATATATAAGCATTTTTAGAGAATTATTTTTTTTTATTCTGCAGATCTTCTGTCTGGTATAAAAGACTCAAAAGCATCATTGACAGATATTGGTATGAACAATGACATGGATCAGCTAAGTAAGGAGAGCTATACAGCAAGAAAACAGCTGTTACAGGCAAGAGAAATCCTCGAACTAGGTCTACAGAATGTGTCGTCTGCCAGACAAGCTGTAGCTCTCAATGATATCAAATCTGTAGCTGATGTCAGCTGGGTTAAGGTATGATGATAATATTTAGTATTTATTGCTAATGTAATTAACAGAAATTTAGTTCCAAGGTAAATACATTTTAAAAATTTCTTTCTGTACCTAATTGTTTAATTTAGAAACTTTTACTATACTACTGGTGATATGAACATATAGTACATTTTGTTAATTTGCATTGTCTTATTTGTTCTAAATACAGTTCTTTGTTAATAATAAAGTATGACAACAATATATATAAGTTTGGAGTATAACAGACTGTTGATACAGAAAAATTTTGGAATAATTTATTCAGATTATCTAGAGTTTTATTTTTATATTTTTCTGTTGTACCAGTATATAACAAATGTCTTATGAAAATAGTAAATAGATGGTCTTCATGCATACTTAATATTCATTATAAAAACAAATAAAACTGCAATTAGAAAATATGCAAAACATATTTAGGCTATTTCATGACATTCAAACTTAAGTTAAATTTATTAATACAAATTTCACCCAATAAGGTGAAAAAGATAAAACAACTGAGTTATGAAAAGAGTACTGTATTTTTAGAGTATATTTGAAAAGGTGGACTATGTGGTGAGTGTGTTTTTTCAAACAACAGGCTTATATTCACACAGTCTGATCTGTCACTGTGTTTCACTTTATAATTGAAAGCACACAGTTTATTACTGAACATCATTTTGTATCTATTGCACATCACAAAATATGTTATCCGTGTCTTTGGACAACTGAAACAGTGTTAGTTTTTTCTGATCCATCATTTATAATAATTTTAAATAAGTTTAAATTATTGTATTCAAGTGAATTTTTTGCAATTAAAATATTTTGAATGAAGACACTGATGACCATTCCTTCAGAAGTTAACACTAAGTATATTTAATTTTAATTACTGTACTAAATTAATTTGCTAAATTAAATTTATTTAGATTTGCTGTACTTAGGAATAATTTATTTTAATTTATTTTTGATTCAGTTTTGAAACTTTAATGCATAAAACAAGTTGAAAATATTCACACTCTTAAAGAACTATCAAATTATTTTACACATTGGCCTTTGTTTTTTAAATCTTGTGACAGAAATCATATTCATATTGTGTTATATTTCATCCAGCCAAAATCAAATATGATTATTTATAACAGGAGCATCTTATCTTTTAAAGCACAATATTAAAACATGACCATTTGTCTTATTAACAGTTACACCAGGTTAAAAAACAATTTATCATTTTGTAGGCACCACTTACATCATCTTACGTGTTTCAATATCATAATACTTATCTAAATTAATGTAAAAACATTTTTCTTTCACTCCTGTATTTAAATTAATTTTATAAATTAGGGGATTATTAACATTTTTATATCAGTAGTTTTTGTAAACTGTTGAATTATTAGTTTCTTTCAAGAAATAAACTGGATTCAAGAGTTGTTGATGAAATTATAGTTAATTAGAATCACAAGAATGTGATAATATTTTGTGTGAATATACCAACACCTGTATACACTGCATATTTACTTTGTATCAAAGTTGGCAGATTCTGATTGAATTTTACTGTTAAAATAATTATCTCTTAATAGTAATTTTTTATTTCAATAATAATGACAATTCTTTATGCATAATAATCATCTCCAGGTTGTTTTTGTTTTTGTTTTGTTTTGGTTTGTTTTATTTCTGTTTTCTCAACTCTTACTTCCCAAACCAAACTCAATCCTGTACAAATAAAGACAAGTGTAAAAAATATAAGTTTTTACTGGATCGAATTTCCTGATTAAAGTTGTTTTTATTTACAGAGATTTTCAAGATTATTTTCTAGTATTGAATTTACATAATTACAGATGTTTATACAAGAATATCTCATTTAAATTTCTGCACACAATTACTTTTGTTTTATTACAGGACATAAATCCTGAAGTTTTCCAGCCTGAGGTGCTGAAGGAGTCAACAGCAGATCTGACTGAGTCAGGGACTAACAAAGCAGAGTTTATTCCTCCCAGCATGAAGGGAACAGCAACTGCTGTGTGGAACACAGTCAAAGATCTCCATCTTGAACTGATTCTCATGCACCACCGAGTCTGCCTCAAACTGGCAGCACTGGGACCAGGTAATGGTCGTTCTTTACTGTTTATTCTCAGTTTAGTCACAGTGTTATTACAGTGTTGATTATTATTGGTTGAAGTATGCTGTAGCCTACACTGTTACTTTTGAATTAGACTATCCAGTGCACTCTTCAGTAAACAACATGACAAAATTTCTCCATCAGATTGGTTATGTATGTAGGTGTGGGTATGTGCATGTACATGCTTGTGTTTATGCGCATGCATACTAGTGCATGCATTCTTGAGCATGTATGCATGTGCATACCTCTTTGCATGAATTTAATTATTTGCTACATTTAGTAATAAAATGACATAAGAACAAAATTTAAATGATAAAAAAGATGTAACTATAATAATGATGATGAATATGACAATTATTATTATATTTCATTATTATTATTATTATTAGACGTTGTTTTAATTCTTCTATTTAGATCCTACATCTAAAAATCCTCAACCAACCAAAAGACAGAGATGTTCAACCTTGGTGAGTACAGTTTTAATAATTTTAATTATTTATTCTAATTCTTCAGCATTAAAATTATTAATAGTAATATATTATTATAGACATAGCTGTCTGTGTGTGTCTGTATGTGTGTGTGTGTGTGTATTTGAGTATTGGTAATCAAAAGAAAATGATACCAATGTGATTTCTATAATGTGTATTTTGATACAGGCATATGAAAGAAAAAGCATTGATGCATATGTGGAGACTTTTGATGAACTGTTTAACAGCTGCAACAAGAACAATCTTTCTAAAGCTTTGCTGTACATGCAAAAGGCACTTCTTGGTGACATCAAAGGGGCACCAAAAAAAAGTCCAAAGGAATTACTTGAGGTAGATTTTATTTGTTATCTGGGATGAATTCTAAATGTGTGTTCTAAAATGTGCATATAATCTTACAGATACTAAACTGATATTAATTTATGTGTAAAAATAATTGTATCTTCTATTAATTTTCACAATGTTGATATTATCTTATGAAAAAAACAGATTTAATTAATGAATTTGTTTTATTTTTAACAAATTACTAATAATCCATTTTACCTTTTGAGAAAATCACAATTATGATGATATAATTTATTTCTTGAAAATCTATAATAAATAATTTATTATTTTATTTCAGATAAAAGTTTATGAATTTCTCAAAATAATATGATACTAATTGCTACTATAAAGTTACTTATTCCTTCATCACTAGAAACCATGTAATTATTTCCAGGAGGCAGTGACTTTCATAAAGAAAACGCAGGCCAGTGAGAAACGTTTGTACTTGGACAACCTGGCTCTGGCTGAACAGGCTCTGAGGAAGTCGAAGGTTCCACCTCCACCCATTCTGCTCAGTCGGAGAGACAAGTCAATGGTGTTCAAACCAGCTCCCTTCATTCCTGCTGGAGGAGAAAAAGTCAGTTTTAAATTTAGACACACACACACAAATATATATATATTTTGACTATATCAAAGATATCTATATTAAACAAGAATAACAAGCAAATTGTTTTTCGTAATAGTCTGATTGTGTGTATGTGTGTATGTAAGTGTGTGTGTGTGTGTGTGTGTGTGTGTGTGTGTGAATGTGTGTGACTATTAGTTCAATTTCAGGGAAAATATATTTTTGAAAGCATATCTGGTTTTTATTCTTATTTTGTATAAATGGTTTTTAAAGTTACAACTTCAACAAACAAAAATATTAATGTGAGTTTTTAGTTTTATTGTAAAGAAAGAATTGGGATTTTTCACAAGAAACACATTTTACTTATTTCTTCACATGTTAATTTCATACTGAAATATTTAGCTACCTTTGTTTTAGAAACATTTTCCATAGTTTCAATATTTTCTATTCTAATACTGAAATTATTTTCTGGTTATGCTTCTTTTGAGCTAATATATGTCTTCTCTCTCTTTATCTGTCTTAATTTTATAGCAGTTAAAGAAACTGGATGAAATATGAAAAAAAAAAAAAAAATTATTTATATATTATATGAAGCTGTTATGTTGTTAATCAAATATTAACAGTTCAGTTTTTGTTTCAGGTGGCTTGGTATCGACTGTTTGGAAGATCTGCATCAGGAAGCAATGTCAGAGTGAGGATCGGGGATTACTTTCTTCAGGGGACAGGCGAAGAAGTGAGTTCATTTTGTTAACTTTAACTAGTTTGACAGGAAAAGAGATACTTTATATTCAGTTCTACCTGTAGTCAGTTTTAAAACTGATTGAAACATTCTTTACATTGTACATATATATATATATATATATATATATAAACACATACACTTGATAAATAATTAAAAGATTCAGTATGTTTATTGTATATTTTAAAATGAAAGGTTTATATTTATAAGATTCATGAGTTAACAATTATATTTCTTACGATTAATGTTATGTATTTAAATATTAAATATGATGACTATTTTTAATATTCACTAATGTATGTAATATTTTATTTTTTATTTTTTATTTTTTAATACAGATTACACACATTTACTATTAATTATGACAAATGTATTATTATATTTAAATATGTATTATGATGAATATTTTATATAACAGATGTTTTATAATTTCATTATCAGTTACAATGTTTATTATATTATATTTTAATTTGTTTGGTACACAAATTATATACATGCTTTTTTATTATTAACTATGAGAGATATTATAAATTTTTCAGATTCCTGCGTTTGACTGTGAACTCAGTGTTTCGGGACTGGTTCCCAATGAACGCTATGTGTTTGCTGTTGGTGCTTACACTCTGGATGGAAAGCTGATAGGAGAAGGGATAGGGGAGACCAGCAGACCAATCCTTGCATCACACCCACTGCCCATCCTCATGACTTGGGCTCTTCTTTCACAGGTAAAAACCCAGTTACCTTAGTTAAAACCATATCAAAGTTTTTCTTATTTGTCTAAAAGTGATCTATCAAGTAGTTGCATGTTAACAAATACATTTGTAAGTTATACAAGTCAACCAGGCTGATGTATTTTGAATCAAAGATACCTGGCAAGAATATAGGCACTGTGTGTATTTTCCAAAGTGACAAAGGCCTACAGACTAACTTAATACTAAGAGTTATTTGTTCAGTATTTTATTTATGTATTTATTATTATTTTTTATATTATTTTAAAATTAATAATTCATTTTACTTTTATATATAAAATAAGAACCTCCATAATGCTCAAATAAAAAAAGTATTATATAGGTACATGTACATGTATATGTGTGTTTGTGTATGTGTGTGTGTGTGTGTGTGTGTGTGTGTGTGTGTGTGTGTAATACACTTTTCCTTTATTATTTTCCTTTTATCCAACAAGAGTATTAGAGAGGTTCTTATTTCCCACATTTTTCTATATTTTAATACACTCTGTTAACCTGTACACATAAAACACTTAGCTAATAATGTCTAGCAAAAAATGTTACTGATCTTTCTGTATTTCAGATTGCCTACCAGACTGGATGTTTGGAAATTGCTAAAGAAGCATGTGGTGTTCTCTGGAACCACTTCATTGCTGATGTGCAACTACCACAACATGACACATTTGTCACCTCCGTGAAGAAAGACTTTAAGTTGACACTTCTCAGGTTAGCTAAAATATTTTTATACAAAATTATGTGGATATGTCAATGGATAGAAAAATATGTATAAAGGGGTAGCTATATAAATATAATATATACATATCTATGATTGTTGTTGAATGAGAGAGAGAGAGAGAGAGAGAGAGAGAGAGAGAGAGAGAGAGAGAGAGAGAGAGAGAGAGAGAGAGAGAGAGAGAGAGAGAGAGAGAGAGAGAGACACACACACACACACACACACACACACACACACACAAAACAAATGGAAACCAATTGAATGTACAAGTGCATGGGTATGATGTTTTACATGATAATTAATTTAAACTTGTTCTTATTTGATCTGCATAACCCTCAAAAGTTTTCACTGATATAATGTATTCTTAGCTAATTATTATTAATTTTATAATTTTTATAAAGATTAAACCAGAGAGCACTGAGTCTCTCCTCTCCTGTTCTGTTGAGACAGTACCTGACCTCAATTTTCATTGGAGTGGACATTCGAATCAGGGAAGGACAACTCTTCTGTGATGTCCTCTGTGACAAGGGACCTCTCTATAATGGACAGGTGAGTCTTTAACAATAAGCTGAAGTAATTTTATTGCAGTTTGGAATATAGCAGTACAGTTTTATTTTTTATTACAAATGTGTTAAACATTTAATAACTAAATAAATGAATAAAAGAAAGGAATGACTATGATGATGATAATTTCTGGTGGTTGATGCTTCCTAAAATTGGTTAAATTATCAGCATAGCTTCTGCTTTGATCTTAGAATCAGACCCAGTTTCAGGCTAATCTGTTAAAAGGCAATTCTCATCTATAACATGTAAAAAACAAGATACCAAACTAAGCTGTGAACACAATGATTTCAGATCAAGCGGATGGCTGAATGTGAGAGACTGATCATTGCCATGGAGCTGGCTGGTTGGCTGAATGAGGCTAACCTGGCGCTGCAGGCTGTCATCCAGTGTTACGGTTTGCTGGCCCCACTCATCTACTACAAGATTCCATCTTACGCAGTGCTGCAGATTCTGCTGCGATGTCACGCCGTGATGCAGGAGATTCCATCTGGTCTGATTCAGAAGCGACAGGGACAGATTGCCGACAGTCTTCATCACATGACCGCTTGCATTACTTTTCACATGGCTAAGGTTAATTTCACCTCTTTGTTTGATTTTGGGGGTTTCAAAGTAAATTTTAATTTTTTTTTTTTTTTAAATTATCATATATGACTGGTTCAGTTCTATTTACTTCTTTTATATTTTCATGTTTTATTTATTTTTATTACTTTTTTTTAATTATATAAGATTTTAGGTTTTTCTTTTTGGAGGGGGTGACTCATTTTATTTTCTTACTTACGGCTGTGCCATTGCAAATAACTTCTGCACTCATTATTTTGTGTGTTTTCAGCTAAAAGACTGAAAAAAATATGTAAAAAATGTATAAAACACTAAACATACTGTTGAGTTCTTGAAACGATCTGCAAAACCTTTCTCTTTCTTTTTTTTCTTTTTTTCAAACATTCAGTTATGTAATAGTAAATAGAATTTTCAGTATAGTCATTTTTAAAAACCTTTTTTTTTTTTTACTGTAGATCTTGAGAACCTGGGGACAGAGGAAACTAGCAAATGACATAAACGATGCTGGCAGGAAACTTCTTTCTCTGGAGGAGAGAGACGACAAGAAAATTGATCCAGAAACAGACAAGATTGAGTCAACGACTGGAGTGGAAACAGAGTCTGCCAACACAGCACTGCAAGCCTTGAAGAAAAAGAAGGTGAAGAAAGGAGGACAGGCTGCAAAAATGGATGAGCCAGAAGGTCCCATTAATGAGGAGCTAAAGGCCCTTGAAGCCCATGTACTTCAGATGACTAAAGCAGGTATGTCCACAGCCAAAACAGCAGTTTAAATTTTTAATTAAATAAATTTGTTGAATGTTGGTACCTTTAATGCTAAAGTAATAGTTTCAGTATAACTTAAACAGATTATATGTATAAAAAAAAAAATTATTGAATGTATTTTATGTTCATCCTGTTGAACATGTTCAAAATGTTGGCTTAAAACATAATTCAGTAAAGTTTTGTTTCAAATAAAATGAAAAAATTACTTTGTAAAATCAGACTACAATGAATAAGACAGTTGATATGTTTATAATTTTGATTAGAAAAGAAATGAACTTAGGTGGAATGATATTTAATACTTTTATAATAATAAAATAACGTTGATGATAATGATAATGATAATAACAACAACAGTAATACTGATAAGAAGATGATGAAAAAGAAGAATATATTTAGCATAACATTTTTAATGGTCTTTTATCTGTTTCTGCTGCTTTTGTCCAGCAACCATACTTTAATTTGTAACTAAATATGTTTTTAATATCAGCACATGGAGAGCATGAGCTATCAGGAAGCGAAGACCCAAACATCTTGCATGCTTACATTGCATTTCTCCCAAGCAAACTGGCTTACAAAGAGGGTGTGTATTTTGTTTTTAATAGATTTTAAAAATTATCTTTAATTTCATCTTAAATTATCTTAAATTTTTCCTTGAATTGTAGCAGATAAATAGTTAAATAGTCTGGGTAAAAACAAGTAAAGAAAAATGACTGATAAAACTATGTTAATTTTGTTTTCTGGTTAAAACATCCCAAAATATTAGCAAATATTACAAATATTTCAAATTTAACTTCTCATAAATGAAATTTGTAGCTATAATTATTATAAAAAGCAACTCTTAATTATATATTTGTTTCATGGAAAATCATTATAAAAAGATAAAAATTTGTTTAAAAAAATTAAATTCATATTTATTCCTTTTTGTGAAACAGCATTATCATTAACAAACTATTCAACAGATTATTTTAAAATATATATTTCTTTTGTATACATAATTACAAACAATACTTTAAAAGAAATTTGCAATTTTATATCAACTGTTATTAATGAAAGCACTTCTTTAAATAAAGTTTGAAACTAACATGAAATCAGTTAACAAATCAAATCTTTTAGTGAAATTAGAAATTTTGAAGCTAACAGTTAATCACAAAATCAATTATAGCAACCAAAACTTTAAATGAATTCTGAAAATTTGAAACTATTATGTATCACAATACATTCTTTAAATGAAGCTATTATTCATCACAAACATTATTCATTTATCACAATCAGTTCTTTTAGTCAAATATATACTAATGTCATTAAAAAGGCTATTTAGAATATTTTTTGCTTGTTGTTTTTTTTGTACATATTTATTATTTATCAAATCAATTATCAAAATAAATACATTAAATGAAATTTGCAGTAAAAATCAATTATTTAAGTGAAATGTATTCTTATGTTATTTGAACAGATTATTTTAGAATATTTTATTTTATTATATTTATTTATTTTTTTTGCTTGTTTTGTTTTGTACATGTTTATTATTTATCAAATCAGTTATCAAAATAAATTTAAATGAAATTTGCAGTTAAAATCAGTTATTTAAGTTATTTGTTATTTGAACAGATTAATTTAGAATTTTTTATTTTATTTATTTATTTATCTTTTTGCTTGTTTTGTTTTGTACATGTTTATTATTTATCAAATAATAAATTCAGTTATTTAAATGAAACGTGTATCAATGTTATGTGAACAGTTGTGAAGTTCAAGCGACGAGCGAGATATCTGGAGTTTTTTGTACATGTTTGTGAGAAAGCTCTCACTGAGGGGTTTGCTGATATTGTTGTTGACTGGTGCGAAGATTCCCTCCACTGGCTGTCAAAGTTTGTACATTTTTTTAAATTAAATATTTGTATCAACAACAACTATTTAATAATAGTAATAATAAATAAATAATCATAGCAGTAACAACAACACTAATAATAATAGTAATTTATATATTTATTTTGGGTAAAAGGTTTTTAAAATAATTATTATTTTGATTTTTGTTGTTATTATTATCATCATCATCATCACATTATTATTATTATTATTATTTTTATTTTTTATTATTATTATTTGATTTTATTATTTTAAGTGTATACTAAGTTAATACATTATTTAAAATTATACATTGTCTTCATTTGCTGAACATTTATTTGTTTATTAGATGTTCATATCAATTATAATTTGTTTTTATAATGTTATTAACAAACATTTCTGTTTTTATTACTATTATTTTAATTGTAATATAATTATTTAAAGAAATTCACTGTTCTAAATTCAATTCTCCATGTTAAGCCATAATTTAAGCATTTTAAAAAAATATTTGCTTAAAAACCACTAAATATTTTGCCTTGTATCACATTTCACATTCAGCTGTGTGACTGAGGATTTAATATGATCATTACTCTTTATTTGTTCATATCTTATTTGAACTAATGTAAATGTTTATGATTTTCAGTTTATTACTAGCTATCTCTGAATTAATTTTGAAAATGCTTACAGGAGAAATGAACAGATTATAGGACCTCGAGCATTCATGTCGAAGCAGCCTGGTGTTGTGACTGTCAGTGGTGATGACCCCAAGAAGTTTGCTGCAGCAATGATTGAATACCACAAAGACAAGGTTTTCAATTAATCTTTTCAAGCTTACCCTCGTCTGAGCTGTCCAGATAAACAATACTTTCTGAAATCACAAATACCAGTTTCAAAAATCTTTTAAAGAAACTCTTTATCATAATGAGAAAAAAGATTTTGAAAAAAGATTAATGGACACCTTTTTAATAATGATTTGAATTATGCCATTTCCATATTCCAATCAGTTCTGGATCTGCCTGGTAGATATATAATTTGTACGAGTTTGTTTAATTAGAATATTTCCTGCTGTAATTCTTATTTAGTTGTATAATTACATGTTTTTTTTTTTATTTAACACATCTGGTTTCTTTGACTTTGAATACTGTTTAAAAGTATATTTTTCTTCCTTCTGTTTTAGTATATCGTTTTCCTTTTTTTTTTTTTTTTAAAGTAATTTTATGCAAAGAAAATTGTATCCAAATAATATTCAGAGTTTATTTTAGCAATATATTAGTGAAGATTGTTTTTTGTTTAATGAACAGTCATATTTTGAAATTAATTTATTTGCTTTAAGAATTTCTTCTTATTATTCTTTTTTTTACCTTAAAAAATAGTAGATAATTAATTTTTTCTTGTTATTACTAAAAATATTTGTCCTTTTTTTCACAGCAAGGACTTAAAACAGTTCAGAAGCCATTGCCAATAAAGACATCTCCAAAGAGACAAGGTGCAAAAAAGAAACAGAAATATAAAGTAAATAATTTGTCTTTCTTTTTTTTTCTTCTTTTTTTTTTTTCTTTAAGTAAATGAAATGCACTTGGGTTTGATTTGGTCAGATCTGTCCAAATTAACTCAGGACCGGTCATATTTCAGTACATAGTAGATAATTATTTATAATTCCTATTGAAAGTTAAAGTTAAAAAACAATAAATGATACTTTTTAATTTTTTTTTAAATATCTTATTTTCATTTTTTCTCATTTTGACACTGGAAGTAAACCGATTTTTCTTACAACAATTTGTTGATGTGTTCTGTATAAAAACACAAAACATATTGCACACATATTTGTAGTTAGATATATAATAAAATAATAACTAACATTGCTTTAAAAAAATGTTTAAATACAATCGTTTTTTAAAATTATTATCAGAAATATTTCAAAATTTGTAATCAATGATTTTTTGTTTTGTTTTAGCCTCTTGGCATTACTACAGGCATGAGTGAGTCTGCTAAAAGAGCCCAGGAAGAAAAGGAATTGTCTGTAAGCATTTTCCACAGTGTTTCCAAACTGAATTTTAAAACTGAAATATTTAAATAAATAATCCATTTCTGATTTTCATAATCAAATGCAGATAATTATCAGTTAGGCAGTGCTAATTGATATGAAATAGCCCATACAAATTTATTTTTTGATTGTAGAAAATTAATTAAGAAATAATCGTTATTTCTATGACTTATAATTAATTTCTTTTTAGATGTAATCTGTTAGACAGTGTCAGGGTGTTTTATTGTGTTGTTAAAATATAGTACATCTCTGGATTCAAATTCATAATAGACATAACAATTTTTTATATGATATTTTCTGATGTAACATTATCAGAGACAATTAGAGATAAAAAAAAACAATGTATTAAAGTTTTCACTTCATTTAACATTTTTTGCTTTGTAATGTATGCTTGACAAGCAAATATGTTTTTAAAAATATATTTTCACTTTTTAATTCCTGTCATTTAAAACAAATATTAAATTAATGTATTTTGAAACATTTTTAATATTTTAGTTCAGTACCAAATTCTACTTTAATAGAGTGATTTAATTTGAATTTTGTGTTTTAGGCTATAGAAAAACTGAGTCTGTACCTGCCTGACTTGTACCATGCCAGGATCAGAAGAAAGCGACTCAGAAAAATCTGCAGTGATGAGATGCCTTGGAGATGTCAGGTGGGCATTAAAGATAGGATTACTTCAAAATATGTCTGTCTGTCTGTGTGTCTGTGTGTGTCTCAGTGTGTGTGTGTGTGTGTGTGTGTGTGTGTCTGTGTGTCTGTGACTGTGACTGTGTCTGTGGGTGTATGTATTTGTTATTTGAGGACGTGTTTAATTGTAGCTTGTTGTTTTTGTTTTTTAAGCTAATGACCATCTTCATGTTTTTGAAATAGTTTATTGTCTTTTTCCTTGTCATTTCTTGGGGAAACAAGGTGAATTTTTCCATATATAATAACAATAAAAATTTTGAATAAAATTCCACATTTTCAAATAGATAATTTTAATTTTTTAATATTTATTTATTTAATTTTTATTTATTTATTTATTTATTATTATTATTTTATTAGTTATTATTATCTTAATGAAATATTTCATCATTATATTTTCTACTTTCCAAATTGTTCATCTAAAAAGTTAAAAAGAAATTGAATAGTTTGGGACAGCATTAACTTTAATTGTTTTAATTACATACTTCAGTGCTTTCTTTCCCACAGCTGAACATTATTCAAGGACTGAGTCATTTTGGAACTTTTCTTCAGAAGTTAGAAAAGAGAGAAAAAATTCAGGGTTCTTCAAGCAGTAATATGTACAAGTATGTAAAAAATGTATCTCTTTTTCAATTTTTTCTTCCTTTCTTTTAAAAAACAATTATTTATTTATTTATTTAATTTAATACTGAAGTTGAATTATTTATTTATTTCAAAATATTTTTATCTTTTAGAATATGTTTATTGTCTATATGTTAACATAGATGTTTTGGGTTGTTATTTTTTTTGATTTTTTTAAATAATGTGGGTTAGAATAACCAGAATATTCAAGATTAACTTTTTTTTCAGTTTTAGGTTTTAATGAGTTTGTTTTATTTGTTGTTGTTTTTTTGAGTGAGAGAGAATTGTTTGTTTCTTTTTAAATTTTCATGTCAAATAGCAATTTTGTGTTCACTGAACAAAATGATTTATCATAATTTATTATATTTGACTACTCGAGTGAACACAGATATTTCACATATATTTCAAAATTTGACTACTGTTAACAAAATGATTTAACATAGGTTATTATCTTGGACTTATTAAAGATAATAAATTTATAATTATTATCTTTGTCTTAAACAAAATCATTTTATGTTGTATCTGATATTTTTTAGACAGCCAACTTTTCATGTAACAATCAATATTTTAAGCATTAAAAAATATTTTTTTAACTATTAACAGGACAAGCTTTCTGGACCAGGAATGGTTTACATTTGAGACAGCTGGAACACTTGTGGTGGGCTGGAATGGTGGACCACAGAAGCAGGTTTCTGCAAAATGTCTGCAGAGGCAAAATCAGCCACTGACAACTCAGAATATTACGACCTGGCAGTAGAAAGTGAAAGATTACCTAGAACAGGAATTGAGATTGCAGCTGCTGTAGCTACAGGTGAGATGCACTTCCCACTTGTCCAGCCTAACTCACAACTCAGAAAACCAGATCAAACCACTGATGTTAAAACTGTCTTGAAAACAAGATTTTTGTCAGATATTAGCCCACACACACAAATACACACACAGATATATCATCATCATCATCATCATCATCATCATTAATTTCAGACATAATGGATTCTTCTTCTTCTTCCTCTTCAATTTTTTCTAGGTGCACCTTGTCCTCCATCATATCCTGTCACTGCAGACATAAGGGATGACATTTCACTGCTTATGTCTGAGGAAACTGAATCCAGACACCCTGGTGACCGTGATTCAACTACCCTCCCCTCTAAAATAACATCTGATGCTCTGTGTAAAACCTTCACATACTTCATGAGGGCTGTGGTAAGTAGTATAATGATGAATACAGAGAAAATGAATAGAGATGTCAAAATGTGTATTTTCTGATAAATATTTTTTTATATCTGTTCATAGAATAGCATAACATTTTTTTCAGATTATTATTTGGTCTGTAAAAGCTTGTATGTTTAATTTTATTTCAGTGAAATTTTATTCCTGTTGAATTTTTATACTGTACTCTGTCCAATATTCAGTCATCATTGATTTGAATGATTTGATGCCATTTTATATAAATAAATTACCTATTTTTCCATCCATCTATCCATGTATCCATCTATCCATCCATTTGTTCATTTATCTGTCATCCATCCCATCCATTCATCAATCCATTTACCATTATGTGTCCAATTCATCATTTATCCATTCATTGATCTATCCATTGACCTTATCCACCCATCCATCCATCCATCCATCCATCTAGCCATCCATCCATCCATCCATCCATTCATCCATCCATCCATCCATTTTCCATCCAAGTATTCCAGATGACCAGTGCCAGCATTTTCATCCAAACACTGTGTTATTGTTTGGTTTCAGGTTCTGGCTCACAGAGGGCACCACTGGACACTGTTACAGAACGCAGCTCGTGCTCTGTGGAACTGCGCTCACTCTGCCCTCATGCGAGCATACACTGCCAAACAAGATGACCAGGAGAGTGGCCTGCTGACCATTGAGGTCCTGCGATACTTGCTGCACCAACCTCTACACACAGCAGCAGACTGCATGCTGGACATGATGTTTCAGATTCAGGGTGATCTTGAAAGTCAGGCTGCCAAGGTCTGTTTAAAAATAAAAAAAATTGTGAAAACAGTTTTTATTTTTGTTTATTTTCATTTATCTCAAGTCATTTTTCATTATTATTATTTTCATTATTGTTGTTGTTATTTATTTTATAGATTCAGTTCTTTTTTAAATATTAGATTTATTGAAATTTAAAGATACCATTTTATAAAACTGTTCCACAGTAATGGTCATCTGTTTGAAAATATTAAATGCATATAACTGCTATAAAACCTTTTAGAAATGATTGGCTTCTACTTTTCAACAACATCCACTCAAGAAAGCAAAATTACAGTACTTACTAAACAGAGAAAACAGTGCATAATTCCTTTTACCTTACTTGTAATATTTTATATTCAGATTCCTTAATTATTAAGTGTCATTACTAATATTTTTTACAATGCTTCAAGCCAAAAGCAAAAGGATGGATCATAATTACTTTTAACTCATTTTTAATAGTTTTATATTCAGATTCCTTAATTACTAATTATCATTACTAATATTTTTTTTTTTTTTTTTGCAAAATTTCAGGCCAAAAGCAAAGGGAAGGATCTTGGGAATTATTTTGAGTCATGGATGGGTGACATTACCTCTGAAAAGGGTGGGGCCAGTCTCAAGTTTGAGTCTCCAATTGATGATCTGAGTATTGTTGACTTGAGATGGGTGAGGCGTCTGTGTCTGCGAGTGCTGGAAATCATGTACTATGAGCAGAAGTGGGAGAAGCTTGTTGACATTGCCTTGAGATTTAATGCTTTAACAAAGTGAGATATTTAACAAAATATGTTTGATTGTGGAAATGATTTAGTGTGTGTTTGTGTGTGTGTGTGTGTGTGTGTGTGTGTGTGTGTGTGTGTGTGTGTGTGTGTGTGTGTGTGTGTGTGTGTGTGTGTGTGTGTGTGTGTGTCTGTGTGTGTGTCTGTGTGTGTGTCTGTGTGTGTGTGTGTGCTCACAACATGCATCTTGTTGTTAGTGTGTTTTGGTCATGAATGGATGGAGATGAGAACAAGGTTGGATCTTTCTGTATATGTGTACTTCACAGACATTCAGTTGAATCATTCAAAAAGAGAGAGAGAATAGATATATTACATACATATTATTTCTTATTGAATCAATTACTTTAACAACAATCATCTTTAAATTATGTTAGATGTTTAATATCAGTTTAAATTATGATAGACGTTGAAATAATAATTAGTTTGAATAACCCTGGACAACCAATAATAATATAAATTATTTAAGAAATTTTTTCTTCTTTGTTTTCTTCAGTGATCGTTATGCAGAGCAAGTGATTCCACTTCTGGTTCAGGCCCAGAGAAAGTTAACAAAACGCCTTGAGGGTATACGGGGACACCCTGCACCCCAGCCTCATTTTGCAGAGCTGGAGAAGCAGCTGGGAAGAGTGGTTACAGCCAAAGACTACCTGGTGGCCCAGCTAAAACTCACTGCAAAACCAGCATCATCGTTCATAGAACTGGGTGCTCAGATTGATCCCGAAGGTCATAATGCACACTGTGGTAAGATGACTTGTGTAACAGCACGTTAAGTTATTGATGATGATGATAATTATGATTGTGTTTGTTATACGGTAATGGTTATGAAGATGATGTTGGTGATGATGCTGATAGGGTGATAATGATAGTGATTATGCTGATAGTGGTGGTGGTGGTGGTGATGATGATGATGATGATGTTGGTGGTTATGGTGATTATAACAGAAGACAGATCAGTTTACATAACATTAATAATAAGAGCAAACAACAACGATGACAGTAAAAATAATGACAATTATAAACAATCTGTTCATTGAAGTTGATTACAATTTCATCTTATTTATATATTTATTTTTCTCATGGAAAAGTCAATATAATACAGATATGACCATTTACAAAATGTTTTTAATATCAAACAGACAAATGGAAACTATCCATATCATCTTCTCTTTAAATAACAATAATTTGTCTTACCTAAACATTCTTTTATTACAAACATAAGACAAATAATAATTATTTTATAAATTGCAGACTATTGTAATGGATATTTGAAAATTATTCATTAATTATTTGTACAACCACTGTAACCTACTCAACAGAAAATTTTGCTGTATCATTTCTTAACAGCTACTGAATCTCAGAGACTTGTCTCTGTGCCACTGAACATACTTCAAAGTCTGGAGACTTTGAGAACTGTGCTAGACAAGTCTAATTACACTTCCCGAGCCTTGAAGCACAGTCGTATGTTGCTGGTTCTCTATCTGGCAGGGCAACAAAACGGTGAGTGGGAAACATAAAATATTCTGTAATCCTTAATTTTTGTCTTTTCATATCAGAGATGTTGTTTGTTATTATATTGGGTATTTTTTTTTTTTTTAAATCATTTGTTTGTTAGTTCTTGATATTCATTTTTAAGTAATTCATTTGTTTCATAGATAAGTTTATGTTTTTTCTGTGGAGATATTTTGTAAATTTGTTTTATTTTTATTATGTTTTTTATTTATTTATCTATTTATTTGCTTATTTGTTTATTATTTTATTATTATTATTATTATTATTATTATTATTATGTATAATTTTTCTGTAGGTGGTAGGGGCAGTACTATTTTTCTTAAGTACTATCATTATTTATTTATTTATTTATTTATTTATTTATTTATTTATTAACTTTTTTTAAAGATGTTTATTTATATGATTTATGACTGCAGCTTCTGATGGAATGCTGTGCAAGTCCCCCTCAAAGGTGGATTTCAAACCAATGACAGCACAGCCCCAGAGAACAATACCCCCTGACTTAAAAAATGAGACTTTCATGTCAGCCAGTGATGTGCAGACCACACCCCTGCCCCAGTCACAGTTCGGAACTGTCCTTGGTGCTTATGACAGAACCATTGGTAAATTCCTGCTTCCTTTTTTAATAGCAATTCAAGTTTTATGTCAGTCATAGAAATCAGTGATGTATCTTTGTTATATATCTTTCATAGCTGGTAAGTAATCAGTTAAATAATGTTATTTAAATACTGTCAACTGTGGAATTCAATAAAAGCAGTGTTAAAGAATCATTTACAGGGGAAATGTTAAAACTGATAGATTAGCTTTTTTTTCACAAAAAACACCAGTATTTACTCAAAGTGCATCGTGCCAACTTCCAACTCATTTTGTGAGATTTTGACACTTGCTCTCACACACACACACACACTTATTATTATTATAAAAATAATATTAGTGTTATCTTAATTGCTGAATTGTATTTCTTCTTTTTTTTTTTTTGGTCATTCTTCACATTTGAATAATGATAATAAATAATATATAATTATATAAAAGTATTATTGCCAATTTCCATCTTATTCTTCAGTTACATTATTTATTTATTTATTTATTTATTTATTTTAAAATAATTTTTTTTTTAAACTATCTTTGTATCAGTCCATTGATTATGATGTTGTTAGGTATTTTGTCACTGATACTAAATTAAAATTTCTGTTCAGACTTGTTGCTATCAAAAGGACAAAAAGGACTGGCATCACAGGCTTTACGAGAACTTGGCAATCTGTCTTACCACGCTGGAAATCTTAGGTAATTTACTCTCTATCTGACCTTTGATAACTCTAGATGATATATAGTTTCTGCAGAATTATAGTTTCTTGACAATAAATTAAATTCTATTGAAAAAAAAAATAATAATGTATTTCCATGAAATATATTTGAAAAATCTCATTTTCATTTGATTTTAAAAGCATTCAATTACAAGAGATTTATCAAAGGGTATGGTATGTACTTTCTGGTATATGGGAAGGTTCATATAAATTATTTTTTGCTGCTATTTACAGAAAGAGCAGTGGGTTTCCGCTCATGGTATTTGTAATATCTTTAACATGATGCCATTTAGATACTAAATTAAAAATAAGGTGAACCATCATTATATAAAATATGTGTGTGTGAGTGGTGTATATATATATATATATATATGTGTGTGTGTATGTGTTTTTTTTTTTTTTTTTTTAGGGTGCTTACAAGAACTGGACAGATTCTCTAGACATTGTTCTCAACATGACTGACAGTCTGAGGTGTTGGCGTAGTCAGCTGAAACATTCCGGTGACATCAGCAGTGAACTTCTCAAGCGATGTGGTCTTTGGGGATGTATTCACGGTGCTGTGCTTGCATCTAACATAGCACAGTAAGTCTTGGGCATTTTTTAATAATTGTGTTGTTGTTAATGGCAACAACCAAGGTGAAAAACTTTATTATGTAATCCTGTTTAATGATAATGCTTGAAAAAGCAATACTTTAACTATACATTTCAGAATGAGTGAAATGAAATATGTGAGCAGCCATTTTGGAATGAGAACACACTGCTGGAGCTTCATTTTTTTTACATTCATATTTTAATTCCCATTAAGTATATCATCTACTAGAAATTAATGCTGGTTAGAAAAGTAGTGTTTTAATATACATCATTATAATATATATTACATGACTTCTATATACAGTTAATACAGATTAATTGTAATGAGTTAAAAAATAGCTTTATTTATTTCATTTTCTTTTATAATTTATGTATAATTTTTATTATATTTATTTATTTATTTATTTATTTATTTTTTTTTATTTATTTTTATTTTTATTTTTAAATTTTATTATTATTATAGTCATACACCTTTTTCCAAAAAAGATCATCCAGCAGGAATTAATCTTCAATTTAAAATTTTAATATAGGTAATGTTAATTAAATAATGATTATTTATTTGTTTAATTTTATATTTTTTATTTCCTATGCTTCTAGATACATCCTGACATCAGATCTTGGTCACAGAACTGAATGCTGCTTTTTGTCTGGTTATCTCTTTAAGGTATTAAAACTACATTTAAAAAATATTAACAAGTTTTAACATTTTTTATCTTATGTGTCATGAATCAGATCCATTATTTACTTTCTAATAGATTGAAGACAACCATTTTCTAATTAGTCTCTTTGTTTGTAAAGATGAGAAACATGTCTTAAATAAAAAAATATTAGTTTGATATTTCACAAACTCCTTTCAAGTTATATAAAAGGTTTCAGTACTGATGACCTTAAATTTTAATTAAATGAGTATATGACAAATTTTTGAATATTAAGAGTCATCAAACTTTAGCATTTGATATGGCTTAATTTAATCCACTAAGATTTTATGCTTGTCAGCATTTCCTATGTTTCTGTATTTAAAAGTCTTCTTAAGCTATCATTTTAAATTTCAATCTTTTTAAATCTTTTATAATTTAGCTTCATTAACTTTGCTAATAATTTATTATCAGCAACATTCTTTCTTCATAAAGAATTTTTGAAATTATTATTTTTTATTTTTAAATTTCAGTATATGTTTAAATTTGAAACACCTTTAATAAATAGCCTTCTTTTCAACTGCAATCATTTTAATTATTTTTAACTTTTCAATAAATATGTCATCATTTGTTTTACTGAATATTGTAAACATGTTCCAGGCTTTGTTTCGATCCTCCCTGCCCCACCCCACAGCTGACCGAGACTATGCCCTGTATGAAGTTGGGCTGGGATGTGAGGTGACAAGTCTCATCCCAGGGGTTGATCTCCTGTCTGACAGGTTCCGAGCCGATGGACGTCAACTGGTGTCAGCTCTCCGCTGGGTTACTGAGGAACTGGCCAGAGGGAAGACACAACTTGTTTGTTAGTTTTAGCTTTCTCATTAACTCACATTTTGTTACAAACAATTGTTTTACTTGTATTAATTGTTTAGTTCATTTAGTCATATGGTGAGTTAATATTAGTTCTGTATTTTAAGATGTAATTATATAATTATTTTTTAAATACGATGTTCCAGTTTGAGTTATAATGCTATCTGTTATAATGGAAAGTTACTACTGTTATTATTGTTGCTCGTTATTGTTGTTACTCTTATTATTACCATTATCATCATTATTAGTTTATCATCTTCATCATTTTTATCATTTATATCATCATTGATAATATTTTCATTATTATTATTATTATTGTTAATATTTTTAATATTACTATTATTATTAATATTATTTTCATTATTATTATTATTATTGTTGGTATTATTATTATTATCAGTATTATTGTTATTGTCGGTATTATTATTATTATCAATATTATTATTGTTGTTGGTATTATTATTATTATTTTCATTATTATTATTATTATTGTTGGTATGATTATTATTATTATCAGTATTACTGTTGTTGGTATTATTATTAATATACTATAATTATATTTATATTTCTAATTCAGGTTTTGCCACTTCTCACTCAGTATCAGTACTTAACAACTTTCATGTGTCGAGACCTGCAGAGATCCGTGGATGGTCGAATTCTCAAGATCCGGGTACTCACTGACCTACACTTGTTTTCCGAGGCGCTCATAACTCTGCAGCAACTACTGCATGGTGAACATCTACCACACACTGGCGACAGTCACTTCCGACAAGTCGAATCCAAGATGCTGCCAATAAAGTTTGACACCAGCAAACCAGTCTTAGACAGCAACAACCTAAAGGTCTGTTTCTGTTTCTGTGTCAGTCTGTTTCTTTTTCAAGGATATCATAAAACACCTCAGTATTAAAACTTATTTACAGGATAGGGTAAACTGAGTTTTGAGTCAGTATCTTTTGTACAAAAATCAAGAAAGTGGGAAAAAAGCTAGATGATTTTTTTTTTTTTTTTTAGAAAATGTTATGTAATATTTATTAGTGAATTTTTTTTAACAGAGTGTATCTTTTAGCTGTAACTGATAATGTTTTATCACTGCTCTGTCTACTGCAGTTTCTGTTGTTGTTGTTGTTACTAATATGTACAGCAATATGCCTATTACTACTATGATTAGGACTTCTACTAGTACTAATAGAATTTTGATACCATTACTGCTGCTTTTGGGTGCTGTTACTGCATTATTAGTATTGCTATTGTTGTTGTTCTTATTTAATTATTATTCATTTTAATTTTAATTTTTTTTTAATTATTCCTATTATTATTATATTTTACTATTACTATATCATTACTTTAAACATGTATTTTTAAAAATTATTAATATATTATTATTATTGTTATTATTATAATTTTTTTTTTTTTTTTAAGATTATTCTATTATTATCATATTATTATTATTATTATCATTATTATTATTATTATTATTATTATATTATTTTTATTATTATTATTTAATTTATTATATTATTTTATTTGTTTTTTATTATTATTTATTTTATTTTATTGTTTTTATTATATATATATAAATCATCATCATCATATTAATATTATTACTATCATTATTATTATTATGACAGGTTATAGAGATGGTGCTGGACAAACGTTTGTCATCGAGTCTGAGTACACTGTATGGTCCTCACCTCACCTGTCACCTGTCCATTGCCCAAGCTCATCTGTTTGTCACTCTGGCACAAACTATCCCAGTTCTGCCAACAATGGAGGATTTCACGTAAGTTTAATCTACTTTGATCTGGTGTACTTGAATAGATGTTGTCATAATAGCATAACTTTTGATGAAAACACCTAAACCATTCATGTACTTCTATGATGTTCTGAATGTATAATTTTACACTGAATCAGTATTGAAGATATTTAAACAGTTACAAGATTCAGAATGTATCTTTTTTTATATACTGTAAGTAAAAGAATCAATACTGAAGATATTTAAACAGTTATGAGATTCAGAATGTATCTTTTTATATTATACTTAACAGAATTAATATTGAAGATATTCAAACACATATGACTTTTTGAATGTGGTTTTCTTTTCATTGTAAGTAATAGAATTAATGTTGAAGATATCCAAATAGTTCATGTATGTACTGCTGTGAAATTTATATACTGTAAGTAAAAGAATCAATACTGAAGATATTTAAACAGTTATGAGATTCAGAATGTATCTTTTTATATTATACTTAACTGAATTAATATTGAAGATATTCAAACACATATGACTTTTTGAATGTGGTTTTCTTTTCATTGTAAGTAATAGAATTAATGTTGAAGATATCCAAATAGTTCATGTATGTACTGCTGTGAAATTTTAAACGTATATTTTTATCCTGTACATAATAGAATTAACATTTTAAATAATTTTCTCTTAAATGAGATACAATTGTTTTTCTTGCCTTTTCAGTGCTGTTCCAGAGACTCACATGTCACACAAGGCTCATCCTATATTGACACATCGTCAAAGCATCAGGGCTCAAGGGTTCAAATCTCCAGGTGGGCTTTCACTGATATTAAGGATAGAAAATATTCCATTTCATTTTATTTATTTGGCTGTTGTTGATACATGTTAAGGTACATACACTTGGGGTCCAACATTTTTTTTTTTTTTTTTTTTTTAAATTAAAAAAATCAAAACAACAATTTCAGCAGTTTTAATTTAACTATTACCATTCACTAAACAGTTTAATTCCTATTATTAATTGCAGCCATATTTTTTTTTTTTTTTTCTTAAAATATATTAGTATGTGTTTTAATTTATAAAATAATTATTTTTTCTTCTTTGTTTTTATTTCTTAATATATACTAACTTATTAATAATATATTTAATATACTTTTCATATCTTTAGAAAACTATATCTTATTAGTAATATTTTATTTCTTAAAATGTACTAACATATAATTAACACATTTAATATATTTTTTATTTCTTTAGAAAACCATATTTTATCTATTATTTTATTCCTTAAAATATACTAACATATGATTAATATGGTTAATATTTTTAATTAATAAAATCATATTTTATTTATTATTTATATTCATTTATCAGGAGAACTTGGCAGTGGCTATGCAAATTTTGGTGCTACGAAGAGATTCTCTGACAGCAAGGAAAAGATAACTCTAGAAGTCATCAAGGGGACTCTACTGGGCATAGCGGACAAGATTATGTCTTCAATTTCTGAGGTCATCATGGAAAATGCAGAACATGACAAGGGTTGGATTATGGATATAAATTCTAAAATTATTTTTTACTTATGTTACAGAGCTTCTTTCTTTTAGTTTTATGTGAGTAGACAACAAGGATAATAGTGTATTCTTTGAAAATAGTGCTAATAAAAATAAGAATAGTTGTTTATATAGATATTAAAGTATTTTACAATATTTTACAACATTATATTTATCTGAAATAGATTTATATATTTTCTATGTAAGTGTGTTTTGTTTTGTTTTGTTTTTTTTGCTTTTTTTTGTTCAAGTATGAATATTTTTATAATTTAAATTCTTAATGGATTTACGAGCATAGTATTAACAATATCAGCCATATTATGTAGAATTTATCACCTTTTTATTACAGTTTCTTATTTTATTTTACATTATTTTTATTGTTTGTTGTTGTTTTTTTTTAATTTATTTTAGCACCTATACAAATATAACTAATTATACAGCAGCTCTTTATGTCATTTTTCGAGACATTTCTCTATTTTTACTGATGTATTACACAGGTCTACGCTTTATGTCAGCTGCTGAACTGGAGATTGTCGTCCTGTGCAAGCTGGAGCAGGCGGCCATTGCTCGACAGAAGCATCACGCTCCACTGGCAGCGCGCATTGTCTTCTCTGCGCTAAAAATGTTGCAGAAGTCAGATTTGTTCAAACCAAAGAAACCAGCCCCACCTCCTCCAAGGTATTTACTCCTTCTTTATCATCATTTTATATATATATATATATATACCATTAATTTTTTTTTTATTATTATTATTATTTTTTTTTTTTTTACTATTAGTATTGTTTTTATTACTATTGTTTTTATTACTATTATATGTTTTTTAATTATTATTTAATTTATTATTATATTTTTTTTTTATTATTATTTTTTTTATTATTATATTATTTTTTATTATTTTTATTTAATCTATTATTATATTATTTTATTATTTTATTATTTAATTTATTATGATTGTTTTTATTTTTATTATATACATGCATATATTCTCTTTGTTTGTATTCTAAAAAAATCTGACTTAGAGGTATCTTATAGATGTTAACAGTAAATAAGATCCACTAGATAACAAATGTTGTGGAATATCTGTATATATGAAGGAAGGAGAGAATTAGTCAATCAGCTAGATAATATTTGATGAACACCACTTTTCATATTTTAATATTACAGTTATTAGATGTCATATATTTCCTATAATACAATAATGATTTGAGACAAGAAATATCACAAATGACTGATTTCTCATTCCAACAAAAGCCACAATGTGTTTTATCCGATAAAAAAAAGTGTTTTATCCATGTGTTTTATCCGATTTGTGAGATGGTACATATTTTAGATCCATTATTGCTAATGTCCATGAAGTGTTGTCAGCAGTTTTAATTTCAAGTTGTATGACTAGTCCATAATGATACATCCACGAATAATAAGAGTTGAAAGCATCAGTAAATAAAGTTTTTCCTTCCTTCTTCCTTGAGAGGTTTCCTTCCTTCTTCCTCAATTAGAAGCAACCAATGTTTTATAGAATGTTCCCAGACATGGATGATAAATAACATACCATGGTCTTCAATAAGCAAGTTGTGGGCACGGTTGGATTGGGAAATAGCATAATGAGCACATTATGCTGTATTTTCTCCTATGATCCATTCCAATTCAAACTGAGTTGTTAGACAGTTTCTTTCATTGTTACTGAACATTTAAGTGGATTGTTTTGTAGTTTTTTCTTAATACAAAGTCTTAGTGGCATAGTGACATAGTAAAGATGTTTGTGACTAAAATGATTGAAATACTAACATAAAGGTATTTTACTAATTGATTTATAATGTATACATATATATACATATATATATATATATATATATTAAAGGAAATATTTTTGACTTATGAATGAAATAAAAGATATTTATTTTAAGAAGACAAATAATATTTTATTTCCTTTATTTTTTATTACATTAATAGTAAAAGTAATAATAAATTAAATTTTGAAATGTATTTATGCAATGAAATTAATTGTGAGATTTATATAATTATTTAAAAATATACTAATTATACTAATTATTTTTCATCCAGTTAGAAACATAATTTAGGCATGAGAAAAATAATATATTAATAATAATTTTAAAAGTTAGTCTATTTCAGGTGAAAAAAAATGTTTTTGTGTTTGCTTTTTCAACTCTCATGTGTGTATGTGTTTTTTGTCTGTTTTTATTGGGTTTTGTTTAATAAATAACAGTTTGAACTGTAGTTTTTGTTATAAACTAGATAAATATTGTTTTATGAATAATTTTTAGTGCTTCTTAATCTGTTGTGTATATTAATGCTTGTATACCTAAACTTTGCAGGGAAGCGACAACTAACAGTGAAAGGTAAACAGCATATTAATATTTAGCACAAAAACTGTGACAGTTCTGTTACTCTTGTCTGTTATTAGTTTAAAATTATTTTCTTTTATCTTTTTTCTTTATTTTTTATTTTTTTTTCATTTCTCTATTTTCTTTTTTACAGGTTTTTTGGGGGGGGTTTGTAATTGTTTTTGTTTATAATTTAATTTTTTTTTTTTTTAAGTTTATATTTTTACTTTTCTCAAATATCAAAAAAATAATATTTCTTTTATCGTTCATTATGAATACTCTTTTGTATGTTCATGATCTCAGATCACAGGTCCTTTCTCTTTTTTTTTTACATGTATATTTAAAATGGGAATATAATATTATTTTAAGGATAAAAAAAATTTATTTTTAATATTCTGAAATTGTATTCTAACTTTTTGTTCTTACTGCACACTATATATTATCTATATTTATTTGATTACAAATTTCACTTATAGTTTTAAATATATATATATATATATTTGTTTCTGTTCATAATTTCTTCATAAATTTCTCAGTTCACTTTACACTTTGCATGCACATATGCAAATTGATTTTGTTATTCAACACATTTAACAATTTTTTTACAATACATGTTTTTTTTTTTTTTTTTTTTTTTTTTTTTTTTAAATCATCTTTCACATTAACAATTTCCTTAATATAATCTTGAAAAACTTTTCTGTTGATATTTCTTTTTCACATTTTACTTTTTTTAGGAATACAATTTATTTATGTATTTTTAATTATTATTCTAGTTTAATTTTTCATCATGAAAAAACAAACAAAAAAAAACAACAAAAAATAAATAATAAAATAAAACACTGACAAGAATGTTTCTACCAGTTTTGTTCAATCAGTCTTTGTTTTTTATGAATGCTATGGGCACACCATGCATTTTTAATACTTGGAACTAAAATTCTTGCATTTAAATTGTGTATATCTACTTATATATGTAAATACATTTTATTGATATGGTATATATTTGTTCTGTGTGTAATGTATTTTACTAAAAATTAATATATTTATATTCAAATATGTGTCAACAAATTACTAAAATTGTAATTTATTTAATTAAAAATTAATATATTTATATTCAAATATGTGTCAACAAATTACTAAAATTGTAATATGATTTTGAGTGAATACATGCAAATTGTGCAAATCAGTTACTTTAATTAAATAATTTGATTTTTCACATATAATTTCACAAATGACTATTTAATAGAAAACTCCTTGATCTGGAGATAGGCATGATTTCATTTGAAGAATATTGTTCAGTTTCACCTCAGATACTTCATTATAAAAATAAAAGTTATTTATTTTGTGATAAAAACCTAATTTATTATTATTTATTTTATAACAAAATGTTGACCTATTGGTTATTTTTAAAACAATATTTAAAAAAAAAGAGAATATTTATAATTTTTCTTACAATTTTTTTTAAAAACAGACCTTCTTCCATGAAAAATACAGCAGACCAGGATTCACAAAGACAACAGCATGTTGATATCAAACTTGTTGAAGCTGAAAATTTCCAGTTCCAGTATCAGAATTTCCAGAGTCGGTCGCGCCTGGATGCACGCCTCTGGCTCGACTGTCGACTGATGCTTGTTAAGAGTCTACTCATGCATATCCAGGGAATGGGAGATGTTAAAGGTTTCAACTTTATGCTTTTAAGGAATGTTATGTATTTAATTTTTACAAGAATTAATAGCTGGCAGAACACATTCATTCTAGAATCTTAAGTGTGGTAATTCCTACCTGTCTGTGGAAAATGAATTTAAAGGTTTTCTTGCTAATAATTGGTAGAATTAACCTGAATTAAAAAAAAAAAAAAAAAACATTACAGGACAGACTGTTAAATATTTATATAGGAACACAAAAAAGTATTAAACATTTGTACAAACTATAAATCAGGACCACACAAAAGTTTAAACATTTTATAAACTATCTTTCATGATGACACAAAAAGTATTTAACATTTATATAAAGCTATATTTCAGGGTCCAAACACTGTTAAGTGTTTCTATAAACTATAAACCAGAAAAAAAATATTAAACAATTAATATAAAGTATATTTCTGGACCAAACAAAAGTATTAGACAGTTAACAAACTAAATTTCAGGAATACACAAAAGAATTAAACAGTTAACATAAACTATTTTTCAGGACCACACAAAGTATTAGATAGTTGACATAAACTATATTTCAGAATTGGACAAAAATATTAAACAGATAATGTAAAACTATATTTCAGGAATACACAAAACTATTAAACAGTTAACATAAACTATGTTTCAGGACTAGATTAAATTTTTTTATACAAAACAATCTTTTATGACCAAACGGTATTAAACATTTTACAGACTATCTTTCAGGACTGCACAAACATTTTTTAGACATTTAATATAAACTGTATTTCAGGACTGCACAAACGTTTTAGACATTTACTATAAACTGTATTTCAGGACTGCACAAACATTTTAGACATTTACTATAAACTGTATTTCAGGACTGTTCAAACGTTTTAGACATTTACTATAAACTGTATTTCAGGACCAAACAACAAGGTTTTGAATGAACTGGCAGACTGCAGGCTGTACTGTGCTGAGGGACTCAGTGAAGCAGAAACCTGTGGTGACAAAGAGATGCAGGCAGAGTTCTGTGCTCAGGGTGCCTACCTCAACATCGTGGAAGGAAAGAGTCTGGAGCACACCATGCAGCTGATTGAGGTAATCATCATGTTAGGTTTTATATACCAGTTCATTCATAAATACAAGTCAGCTGTTTCTTAGACAGACCATAGACAGTGTAGAGAGTTCATTTGTAGTGTGTGTGTGTCTGTCTGCATGTATGTCTGTGTTTGTGTGTGTGTGTGTGTGTGTTTGTGTGTGTGTGTTTGTGTATGTGTTAATTCTTAATATAGTATGGGTGCAAATATGAGTCAAGATAATATAAGTTATGAGTCAAGATAATACAGTACATTAATTGTATGATTGTTTATTTATTTAATTATTATTAATATAATTTATTTTATTTTATGAGGGTATAAATTTACTTTTTACTTAAAAATACCTTTATTTATTTGCTTTCTTGTTTGTTGGTTTGCTTATTAATTTATTTATTTATTTATTTTTAGGATGCAATAGATTATTTACATAAGATTCACACCCGGTCGAATGCTGGAGATTATCTGCTTGCTGTGTGCATCATGTTCAGAATGGACTTGGAGTGTGTCAACAGCCCAGAGCATCAGACAGACATTCTACTCAGTAAATCACTGGACAGGTACATCCTCGCTCAGAAAGTCATACTCAAACAGGTGAGTCTTTCAAATTATCTGCCCTGAGCATTATTAAACTTATTTATCCAGTTTTATATATGAGATATCAAGATTAATTGTATTGTGTAGATTATGTGTGGAAAACAAGCATTTAGATATAAAATACATTAATTACATTTTGATGTGAAACTGTTATAAGAATGTGTATGTGTGTTTGTTGTTATACATCTTAGAATGTTAAATAACATTTATGAAGCTTATCACTGTCTCACACAAAAAAAGAGTTCCTTAAATAATTTTACTAATGACATGAAGAGGTACCTACAGCTAAGAAATTTAATTTCTTTTTACAGTCTTCATACAGAAAATCAGGTTCACTTGACACATGAAACAACAAAAGTAATCCTGTATCTGTTAAACACAGACTATTAAACCAATGGTTTGAAACTAATTTTAAGAGTAGTTTTAACTGTTGTAAAAAAATGACTTGTAAGAGATTATCAGATTATCAGGCATTGTTTGAAAACACCTTATTATGTATTGCAGATGGAGAATCTGGGCCAAAAGATTCAACATTACAATCCAAAAGGAGAGAAAGATCACATGACCACTCCAGTGAATCCCATAGACAACATCTATCTTCCGTTTCTGTTACAGCTCACACAAGTCAAACTGCGTATTGGACACGCTAAGGCTCGGATTGCTGCCAGGAAAATCAGGAATGGGTACATTGTGTTGAAACATTTTATTTTTCAAGTTCATCAAACTCAGTTTGATGGAGAATGTTGTTTACAGATTCACTATTTTATTTTTATTTTAGAATTTTTTTTCGTTAAAACATTAAAGATTTATTTAAAGATTTTTTATTTTAGAATTTGTTTTGTTCGTTAGAACATTAAAGATTATTTAGAGATAGGAATTTCAGTATTTTTTGAAAGATAGTAATAAAAAAATGGTGCCATATAATCACTGGGTGTTTTTAATGTAATTATATGAAGAAACAAAAAGCTGTTTTTCAGTCCAGTTATGATCAGTTTTCATATTAGAGAAATATACCACATTGCTTTCAAACAAGTGAAATAATATCTTTCTGGTCTGGTATAATTATATATATTACAGTAAATATTTCAAGTTTAATATCTAATTATTTTACTATTGGAATCCACAGATCCAAAATCATCATCTATTATGAGTATTTCAATATTTTCTTTTTTAAAAAAATAGCACACAAATTATATGCTTGAAATACAGATAAAAGAAAATAATTTAAAATATTTGTTAAATCTAAGAAAAAAAAAACTATATATATAGAAATGTGTTAGTAATTTTCAGAGATGTAGAGAGAAGTTTCTAATCTGGATAAATAACGTTATTTCAGTTTTAATGTTGACAATATACAAGACATTGTTCAGAGAAGTAGATAGTGGTTTCTAGTCAGGATAAACAAAGCAATTTTAATTTTAATACAGACAGTATAAATACACTGTTCAGAGACTTTGTTCTAATCAGAGTAAATAAAGTAGTTTTCTCGTGGCTGTTGTAGAACTGACAGCACAAACCAAGTTGCTCTGTGGTCTGATGCTCTTGGAGTTTTGACAACAGCCGTGGAACTTTCACAAGTCAGTGTTACAAGAGAAGCCAATCTGGAGGCAGAGATCCTCTTCATGATGGGTAATAATTTTGTTTTTGCTTAAACAATACATTTGTGTGTGTCTTTGTGCTTAAGTTTGAATATGAATGTCTGTTAGTGTAAGTGCTTGCATATTTGTGTGCATGTGTTTTGTGCACTTATGTGTTTGTGCATCAGTGTCTTTGTCTGTAAGCTTGTTTGTGTGTGTGTGTGTGTGTGTGTGTGTGTGTGTGTGTGTGTGTGTGTGTGTGTGTGTGTGTTTGTATGTGTTTGGAGGGGTGTATTTCTAAGTATGTTAAAAAACGTGTATACAGTATTGTTGATTTGCTACTATTGCAGGCAAAGTTCAGAAAATGCTGGTTCTGAAGGGAGCCTTTGCTCCAAAGATGGCAGCCAGTACACTTTTGGATGCTATTAAAATAGCTTTTTGCACAGACCATGATTTGGGGTAAGTAACAGAGTATATAAAATAGAACTCATAAAATATTAATATTTTGCATATTACAAGATATTTAGTTGAAACATTTTATTTCTACAGTTCATCAAATTCATTTTGATGGAGAATGTCGTTTACAGTTTCACTACTTTTTTTTTTTTTTCAGAATTTTTTTGTTCATTAAAACATTAACAATTATTTAAAGATAGGAATTTCAGTATTTTCAGAAAGATACTGTTTACCACGTAATTTATTTATTATTAAATTGTTTTCTAATTTTGTTTACATCTGTCAGACTAATTCGTCAAGCATACCTGGAGATTGCTATGATCTACTTCTACAGCACAGGAGTGTTGAAGGTGCGGGATGGTGTGTTTTTTGAACCTGTTGACAATGAAGGAAATGTCTCAACCAGATATAAGTTATCCCTCTCTAAGAAAGGAAAGGTTAGAATTTCTTTCTTCTAAGATTCATTATAATATTAATTCATTTTGAGGGTCAAAAGTGATTATTGTTTATTTATTTTTGTTTTTAATAGTTTTTATTTATTTCTTTATTTTATTTTTTTTTTTATTTTTTTTTTTATTTATTATTATTATTATTATTTTTTTTTTTTTGCTAAGAAATTAAATACTTACCTCTTTACTTACCGATTTTGCATTGAAAATGATTATTAAATGATTTATCATCCTTCATGTTTACAAATAAATAGTTCCAACAGGTTCTTATAAGTTTAACATATTTTGATCTTTTTTACCAAAGTGCTGTTCTTCATTTCCCTTGCACCATAAAATAATTCATAACATTTAAATTTTTAACTATTTCCAACATAAAATATTTTTTTCCTTAATTTCAGACGAAAACGTCGTCACCGAAGGTGAAGCGTAAAGAAGAGGAACTTCTGGAGCAAGACACAGAGAGGCGCGCTGCATGGATTGCTGTTCGCAGCGCAGCCGTCACAGCACAGGCGCAGCGCAGCAGGGTGCAGCTCATCGGAGACGTCAAGGTCACCACGCAGAAACTGTCTGACAGAGCGCTGAAAGAGATCCCAGAGTTCTGCGCTCTTGATCTCGTTAGTTCTTACGTGCTGGGAGAAAAGAAGAGAGTTTTTAAAAGTAAGTTTGTTTTGTTTTGTTTACATCAGATTTCAACATAAATTGATATTAAGTCTATGCTGAGTTTTATAAATGTGATTCTTTGGTAAATGATTTATTTGTTTTTAGTTGTGATTTCTTGAAAATGTTAAGTAAATAAATATTTGAATGTTAATTTTTTAATTTGTTAATTTATTGATTACACCTTATTATCATTATTTTTTTCTAATATTATTATTTTGTGTTTTATTTGTATGATATATGTATAATGATATGTGTGTGTGTATATGTATATATATGTAAAAAAAATTCATTATTTTGTTTAACCCAGAGATAACAATATTTAATTAATATTATTTATTTTTTTATTTATTCTTTTATTCTTTTATTTATTTTTTTTTTTTGCTAGTATACACCTAATTGTTATATTTAGTATCTGTTTTAATTTTTCTTCCCTTTGTGGGTTAATAGACATATATATATATATATAACACAGGCACATGTGCATCCACAGAAACATAAATTAAAAAAAAATATATATCTTTATTTGCTTTGGCACCTTCACTACAATAAAATTATATTTCAACCACTGCACCAACTAATATAATTCATTTAAATTGGTGTTGGATTCGATTCTTTTTTAGCATACCCTTGCATTTTCATATTAGCTTTCAGTCTGTCATTACAGCTTTGTAAAGTGATTTCTCTACTTTTGTCATTTATTTTATTTTGTTCTATCAACCAGAGACTCATACTGACAAACAGCCTGTCAGACATTCACTTCGAGTTCCTGCTTGTGGTAATGGTTTACACGATCCTTGGCTTACTGTGCTGCAGTAATTTAAACTGACTGCTTAACTGACAAACATTACATATTAGTACAATATTCTAGATATATTCCATTGATTTTAACCAGTTTGTAATGAGTGACTAACACTATATGGTTGACTGATATTATATCCATGATCATAATAAAATATTCCAAGTATATTTCATTGATTTTAACTTGTGCATACTGTGACTAACTGCTTTTAAAATGTAGTCTAAATATGAAATATAAAACCGATAAACATAATGTTACATCCATGACTATAATAAAATGATCCAAACATATTTTATTGATTTTCATGACTGCATATGGTTTTTAAATCATTAAAATGTAAACTAAATATAAACTGTAAAACTTGTGAAGTTTTATTTTAAATTATATAGTTATTACATTCTGTAATATGGAATTTCTTTCTTTATTTCTATTTTTTTTTTAATTTTTTTTTTTAATTTTTTATTTTCTTAACCAAAACTAATTTTTCCTGTTGCAGTTTTCTAATAATAATGACTTTGCTTGGCAAATAATACAATTATATTTTTTAGTTTTCTAATACTACATGTATTGTTTTGTTGCATATGTCATCAGCCTGAACTCTTTCTTATTTACCAGTAGCAATAGCTGTAAGAATTATATTATTTTTCAGCTAAATTTAGATTTCTTTAATACTTTGTAGCCTAGGAACAATTGTTTTCTCTCTAAAATTAGAAAACCTAACATTCAATGTGATATATAGTCAGGTCTTGTTGGGTGTTTTTTGGGGGGGAGTGTAGATGTTTTGGCTTTTTTGGGGGGGAGCAAGGAAGGTTGTGTGCATCTGTGAGTTTGATATTATTATTATTATGAAGGTTGTTATTTCTATGGAAATCTTTTTCAGAATTTTCATGAGCTACAGCAAAAATATTGGTTATATTTTCCTTATTTCAATTATTTAAATAAAAACAATTTCAGGAAAATAAAAAATTCCCATTCTATATTTTCTAATGCTATAAGATTTCTAAATGTATTATTATTATTCGGTCTCTTTATCTGATTCATTTTTCATTTTTATTTCATTTATCTTTGTCATCATCATCATCATCATTAATTTTATTATCAATTTATTATAATATTATTATTATTATTATTATTATTATTATTATTATTATTATAATTACTGTTGTTGTTGTTGTTATTATGTTTAATCTGAATGTTTCATAGATGAGATTGAGGAAGAGTTAGCTCCCCTGATTGCAGCACAAGAAGTGAAACAGGTGGAAACTTATGAAGATCAAATCGTCAAAGCAAAAGAAGAAGCTCTCGGTTTAGGATGGATTCATATATTAGGTACCACAAGTTGATTTGAATTTGAGATATTAATTTCATAACCAAAACTTCAGGTTAATTTAGTTGTGAGCATATACAATATTTAATTTTATTTCTTTATTTATTTATTTATTTATTTATTTCTTTATTATTATTATTTTATTTTATTTTTTTAAATTTTTTTTCGTTTTATTTTATTATTGGTTTTTTTGTTATTATAAAAAATTAAATTGTTAACAGTAATAATAATTATGAACCAAGACTGGGTATTTTGAAGAATGAACTGTATAGTGTGTACTAACTATCCTGGATACCACCAGTGATATAAATGAAACTTTGATTTCACTGCTGATCATCAAATGATTATAAATATGGGGGTTACTTGATTTACATGCATGTATGTGTTTCTATTTGTGTATAAGTGTGTCTGTTTGTATGTGTTTTTGTATTTTTGTGTGTGTGTGTGTGTCTGTCGTTGATGATGTGTTTGTGTGTGTGTGTCTGTGTCTGTGTTTGTGTATGTATGAGTGTGTGTATATAATTATGATATATAGTCAAAATAACTAGTTTCATCCACATAGATTTCTAGTAAGTGCTGAAATAGTTTTACTGTTCTCCCAGGATACCAGACAATTCTGCAGCGTCTGTGCAGCACTGCGACTATCTCAGTGTCTTCACACCAAGACACCACCAGCTTCGACGGCGGCAACCTTGGCTCGGAATTTGACCTCGGCTTCATCAGCCACGCCCAGTTCGATATGACCTTGAACCACAACATCGTGAGATCCATGCTCTTCTCCGGCACCTGGTCCATGCGACTGAACCAGCTGCATTCCTTTCTGTTCAAGCACCTGCCTGACTATGCCATTAACTGCTGTGCCATGCCACCACCAGTGGGAATCAAGCTGCTGGTTCAAAATCAGAAGCAGCAGTTCGACATCCCTCTGACTGCAACGTGCTATCACTCCTGCAAACCCCAAGATGAGGCAGCAGCAGCTGAAAGTGAAGGCGAGGATGAGTTCACACCCCCTGGGTACCGGGCGGAGTTACTGACGGCAGACAGGAAGATCTCTCTGGTGCCTGGAGACAGCGAGTGCATCTTGCAGTGGTATCAGCCCTCGCTGGAAGAAGGGGACCCGTCCAGAACAGACATCGAAAGTGTGGACAGAAGAATCATTTTGTTTTACGCTCAGTCGAAGGGCCTGGGTGACGATCAGGAGATATTTTCTACTTTTCTGTGGATCTCTCATCCCCAGCTTAATGATCTGCATGACAGGTATGTGCATCACTGCTTTCTTTTACTTTTTGTCACTCTGAGATAATTTTTAAGGTTTTTATTGGGAAATTATTTTTTCAAAAAGATTATAAAACTTATTAAAAAAATAAAATAAAAAAAAGAGAAAAATATAGAAACAGAAATTTTTGAATTTAAACAGTTTCCCAAACCAGCAAAAACTCTCATGACTGTTAAAAAAAATATATGGTATGTCCATTTGTGTGAGTTATACAAGCTGCATATAAAAAAGAGCCTGTTTCTGGGTTTGATTTCAGTTATTTTCAACTAAAGTCATTAAAATTTTGGTTTTTTTTTTTTTTGGTTTTTCCATAGTATTATAAACAATTATTAAAACAATTGAACTTCAATGAAATTTTTTTCATACAAACCAAACTGCCAAACAATAAGATAGGTTGACAATTTCTTTTTCTCTGTTTAAAAAGTTAATTCATATGAGAATTAAAGAAAGAACCAACCATTTGAACTGACTACTTTACATCCAACAACATTTGTAGAAATGTTTGTGTATATCTTAAGAGTTAAGTTAAAAATGATTTTTCTGTTTCAGACTTGCAGTACTGGCTCAGAGAGCAGAGATATCACTACTGAAGAAAGACAAACCTAAAGAAATTCCACCAACTGCAACAAAGTCCAAGAAAAACCAGAAAATCAAAGCTCTGTCTCCAAAAGCACAAAAAGATGAGAAGTTAGAGGTCAGTATTTTAAGAGTCTTTTTAAACTTGTATATTTGGTGAGGTTGCAAAGAAACAGTCTAAATACATTCAGCACACTTACAAGCTGCATCTTATTTGGGATTTTTGTTGTTGTTGTTAGGGTTTCTTGAACAGTTAAATTGAATACAAGAATTGTTTTAGTATATAAGATATCTGTCTATTTTGTTCCCTCCATAATAAGAACCATTAACATGGATATAAGCAATTGAAAGACATTTTTTTTTTTTTAATATTAGCAAAATAAAATTCAGTTAAAACCATTAAGAAATCCTGTCATGTACCATCACATTTCTTGATTTTGTTATGAAGCAGTTTTATGTGTAAGATTGTGATAGGTTTGATTTTATCCCAGTACAGTATGAGTGATTACTAGAAATTCTTTTAGCTTTTTAATATGTAAAACAATACTTTTTTTTTATTGTTTTATTATATTTTTTTTTTCTCTAATTTTGCTACATGAACCTATTTTTTAAAATAATTTCTAATTTTAAAAAATGAATTTCAATTTGTAGGCTTTGCTTCGACAGTGTCTTGATGATTGTGCTATTTTGTTGGGAACTCCAGCTTCGGATCAAGAAAGTACTACAACTGAGGTAAGTTATAATAGTAGTAGTAGTAGTAGTAGAAGTAGTAGTAGTAGTAGTAGTAGTAGTAGTAGTAGAAGTAGTAGTAGTAGTAGTAGTAGTAGTAGTAGTAGTAGTAGTAGTAGTAGTAGTAGTAGTTGTAGTAGTAGTAGTAGCAGTACTAGCAGTAATAGCAGCAGCAGCTCCAGTAATTTTGAAATATTGTAATAATAATAAAAATAGAAATAATAACAACAACATGGCACTGATTATATTTAGTGTTTTTTATTTTTTTTGATAATTAATAAAAATATTTTGTTTTAAATTTTCATATCCTAAATTGGCTTAACATTTTTATTTTGAGATAAATTGATGTTACTTGCCAATTTTATTTTTGACTAATCAAAAATGTATTGCTATAACATGTACTTAACAAAATTTAAATGGTGTACCATAAATTCCAAATTAGCTATAACAAATCCTTTACCCATGACTGATAATATAATTTCTTTCTTTCTTTTAATTTTTAATTTTTATTATGATGATTATTATTATTTATTTATTTATTTATTTATTTATTTATTTATTTATTTTATATATATTTTTTTTTTTTTTTTTTTTTTACATTAACAAAATTTTTAAGTCTTCAATGGTTAATTCCCTTCTCAATTTTCTACTCTTTTTTTTTCTAATTACAGATTCCATTTGAAGTGTCCAGGGTAAACATTAGAAGCTTGGAAGAGTTGTTTGATGCCAGTTTTGGTCTCATTCTCAAAGGAAGTGATATTTCAGTTTGGCTGAACAGGCTGCTTGGTACAACAATCAAATCATCTTCAGGAAGTCGTTCACAGTGAGAGAAAAAAAAAGAAAAAAAAATTCTAATTCAAAGTTAAAGTATCCTGTTGATATTTTACAAACATTTTGGAAAAAAATGAAATATAAAAAAGATTCTGATGTTAGTGATCTTTTTTTGAATGTGTATATGTTTCATGAATTTTGTTTGTTAATAAAAAATTTAAAGTGTAGAATAGCTATCAAAGTATTAAAATTAATGCTTAAGAAAGGTAAAAGTACATATATTTGACGTTAACAAAATAATTCAAACAAAAAATAAAAACAAAACTGGAGTCATCATTAAATTCTATTATTTGTTTTGTATTCTATATTTTGATATTAATTTTTCTATGTACTATTTGTGACAGAAATATAATGTATGTGATATTAGTCAAATATCTGTCCATCCTATATTGTTTTACAGTATCAGTGTGTACGTGTAAATATTACTTTAAAATATAATATTCTGTTCTGACTTTATCTGTGTATAATGTCAAAGAAAATATTAAAATGAACATGTTTGACAATTTAATTACTGATTTATGATATATTGACATGAAATACTGCTGAACAGAGTTGCCTTAAAATTATAGAAACCTAAAATCTGACTTTAACAAAACAAAGATCCAGAATAATTATATAAAAGTTTTATTTTTTTAAAATAAAATTTAATTTGTTTTTTTATAAAATTCATTCATGTCAGTAATAATACTAAGGCATCTGATTCATTTTTTTTTTTTATATTTATTATCATTTGTTTGTCTGTGATATAAGAAAGTGATGTCTGTGATAGTTTATATCTTTTTATACTGTAATGACTTGTTAATTGTTTTATAATTCAGTATTTGCTTATGTATAGTTAGAAAAGATTGCTGTGTGATAAATGAAGTCAATAAATTATAATCTGCATATTAAATTGTTGTTATTTGAAGATTTATTTTAGCTTCTGCTAAGTAAAAACGAAAATCCTTTTTAGCTGGTCAGAAGAAATATCAATAAAACTGCATCACCACTGAATAAATCTAGATTTTCTTCAAGGTGAATCAATAAGTATTTGCTAACTGAATGAAATACCAGCACACAGGAAATAAAAATCTAAAGTGAAAAAACTAAAATTACCTTTCATATCATCAGAGAGGTGAAATTTATTGACATCAAAACAGACTTTATTTTCACTGAATTTACATTTATGATTTGTTTTAAAAAATAGCTTGTTTTATATACAGGTTGAGAGAATGCTTTATCCAAAATGCTTGGGACCGGAAGTGTTTTAGATTTCAGAATATTTCAGATTTTGGAACACAAGGAGATAACATGAGAATAGAATCTATGTCTAAATATGAATTCCATTTATTTTTCATATACAGCTTACACAGATAGTCTGCAGGATTTTTAAAATAATATTTTTGATAATTTTGTGCATTAAATATGGTTTGTATAGGCAAAAAAAACAGAGAAAACTGTAAGATATTATTCTTATTTCTGCTGCTCAGAAAAAGCTTTGGATTTTGGAATTCTGGATAAGTGATCTTCAACCTGTTTTACAACTACCACATACAATTTAACATGTCTTCTTGCAATCCAGTCTGTCTATGTCAAATTCAATACATATCCCACATGTCTGAATCTTATGTGACATGTCTCACTGATATCCGAGTATACTGATAAAATGAGAGATAAAACTTGTTGACTATTTGTACTGAAACTTGCCACCATTCCAAAGGCAAATAATATTTGTATTGAATATATGTAAGAAATCTCTTGTATACACATTTTCACAGAGAGGAAAGCACATAAGAGTATTTGGTAAACTAGTTATACAGCAAGGTTTAGGAACAGAAAAAGGTACAGTAGGTGCACTAAGAAGAATTTATTATGAAATTGCTTTAGGTTTGAAATTAATCAATAAAATTCAGAAACTAGTAGAATTTTTACCAGGAATATGAAAATTATATTTTTTTCTCTTTTAATTCTAAACTTTTCAAGGGTTTCCCTGCAATGTAAGAACCATAACACACAAAACAGGTTCCATTTGAGAATAAAAATTCAACAAAAGTCAATGATTAAATAGCAAACATTTATTTAACATAAAATATATTTGGATTTCTTATGATGTCATATAAATATGGTAATGACAAAACACCTTTATTCTTCATAAGTTAAAAATCACAGAAAAGCTCTTTTAATATAATTCCATTCATAGCAAAAATAGGATAATAATATGACAAGCAGGATTATATTTTTCAATTTAAAAATATAAGTAAAAATAAGAATATTACATTCCTTTAACTTCATTAACATGGATAATCCAATAACAGATATAAAAGTAAAAAATACACAAAATTAGAAGTTAAAATGAAAATTCATATTGCCAATGTACACATTTCTATAAAATATAATATACATGTAAGTTAGATGGATGACAGTAACATGATGGAAATGTGTATAACAATAAAGATAAAAGTATGCAGAGTTAACATTTCTTTCTTGCAAGCCTATTTTGAAACAAAATGAATTAGAAAGGAATTATCTGAGTGTTGGTTAAATAACAAATATCATTTCAACAATACATTAAACAGGGAGAAAATTTAATGTAATAATAATATGAACCAATTAATTTCACTAAATAATGCCTTTTAGCTGCAGCAGTATCCAAATCAATCTTAGTTATTGCCCTTTGATACTAAAGCCAATAAATAAACTGGTACAACATCAATGGATTGGTTAAAATGATCTGTATATATCATTAACTGTTGAAATGGGATTTGTAATACCTTCCTTGTGTTTTCATGAATTTTCTAATAGTTAAAATAAATATGCACCAGTGAAATGATAATAAATATGTGAATTTCATCGACAACATTCTTCATCAAAAAAGCTGAACTGATCTTTATGTACATTAGGAAGATGTCCCCATAACAAAAACGATTCACCTGAAAAATAAAAATAAAAGATATACACAACATTGTATAACTTGCAAATTTTAGTATTCGTTAATCACAAAAGTAATTTTTCTTTAATACATAATGTTGCAATTACAAGAGAACTTGTTTATTTTTACAATTTCAAAATGTGTGTTTATAGTAAATGTAGGTATGTATGCATGTGAGTGGCTGTTTACGTAAAATTAAAAAATCTTATTTGAGATACTGGTTTTATTCTTAATTATATTAGATGAAATGTTTTATATTTCTTGAAAAGACATATTTATTAAACATTATCTTTCTTAAATACTGATAATTCATTTATTTAATACAGAACTTTGTCAAAAGAATATATATACCTATAACTTAAAATCTGAATATAACACATATTCATAAGGCAGTATTAAATCTGTAATAACAAAGGATCTTTATAGTTTAAGAGTTTAAACTCTGACTTAGCTTGCCATAATGCTAAGGGTTTTTTTTGACATATAAATCACTAAATATACAAACCTGAATAATCTAATCTTTCAACAGGAACAACTGCACTACTGTAGTACATCCAAAAATGTCCATTGTTACATGATCTGAGACACTTTCGACAAGGAAGACAAACATGGTAACCAACAACATTCCCACTGAAAATAAAAAAACAGCATAAGACATAATACAACAACCACATTACTAACAACAACCACAACAACAACAACAACAATAATAGTATTCTTTCTATCAATATCTTTATGTGCAAAAAAATCTTTCACTGATACATTTTATTATTTTTATTTTTACTAGTGTTTATATAACTTTTGTCTTACGATATAAAACTAAATTACTGTAGTCATTTACATCCACATAAATTTGCATAATAAACTTCTTATAACCTGGTAACAGAAATGGCAGTTGGAGCTAAACAGTAAATTCAAGCATTAAATTATTATAATTATCATCACAGAAACAAAATGGCTGTATCTAATTTGCAACATGATAAAAATCAAAATAAATTTTATCATCAGTGAAAACATAACTACAAAGATATCTGGTAGAATAATTTTCACAGAATTATCATTGAAAATTAAGGATTTTACAAAAGCAACTTACAGTAGTTTATTGCAACAAATAAAATATGTAATGAATATAAAAAGGAAGGGGGATGACAATATATTTTAAATACAAAAAAAAGAAACTAATTATTAAAAACTATGATATTGTACTTGATTTTATTTATTTAAATTAATAAAAACCCTTCCAAAAAAAAAAATAATAATAAAAAAAAAATTTGTAAAAAATAATAATAATGATGATAATAACAACACTAACAACAATAACAATAATAATAAAATGAATGGCTTAAAACAGATAAAAAACCAGAAAATATTAGACATGTTTCTGAGGAAATTGAGGCTCTTGAGTTTTCATCCAACATAACAGAGACAGCAACAGAACTGAACAGCAGCACCTCACTGTTTGTAACCAAGCTAATTAAAACAGAATTAATCAACATGGATTACGTTTTCTGCTTTGATCTGTCAATCAGGATTAGACAGAATTTAATTCCCAGTAAATTAACTGTTCTAGAAAAGAACAAAAAGCAGATGTGTTTGGATTAGTCTGAAAACAAGCAAGCACAGCCTCTGATTTAAAGCCCTATTACGTATTTTGTACACACATTGTATATAAATTACTATGAGAAATGAAAATGTCTGAAAGGAAGAAACTTGTTTAAGAAATAACCTTTGGTTGAAATCAAATGTATTTAGCCCATGACAGGCCTTCTTGAACAAATTTCTAACAGATGAGGGATTAATAAATAAATATATATTTGCTCAATTATACCTTATAGTGTTTTTGTGTGTGTGTTACCACAATACAATTAATAAACTACAGCAAACATTATATAATCATTGGTTGTTCTTACTAATCATTAAAAAAGACTGGCTTAATTTTATGTTTCCATAAATAGAAAAGTACAAAATAATTACACCTCAGTTTTTGATAAACCAGCTGTGGAGCACTAGCTTGAATAAAAAATTATAAATCTATGCAGTGACAAGAATTGATCCACATACAATCTATGACAGTTTACCAGTAAACTTTCATTCCCCGAAGCAGAACTGTCAATTATATCCCAATATCAAAACTTACACATAAAAGGTTCACTGTTAAATGAAAAAAACTGAAAAAAAACACATTTACTAGATGAATATAATTTGTCTTGTATTTTCATGTAGGTGTAATTACCGAACTTTGTTTCTTATAATTACATACACATTAGGATTGTGCTAAAACAACAGAACTAATTAATATAATTACTTGATTTAATTATTCTGTTTCATTAGCTGATCCATAAGTAGTCGTACCCACAGTCAGACAAACAGACAGACACACACACATACATTTGCACATAAGTAAATATATGCATACGTTATATATATGTACACTTACACATACACACAACACACACACACACATATATATATATCCATGCACACAAACAAGTGTGAACTCACCATGCAATGCAGGCGACATCCTGCAACCTGCATAAACAGCTACTTGTTGAAACCAGTCCTTCAATAACACCAATAGCACTGAAACAAACACAGTGACAATCTGTACATGGTGTATGTAGTTTTATGTATGTCTCTGATTTTTGTGCATGTTGTGTGTGTGTCTGTCTGTTAGTGTGCATGTGTGTTTACATACATATATTGATAGAAAGTATTATATGTATGTATGTTGTGTATGTATGTATGTGTATGTGTGTGTGTGTGTGTGTGTGTGTGTGTGTGTGTGTGTGTGTGTGTGTGTGTGTGTGTGTGTCAGTAGCGTGCAGAGGGGGGTGAAGGGACAGTGGCCCCAGGCATCGAAATGGGGTGGGCATCCAATCAAAAGAAATGAACTTAATAAATTTGGCTGATTTATATTTAAATTGAATAAAGTGTTAGTTTTATGTTTCATCTGTGTTTACATATTCAAAATATCTTCCTTCCTCATAATATACCTCAGTACAGGGCCTTATACTTGAGTCTTTGGGGCACACAATCAAGGAGGTGGCCCCAGGCATCACCAGACATCTGCACGCCACTGGTATATATGTATGTACATATTTGGATATGTTTATAAGTATTTATGTATAAGTAGATATTGCATGAAGGTATTAGAAAATGTATTCAGTAACATTTATAATAAAACCAGCATTTTCATTCTTTTAAAACACAAAATATTTAACCAAACACTCATAGCAATGTTCTTGATCATGTTAAAATATACTAACTTAATAAAATGCAATGAATGTTAAGAAATTTGAAAGCTTCTGTTTTTTTAAACTGACAAGTCTGATTCCACCATTATAAATCATTCCAGCACATCATACAGCTATTGAGTTATAAATTACAAATATAAAATTAACAAATAATTTAAAAATAAATATAATACATATTTATTTACAAAGGAGGAAATTTTTGTATTAGTGATCTGTGTCTAAATGTATATCAAATAATATCATTTGTTCAGAGCATGCATACATCATTATATGCATTTGCAAAAAGTTTAATGTTTAATATTATATTTCAGTAATTACTGTCATACTATGATTATGGATCTCTATAATATTAAATTTAAAATTTTAAATAGTAAATTCTAATACAGTAAATGAGTAATAGTAACATTTACTCTTATGAATTTATTTTCCCTATGTTTCCTTTATATTTATTTTGACTGAATTTGTTTATTTCTGAATATTTTATATTTATTGATCTTTCAGAATGCTAAGTTGTGACACTTGATATATTTTAAAATGAAAGTAAAACTTACTTTTCTACTGGTACATCTGTCGAAAACATTTCCGTTTTAATATCTGCTAACAACACCGCCTGCATTCCTCGTCTACAGATTGTTGAACCACAAGAAGCACATTCTAGATTATAAACTATCTTTCGGCGAAATGTTGGGTGCATTTCTGCTTTACTCATTTTCACAATTTTAATAGAAAATAAGAATAATAATTAAAACTTTAATGGTAACTGTAAATCCTCATGCACGTCAAGACGCCGTGGTATTTCCCTTCTTTGGATACAATTTATTTTTATCATTACGATATAATAATGATTGGTTAAAATGCTGAGAGATCAAGAATATCTACAATCTGATTGGTCTAGAATGTAGATACTTATCTCCAAGGAGATGGAGGAAATACCCCCAAGACTATTTGTATTACATTAGTTTCATTTCAGTACTTGATTAAATTTGAACGATTCTAATGAGTTCATTTTAATCTCCATACAAAATGAAATACGATTTAAATTATTTTCATAATTACTGTTTTCTTAAGGAAAATAACAGAAAATTGCAAACTATGTCTTTAATAATTTTATAATTTTAATTATTTTCGCACTGAACGGAAGTTTGTTAAAAGATGTAGAGAAATAACAGCGTAGAGTTTGACATAACGGAATTCAAGTTAGCTTACTAGTTTGTTTTTAAGACAAAAGGTCTGATATCATTGACAGTTTTCAATTTGATATATTTCAGAATCTAAGTGAAAAGGTATAATAATAAAAATGACAACAACATCAACAATAACAATTACATAAATTATAATTATTTGTATACTCGATGTTATTTAGTTACAACAAGAATAAAATGTTAAACTTAAAGGCTACCACATGAAATAATATTTAACATATTTTCTAAATTCCAAAATGAATACATGTTAATCTGATTTATTTTTCAGTCTGCGACTGGTACTTTTCTTTCAATTTCTACTTTTTAAGGCATTTGCTTTAGAACCACTAATGTCAGAATCATTTACAATGCTAAATAATAAAATTACCAATAATATCGGTCAGCTTTGCAAAAGGAAAGTTTGATATGCAATATAGAATATAGTAATGTGGATTTTTTTGTTTTGGTCTCGCGTTTACTCGTGCACCTTGCACGAGATTTAGTCAATATGTCCCAGAAAGCTTTGCGTTAGCAGAGGACACTAACGGAACAATATCCCAGTTTTGGACACTTATCTTGGCGCTTTTCCTTCCTTTGTGAAGCATAATATCTATGACCGTGGTCGACCAGGATTACAATGGCCACAGAGAAACGATCGAAGAAGGAGAAAGAGATCGTCAGTTTATTTGAGTCACAGATGAGAGGTGAGTTGATCCAATTTTACCGCTTAAGACTCAGTCTTTATAAGCGTGGACTCTTTTGTCTGACGTTTATGACATAACAGGCCGACTTACAGATGACGCATCAATGTCAGTCATCTGATGGAGACTGAAGAAATGCCGATATTAATGAATCAACACCCAGTTGTTTTGTTTAATTTGTTTAATTTCTTTTTCAGTGTATATAAAATACATAATACGTACATAATACTTACTAAAAATAATAGAAATTAGAAATGTATGGATTCTGGCTGGAATTTGGAAAGGAACAATTAAAAAATAAGTCAGTATAGTATAGTATTACTATTACTATTTGTAAATGAGGAGATGAGAATATATTATATTTAAATATGTTTGATTTAATACAGTGTAAAAGTTAACTGAAATTGACTTTCATTGAATTAAATTTATAAATATTAATAATAATAATAATAAAAACAAGTAAAATAAAACTTGATATTGCCAAAATAAATTTTAAAAAATTAAAATGTTTTAAGAAATAATTGAACACAAAAAATAACAATATTAATAGACTTATTAATAGACAACAAAATTAATAGACTTATAAAATTACATAATTTTGATATAAACGGCAGTTAAAAATTATGTGTGATGCAGCTTTGCAAGGTTAACATCACAGCATATCCAGTTACTAGGAAATTCTTGCTTCTCAAACAAATACAATCTCTTGAAATACTAGTAGCTTGCATCTATGAATGCAGGAATAATCTTCCTGTTTGGTGACCTGTTTATATTTTTGATTATGCATGACACATATTTTTGACCAACCCAAAGTCTATAGCTCTCTGACCATTCAACAAAAGCGAACTGATATTAAGCACTCATGTACGTCAACACTTGTACAGATTTCTATTTAAGACATTAGTAACAAGGACGTTTTTTTCAGGTTATCTATAGGTTGCTTATTTATGGCCAATATCTGTTTAGTTTTTACAATAGCTTTATGCCTCAGTTAGTGCTTGTGTGTTTGTGTTGTGTTGTGAATATGTATCATATGTCTGTTGTGTGTATCTGTATATGTGTGTGTGAGAGAGAGAGAAGGTAAATATATGAACTTTCTGCTAATTATATATTTTCAGAAGACTGATAAATGAAAATGTAAATATTGTCTGACAGTGATGGTAAATTGTAAATCAGACTGCCAAGAGTTGGATTAAGCTGATGCACATGCTTAACCTTGTTTGTGTTGCTGCCTTAAGTCATTATCATTTTGGTATGCCAGTGTGACTATAGTCAATTTCCTTAAGGTCTTCTGATTATGTTGTATTGCTGTCATTAATATTAGTCACTAATGTGACCTGATATATTTCTGTCCAGCAGGAAAACTGGATATTTTTCAAAACACTAACTTGAGAGAAAGTTTTGGTTTGGTCATTATCAGATTTATTTGACAGTTTGAATATCTGAGTTTAGGGATAAAAAAATCTGTGTATTCAAAAAACATTAATATTTTTTTTTGTGTTTGTTTGTGTGTGTGTGTGTGTGTGTGTGTGAATATGTTAAATAAGAATCAGAAAATTAAAGTTACCTTTAAAAAAAAAATCAGTGTACCGGCAATTCTAAATATCCAAACATTAATTATTAAATAAAATGTTTATTTAATATTATTTATTTTAATGTTGACATAATGTTAATACAAAGTTTAGATAAGTCATAAGATCTGCAAGACTTCAATATAATACACTGTTCATAGTTTATTTAAAAAAAATTAAAATGGAAAAAAAATTTGTAATAAAATGTTTTTTGTTTTAAAATATAAAATACACAGTATTAAATCATCTCTTTTTGCTTCAGTGACTTCAATGAATATAACATCCTTCCAAAACCAGACCAAACTGTTTTTAATGTATACAAATTTAACATATTTTGCTTCTTTTTTTTCTCTTTTTATAAATGCTTTTTTTAAATATATATTAAAAGAGAAATTAAATACAGTGTAAATGAAAAAAGTTGAGAGGTTAGCACTAGATATTTGGCTAAGGTCAGAAGACGAAAGTGGATTTTTTAAACCATTCAACATGACCAGCAAATAATTGTATATTTACAATCTGGGTTGTTCGACCCAGTCATTATTTGTAATGTATACCTGTTTTTTGCATGTTCTACTGCAATTTAATTGCAAGCCAGTAGTTAAAAATTCAGAGGCTTGCTTCAGAACAATATGAATATATTTATGTTCATTTTAAAAGCAACTGTTGTACTGATACAAGATGTATTTTAAAATCTAATTAGTCACGGAGTGTGCCAAAACATGAAATAAATTAATAAAGGATTATATTGTATAATCCCCAGTATTGAATTTTTGTATATAATCTCCTTATCTTAGAATATTCAGATTACAAAAATGAAAAATTTAGAAATTTCTAATCGTTTGTAAAATTAACAATGTTTCATGACAAAGAACATAATTGATTATTAAAGTTATGTATGGTAGTGGTGTTGAATTTCACTTCCCTAACTCATGAACTTAATCTGGCAAAAGATAGTTTTGTATTCTAAATCAGGAAGTTCTTTCTCCCAAACATATAAATTACATTAATACTTAATAAATGAAAAAAGTTTACTGTCTACAGTTACAAACAATACCATAATTTTGTCTGTCTCTCTCTCTCTCTCTCTCACACACACACACACACACACACACACACACACACACACACACACACACACAGACTAACATACATAACAAATGTGGAAATGTTTATTTGCAAAATTATGAAGATTGCTGGTTTCATTTTCTTTGGATCTGAAGGTTTAAACCAGCATAGTAATATTTCATATATAGATGCCAGGAAAGAAAGAAACATCTGGAACAGTAATTCTTTTCTGTATTTATGGTGTAAGCGTCTTGAAATTTGATACCTGCACATGTAGCTTGAACTCTGCAATTTGACTGGTGCAATGTTCTTCATGCTTGGTGTTTACAAAACAACAATAACTTCTATTTGAACTCTTTGTTGATGCTTGGTTTGCATCTATCAATCATGGACTTTTTTTTTCAAAAGGATAAAAAATATTTAGGCTTTTTGGCAGATGTGACGTTATCATTTTTCTTTTTCATATCTCCTACTCATCAAAAAAAGGTTTTAGAGTGTTTTTTCCCTTCGTTCATTTAGTAATTATTCTTACATTTAAAGAGAACTGATCAACATTCTGGTGCCAAACTACTGTATTATAAATGTTTTTTCAGATTAATGAAAGGAGATTTAATGGAAACATAAAACTGAGATAAAAGAAACAAATAGATTTTACCATATATGCTGAGCTCAGCACATTTTATAAAATCATGCCAGAGGCATGAGATGTTCTCTAAATAATGAAAACTATAAATTCTGTTTGCATCACTGTTAATTTTCTTTTCTATTTGCACCATTAAGTTTGAATATATAATGATACTTTCAGATGAAATACTGGCTGATGAAATAGAAACCTTTAATCTTTTTCACATTTTCACGAAGTTTATGACATTATTGTGCACGTATGTTAAATTGAAATTATTCAGATGACACATCATCATTCTATAATTAATATCTTTATGTTATTTTTTTTAATGATTGTACAAACTGTGTAGGTGTATTTAATTATGTTTTTATTAAACTTCAGGCAGTCCTATAAATAAATCTACTTAAAAGATCATTGCAGAGTAACCATGTGTTACTAAAACAAAATAGAATATGCTATAAAAACAGTAACTTGTAAACTTTCTTGTTTTGTGGCTACTTTAAACACATTCATTACAGTAAAAAATTATTTTCAGAAACATGTGTATTAAAAGGTTTATCTAATTGAAATACAGAAGGTTGGTAATATACTTAAGTTTGCTGCTTTTGAAGTATACTGTTACCTTGGAAAGAAGATCATTATGTTCAAAGATATATTAGATATTTCAATTAGAAACATAATCTAATCCAACTAGTAAAAATTATAACTCTTCTGATCTGACTTTCATATCCTCTGTATAAAATATTTATTACTTTGTCATTTTAAACTCTTATTATATTGTGATTTATCAAAAAAGTATAAAACATACAAGAGTTTAATTAAGTTTGACAAGATGACTGAACCTGTGTGCAAAGTATAATAACCAAGTTAAAAGTTAATATTTTGCTATTAAATCATTATCAACACCTGCCACAAATCTGATTTATAAGGCCACAGGTGTGTGTCTTTTTAGCACATCAAGGTGTTCTTATTTTTATTCTCTAAACTTACAGGGAAATATTTATGTCTGTTTTCGAATCAAGAAAGTGACTGTGGTGACATGATTGATTGTAAAAAAAAAAGCTGAAATATAGGTAACATTATAAAGCTGTATTGCCTGTGTTTGAGTTCATGACATTGCAATACAATATATTCATGGTTTTGAAAAGAGAATTTTTCTAACTCTCTCTCTCTCTATCTCTTTTCTTACACATCCCAACCTTTGTCACTCATTTTTCCATTTTCATCAAAAACAGACATTTACAGGCTTCCTTTCATATTGCTTATGATTCTGTTATTGTCAGAGTTATATCTCATTAATACTGAAGTTGTTTTTTCAGTACAGATATTAATGGTAGGTATTAGAGATAAGAGACTTACTGCAGCCAGACATGAGCTGCTTTTGCTGATTACCCACAAAGTTCTTTTTATCTGAGACTCACAGTCAGGATATAGCACAGCCGTTGATACACATCAACTCAAAATCTGCTGGCTGAATTAGGAAATTAATGATCAGTTCATTAAAGTGCTTCACTTCTTTGACCCACTATAATTGTTTTTTCTTCTTTTAAAAAAAAAAAAAAAAAAAAAAGTTATCCTTCTAATTTAATTGCTTATAATTTGTAATATAAATGAGTATTATACACAGCCATTTATAAATATGTGCACAAACCCAACTTTACATTTATCTTTTTAAAATGTATTCACGAGGCCTTAGAGAAAAAAAAATGTGTGTGTGTGTATGATTTAAAAAAAATGGGTTACTTTCAACAAACAAATTATTATTATTCTTATTATTCTTATTCTTATTCTTATTCTTATTCTTATTCTTATTATTATTATTATTACATGTTTAAAATAGCATTAACACAAAATTCTAAGCTTTATTATTATTTATTTCCTGTATACAGTATATGAATCATCTTTCTGGCTGGACCAGTGAGTCTCTACTTGCATAGTTAAACCAACAAATGTTTGTGTAATCAACCAGGTTTATGAGACTGGCAGCTGTCTGTGTGTGTGTGTGTGTGTGCCTGTTTCTGCAGATGAGTTTTGTTTTGCCTGATGCTGGTTTGTTGATTCAACAGCTTGTGACACACTCAGATCATCAAACTACTGTATACCATACTTCATCTTGTTTAGTTTAGTAAGTCTGGATCCAGGAGATCTTCACTTTTGAGAATTCTCCATCTGGAAATATTGTACTAAGAAAACAAGTCTGCTTAACTTTGTACCTGGGAATACATAGCACTTTTATATATAAATGTTACTTCTGTCTTGTTTCTTTTTGTTAATATGAAAAAAAAAAAAAAATGTAATAAACTTATCAGAAACAAGAAATTTTAAATTAACTGGAACATCTTTTTTTTTTTTTTTTTTTTGGTTTTTAATTTTTTAGTTTATTTAATCATATTATCTGTTTTACTGTTGTTTTAGGTTGTTGTTTTTTTGTTTTTTTTCAGTTAATTAAAGTTCTGTCTTTAAAAATTTTGATTTTGTAAATGATATATTAAACAATAAGACATACTTATTTCTGTCAGTAATTGAATATTTTAATTGACAAAAATGGAAGTAATATTATCTTACATAAACCAATTCATTGCTATCAAAATACCATATTTGATTTACTTACAAAAGTTTCTTCGAGTATTAATATTGATCTGTTCAGAAAAACAGTTCTTTCAGCAGTATTGGATTTCAGCAGTTCTCTTCATCTTACTTTATTACTGCAAAGTATTAACTGATTAACTGGCATTACTATTTGTAGAGAGCATGTCTTAAAAGCAATTATTTTGGTAATACAAATGAAATTAGATTTTGTTTTTCTTGATTTCTTTTTTATTTGTCATATATATATTTGTGTGTGTGTGCACGCACGTGTGTTTGTAAATATACAGTGAGATAAATATAAATTTTTAAGAACGATGAAAAAAGACGCAAATCAAATTGAGTTAATATTAGAAACCACAGCTGGTCTGAAGTCATCGTGAAGAGTCTGGTCTCTGCAGAGGTTTGATTTGAAGAGATGATCACAAGATGGTGCCAAACAATTACACTGACTCGGCAGTGGAAGTGAGATCTCATGCCAAGATTATTTCAGCTGCTTCCTCCCATGCTTTTTACTATAATTGTATTACACCTCCACTTGGCTGTAACAGACCAGTCAACCAGATCCAGCATAGAATTTGTTAATATAATCACAAGTTGAGGTAAAGATAAACTTTACTCTGTGTACCTGTATTTAATTACCTCTTTTGAGTAGATGTAAGATAGATATGTTCTTATGAAAACAAACAAAGTGTATGGAAACCTATTTTGGTTATCTCTTTCTTCTATTTTCTCTTCTGTTGTATATTCACTGTACTATTTCATTGTTTGCTCTCTGGCCATTTAGAATCAAGTTGAAAACGGAACCCCATTAAGCAGTTTTCTATTGATTTAGATAAAACAGTTTCAATGTCTTCTTAACATTTTTAATGGAAATTTAAAAAAAAAAAAATCATTTAGTCAAATTACCTGGCTGTAATAGATTTTATTTTCAACCTATATGATAAACAAGCTATTTTCTTCCCCCACATATTATTCTACAAGAAATAACTGTTTCTGCATCTGGTAGCATTATAGTGAAAGGATCATTAAAAGATGAAAAATATTGATTATAAATGCCAAATGTTTTGCTATACAGAAGGCAGCAGTTGCCATATATTGCCACCCAACAGAAACAAAAAAAAACCCAGAGACCTTTAAAAAAAGATGTGTGTTCTACTCTTTTAAAAAAAAAAAACGAGCCAAGCCTTATAAACCATTGATGCAGGACTGCCCATTAAAGTTCAGTATTGTCAGAGTTCTGCGCTGAGCCTATTGTTCATTTCTGCCTGTTAGGTAAGTAAAACCCTGGCACATTGCCTGTAGGTTACCAGGGTTTTTATCTTCATGAAAAATCCCACAGAGACCAGCAGAGTTCTGACAGCATTTGATGATATGCTGTTATAAAGTTTTGAATTTAATAGCAATTACAGACATGTTGTTCCTTCCCCAAGGCTGTCCTTGTCAAAGTTTTATCTGGATACTTCCCACATGTCATATCTCCTTTGTTTATCTTAGTCACTAATCTAATAACAAGAGAAGCCTGCATGTTCTGATCTTACTGCTATGCTAGGATGTTTACAACTTCCAACCCATCTCACAGGTTAAATGGGTTGGTTTTTTTGAAACAAGTGATGTATTTCCAGTTTTAATTCTTTTGTATAAAATTATAATCTTTCTGCATGAAATGTTATTTGATCAGCATTTAAATTTCTTTCTTCATCTTTTTTTTAATATATATATATATTTTTAATTTTTAATTTTTTTTTCTTGCTGGATTGATTCCTAAAATAAACTGGTTTATGATATTTTTTCACAAAAAACTAAAACTAATAAACTCAAGTCATTTAGTTTAAAATAACTTGTAGACTCACATGCTTTAAAACATGAGTTATCTCTGATGTGGTGTCAGCTCATTAGTTTTCATCTTGCCTGCAATGTTTTTCAGATAAAAATTATATATTACACAAATACTTGGAGTAAAAATAAAGACATGAAACAAATTGTTAAATAGTAACTTTAAAAAAAAAATTCACTTAACATAAACAAGTTTATAGCGAACACAAATATTTATATGTTGTTAAACATATTTTTGTTCTTAATTTTAAGGATTTCAGAACATTACTAATTAATTTAAGCATTAAACATTTTTAGTCAAACAAAAACAAATTATATGTATTGTGCTCTCATTTTGCCCCTTCACAAATGTAAGCAAAATGTCAGACGTTCAAGCCTTTTGGATGATCTCTGGTGTAGTTCTTGGATGGGTCATTACCCTTTGCAATTTGTCGATTTTCTCCATTATTTCCTCTGTAGTGAGATAATTGCTGGAAGCAGATCTATATTGTCTACGCGGAAGGAAATCATTAATATCTTACAAGTGTATCATTATCTGTTGTGGTCGGGAGTCTTCAAAATAGTTTTCAGTCAGCTAAGGTGAAGATAATTATAAAGCAGATAATTAACCAGTTTCATTTTAAAATTATAAAAAACATGTTGTATGTGTGGGTATGTGCAAATAAATATTGTATCAGTAAAATAAATGAAAACTGTATGTCACTTGATAGATGACACAGGAATGTAAAATTTAAATGGATGCTAAAACTGTCTGTAAGATTTAGAGGTTTAAATGGATGTGATAGTATAAATTATTGAGATGGATGCCTCAATGGTATAAAACACTTAAACATAGTTTGTCATTATACTGAAAATGTGTTACCTTATGATAAATGTTACTAAAGCCTTGAAACACATTGCTATATTTTTCTGATTAAATTGAAACTGTTTATCAATTCGATAATAAAATACAATTCCATATGCTGTAAGATTATAAAATTTAAAATATATGTAAAGTGTATAACATCTGTTGCATTGGAAAGTTGATTTTATTTTTTACAAATTCACTGCACGTAAATATTTAGAATTGAGTAAAATTCAGATGTTTTATACTTGGTATTTGAAGTGTTGTTACTGAAACAAGATGGCTTGAAAATTCATACATTTCTTATCTTAAATAGACTGGATACTGCTAAACACACACACACACACACACACACACACAGAGTATGGTGAGATTATATATCTGCAGGATATACTTGTGGTTAGATGAACTTTGAGATATATGGCTATATATTTACTTTAAAAACTGAAGCCATTTTTGTTGTCTTATATTTAAAATATCACTGCATCTTTTGGAAAGAACTTCATAGAAGCATTGTTTTGGGGTGGGGTTTTTTTTTGATATGGTAACCTTACCTATTTATTTTATTTATTTATTTATTTCTTAAACCAAACATTAACAAAATACAGATTTTTTTTATCTGTAGAACTTGCATTATGTGCATTTTCCTTTACAAAAATTAAACAAATGAATCATTGTTGTTTATAAAATAGGAAAAGAAAAAACATAAAAGTGTGTGATGTATTTGCAGAACAACTCCAGCTCTGAGTATTGTGTTTATATCACATTTCCAGAATACAGAGTATATTAATTTATTTCTAATAACAGTATCAGATTCCAGCAAGCCAAGATAACTGTTTTATATTACAGGTTAATGGACTCCAAACAAATCAGTTTCCACTCTACAGTGAATTTAGTAATGTGCTTGTGGACAAATTAATGTTCAGAAACATTGCTGTTTTGACTGACACTATATTATGTTGATAAAACTATTTCGTTGTACATTCACCAACAAGATATGTAGAAAGAAAAATGCCTTAAGGATTGTAATATCTGTTTTGATTCATTTTTTTCACAAAAATAATATACTGATAAAATATAAATGTTGTAATAACATTCATGTTTTTGTTTTGTCTAGGTTCAGCAATTTTATTTTTCAATTATTTATTTATTTATTTTAATTAGTGGATACTTTATTTTACATTTTTGCAGATCGTAATTTGGATAATAACTAATGAATGTTTTATGGAAACTGACACTTATAACTCACTCATACTGTTCATAGTCTACATGTACTTTAAGAATTATGTAATCTGTTTATGGTTTAATTAAATTTTGTAGAACAGAGTATTTTAGTTGATTTAACAGGTTTTCGTTATATCAGCAGTACCATGTTCCTAACTTAGCTCACTGTAGTACACATAAACAGTTTATCTTTCAAACCTTTCACACCTCATATCACCAGTTAGTTTATCATCAGTGATCTTTTTCAAACACATCTCTCAACAAACTGAAAATACCAGTCTGAATGGACTGAGGTTATAATGGGTGAGGAATACAGTGGAACCCCATTATAATGAACGTTTCATGTACACATAAAACATGCAGCATAGGACAGGTTAAACAACTAAGTTGAGTTATCTTGAGAAAAAAAAAAAATGAAGTTAAGAAAGAAAAAATTAAATAATTTTAAAACATATTTCCTAAAACAAATGTTTTTTTCACTTGCAAGTTTATGTATGGAGAGGTAAAAAATATAGTCAAGGTATTTATGAATTTTCTGTGTTACTTGACTACATTAAAATTATGGAGGTTCTGTATATCATAATAATTCAACCTGAACAAAGTTCTCTATTGCTGAATCACAAAAGGGAACGTAAAGGTTTATGATACCGTATATACTCTATTTTCTGTTACCTTCATGTTAACAGAAATTACACAGATAGCTGTATAGCATTGTAGTTCTTTTCCAAACACTAATAAAATAATAAATAAATAGGTTAATGTTTGTTTACCAAAACTCTTATTAATCAGCCATTATTTTCCTTCTGCTACAATTAGTTTGCAGAAAAGGAACATTATTTACATTCAGGCTTGTACATTACTGGTGTTTGAATTAGAGACAGTATGGTAGACTGCTCTGATTGTAATTGAATGTAGCCTGCGTTGAATGATTACTCATCTGCTGAAATTAGTATGCATTTGCACCAAAGAGCATTTTGAAAGGTCACATGTCAATCATACACGCCTGTCTGGCAGAGTGTTGACATGTCTGCTCAATAACCCTGCCAGCTTTTACCTGCCCTTCGCAGTTTTGTTTTTCTCTGCAGCTCCGTTGATTGTGATCATGACCTTACAGGTTAACGCAAGGAATTCAGCATCAAATTGCATCAAATAAAAGTAATTTATATTTTGTTTATTCTGATATTAAAAATATCTCAATATGACAAATACACAGCCAACAAAAGATACTTTTTGTAACTCTATATGAATACATGATTTATTATATGTGAGAGATATGTATTGTTGGTGAGTGTATGTTATTCGAAATGTAAGTTTATGTACATATCTATGTATGTATGTGTACTAGGTTGTAAGGCTATATAATATATATACATGCAGAATATATGATGAATATATATATATACATATACACACACACACACACACACACAGATAGATAGATAGGTAGATACACCCACATGTGTATAAAATAAAAATGAGCAGAAGAGAATAAGTGATTGTTTAATGACACATGCATGTTAATCATCAACTGTCAGCTTTTACTGTATGATTATTGATTCTCAAGAGAAGACCAGGAGAGATCAGCTGTTGCTGTATTGCAGACATGGGATGCACCCACCACATACTAAAATATCTGTTTTGGATAGAGTATGTTTAGACAGTAAATCCTGCAACTTACAGAATCAGAGTTTCTCAGTAATGTACACAACATTTGTAGTTTATTCCATATTTGTTTTTATCCATAATATTATTTTTTTGTTGTTGTTGTTGAATAATATTCTTTGGGTGCCATTAAAATATTGATTTAGTAACTGTTTAAATTGCTGATATTGGATTTTTTAACAGTAGTAAATTCTCAGGTCTATTTATATAGATGTCAGTGTTTATATTTTGTGTGTGTGTGTGTGTGTCTATTCTGCATTTATGCATGCATGTCTATAGTGTATGTCTGTGTTTATATCTGAATATCTGAATGTTGGCATATTTGTATGTGTAATGGTGTGTATGTTTGTATGTAAATGTTGGCATGTGTGTGCGTGTGTGTGTTATTAAAGAAAATAGCTCTACTACTGATTGATATGCTTTATAAACACACCAATACTAAATGTATGTCACAGTGATGGATAGTTTTCACAGAATTAACTATGATTAATTTGTTTCGAGATCGATTTCTTAACGTGTATCTTTTCACAGGAACAATTTTGGAAATTTTTGGAATTTTCATTGTTTTTTAATTTAATAATTTTTGGTTATTAAAATGTAAGCTGAGTGTATTTGCAAAATAATTCAAAACAACATGTAATTATTATCTATGTACATAAATGGATATGTTTATATCTGTGTTTGTAATTATATATTTTATAAAACTATTATTATTTTTGTTGTGGTTGTTGTTATTATTTTCTATTTCTTTCTTTCACAATAAAATTATATATTAAGAAGCTGAAAATGTAAACTTAGATTATACAATAATTTTCTTTTTGATGTAAATTATTAATTGTCAACAGTAATAAACTCTTTTTTTTTTTTCTTTTTCATCATAATTTGCCTATCTTTTTTCTGTGTTTTTTTTTTTTTTTTTTTTTTTTTAGATTTTTTTTTTTTTTTATTTTTTTTTTACTTTACACATTAAAGATTTGGGTACAAATGCCTTCAGGTTACAAGAATATTCTAATACATGTCTAAAAACATGCTGCACTTTATGGAAACAACAAATTGATGTTTGAGGTGAGACACCTGTCTGTATCACCCAGTACGTTTGTGCTCACACTGATTTACAATCAAGATGTCTCTGTTCCCTTGTTGAAACAAGGAGCACATTGCCGAACATTACATTGTCTACAAATAAACAGCTTCATAAAGTTACCAAATGCCCGATTGAAAGGCTGACTGCAGTGCTTTGATTTTCTGACATTTTCCAGCTTTTGATCCCCTTATCACAACTGCTGTGTACTAAGTGCACTGCATGAAGATAAAGTGGTTTGTGTGTGTGAAATGTTACTGATCAGCGCACCACTTAACAGATAACTTATAATTTGTTTGTTACTGTATTTAAGAAATTGCTAATTAATAGAAAACATGGGTATCTAATGACTGGTAGTAATTGTAATTAATTATTCAAACAGAAAAGTTTTAACTGTATCTGGCTATTAAATTAATTTTTAATTTTTTTTTTTTTTTTTTTTTTTTTTAAATTTAATAGTTATAATTAAGATATTAGAAAAATAGGTTTTAAAAAGAGTATTGAGCAGGTCTTATGGGCTAAAAACATTATATGCTCAGTCTTTCTAGGTTTTTTTTTTGTTAAAGACAATAAAAAAAATATTCTTAAATAATAAAATTAGAAACAACATTAAAGATTCACAGCAAATATTTTCTTCTTTTTTCATGTCAGCATTTTCACCAAAAAAAAAAAAATTCTCTCATACAAAAAAAAAGAAAAAGTTAAAAAAAAAAAAAGAAATATGCTTGAACATGGAAGTAATAATGCATTGACAGTTAATTCTTTCATCTTTATCTTGATTTATTACTACTGTAAAACCAGGAAGTTTCCTTCCACATATATGCATTTAATGTACAAAGTATTTTTGTAGATTAGCTTTATTATTTTAAAACAAAATCAATATCAGCCAGAAACTGACAGCTGGCAAGTTCAGGATTTCATGCTGTGCATAAATACTATACACTGAGAAACAGAATGGAAGTGGAGAGTCAGTTTTCTTTTAGCATGATCAGGTTTCAAACTCTGTTATTTTACCACTCAGTACACTCTATACAACAGTGGACTGTATATAGGCTTGTCATAGAAAGTTACATTGTTCAGTTTCAAAAAAGAAGATTTTAGTCTGGATGGTTATGTTACATATAATTGGATTATTTTATCAAGTTCTGGCAAAGTTTGCTATAATTATAAAATCCTAAAATTACAAACTCAGAAGGGGTACAGTGGTTATGTGAAACTAAATAGGATAACTATTATTTGACCATCAGATTGACTTTTAGCAATGGTTGGTTTGGTATAAGTTTAATAACGTTTTGTCCCAGTAGTTTTAAAATAATAATTTATGTTTCTGATTTTCCTATAATTATTATTATGCATCATTCATTAATTTACTTTTTAAATTTTGTTCTTGATGAACTCAAAATGTAATGCTTGTCATTTCTTCAAAGAACTCAAACACTTCACATAAACTTTAATAAAATTAATACTAATCGTGTTGGGTACATTTTTTTATGTTAAGATTAAATATAGAAATCTCTGACAGAGGGATAAAGCATTGTGTCATGTTTTGCTGCGGAAATGAATGACAAGCTGATATCATCCTCTGTTGTCAGAATCTAAAAAGATTTATGAAGATATATTACAACTTATATTACTTTATTGCATACATGTTTTCAAGACATTTAACATCAGTCTGCTTATAATCACTTTAACTGTTCGGTTTGTATACCTAGCTTGCAGTCTTCCTCATTTAATTAGTTTTTAAAATTCTTCCCAACATGCTGAGACTGAACTTCAAGCGAAGGTGTGGTTTGGCTTCTTGAAGAGATTAGCACAGTCTGCACACTGCTGGCTGTTTGGATGAAATTATCTGATGATCCCTGCTGGACAGTTTTTCTTAATCCTTTTGTTAGTTGTTGATTATGTTAAACATCTCTGACATCTGAGTGTGAGCCTGCCATCTGTTTGTTCACGTCACATCGGAAACTCAGGAGAATCATTTACAGTAATTCATAATTATGTGCATATGCATGATTAGCACTATGTAGAAGAAATTGTTATTTAATTACAGTTAGATGAAATAACGTTAACCATTAATTTAAAATGAACAGGCCAATAGAACCAAAAGGTAAGTTGTTTCTGGATATTTATATTTATATTCTGCAGTTAGGGTATGGTATCGGTTGTTGTTGTTGTTGTGTGTGTATAAGTGAAAGAACAAGAGAAAAAGTACATGTGTGTGTGTGTGTGTGTGTGTGTGTCTGAGTGTGTATATTCTGCATTTATGCATGCATGTCTATCGTGTGTGTGTTTCTGTCTGAATGTTTGCATGTGTATGGGTGTGTAATGTATGTATATGTATCTAAATGTTTACATGTGTGTGTGTGTGTGTGTGTTAACATTCACATTTATTTTCATGTAACTATTCCGACTTATGGGTTGTAAAAAGTTCAAGTTTGTCTCTTTTGATTGAAGTGTAAATGAAGGAAGTGATAAATATGTGTACCACTTTGGTTTTAACTCTGACACTTCAGTTGTAAAACAATAAATAACAGGAAGGGTCATTCACAGGAGGAAGTATGTTCTGCTATTGACTTAATTAGTTCTGCACTTTTGTAATGTTTGAATGAAAACAATTACTTTATTTAGCTTGTTTATCTTGCACAGAATGATTCTGGTTATGAGTAGGAGGAGATCAATATTTTTCTCATTTTCTTTAATTTCATTGATTATACTAATATCTTGTAATGATGGCTTCATCTGTGTAACTAGCATCTGTTTATTTAAAAGTGAAATGAAAAAAAAAGAATCCCAAAAGAAACAACAACAAAACCAAAGTGATCTCAATGGATTTTGAAAAAGGTTTTCTCAAATGCACTTAACAAATAATCTGTAATGAAGTCAAGGTTACTCAAAACGAAAACATAAAATGCTGCCAATAAAAATGGAACTAGATTACTAAAAAAAAAAAAAGGAATAGTTTAGCAATACTTTAAGTAATTGTTTTATCAGTGGCTGCAGGATGTCATGCTGTAAAACAGATTAATCTCATTTTAAAGAAATGATTTAATGTTACCAAATTTTTAAAAATAGCTCACGGTTCATTTTTCTGCACTTTTATGATTCTGAGTGATTTATAGCTTTTTACACTAAATTATTTGAGAATATTCTTTTATCATTATGATGACTGATATCCAATAGCTGATTTTTGGGGTGCCTTTAAACATTCATTCATTTGTTAGAGAGAGAGAGAGAGAGAGAGAGAGAGAGAGAGAGAGAGAGAGAGAGAGAGAGAGAGAGAGAGAGAGAGAGAGAGAGAGAGAGAGAGAGAGAGAGAGAGAGAGAGAGAGAGAGAGAGAGAGAGAGAGAGAGAGAGAGAGATGTATAAAAAAAATAATAAAAGCCCAAATCCCACCACAGAATTTCACATTACTCATTCTTCGTTAATACAGAAAAACAAATAATATCAGAAAATTTCTGGAAATTTTTTTAATTTTTGGCTCATTAAAACTACAGAAAATACATTTTTCATATATTTTAAACATATAGCTTACATATATAATATACACAGGGACATGCAGTTCTGACATTTATATATCACACACACAGATTTAAAAGTTTGCACAGAAACATTGGTTCTTCAGTTTAGGAAATGACTTGAAATAGATATAAAGAGAACAGAGTGGATTTCATGGTTTATTAAATAGCAAATAAACAAGCAGATGTTGTAGTGGGTCAGCAGCTGTTATTTATTATTATTTACTTACAACTTATTTATGATTTGCTAGTAAACTGTGCTTCACTGCATAATTACAATGCCTTCATTTCCAGCAGATTTTACAACACTAATATTTATCTACTTTGGGGTTTTTTGTTGGGTTTTTTCTTTCACATATTAATAATAATAAGCTAAATATATGATTTATGTGAATAAAATTCAGGTGTTGGTAATTAACTGTAAATTATGTAAACATCATTGATGAAAATAAAATACACATGTAGCCAATGAACTACAGCTTTAACTGTCTGACCCTTACAACTGTAAAAGTTATTTATATATTTTGTAATTTACCAAAAATAATATATATATAACTGAACACACATGCATTTTTTTTTTTTTTTTTAATTATATTTAGTAAGATTTGTAAATATATTGTAAAGTACATAATCAGGATTGGTAAATGCAAAATTCATAACTTTGTTTACAAATCTCTAAAAAGAATGTACAAAAATAATAATAAAAAATTATTATCACTGTTTGTTTTTTAGTATTATAAATAATAATAATAATAATAATAATAATAATAATAATAATAATAATAATAATAATAATATCTGATTAAAGCTCATGTTAAAGAAAACATGTTTCTGCAGTAGAAGCAGAACTGGTTCTTGTAGATATGGGATTGGCTGAAACAGTATGCAGCTTACATTAAGACCATTTCCTGTATTCAGAAAACAAAACAACTGATGTAAAGTTCAGAGAAATATATATAAAAAAAAATCAAAAAAATCTGAATAATGTTTTTTTCTCTTATTTTTTCTGGTAGATTTTCTGTAGTTACTTAAATGTGCTTGAGTACTAGCTGGAGTATTTTAGATGAGATAGACAATAAAAAAAATTTAAAAAAATAAAATAAAATAAATAAATAAATAAATAAATAAATAAATAAATAAATAAATAATTTCAATTCACAATTCCTGCCAAACTAAACTAAAAGAAGGATTATTTTTAATATTTATATACGTTTTTATTAATTAATGACTGGGTGTGTATATTGTTGGACAAAGACAATTATTAAGACTTGTACAATTAGTCTAAAGAGGGATCATAATTGTATACATCTGCATTCCAATCATTACAAAGATATGTTGTTTAGTTACTGTGTATTTCAGTTTCTTGTAATTTAAAAAGTATTTGAATTTCCATGATTTAGAGTGGTCTGTTTTATTATTGATCTTATTATTTAAAAAGTACTTTTAAAAAATATTGCATAACATGAAAGACAATTAACATCTTTCTTAACAGTTATTTGTGTGTGTGTGTGTGTGTGTGTGATATATAAATGTCAGAAGCTAACATTTTATTGAAAAAAAAAATCAAGGTTATTTAGAACATCATTAATATTTTAGGCACCACCCATATAGAGTGTCGTTTTAACTGTTGATGCATTTTGTTTGTTAACAATATTTTACAGTTGAGATAAACAGCTTGGCATTTTGCACAATGCTCAATAAAGATTATGAAATAAATTTTAAAAGGTTATTAATTTCCATTTCTGTTTAATATACGACATTATAGTATTGTATTCAGACTACAGTTGTATGTGTCAGTGACTGTTGAAGTATGGTAGAAGCAGTCATCATATTAACTGTGACCATAAATATTTTAATCATTATTTAAATAGCTGTATTTTCAGTTATTAAACAAGAAACCAAGGTTAAAATATACATATTGGTAATTAAGAAATTTACAGTTAATAGCATTATTCATTGTTAATTTGAACAAACTGTTGAATGAAATGTCCCTGTTTGTACATATGTAAATGTCACTGTATTAATTGGTGATTAAATTGGTGTATGATTAGACATAAATGGTTTTACTTGTTAGATTTTGTTTTTGTTGTCTTTGGTTTATGAAACTAGATTATTTCTTTTGTCTTTTTCTTTTCTTTTTGATTTTTTAATTTATTACTTTTTTTATTTGATTAAGAAGTGAGTGAAAGAAATCAGTGAAATTAAATAATAATAATAATAATAATAATAATAATAATAATAATGGAAAAATACCAGTCAACATTAACCCACAGATTGTTAGATTAAAATATGGTAATATCACCAACTTAATGTTAATTCTGTCAGATAACAGTTAATTATATATATATTTTTTTTATTAAATTCAGTTATTCACAATTCATTATATCTTTAATATTTATTTATTTAATTTTTATTTTTTTTATTTATTTGTTTGTTTATTGAATTATTTTTTAAAAAATGTATTTATATATTTATTTTAAACTAATAATTATGGTATATAAATTAAAATAATTTCCATAAACTGAAAATTCTTACTATTTTTTATTATCTTTGTATCTGTAAGTAACAAATAAAGGTAGAGCACTCTGTAGACCTTAACATATCCTCTTAGTCTCTGTTAGTAATGGAAAAGGGTGATAACTCTGTCCATACTAAAGCATTGTGATCTTTTTTTTTTTTCTCAGCATAGTGTGTTAGATGCAGCCTGTCAGAATAGCTGAAATATTTTATTGCTACATGTGTCCATGAAAACATGCCATAACTGTTGTTCCATTATACTAATGAAGATAAATTAATATTACTTTATTTACCATTTAAGTCTATTTTTATATTTTATTATTTATTATTATTTTTTTTTTTTTTAACTGAATTTTTATTACCTTTTAACTTGAAAATACTGTTAAAGGCTGTGCATTTGTTGTAGTTTGTAAAAAATCTAAAAAAAAACAAATTAAACACAAATGGTTGAATACTTTATTATTGTTTTGTTTTTTAATTTAAAAAAAAAAAATGTGCACGTATATGTAAAACCATCTAAAAAGAAAAACAATACTGAGTTGTACTTTTCAAAAGTAAGATGAAGTTGTTAAATAATTCTGTTTTATATAATCTAGATCATGTTAACCCATTCATTTGATTTCATATCTATATTTAACAAAGTTACAAAGAGATAATATCAAAATGTAAGTATCTGAAGTCCAAAATATCTAAAAAAATGTTTTTTTAATTTTTTTTAAAATAATAACAAAAAAGGAATGAAAAAAGATATTTCTGGGTTATCTTAAAGTCATCTTCACCTTGGAATCAAAATGTCAGCATTAGCAGATTATTAATTAAAACATCAAAGAACTGTTTTCTTTCAATTAAAATCCAAATTTCACTCACACTTATTTGGTATGCCTTCAAGTATAGAAATAATGCAAATTAATATTTCTTTTTTCTTGCTTTCAGTTTCTTTTTTCTATGTTATGTTTCTTTGACATCAGTGGATTAAAATGTTTAAATATAAATTGTGTTTAGTGTTAGTACATTTTATTTATTTTCATTTGGTATTTTAATGATGAACTTTAAATTCAAAATTCATGTTGTGGCTTGCACTTATTATTATTATTTTTTATTTATTTATTTATTTATTTTTTATTATTCTTATTTATTTTTTTATTTTTATAACTTCTCCAAATCTCCAAAACAGAATTGTTTGCTGTCTTAACTGCCACCTGATTTGACATTATTTTATTTGTTGAAAAAAACAACAACAATATCTTGAATAAGAAATGTTTTAACCTAGAATTATAAAAAGAAAAAAAAAGAAATATTTTCACAGTGGAATGACAGGGAAATGAACTTTAGAAAAGCATAAAACAGCTGGTAAACTGGACAGAAAGCTGTTACTCCATTATGTTAAAAGCTGCCGCATGACTGGGTAGCAGCCAAACATACAGGCAGATGAGATAAATAGCATTGCTACTATATCTGATTGGTATCTGTGGACACTGTGATTAAAATCTGTCACAGGCAGGCAGTTGTTTTATCACTAATAATAATTAAAGCAGTAGTAATGACAGTGGGAAATCTCACCATTACAGAAATAACACAGCCTTAAACAGACAGCAGCAGACATAATTATTTATTGTTTTTAAAAAAAAGTGACCCAGATGAACTAATGCATACAATCATGAATACTTTTAAATATAATAATTATTAACACAAACACACACAGAGTTTTAGAAGATTAATACAAGATTACATATTTGATAGTTATCTATGTTTTCTTTTCTTGCTGTAAATAATCTAATGACAGTTTCCACATTAATTGATGACTGATTTGATATTTTAAGCTGTCACATTTCCAGGTGAATGAAACTGAACAGAGTTGTCTTGTATAGCTTATCCAGATTGATACACATCTGACAGCAGCTGATTGGAAATGCTAAAATCTTCTTCCTTTATTCTCAACTGAGAAGACTTAACTCATTTAATTTCTGTGTCCACAGCAGTCAGTTAGGTTTGTCAACTGTTACAACACTTGAAACACTTCCTGGATTCAGCACCTTCCTGACACTGAAATAATGGCCAGTTAGATTTGTAATTCTGTACTTTCCTGTCTGCAGGGAAAACATAACCATTATCCTTCATTTTCATGTAAATGTGATTGACCCAGTCTCTAGGTCATAGCAGCATCTTGCAGATTTTAAACAAACAAAAACTTTTTTTTTCTTCTTTTTTTTTCAAAAGTTTATTGCCTGATGTTTCTCTAACATTAACAGATTCAACTTCCGTTTATATTTAAAATTATGCTGAAAAATGTTGTTTCTTTTTTTATATCAAATTCTTGTTACTTTTTTACATTTTACATTTACAGAGCTTTTTTTTAATTTTATTAAAAGTGTCTGGTTCCTGTTATTTGAATTTAGCCAGTCAGCAAAGACTGTCAATTGTTTGTTGTTTTGTTGTTGTTTTTTTTTTTTTTTTTAAATTAAATGAATTAATGTACCAATCACTGCATATATTGCTGTTTTTCTTTTAATTAAAAGAAGAAGAAATTTGTTTAAATAACTCTTCATAATGATGTCATTCAATGTATTCATATTTTGCTAACTTACATTAAGGATAGTTATTTGAAAATTAAGATTTGCTTATTTTAATTGCATCAATGTATAATGCCACACTCTGCTGTATTTAACTTGGGAAGTTAATCGTACATATTTGAAGTAACACAACAAGCAGCAGGTTATTTTGATCTAAGGGCCATGTCTGGAGATGATCATAACACCCTCTATAATAAATATGTTTGTCACATTCAAGTGACTTGTAAATCAGGTCAGGCTAACCAAAATGTCCAGACACAGTCAGAATTTTATTAGCTTTATTAATAGCAGATATACTCTTAACTCAAACTTTTAAATTATGTTTCCTTTGTGTCACATTTCAAAAACAGTTAATGACTCACAAATGCCCCAGCACTTTCTGATTCATTTTAAAATCATTAATATATGTATCAGCTAGTGGTTAGCTGAAAGAGACAAAATGAGACAGGGTGGGGGTGAATACATTAGTCTGTCCACTGATAAAGGTTTAAATAATTTTTACAGTTGGTTAAATTTTATGCATTTCTTTCAGTTTCCTGTTAATAATTCACAAATGCCTTAAGAAATGTTCAAGCAGTTGATATTGTTGATACAGATCATAGTGGGGATTTCATTATGTAATGGTGCACAAACTTTGCATATACTAAACATAACAATTATAATTATTTGTTCTTATATTTCTTTTGTATTATTCCTGGGTTTTTTTATTTATTTATTTATTTATTTATTGTTTTGTTTTGTTTTTATTTTATTTTATTTTCTATTAAAATATTAAAAAAAACAATTAAATTTATTATATTTATTTAATTTTTTATTTTATTTTGTGTGTGTGTGTGTGGTTGTTGGGTTATTGTTTTCTTTTTCAGTCCTGAATATGATTATATTGTAATTGAATAATGCTGTTCACTTAAAATTGGGATTAAAATACAGAAAAAAAAAAATTTGAATATTTGAAATTTTAACGATTTTTTAAAACAGATTGTTGTAAAAATGGGTGATACGGAAAGAAACTTGATTCCAAATGAAATGTGGCTTGCTATTTTAACAAATAAACTAAGCTTTTTTTTCACCAAGTACATAAGATTTTACCTGGCTTATAATAAACTATATTCAGGATTATAATTGGAAACAGGAAACAATTCTACTGGGATTATCCGAAACTGATTTTTTTAAAGTATTAGTCTCCCAAAGGAAATGTGACTATATGTATAACCCTCTTTATTCACCAAAGCCTTTTTGTGTTTCTCTATTGTTCACTGAATACAGCTGCAATCTGAAACAGTCAGTGAGTGAAGTCACCACAAGGACAAACATTTGCAGTAGAGACATTTTTAATTGTTAACAGTTTTATTTTTAAAATCTCAATTATTTGTTTTTATTAATTTTAATTTTTTCTCTTTTTTTAATTTATTTTTTAATATGAACATGAAAAATGCCAAAATTATTTTTGTGCATACAATCTCATTAAACTAATATTATCTCAGATGTGTAAATTATTTTTAAAATTTATTATATCAAGAACAAATTTCTCTACAGGTAATGAATCATCTTCTTTTCATAAACTGAGAAATTCGTACTGTGGGACACTTAACTAATTTAGTGTGTCCAAAAATAAACCATGGTTCATTTTCTTTGATAAATATTATTAAGCTGGTTATAAATATAATTGTCACTTTCCAGTGAGTTGACCTTTTATTCAGTAAGGTCAGCCTAACCCACTTGACCAAAAGTTATGGTCAAGAAATTTTATTAACACTTAATAGTTACTGTCCATCAGACACTTTGTTATCTTGGCCAATTTTGGTAATATTTTGGTGTAATGAGTTTCCATTCTGTAAATTCAAGCTGTTTCTTGGGCCAAATTTAGATTTGAATTAATATGAAAGGCTCTTACCAATCTTAGAAGTGGTAGCAGATGTAAATATAAGTTTTTATCACCCACATAAAAACCATGTACAATTTTTTTTAACTTCTATTTTGTATTAATTAATTCTTTTTTTTTTTTAAATAAAAATTTACTACCATAAGTAAACTCTATGTGTTTAATATTCCAATCTCAACTCTAAAACTTGTTTATATTAAATAAATGTAGGTACAAATCAGGATATTTAAATGAATAGAATGAATGAATAAATGATTAATAACAACTTTATTATTAAATATTAGAGGGTGCTAGAGATTTGTTTAATATATATTACTGATATCAAACAATATATAATACTATTATTTACTGACAGAAAGGGTTCTTTTTATATCCTTTCCTATAGACAGGGAAGCATATACCATGACTTTTGAAAAATGAAAAAATGCCCAGTCAGGTACACTAAGCTGAATCAATTAATGTAACTGTTATTATCGATAGTGGTATAAGAATACTTTGATAATATGTAGCTTTTTAATAATAATAATAAATTTATTGACAACTGAAAAAAAAAAAATAAAATAAAATAAATAAATAAATGTCTTATTGCTCTACACAAAGTTAAAATAAATAAATCACAAACAGTATCAGTGCTGTTGTTAATGGATTTGGCGAGTATATTCTGTAAAACCAACAGTCTGGTTAGAGCACTGGTAACTCTAGCTGTCAAAATAAACACACAAATTAGTATTACCTCACACCTGTTGAAGTAACCAGCACTGGCTGAGTGCGCTGGCCCCTCTGGGCACCAGGCTCAGAGGAATCTGAGTGGATTTATCTCAAACAGAGGTGTTATGTTTCTCTTGTTTCATGTTGATAGCCAGCTGAAAGCCAAGCCAGCAGTTGGCTCAGTATATTGTCCTTAATTAAGTAACCCGACTCCAAAGTACTGTTTATTTTGCTTTTCTGTGAAATTTCTCTTTTCACTGCCTTTATGGATAATTAAGAAAGGATTTCTTAAACGTGTGTGTGCGTAGGTAAAATAATTATTTTAATCAGGATTTTATGGGGAGGGTTTGTTAAAAATAAAACTGAAAAAATGGAAGAATAATAATAATAAATAAATATAACTTAATATTAAAAAAGATTAATAATAATAATAATAATTTTTTTTTTTTATTAACGAATGAAAAGATTTATTTTACATTTTACATTATAGTTGTTAAATAAAAAATAGTTCATACAGAAGTATTTAAAATTTCTTGCCTGTGGTTATTTGTACAGAACTTAGCAGTGAATTGAGATGTGTAATGAAGTACAAACACAACAGATGCAGAATTTCTGAGATCTTGGATTCAGATTCCTTCCTTCCAGGCTGTGACAAGCTTGGTTGGACAGTTAATCAGAACAGTCCATTCTCATTTTGTCATCTATCCTACAGGGTAATCAGGATAAACAGAAGCTAACTTTTTTACACAAAAATAAACTTCTCACAGAATAAGTCATACCATTAGCTTTTATTTTATTCCAAACACTTTGAATAAAAATCAACTGACTGACAAAGGTGAGAATAAAATCAGCTGGTTACACCTGTATTCTGTCAACACAGGTTCCTGCCACCCCTTGATTGTTCTAAGAAGTTGTTATGGACTTTTCCATTCAAGTGTGACCTATATTCCCCTCTTATCATAGTAGGAGTAGACTCATCTGTGTGTGTGGTAACTTCAGTACTACATGTGGATCTCTCCATTTGATATCTTGTCAGGCACAAAGATCATTATGCATCAGAATGTAATGCAAGGATTTACATGGTGACAACATAACTTTTTCTCTCTTTTCTTCTGTTGTTGGTTACTTTCGTTTGTGATTATCGCAATGGCAACTTCTCCAGTGTCTGAGTTGTCTGTACCCTATCTCAACAGAACTTCATCTCTGAGACGATCAACTAAGAAAAAACCCACTTTTTATTCACGTGAGTTATTAACATTTTGTTATATCATTTAAATATTTACGTCATTTTGTACCCAAATCACATTACATTTCTTCTATTTTTCTTAATTTTAAAAAAAGGTTTTTTTTTATTATTATCATTGTTGTCCCTTTATAAAGAAAGAATTTATTGACTTTCTCAATCTTTGAATTTTCTTTAAAAAAAAAAAAATACAGTTCGTGCAACAGGTTTCTTAGTTGTTTATGTTTTTCCTCCTAAGTATGGGTAGCATATGTTGATGTTATAAATAATACTGCAAGCAGACAGACTACATTAATAATTACCAGGAGGTGTGGATTGACAGCAGCATGTATGCATAGTGTCTTAGTCATAATGCTTGAGATAATACACACAGTAGAGGTCTTGGACAGTTCACACATACCTCTTTGGGCAGCAGATTTATATCTGATTGACTGATAGGCTGGGTCAGTCATTAAACTAAAACTGTGAGCAGTATAAATTACTGCTTCTTTAATGTTGTCAAAGGCCTGTGTGAAATTCATAAACTCTTTGGTTCCTTTTTTTAAAAAATAATTTTAAAGACACAAAGAATATTTGTTATATTTAATGCTATTTTGTTTGTTAATGTTGACAAGTTGATTTTTCTTTAGATATTTAAAAAATATATATTTACTTTTTTTATTGAAAAATGGTGATTTGGGGGGAATGATGAGTTATATAATCCATACATTGAGGATTTCGAATCTCTGGTAGTGCATTTTGTTGCAGTCCATGTAAAAAACACTAAACAAATCACAATAAAAAATAATAATAATAAATAATAATAATAAATAATTTTAAAAAATAAACCAGAAGATTACATAATTGAATACAATGTTTTTATATTTTTTAACCTGAAAAGAGAGGGGGGGGAAATAACAATGAAATATTTATGTTTATAAATTAAAACTGATATATACTTACTTCATTTTTGCATTAGTATATTATATAACAACTAATCAAAAATCTAAAAAGCTTCACTTAAGAAAGTGAGGGCTTCTTTTTCATAGTTATTTGTTTTTAGTGATTTCTTCTTTTAAGTAAACCATGGAACAACAGCAACATTTTTTATTAAAAATTAATATGCATTAAGATATTTATGTTCAGTATTTAATTTACACAGTGGCATGTACTTGCATTAGTTTCAGAGCTGTAAATTCAGATCCAAGCACTTCTCTGTGAGCGTGTTGTTGTGTCCAAACAGAACTTTTAGCACAGGTATTTTGATTTATGTACTCACAATGGGCAGATATTTGCTTACAATGGCACTCCCATGTTTTGGGCACAAACAACACATTGATTCCGTCACCGACTGTCAACAGGTTGTGTTCTTTTTATATCATTTCTTCTTCAAAAGCCAGACAATGTTTTTTCCTCAGCAACACAGGTTTGTGAAGTTGTGTTATCAACACCCAGTTAGAACACACTGTTTACTTCTAGCTTATAAAGGATAATAAATGTCAAAATGCACCTGCATGGATGGGCATTGATAAGAACTTATTTTTCAGTTTTAAACATTTGTTTTTTGTTGTTTTTTTAGAAGAAGAAAAAGCAATATATATATATATATATTTTTTTTTTTCATAATTATTCTAGGTTATTAAATAGTTTAATAAGAACAGATTAATGAATATTTATTGAATGACAACTACACCAGCTTTTGACACTAAGTAGATGTGATAAGTGTAAAGAAAAGGCAACCTATCTAGATGTTTCCAAAATAAAATGTGTTAAATAAAACATTTCCCCCCATTTCTTCCTTTCAAGGTGAGGTTTATGGCCTTTGGTTTTCACATTATGGTCATAAAGACCAAATTTGTCTCCATTAATCTTAAAGTAGTATGCAAGAAATAGTCTTCTTTAGTTCTGTATTACATAAATATATATTCACAGAGGACTCTGTGGGGGTTATTTTTCTCACATTACAAGCATATTAATCCTGATCATCCCATAATGTATACATATAAATATATGTGTGAATGTTCAGTGAATGTGAAATGGATAGATAGAAATACATTTTAGCTTTTAATAACATTGAAAAATAACAAACTCTGAATGTCATTGTTTTACTTAAAATTCATTGTGTAAATGGTGTAAGTACTTTTAAGGATTTTCTAATGCTTTTCTAAAAAGATAAAATTTAAAATAAAACACATCAACCTTCATCTAGAAATACAGATTTTTAAAATTATTATTATTATTATTTTTTTTTTTTTTTTTTTTTTTTAGTATTTCAGCTATTTCCAAAAATACATCCTTTATGTAACATCTAAACCTTGAACACTGAAGTTTTATTTTACACATCAAAATAAACCATGAAAATAACCAGAAAGACATCTATAGACCATCTGTTTGGTTTAGTTCTAGAGACTTGTGTTGACAGTTGTCTTTTTTGGAGAGTTCTTAGCAGACCACTGATTCCCACTATTTACTCTGATCAAAGCAGAACTCATCTTCGTAGATTTGTTGTTGCTATAACTGTATTTGTTGTTTGTGTTAGCCAAGGTGTACATATTTTCATACATGTCATGAATGGTTAACTCACAGAACTCCAGCCATTTGTTGTCAGAAACCAGCTTGTTAAGGTTCACTGATGTGCCTCTAAATAAAAACAAATATATAACACACAACTCAAAACCAGACCAGAAGAGTAATGTTATTTGTATGTTACTAATTTGTTGATTCTCTTTCTCTCTCTCTCTCCACAATTATTTTAGAGCAGATATTGAATTGAAATATATCTACATGTAATAAGACAGTTTAAAACATATCAGCAATACTTTTTATTTGCTTATTTTCAAATCTGAATAAACTGAATTTCTAAAAAAAAAAAAAAAAAAAATAAAAAATGCCAGAATATATTTAGATAATTGAAAAAATTGCTTTTTATTTCTAATGAGTTTTAAAATAAATACGAATCTAAAAAATTATATAAATTGTTTACAGAGTGGAATAGTGCACAAAGTGCGACATTTGACAGTAACAAAAGAAAGAGGAGTGCATGTATTTTTAAAAATATACAACAGTAAGCAAATAAAGTAAAGGACAGTTGTCAGTGCATTGAAATGTCATTAGGTGATATTTATGTAGTGCCTGAAGCATAGACAGATCACTGAAAGGGAATATTGTTTCTCTGTTGTTTTATTGATTTTAATACTCACTCACTTTCAAATGTGAGCTGAAAATGAAACTAATTTCCAACACAGATTGTGCACTTGTAAACATTTCCAAGTACACAAATGAAATAATCTTCATATAAAGTTTTATTGTTATGGAGGAAATGGCTTTCACTGAGAAATGCTGTGTTAAAAAGTTTTAAAAAAAAAAAAAAGAAGAAGAAGAAAAACCTGTTGTTAATTGATATATTTTGTTCAGTATGAATAGTTTTGTTCACAATCTTTTTATTCAAAATATTTTTATCTTTTCATTTAGAATTAGTCAATGTCAAACATTAATATTAGAATCAAATAATTAGATAATGCATGTCAGTGTCAGAAATTAATACAGAGCTTTAATATTAATTATATAACATTACTTGTTTCACTGACATTAATTCCTTATCTACCTTTCCTTACATACAATTATATATTTCTCATTGTTAATTCTAAAATACAGCTGCAAGCAAAATGACTTTTATAGTAAAACCTGAGTTAATAGAACACAAAATGTAATAGATATTATGAGGGCTGGTTTATAGAGGTCAGTTTATACTATTTAATAGATGATGTGATGAATGCAATTGTTCTTTTTATACAAGTTGCCACATTGTTCAGTTGTATGTATTCATGCAAATGAATATAACTAGCACAGGTCTAACTTTTATTAATTCAGCCTTAATCCAGAATAAATGGGAAATAGATTATTTAAAAAGTACTGACAAATGAAATTTTTTTTTTTTTTTTTGTTGCATTAATACTCATTGGCAAGTATTCTGTGTTTGTTGGCATAAACTGTACATACAGTTGCATAATTTAACAGATATCACCAAATAATAATAAAAATGATAGTAGCAATTACATTATTTTTTTTCGTTTGTTCATTTTTAGTTAAAAAAAGAAAGAGAAAGAAAAGAAAAAAGATGTGTGTAAAAAAAAAAAAAAAAAAGAAATGAAAATAAGTGCAAATCGTCACAATATTTAATTCCAGTTTGCATGACATGTGTTACATGACAGACTCCAGAGTGAGTAATAAAAACAGATTTCATTGTGAATGTGATTAGATTATGGGAAACCATGTATCCATCTGCATGGAAATGAAAATTGAATTTGTGGCACAACATTATGTTTTAAGTTAAAAAATAAGAAATACTTTTGTCTGATTTAACTGGATTTAACCCATACTTGTGCTGATGCATAGTTGATACATTTTTAAAATTATTATTTCTTTGTTTATTTTTAATTGTTTTTTGTTTTTTAATTTTCCAAAAATACATTTCAATGCAATTTAATACATGATACAACAGGAACAATTTAAAAAATAAATAAAAATTAAAAAATGTTTAATATTCAATTACATTTTTAATATCATTTTGTGACTATCTACATTTTGGATTGCCTAGAATTATATTATTTACAAAAATTATCACAAAGAACTCATATTTATAGAGCCCTCTGGTGTTCTATACTGTTAATATTTAATTTGTTCATGTCCTTCCCATTCAGATACAAATTCACATCTATAACCATAAGTTTACAGAGATAATAATATACTTCACAGATGATTTTTCATTAACATACTTACTATTTTAAAAATATATTATTGTTGTTGTTTTAAATTGTTTTTTTATTAATTTTGTTTTACATAGTTAAACACTTATAAAATGGATCTAGAAACATACACAGGTATACAGTCAAAACATGGAAGACATCTTTTGTTGTTGTTACATAAACATGACAATGAAAATACTAACAAAAGACTGTTAATCCTTGCTCTGCTTTATTGTTAGCACGTAATTACATTTTTAAAGGACTGTGTCTGTAGAAATAGCTGTTTAGATATTGCTTTATCACTTGTCATGAATCAGTAGTTATGTTTTCTTAACATTATATTGGCATACATTGTTATTGTGTACCTTTATAACAAGTACTTAGGGTTGTGACTTTGGCTGTAAACATTATCCATAAAGTATGTGTGTCTTCTGATAATTCTTAACAATACATGTTTATTTGCTGCACACCTTTTGTTTATAATATCTTGTAAACGCAAATAATTACACCCAATTTAATTCAAGTACTTACAGTTAAGAAAATATGCCTGTGCATATGTATATGTGTGTATCTACAGACATCCAATGCAGACATACAAAAGTTTTAAAACCAAGTGAAATTACAAATAAACATCTCCTTATATATAAAATATATATAAAATATGTAATTGGATTGTTTAACTTTTGTATGTTTTATATATCCTAAATATTATATGAAGAAGTTAAAATGACATAACGAAGTGTGTCAGTATCACTAACTCCAATCTAAGTTCATAATGCATTAATGCAGCTGACATTTCAACTACATTTGTACATAATATTGCACACTGCTGATGGTAATCTGGAATTGTCAGCAGGACTTTAATTCTTCACAACACTTTATTCTGTTTGATGTTAAAGCTCATGAAAACAAATCTCTGATTTGTTTCAAAGTCTTGTTGCTTGTGTGGCCAAGATTATGTTTTCCAGACAAAAGGATTCAGTTATCAGTGACAGGATTATGTTAACTCTTGTAAAACTCAATCCTGAGACTGAGATGTCTATGCTTTAGTTTTGAAGATCTCAGCTGAACCAGTTATATATTTGTTTCTGTCATATTAGATTATGTTTCACTTCCAAGTGTATAATGCATATATATCTATATCTTTTTATCTGTATATATATATAGAGAGAGAGAGAGACAGACAGACAGACAGATAGACATACTGATATATAGATATATAGATTGATAAATATATATAGACAGACAGACAGACAGACAGACAGATCGATAGATAGATCATCCAACCAACTAACTGACCCACAGACAGATAGATAGACAGATAGACTAATACAAGCATAGACTGACAGATGTAGATATGTAGAAAGATAGAAAGAAGGATACATACAATCTTATCAAAATATTTTATTCATTTTATAAGTACATATAAATAGAGTCATTGTTTTTAGACAGTTACTATAAGTAAATAGCTGTTTAAACACATTGTGTGCTTCTACATTAAAATAAAGAAAAATATTTAACAGGTGATGCCAAGTAAATATTTATAATACTGAGTAAATCTTTTATTATAAAGCTGCTGTTGTTGTTTTTTTTTGTTGTTTTGGGTTTTTTTTTTTTTTTCATTTATGATTTTTAAAAACATAGTTATTTGTTTAATTTTTTTATTATTTTAATTTTTTTTTAATATTTCAAATTTGATTTTTGGGTAGGTATGATACCTTACCTTCTTTCAGGTTTCCTTTAGAATGGAGAATAATAATAAAAAGACCCATTAAAGTTTGTATAGATTGTAATCATAAACTGACAATTAATTTAGTGCATGCGTAGTAATACCTTGTATATTATTTTGACAATTTATTATTTAAAGAAAAGAAAACAAAATAAATAATGGATTGAAAAAGATAATTTCCTATCAGCTGTTTGAAATCTTCCTTCCAGTAGATGGTTAATGTTGCTGAACAGAGGAAGGACTCAAGTGTTTCTCGTAAATTCTAGTACATGGGCCATAAGGTTGTCCAATGGTCAATCATTCGAGCTACTGAGTATGATAGAGATACAGTAATAATGATTGGATTCATTGTAAAAGCATAATAACGGTCTATTGATGCTTAGGTGGCAAATTTATTTGCACTTTCAATCCAATTGATGGCATTGCTGTTCAGTTTATGCTAACACTACAAAGAAAATGTCCTTAAAAAAAGAAAAACGAAATCCAGTAAAAAAGCAGTTAAATGTTCACGGTTGTCTGCTATGTGTTAAATCCTTGTGTTATATTCCAGATTTATATTGTCTTCGAGTTGTGAATAACATATTTAAAAACTACTTCCAACTTTGTGACATTACAGTACCACATTATTTATTTCATTATCATACACTCAAGTCCTTGATACTCAAGAGAGGTAGGTATTTTCTTTACCCAATAAGTTATTAAAATATCTTCTGTTACCTTGCATTATTGTCTAGAAGTATCCAGTTCAGAATAAGTTTTGAAATTTTAACAATATAACACAAATAAAATACAGACTAACATTTTAAACTAGCTCAGGTTAATTAATGAGACATTAAACCATTGGCAGTGTCACAGTTTCTTATAAGTGCATTTAAATGTCACATCAAGTATATTGCTTGTGTGCTTTATATCCCTTGAGGTTTTCTTTTTTAAACAGCTGATATATTTTTTGTGTCATTGTTTCTGTCATCAGGTCAGGTTAGTCGGTGCACTGTTACCTTAGTGACGCTGATATTCAGTGTGTGTATGTGCCAGTGATCATGTTCCAGTTTGATTTATTTATTTATTTATTTTGTAAATATATAAAACTTAAATATAAAAAAGACACAGACATGAACATATTAAAATAAATATAAACATAATAGTGAATATGTTAAAAATAAATCAGTCAGATTTAAACATTGTTTAAAATAATTAATAGATTAACTTGAACATTGGAAAATTGGAAAAATAAGCTGTACAAACTGATTATGTTATTAAATTATTTGTTTTATTGTGCTTGATAACATTTTTAAAGTCATAATACATGTAGATGTACTGAAACTAGTATATGTTTTTACAAGTGATAATTAACAAAAATGAGCTCTTGCTCTGTACACATTAAAGGCACTTGCTACAATATACAGAAGCTGTTTCTGATTATGAACACAACAAGTGTTTTGAAAGACCTTGCTTCTAACATGGATGAAAAAGCTCTTTGGTTCAAGTAGTTTTTTCTTAGCACAGATGTTATTACTTTTACCTGTAATGATTTAATTAATATCTGGATGTTTGCCTAAAGTTACAGTTCAGCCAACATTAGCAGTTATCTTTTCTTTGAAAACACCAATCTTCTTTTTTTTTTTTTTTTTTTTTTTTTTTCAATATTTATATCATAAGTCTTTTATAGTGAGTATTTTCTTGTTTAACTAATAAAACTGTTGGCTTTACATTTCAAAGTATGAATATACTGTATTTGACTATAAATAAGAGAATTTTCAAACAAACTGAAATACATGTTATTCCAGGTTTGATCAGTTACACAGTAGTAGTAAACAATACACAGAAATAGTGATTCCAATGAAAAGTTTTCTGATGTAGCCAACATTTATTAATATTGGACAAAAGCATAAATTTGACTTTTAAAATATTTAATTCCAAGTGTATAACATGTATTAATTAAACTAGGAGAAATAAATTTAAAATGAAATGATTTTTTTAGTTTTTTAAGGTACCATTCATACACTTACTTTGTGTGTGTGTGTGTGTGTGTGTGTGTGTGTGTGTGTGTGTGAAAGTGAGTGAGAGTATATTAATTACGTTAACAGAAAAATCAGTTTCACATATTACAGATATACAAAATAACTGTTAGCATATTTTTTCAAATGAAAAAAAAATCTTCATATTATTTTGATATTTGAGATAAACTGAAGTGTTGAATTCATGGATCTATCTTACCATGTGCAGGTTTTTAACCTCTCTTTGGATGTTATGATGATATTTGGCCTTCTGTCTATATTATAGCAGAGATACAAACACAGTCTTCAATGCAGCTAATGACATAGCATGTGGTTTTCAAGATGTTGTCTTGCATGGTTATCTGTAGTTTTATTGGTTTCGAGATTTCATCTGTGTAGTATTTATAATTGACTTGTTTTCAAACTAGCCTCATACATTTGCCTTTAAGCTAGAAGACATTTTTGTCCTTGATACTTTAGAGAGGTTAGTATTTTCTTTAAACAGTCTGAGAGCTACTTGAAACTTGGAATCGTTTTGAGTCAAATGAAAGATTTTAACCAAAAAGTTATTAAAATATCTTCTATTACCTTGCAGTATTGTCTAGAAAAGCTAGTTCAACTTGTGTTTTGAAATTAGTTGGTTAAATGTTGGTTGAAACATGGACTGTGTTACTATTTGCTTTTAATCATCAGCAAAATTAAAATTTAAAAACAACAACAAACCCCCCCCACACACTTTTATCTATACCTTTTTCTTCAACATTAGAGCTGTTTTTCAGCCAGTCTTTGGCAGTCAGATTTGATAGAGAATTCATAATTATATGAAAGTTAAAAAATTCTCTTGTGTTAATTTAAAGATTTAGTATGTTTAACACAATTTTAAGTCTACAAATGTGCTAACGTACTTAGGTTTTTATTTTTTATTTAATTTCGATTTTTATTCTGCACCACATCTGGCCATACAATTAAATTTTCTAAGCAGGCCTGGTTTTTCACACAATCAAATAAGAAGACAGAATAGACACTTGAAACCCAGGTGCATTAGTAAAGTCAGTATCTATAACCTAATTATAACACCAGACAGAAGATTTAAATCTCATTTATTTAAACTGCTGCATTGAGAATAAAATCGACAGATCAAGATAAATCAAACCAACAGGTGTTATTTTATATTTAGAGGGTTAAGGGAAATTATTTATTGATTTTATTCTGATGAATGTAAATACTCTTATCAGATAAATATCTGATTTTAAATATCAGGTAAACTGCAGGGTTGAGCTTCAAAATATATAATTTTTATGTGTTGTTTAAAATATATTTTATATTTCTGTGACAGTTTTAATGCTCTGCATGGCGTTTAAGTTGTCAGCTAACATTTTATGTTAATATTTATGTTAATTAAAATAACAGTTGGAGTTATTTAATGATAAAACCACATTATATATTTTTTAATTTGCTTTCACTTTTTACTGTCTTGTAATTCTGACAGTCTTCAGTGGAAATCAACAACATAGATCTTAATGCATTTTTCTGTTAGTGCTTAATACTGCCTTTAGAATTCCAGTTTAAGAAAATAATTTATGGCTATCAAAAAAAAAAAAATTGTTCTAAGGTCAATTCAGATTTACATCCTCTGTTCTTAGTTTGACAGCTATACACAGGAAAATTATTTTTTGCACATGCACACACACACACAAATATAGCTTTCTGTTTTCCTATCACAATTAAAACTTGAAGCCTATATCTTAAAATGTTACTGTATATCCATTGTTTACTAGACTGAAAGAAAAATACTTTTGTTAATTATCTTAGCTGAGTTTAATTCCCTTTAATAGTTTTTTGTTAAAATTTAAACAATTTAAATTTCCTGTTTATTAGTTCATAACATAGCTTATAGTGATATATTAAGATAGACATACTGTATTATTATTTTATTTATGCTATATTTTATTTTTAAACTAGATATAATTATTCTGTAATTCATAATATAAAGTCCAAAAACAGTTTGAAACAAAATGACAAGAGAGTTTAATAATGACAGCACACAAAAGTCATCTGTGTATATTATTCTACACAAGTCCAGGCTGACAATAATAAAAGTTTCCTGCCATCATAAAGTGCAGCTGGAGCTGAATGTGTCAGGATATGACCTGGACATGTGAAGTGGAGATTTCTGACAACATTTTAATACTTCCTATAGGGAAACATTGTTTCATGAGTCTGTCCTTTTGAGTCCTCCTTTCTAAGAAAATAGACCAGATGTTTCATTCTGAATTTAAAAATGTAGCTTTGTTTTTAACAACAGCTTTTAAATGTCGATATATTTTTTCATCTGACTTCTTTATTTTGCTGTTTCTGTTTATTTTAGCATTTATTTTGAGTGTGGGTGTGGGTGTGGGCAGGCAATTATGTCATATGCATAATAAGCATAGAGAGAAAGAGAGAGAAGTTCTTGCAGTAATAATTAATTAAAATTCGAACATACAGAAATTTACTGCAAACATTATTAATATATGTTCAAGGCACTTTAGTAACACAACATTATAAGGTATAAAGAACTCTGATAACTTCACATGTAACAGTGATCTCATAGGAAGGATTCAATAAAAAGGAAGAAGTGTAATTTTAATAGGCTTATTTCTTTGATGCTGTATGATGGTTTATAATATTAGCTTGTCCTTGGTAACCCTGCATCAGATATCTGGGACATGCTGTCTAAAGCCTGGGGATAAGCAGGTTGGTGACAGAATAACAAGTTACTTAGTAATATTTCACTCGGGGCAAAATTTCTCTTGAAAATTTGTTTTGAAGATTTACTGCATCAGATAGATAGACAAATTATAAATTATTATTATGACAGTCATTAAACTCTGCTGATGAGTGATGTGTGTTTTTTTTTTTTTCTCTTTCATAACATCTTGCAGAACATAAAAGATAATGAGTAAAACAGTGATTAGTTGGAGCATATTTTAAGTAATTGAAAACTCACAGAATAAAGCACTTTACCAATACGTTCTATTAAGAATTTGTTTTCAAGAAAATTGTAGGTTGTTCATTAGGGCTGAGAATTGAAACCTTAACATTATCTTTCAGTGCATGGTTCCAATCAGATGTAATGAAGAGAAATATCTGAATAGAAAAATCATTGATTTCAGTGGTACAAGTAGACCTCTTTGCAGAGAATTAGGGTTTTGTGTTTTTAAAAGGGTAATCTTCGTAAATGTGTATGACCTTTCATTTGAAACTTGAAATTATAAAAAAAAAGAGTGGAAGTCTGGAGTTCTGAAGAATTAAACAGAGCAGAGAAACATATTTCATTTAGGTGTTTTTTGTTGCAATCATTAAAATTTTGTTAGAAAATATTCTTGTAAGTAAACGATCACTCAAGATCTCTTTCACACACACACACACACACACACACACACAGATTCTTCAAAGATACTACATTATTTAATATTCAAATGGAATTGCAAAGGGAAAATGAAAAGAATTTCTTTAAAAATAAATTAATATTTTTGGTTTTGTATTTGTTCAGCTGGTTTATTTTTCACTCTTATCTACTTTGTTGTTCAATCTATTCATCCATGACTGAAGGCAAATTCCACATCATAAAGTGCTTGATCCATTGGAAACTGATTGTTAAATCTCCTCCTGGTTGGTAGTGTCGACGTAACCTTACCAAGATCTGGACTGATTCATCTGTAATGAAACAGAGGTTTGAACTGAGCTTTAATTACTGAAGAAATACAGTTTACAGCTGTCTCACTGGTAAACATTGTATCCCAGCATTTGTTTGTATTCTTTATATTTTATTATCATTATTTTAAATCTTTCTGAAATAATATATACACCAAAAGCAAAGAAACAAAGAGAGACCTGACCTTTTCTTAACTATGAAGTAAAAACCAGTTAAGAATGTAACACTAGAAGTACTATCAACATGAAGATAGACATAAACAGAAACATATGTATTGGTCTTCTTCTTGCTGTTAATAAATTCAAGAATGATTCTGTTAAATGTTTTTTATTATTTTTTTTTTAAATAAAAGTTCTAGTAAAGTTTTAATTTCCGGTTCTTTGGGGAAATAAAACAGCATTTTTATACAGACAATAAAAATGTAGCATTACTTTTTTGTTTGGTTTTTTGTTTAAGGTGCTGTTATTAAATTTGTATTGATTATTCACTTCATCTTTGTTCAGTATAGGCTGTAACACCAATATTGGTACCAACTAAGTGGACTAATTTCCTTGTCAGTTTATTTTTGTTTCGATCTCCAGTATTTCAAAAAAAGATCTCTCTCTTTCTCTCTAAATATATCTATCTATACTAGTATCTGTATCTATACTTATATCTATATCTCTATAATATGTCTGTATTTCTTCCTGTTAGTCTTAGACATCTTTTTCCAGGGAATACTGCAATCTGAAGGAGCAGCAGGATAAACTGACTGCATGCAGAGAATTGCATCTTGAGAATATATGAATCATAATTACTGTAGAATATACATACATATTATGTTTTCAATTTACACACATTGGTTTTTTTTTTTTTTTTTTTTTTTTAAATGTTATTGCAAACCAAGGTACAGAAAGAAATACTGATTTCATTCATCAGCATCTTGTTGTGGGAATACATAAATCATAACAGTTAACAACCTAGTACAACAAAACATTACTTCTATTTAAGTCACTGTTTTAGGGGAAATGTTACTGCAAACTAAAGGTGCAACAAAACACACTGATTTCATGAATTATAATGACATTATTAGCCTTATATAACAAGCTATCTTAGTGATTAGATCATGTCACAGTTCTAAACACAAATAATAATTTTTCTACTAATTACTGTAAAAGTCACTGGACAGTATTGTGTTTCTTTCTGTCTGTTTTTATTCATGCTGTAACTTTGTGTTTTATTCAGGTTTTCTTTAATTTTTAATTAATCAATTGTTTAATTTGTTTGTTTGTTTGTTTATTTAGCTATTTATTACAATTTATTTATTTATTATATTTTTATCAAACAATGTGTGCCACAGTATTCTGTAAGGCTAAATTAGTTACTCGATAAACAAGTTGTGTCTGACTTCTCTACTGCAGTCTGTCATATATTGTTAAAATGTCACTTAACTAGAATTACATGTAAACTGGTCCAAACTGGTATTTTCATTAGTATGAATTAGAACATACAATACACATAACTAATTTATCTGGTTTTAAATCAAATAAACTAAAATTCTAATTAAATCAATTCTTAATAAAAAAAATAAAAAAAATAAAAATTGTACGATCAGAGATAATAATAAATGAATGTATATAAAGATATAATCATATATTTCTGTGGTGGTGGTGGAAATGAGAGGTTTTTTTATTATTATTATTGAGATTAACATCTTTGGGTTACAGAGGGGGTTTTGTGTGGGAGGTTTGTTTTTGTTCAGTTTTCTTATCTGGCAATCAGCTCGTCTTATTTTCAACACCCACCTCCAGCCCAGTGTGTGTCATTTTTAAAAATATAGTTTTCCTGTTATTATTTTTTTTTTCCTTATTGCTTAGTGTTATTTTGAATAATCTTTGTCAGAAGTATTTGCTATATAAGGTGACAAAATGACAGTGACACATGTCCAAGATGGTTACTAAGTCTGACAGCCACCACAGAAACTGTGTGTTCAAGATGGTTACCCTGCTTGACAGCCATCACACATGTCAGTACCATTTTCAGTCCATTAGCATCCATCTGGTCTACCAAACTCTTTACACAGGTTCCATAAGCTTGACTTTACTGTAAAGTGACTGGCTAGAACTAACTGATCTCTCCACTTTCTGTGTATAGATTTTTTTTAGTTAACTTTTGGGTACCAGTATGTTGATGGGAGATTATTCAAAAGTGGTAATGGCATTAAATTGGAATTTTAAATTCTTATTATTAGTTATATGTATTTATCTTTATAAGGAAGAGTTGGAAATAAATTGTAAAGGTAATAACCCACACACACACAAAGCCAGATCATTAAGAAGAGACAAAAATTTAATTACTGTATAACCTTAAAAAATGTTACCATAAAACAAAGGGTTATCTTCTGTGCCAATTATAAAAACTGAATCATAATATCCTACAGTTTACAGTGCCTTGTGGCAGTGGAAAACAGTACAAAATACTCATATACCTCCTACAGACTTGTCATTAAATTTTTTGTTTTCTGCTGAAATGTATTTGAGAACCAAATATGCTGAATAGTATATGTAACAGCATCTTACCACTGGTCAGTTAATGGCTCCTGGGTCAGTAAGTTTGCAGCAATAAGTGCCTGACTTAGATAGTCTTAGTAAATGTAGCTCAAAATTTCAAGTGTTGTCTTATTCACCTTATTTGCCAATACCTTCGCCAATACTAAAAAGATTTATCTTTCAAGATTGAGAAAAACTGCAATTAATTTTAAATAAAATTTTATTTTTTTAAAAATTTAGAATTTAAACATCTTCTGAAATTAAGATCATAAATATTCATGCTTGACACATTTAATAAAAGGCAGAAAACTCATTACTGAATTAGATATTTTAATTTTTTTCAATCAGTAATAAAATTTGAAGTCGAAGTATATCAATGATATTTTTGTTTTATTTTTTTTATTATTATTTTTACAATTTTAAACTCAGAGTTCATTTTTCCAGTTTTATTTTTTTATTAAATTTTTTACTGGTGTGGTATTTTTTTTATTATTATTTTTAAACTTGTGAGTTCATTTCCCCCTGTCCAGTATAGGCTGTACATCATTAGATGTAAATTAAGTTTACTGGTGTGGTAATTACGACAGGTTTGACAGTACGGATAATACTTGATGGCTTCCAGGCCATAGTCTGATTTGAAGTTGCTTTTCTAGTTTGCCTGGAGGACCAGTTCTCAAGTTAGATTAACCTTCATTTCTATGTATGATCAGATTTGCATTTAAGCAGACAGGAATGTCTTCTTTTTTTATTTAATTTAAATGAGTTCTCTGTAATGCCTTTATAAATAATAAAACACTTTACTTTATATATAGTGAGAGGATTCAGTAATGCAGGTGGTCATTATCATAATTTCAAATAAGTAATATTCATGCATTTGTTACACAGGAATTTTAAACATATGTCAATAAATGTTTAAACTGAACTGCTAGTTTCATTACTGTATTTAAAAAAAAAAAAAAAAAAAAAATTTTAAATGTATTTGTTTTTTAAATGAAGTAATTGTTTTCAAAACATTATTATGTTTTGCACAGGATCATCAAGTTGTAGTATTATTTTGAATTTGGAATACTTCACATACTTAAGTGATAGTAAATAATTTGAAATAAACTGGAATATTATCAATAAATAATGAAAGCATTTATACAGCTCTTAAAAATCTGGTGTCTGTGTGTTTCTGTATAACTGTCTTTGTCTCTGTGTGTGTCTCTGTCTCTCTCTTGCTGTGTGCGTGTGTGTGGTGACAGCTTTAAACCAGTTTACACTGTTAAACTGATGTATTTTGTTAACAGTGATAGGCAGTAACATGTGCAATATGCTGCAAGATGAAATAACTTTCACAGCTGTTACACTGATTACCATATTTTTTGTTTTGTATTTTCTATTAATGATTTGATCTTACAACTACATTTAAAATTTTAAAAATACCAAGCAAAAAATATAAAGTTTTAAAAGTGAAAAATTAAAAAAAAAATATATAATGTTTAAAAACGTGGCATTATAAAGTTAACCATTATGTGAAAAAAAAAAAAAAAGAAAAAGCAATCAAAAAAAGAAACAACTATGCAAAATACCCAACAAAAAATCCACAAAAAACAAATGAATAGATATACAGAAAGATAGATAAATAGATAAAGAGATAGAAACAGATATAGACACACACACACAATTTTTTTGTTTTAATTTTGAATTATTAGTTTTATTATTACTGTTATCATGGCTTGCATTATTCAGTCTGTCATAATCTGGTTTATTTGAAACCAGTGTGTTTCAAATGTAATTTGACAGGTTTATATTTGTCAATGACAAGCTCATTGTACATGGAGATTACATCACCCATTTCCTTTATGTTAATCCATGCATTGTATATGAGACATGTCAGCCAGAGATAGGTTTAAGCATTCTGAAAAGAAAATATTTCCCTAGTAAGGAATACACTTAAGAGTTGTCTTGGTAACTGTTGATGACACAGATTTCCTGTTAGTTTTGTCTGCTGGGTATTATGCTAATGATACTGAGAGTCAGAAGATACTTTGTTTTTAAAGTCAGTGTATATAATAATATGCTGTATTTAACTTTTTGGGTTGTGCAAGTGAATATTTAAATAACAGGAAAGCTAATGTTGAAACCTTTATGCATGTACTTTGATGTTGAAGTTATAGATTTTGATCACTTAATGTTACATATGTAAAGATACTTTTCTTTTCATTGTTTCTTTATTTATTTTTGTCTGTCTAGAAAAGAATGTTTTATCATGGTTGGAATGAAGATATTAAGATAATATTACTGAAGGAGTATCTAAAAAAAAAAAAAAATTAATACTTTCTATTATTCTTGGATATTAGACTTAAAGTAGTCTTTGATACAGTTCATATTTGCTTTATAGTTGTTGTTTTCTTATGGTTTTCTTCTTTCTTTATTTCTTTATTACAATTATCTTTTTTTTTTTTTTCATTTCCTCCCCCTTCCAGTCATAAAATGCAATGTCTGGCAGTATAATCTTCCTATGCTCTGGACATCAAAGATGAGAAAAGGCAGACTAGTCATGTTATACATGTTAGCAAAACTCTTAAATTGTCAGTCTGTCATTCACATAGATGTCTGTCAGCGCAGTAATAAAGTCTTTAGGCACTTTCTTATTTTTCTAGAACAGTCTTTCTGGCACTTTCATGTGTGACAAATAGGCTATAAAAAATGAAAGACATTTATTATGTGTATGTTTTGTCTTATCCTGTGTAACATGATGTCCTTGACTGGATAAAAAGATGTTGATAATATGCTTTCTGTTTACTGGTATAATTATAAAATATTAATAATGCAAGTTTGCATAAAAGGAAATGTTAGTGTATCTTTTGTTCCTTTTTTGGCATTTTTTATTCTTTCATAAGTTGTAATGATGTGAATGAAACAAATTTTGTTCAGACATACGATATATGTAATAGCAGAAAGTATTCTTTTCTATTCACATAATTTCAACATGAACAAATTATTAATGTCTATGTTCCTTGAGTTACTAAGTATATGTTATGATTTTACAGGAAAAGAACCAGTGTTACATGTAAACCAATGATAACAAATACAAAATGTAACAAGAATGTTAAAAAAAAGAAGAAAAAAGTTATGATTCTGAGTTACTTTATTATATACAAATACATATATACATATATTTATTTGTTTAAATTAATTTATGATGGATTTTTTCTGACATTTCAGTTCAAATATTGCATTATCAAATTATAACTAACAACATTTGATAAAGAGTTGTGAAATGGGAAAATATCTGTTCCTTGATAATGGCCAAAAAACAAAAAAAAATATTCCAAAATGTTGAGAGAAAAAATTTACATCAGCATTAAGTTATGCATCAAGGCCAGTGGTTCTATAAATTCTGCAGAAACAAAATAAATAATTAAAACAAAAACTGCGTAAGCCCAACTGCTCAGTCAGTACCAGCATGAAATTTATTTTGTAGCTTGGAGGCAAAGCCTTTGTAGGGTTTTTGCTCATAAAGTATGAACTAAAAAGAAATACTTAAGAATGAGTTAAGTATTTTGGAAATGATAAAAGTCAATCCAGGATGAGTCTCTGTAAGTTTAATGTTTATGATAGATGTTTTCCCTTCCAGTTTCTGGTTTGTGAGAAGTTTTGTTATTCTTAGTGGTTGTGTCAGGTTCACACAATTTTTGATTATAGTCCTAAACAATCTTACTGATTTCAGATTTAAATGAGTTTTCAAAAAGTGTATTAGATGTATTTTAAATTTATAAAGATATAATTTTCTATTCATATTCCAAATATCTGATATTAACATTCAGAACTGGATTGTTCAGTATAAAAAATAGCACATTAGTGTCTTATTCTTCTTTGATTAGATATAATGTCTATGTAACTTGGCAAGTCATTGAATTTATTTAGTATTTTTTCTTTTTTAGTTTTTGTTTTTCTTTTCTTTTTTTTTTTTTTAGATAATCATTTAAACAAATACTATATCTAATTTATGATGTTAAACATTTTATTGAAGTACCTAATGATTCCAGTGAATACTTTGATTAATTATGTTGCAGTAAGTGAGTAGGTGAAAAAATACAAATTTATATATACATAAATAATTTTTATTTTTTTTTTGCCTCCAGAGGAAATCTCATAACAGATATTAAATAACAACTAATATAAAAATATGTTGAGGTTTTCATAAATCCTTTATTCATTGGCTATTATGTCAGTATCAAAAGATACTTGATTTATCAACTATGTCTTTGCTATTTAAAAAATAAAAAGCCTCATCACTAAAACTGATTACAAATCGGAAGGCAAGAAATACGTAGATTAGTTTTATCCCTGAAAGTAAAACCTGAAGCTGTAACATTTAGATAAATGAAATTAATAGAAATTGAATCTGTTACAATCGACACCCATCATACTTTACCGAGCTTGTTCCGTCATTTCAATGTGGGCGAGTGTACGTCTTGGAGAAAAGTGAATCAATATTTTGCAATTTGTGTCTGTTAGTGGTCCATTTATTTCTGTGCATTCTGTATCAATGAGGAAGTATCTAGGTTTATCATTATCATTCATAGCTTGATGTGCACCCACTCACAGGGCGATCACGTCATTCTGAGGACGGAGTTTCATCAGCATGCAGACAGATTATCAGTGGGCCAGATGACATTCTAAACTACATGCTGGACATCAGGATATTCCTTACAACAAAATACATCTGAAATTTACTAATGTTTTTTTTTAATACGAACATATGTCTGTCAATCATTTTATTGGATTGTAAGGGTCAGTCTGCCATAGTGCAGAGTCTGGTGTTTTTTTCAGTGCAGCATGACTTATTTATCAAAGGTCATGGTATGTGCATTCCCGCTTATAGAAAAAATGCATGTAAAAGATTCCACACTGAAAAACTGAATTGTTCAAGGTTAACATAACAGTTGTCAATTTATTTCTCAAATTAAAATTAAAATTAAAAATGTAAAAAAAAGATATAAAAAATTATTCCAAGTTACTGATAAAATATTTATCTCAGATGAAACAGTGTTTACCTAGGGAAATATTGGCTATCTCCATTTAATATTTTTATATCATATCCTGACATATTCAGGATACTTTGGGAAAAAAAAACCACAAAAAACAATTTATATCTTCATTATCATCAAATCCAAATCTAAAAAAGAGGGTGTCTTCATTGCAGACATAATTTTTAAAATGAAATAAATTTAGAAAAAATAAGATGAAAAATAATTAAAATTATTCTTTGGATCAATATTGTAATACTTTATAATTTATTAGTAAACAATAATCTGTATTTGCAATTTGTATCTCAGGTCTAGGTAAATTTTTATTTATTTAAATTTACGTTTATTTATTAAATTTCAAAAGAAAAAAATATATAAGAAGAAAATATCTTTTAAACAAAATAAACAATTTATTAATATTATTATCTTGAAAATATTGTATATTACAAACCACATTTTTTATTAACACCAGAAAATGAAAATAGAAGAATTAACTTGAAATGGCTTTAAAAACAATTTGAAAATAAATTCCCCCCTGAGTTGAAATAAAAAAATTCCCCAAAATCAAAAAAAAAAAAAAAAAAAAATCTAAATTAAAATAATAATAATAATAATAAAATATTGTTTGTTAAATACCACATTGTTATTAAAAGAAGAAAAAACAAGATGTACTGATTCACATCGGTGTTGGTAGAAAATAAAACTTTATTTGCCATGTGTGTGATGAAGATTAGTGAGGAGGACAGCTGGGTTTGTTCAGACACATTTAGAGTACAAACAACTCCATGCTAAATCTTTTTAACCTCAGCACTCTTAAATACTTGTTGACTACACCGTATCCATGGAAACGAGGTATCCTCCAGTTTTAAATACAATGTTGACATTGCATGTCAGTCATCATCTACAAGGTTTACTTCTGTTTTTTTTTTTTTTTTTTTTTTTTTTTTGTGAAAATGAATCAGTTTATATCCCTTTTATACATTGTATATGATACACTATCAGTATAAAGCCCTGCTTGCAGTTTTTTTTTTTCAGTATTTATAAAATGAACAAACGTTTTTTTATCTGCCTTGCTATAATTATAAGAATATTAATTTCAGTGTATCAGTCTGAAGGGATTATTTTCACTAAGAGAAAGAGGGGGGAATGAAATTACAGGACATGAGCAGATGTACTTTATTATGCATTTATTCTTTTTATCTTGTTAAAAAATTTCGTAATAAATTTCAAATTGTGAGAGAGAGAGAGAGAGAGAGAGAGAGAGAGAGAGAGAGAGAGAGAGAGAGAGAGAGACCCATTAATGATGATGTGTGAATAATAAACAATAAAAGTACTATGGATGGATAAACCAATGTGTCTTCCCAAAAATCTTCTTCTTTTTTTTTTTCTTTTTTTTCCATTTTTTAAACTATTAATGTTGTTGTTTATTTATTTTGTTTCATGTGAAATTTGACACTGACCTTCAAACATTATTTTTTCATATGTCAGTGTCCATCCATGTATGTACATGAGAGAGAAAGCCATTCCCATCACATAGGTAATTTAGAATGCCATTCCAATTATGATTGATGAGGTTTACGATTCAGTACAGAAAGACTAATAAGTTTTTTGGACAAGATTGATGGAACTTTACTGTCCAATTATAATTCCATCACTAACTGTCATTTGAGTTAAATACATCCAAAATGTAATGACATCTGAATATTGTTGGTACAGCATCTGTGCTGCCAACAACCTCATACTATTCTTTATTGCCTGTGGTTGAAATAAAATTAAATTTCAACAAGAGATTTGAAGAATTTCCATAATGATATTTCCCATTTGTCAAAAGTTCAATAACATTTTTGTCTCAGTTCCATTTTACTAATGATTGCATTTTTTTTCTGTGGATATTTATCATATTGATATTTAACATGTCAAAGATAGTATTATTATGTAAACGTATTTCACCCAATGGCCAAGCACACTTTGAAAATTGTTCCATTTAAAGTTCTTAGAACTCCCATTTCTAAATATTCAGATATATTTTCTCTTTCTTTCAAAAGTCTACAACAGTAGCCCAGATAAATCCTAGGAAAAGTCATGTAATAGTTTAACTTACTCATTTTCATTTTCCTGACATTTTGTATATATTAAGTATTTGGTTATTAGTGTTAGATAATGTTGTTGGTTAAGTACAGAAAGGGATCTGACCTATGGCTATTACTATTTACAGATCAAACCTTGGGCTGTTTGCACCCATTAAGAATTAGGAAATCTTTCATTTACAGTCACATATAGATGTGTTGATATGTGACCTAATAGTTTGTTAAACAAAATATTAAAAACAATCTTTTGGAGACCTCAAGTTTTAATGCAAAATAAATGGCAGAATTATTTATAATTATATATTATTATTGATACTGTTATTGTTGTTTTCTATATATAGTTATGACATTTAGTATGAGACTGTTTTGTTGCTAAAGAAATAACTGCTAAATGTCACAAATATAGTTTACAAACCATTTCTCAATAATACTGTCCCATTTTGGTTTTTGATTTAAAAAATAAAATCTTTTTGCAAATGGTCACTTCACATTTTATGCAAAAGAACATTACGAAATACTAAGATAACATTTCATGTTACATCATTGCTATTTACTCACAGTATTTCTTCATTGTTGTTGCTGTTGGTTACACTGATTTTGCCAACAAGTGTATCCCATCTTTACATTTGGTATTATGGTAAGGTTTTTCTTAGTGAAAACATCTTGTATAGTCCGTACTTGATTACCACTGGTGTTTAACCTTTGTTGTATGTCATAAATAAATGCTACTATGTTGAGGGATTTTTATATCAGTGTATAATGTATGTACAAGTTTAACATATGATTATTTTTCATGTTAGAATCAAGATTAAAATGAAAAAGAAATCAAATTATTTGTGTTGTCTGTGTATGCACATGTATATGTTTTATGCTGATCTTCAACAGTCTTCAACAGTCTTCAATAGTTAAAAAGTTTTATCTGGATATTTTTTATATTTTTATTTTGTCTTATTTACTTAATTATAATTTTGCTATTATCATTTTCTCTTATCCTTAAAAAAAAAAAAATAGTTATGGAAAAATTAAAAAACTGATAAAGAAATAGTCACATAGGCTAAATATTTTTTTAATTTTTTTTTTTTTTTAATAGAAAAAATTGATTTTCAGAATTTATAGGACAACTGAAGCTTATTATTTCCTGTCAAAAGATTTTCTTCATGTGTGTAATTTTTTAATAAATATTGTGTGTTCATGTACTGGATATACTAATCTTGAAAACTCTAGGTTGTATTTACTTTGGATTATCAAGTGAAAATAGCGTCAGTTAAACCAAACTTGGTTGAGGTTAAGGAAGTGTGTGCGAAGATTGTTGTTTGGTGTGTCTTTCCTTTTTTAAAACATTCTTTTCACTAAATAGGTTTACAGATGTCACTTTTTGTGAGTTTCTAGGCTGGAAATATAGGGTTACAAGTACAGACTTGTGCTGTGGCAAGATTCTGTTTTTCTGTCAATTACTGGCATTTCAAAGATTTGTGACTCTTTTTGTTTAAAGTATGGGAAAGTTTGAATCAGTTTTTGTTGCAGTTTCAAGGCTGGATAGAAAAATGTTGTTAAAATGTTCTTGCAGTATGTCTGTGCATTTTTTAGTTGTGTTTATTTAATGTCTTCATTTCAAGGATTGAAAGTTGCCACTTTATTTAGATGATAGTTGTCAGATCAGAACTCTTTATTTCAAGTCCTTTTTTCTTATTTATTTATTTATTTATTTATTTATCTGTCTGTCTATCTACTTATTTACTTATCAATATTGTTAAGAAAAAAAGTATCAATATCTCTACTATTCTCAGTTGTCACTGACTAAAAACAAATAGAAAACATTAAAAGTATCAGAATGTATATTTAAGTAAAATGGATGGTCAGGTTTAATGAGATGATGAGTCAGATGGGATTTTTCAAGTTACACATCTGTTCTTATCACCAGTTTATCTCTCATTATTTCCTCCCACTTTCTTTTCCTGACATTTGATGTGATATAATGCCGATTTGTGATAATTGGGCAAACTGTATTGAAAGTTATTGATTGCCAGTGTTTCAGAACACTCATATTATTTTCCTTTGTCCACTTTTCAGAGAACTAATTGTCTGTCCAAGACAGGACGGGGTTAAGAAATGGACAATGGATGAGGAGGATACAAAAATAGAATTTTTTTTTTCTTTCTTCTTCATATTAAAACTATTTGACCCAAGCAAAATTAATTATTCTTAAACTACTAAAGTTCATGTTTATCCTTGTGTGGTTTAGACACTAGTATGAAATTGTAATAACGTTTTGAGTTTTGAAGTTAATTAAGTATTCAGTGTGTGAATTTTTATATTTATTGAATGGACAATCAAAAAATCATTGTTAACATCTATATTGGATTTTGATGGTTTAAGTTATTAAAAACTGAAATGACCATAAATAACTGAATTGCAGAAACTGAGTTTAAATTATATATATATTTTGGAAAATTATACATTCATGTTTTTATTGAGATAACTTTCTGTACATCACAAGCATTCATCTACAAGCTGAACAAGTACTTTGTCAACATGCTTTTATAAGACATCCAACCAATGTATGCATTTTGAACTTGTAAGAGTTTATCGTTCTTTTTCTTGACATTGGCTTTTGAAGAAATAAACACTCATTATGGACACTAGCATGTTTTGTGTTCAACTGGTTGTGTAATGCCTTGAATCAATGACAAACCATGTGTGCATTTGCAGTTTATCACCCAACTGCAGGGTAACTCACCAAGCATGCTATCTGAAATGCCTCTTGTTTATGGCTGTCTGGTACACTTGCATTGCAAACAGAGCATACAGTCGTTGGTGGCTCATTAAACACTGGCACTGGGATCATTAGCCCAGTTAGTATGGGACAGCATCCATCTCTATTTGACATCCCGATGGTTTGACAACTCTCCTAACTGCTGTGTTTTTATTGTCACGCCCGCATGCCCTGTGTTCACTGACCCCAGACTTCTCATCTGCACTCGCTCGGATTTGTACTTTATTGATTTTCATGTCAGCCAACTTGCTGTCCTTCACACACAGAAAGGAGAGTTTTTCTTCATCCGATTTCATCCAAACAGTACGATGGATTTGTTACCACAGGCGATCACAGGACCACACCACACTCTGTGAACATGTCTGTATCTACCTCTTTGCTTTAGTCTGACCTTTCAAATCTAAGGGGTCAAAGGTTGTGGTGCAGTTCGGCAGATTTAAGTTTGATGTCTGTTAATGCACACTGTTGTATCTCATTGCTAAGTTTCTTCACTACTCACTGTGTGGATGGATTCAAGGAGTACGGATGTCTTTTGTCTATGTTCTCAAAAGGAAATGAAAATTTAGCTGTCACTGAAACCAAGGTTTCTAAAGACTTCATTGTTGTGTTGTGGCTGTATTTTTGAAATTTTGGATACGTAATTTCTCAGTGGATTAACTCTGATAGCAATTTGAAATTCTGGATTTTCATTTCTTTGAAGTTATTAAGTGATAAGCTGAAGTGATTTAATCTTGTTGGTTTTTAAAGAATTCTCTGTGGCTGTGAAAAAGATCAAATTTGAAATTCTTTTGAAGTTGTTTGCATGTGATTTCTTTATTTTGTTATAATGCTATGTCACTGTGTAGAGTTCTTGCTGACAAATATGTAAACTTCTGGTATGCTGTGGACTGTTTGTTTTCTTAATGGTGACATATGTATAGAATATTATATAAACTGTTGATAAGCTGTGTTGTTGATAATTCTTGAGGTCACTGTGACTTGAATGATTGTTTTTTTTTTTATCTATATTCATGTTTAAAGCATTGTAATATATTGGCTATATCAACAGTTTCTTTATAGTTTTATATTCTTTTGTTTGAGGTAATTTTCATTTAATTTTATGATAGGTAACTTATGAATAACTGAGGTTACAGCCATTGTCAGCTAAGAACATAATCTATTTCTTTTTTAATAACTTTCATTCACGTTATATTTGAATGATTCCACATTTGATAATCTCAGGTAATTATTCTGTAATTGACGTAAACACTTTAAATTAAATTTCTATTATTTGCTATTTATTTATTTATTTATGTCTTGTTTTATTTTATTTTAATAAGTCATAAATCAAAATATTAATCTTAACATGTTTAAGTTTAAATAAGACATCCAACTACTGGTTTATTTTTTATACTTCATTTCAAATTAGCAAAATCATAAATGTTCCTGTTTATCTAGGTCAGTATAACTTTAAATTTTTAAAATTATACAATAACTGCCAAATAACTTTAATTTCCATTTTCCTTTTTTCTTCTTTTTTTTTTTTTTTTTTTTTTTTTTTCTTTTCTCCATTCTTTTCTTAAAATTCAATATGCACAAGCATGAATAAGTAATATGAAAAAGTTGAATAAACTTGGTGACAGGCTGTGTCAGAAATATTTGAATAGGTGTCTGGGTTCATATAAGTAAAAAAAAAAAAAAAGGTACCTATTATTGACTATTACGTGCATCTAACCACCACTTTTCTCAGTCATATTTACCTCCTTGTTGACAATAATTGATATTATAATGTCAAATTTAAGTAGTTGTGTAAGTATGGCTCATTTCATAGGCATGTTGAGTTTACTGGACTGAAAACAAGTCTCATTGGTGAACAAATATTTGTATATGTTTACTGGTTTGTTATTTAATATGCCATCTGTTTAACTGACGTTAGACTTCAGTGAAACTGAGAATTCATTGGCTTAAACTGTTTTTTTCTTTCCACAATTCAGCTGATCATCCATGACTGGTACATAGAGAAACAAATGGTTTGTTAACTAAGAAAAAAATCTGGTTAAAATGTCTGTTTTTCCAAGTAAAAGAAAACATAGCTTTTGGGGGGAAAAAACAACAAAAATAAATATTTTTATATAGTTTTACATATGATAAGTTTCAGAATAGTAACAAGATATTTTTTATATCTTTTAGTTTATATATACACAAACTTAAATTTAAATAAAACTATTAACTGTTACCTTTTTAAGCAGGTTTATATGTTCTATATTATTTTAGAAATTTTATTAAAGATGATGCTTTCTAGATTCAGAAATAAGACAGCTGAGTTAACAAAATTTTTAATGAGATTTTTGTGATCTACTAAAAATTTCTTATTTTTATAAAATTTGCGCACGCACAAACACACACACACACACACACACACACACACATACATTTCAAAAATACTAATTAAAAACTTTACCATTTTGTCTTAAATTAACTTTTGTGTGAGCAAATTTTACTAATAAATTTCCTATGTACTTAGATGTTCACATATGTCATTATTATTTTTGGTATCAGATAAGTGGTAACCCAGAGTTAGTTAATGATGTTTCAGCAACCCAGGGTTCCTGTGGATATTATTTTCTCAAACTGACATGCAAGATAAGCCTGAGATATTTTTTAGATAACAATTTTCACACTCCTTCCTCTCAGAACGTGTGACTCCAAAATGGAGAATAATGTAGACTTTGTTGTCAGGAGATTTCAGCATCAGTCTTTGGTTTTATCTCCATTTTTATCTTGTTGCTCAAAGCTGCCACAAAAAGAAATCCTTTTTAGCAGTGATCCTGAAGACAAGGTGTAAACAGTGATAAGCCGTAAACCAAATATTGCCACCTTGGTGGTGTCCAGGAATGGTGATAAAAACAGTTATTTGCCAGAAGTATTTAACATCTCATCTGTTTCTTTTTTCTTCTTTTTCCTCTTTTTTTTTTTTTTTTTTAATTTGTTGTTATATATATATATAATTTAAATTTGTTACTCTTGCAGTCAACGTCATTGACTTTTGCATTATATAATATTTGAAGTTTCATAGACAAATTTCTTTAAATGCTTTAGAAATTATTTATTTATTTATTTAATTTTTTTTTTTTTTTCTTTTTTATTATTTAAACCAGTTTAAGTATAGTTTTATGTTCTTGACTCCTTTTTTAATTTTTTAATTTTTAATTTTAATTTTTTTTTTTATCTGAAACATGAATGCATACTATAAGTTCAAATAACAATAAATTAATGATCAAAATACTTACAACCAGCTACAGGATTTCAGTGTTAAATTATATAACTGATTTAGCATGTTATGTAATTTAAATGTTTTCTTTAGCTCAGCTGTCTTGTTTTTCTATCAGGAAAGGCATCATCATTAATTAAATTTGTCACACTGGTGAACTCTGAGTGAAATTACATATGCAAGTCTATAAAAAGGAACCTGCTAGTCAGCTTATTTTTTTGTTTTTTTTGTTTCATATGTTCAGAATAAAGTGCAGCACTGAGGTTTGTTAGTATTGGAAGGGTCTGGAACAAAGGAAGAATATTGTTCTGCGAGAAAGCTGTTTCTTAAACATTTCCATCTGTAGATGAGAAATAAATTATCAAACTTTCCACCTCCTTTACAGAAGAAGATTATTCAAGCGTAATTTGTAGAATAGAAATTTTGTAAAAAATTTATTCCTGAGCAAAAGCAAAAGAACTGCAGTTAAATACAGAAAACTTAATATCAAAACATCAAGAATAAAACTGTTTTCTATTTTTTTTAATAATTTTTAATTTATTATAGTAAGATTTATATATTATTATAGATTAGTTATAGAGTATTGTCGTGTTGTAATTAGCTGATATTATTTAATTTTTAAATTTTGATTATTGTCAGTAGTGGGGACAAAACAGACATTTAATTTATAGAATTCATGTATGAGAACTTAATTACCATGCTCATCACAGTCTGACGCGTATAGTGTTTATAGCAAGTTACTTGATATTTCTCTCAAAAATGTTACTAGTTCTTCTCTCTTTTTTTAAACTTTCAACACTAGACTGTGTGCTTCTTGCGTTACACATCAGTTGCTATCTTCACAGCAGAAAATCTCATCACATTCTGACCAGTCTGGCAAAAGCAGCAGTACTGAAAGGAGCTGCTGCAATTACTGGCCATTGTGACTCAGTTTGGCTGGATATTCAATTATACTCCACTGGTCAGCTGATTGTGTAAGGGAAGAGAAATTTTGGTGACCAGTTGAGAAATGTATTGTGAAGCAGGTCTTGTCAAATTGGTTTGTAACAGCAGCTGTGATTACAGGTTTGCGGGTTGGTGTCACATACATGACACAGCATATTGTGTGTGTGTGTGTTTCTTGTGTGTATCAGGTAGATAGATGGTCACTGGTTCAAACAGTCAGTTCGTTTCCTTGGTCGTCTGGCTGCTTTGTTTATTTTGGCTTAAATTCTTTGTTGTGGTATGTCAATGATTGGGTTTTTCAGTGATGCGTAAAGATGTCTGGTGTTTAACCTAAGGAATAGATTTTCTTTGGATCATCTCTGCTGTTTCATATTAAGAGTGTAATGTTTAGTGGAAATAGTAGTTATCAGTGTAAATGTGTTAATGTTGTGTTAGTTAAACAGTATAAGAATGTAATATATTTAGTCAAGCATCATATCTAATAATGTTATTTTATAATGATATATGACTAAAGATGGTAGCATTAGAGATAGGAATTATTTTGAAAATATAAGATAATGTGTGTATATTGTGTGTATATTGACATCTTTGAGTTTGAATATTTTATAGTTAGATAAGTATTACCCTCATTAGTCCAGATGTTTTAACATTTGTTTATAATTACCTCGAGGAGGGTGTGTACTTCTATTTATCATCAGTTTTGATGTTATCTCATCTTCAAAAAAAACAAACACCCATATAAGTGAACTTTTCTCATTTTCAGAGTTACTGAAAACACTGTCAAAGTATACTGAAGTGTGGAATTTTCCTGTTTTCAGGGTTTCTGGAAACACTGTTAACTGTATAAAAGTATTTATTTCCACGATGTTTACTGATAACAATGTGATGGCAGATATAAACTGTTTAAATTGTTTGTTGGGATGATGTCATAGACTCTGTTTGGGTTTACTTGTGCCACTTGGCATAAAATGCCACCCAGGAATCGGTACTCATCCTTGTTAGCCTGCACTAGACCAGTAGATGATTTCCTATCAGAAGTGCCACACATTATTGGTAGGTATATGTATATATGTATATATATATATATTATTATCATTAATCATACGTATATTTTTAATTGTATTTTTTAAAACTATTTTTTTAAAATTTACACGTATTTTTGTTTAAACAAATTGGAATGTCTGTAAGTGTTTAACATTTTTATCTGGTATTATTATTTGTTGATTCTGAATATAATAATAATTATTATTTATTTTTATTATTTTGCTGTGTTTTGGGGGTTGGCAGGGGTGAATTGCAGGTCGTAATAAATGTTACTGTTATGAACAGTAGAAGTCACTTTAAATATGTTAGTTTGGTTAGTAAATATTTTACATTTGTTATTATCTTAGAAATTCTTCTGTGGACTTTTGCAGCATGAAGTATTTCATGTGTAACGATTAAAACAAATCACATCTTTATAGCTTATTTTGTCTACTTAATGTTTACAGTTACCCACCAGCATGTTTACATTGTGTCATATTTATGATATATGAATCTTCAAGAGGTTATAAATGACTCTATTTCTGTTTAAAGAAATAAGAATTCTGTTTAGGAACCTTTTGATTACAAGCTATTGCATACTATTGTAAATATACAGAGTATTATCTTACATAATATTGAAATGTGACATTTTTACATGCTTACATTTGTTTTAATATGTTTATGTTCATATTTTTTTATATTTTAGTCTACACTGTATGGCAGCCTTTATCTTACTTAGAGTAAAAAAGGTGCTATATAAATATGGTATAATATACATGTGAGAGTTGAAGGGTTACACTTGTAAATACACATGTAGACATGCCTCTATGTATTCAGATAATGGATGATATATCTAAGTATCTGAACATTTGTTTTATGATGAACTTCTTTTATGGCTCACTTGTTTGTGATAATACAGATAAGATAAAATAAAAAATACTGCAATTGTTTTAGATCTGTGGTATCTCACCACAATTACATTTCTGAAGTTTATTAATTTGAATCTTTGACTCTTTCAGTTTTATAAACTGTTTTTATTTCTTCAATATCCTTTTATTGTTTATTTGATGTTTTGTGAGGGAACTGTGATTTTGTTATTGTTTTTGTTTTTTATCTACATCAAGCAGAAATGCAATATGGCCATTTTAGCTATGTGTGAAAAAAACGCAAAAATTAATATAAGACATGATGAAGGCTTAAACAAAGTTAATTTAAAAAGGTGATTCATTAAGAAAACACTATTATATAATTCATTTTCTTATTATTTGTAGTAAGTACACTTATATGTTGTTTTCTGTTTTATTTATTATGTGGATATGTACTGTTACTTCACATAAGCTTCAACTGATATACAACACAACACAAAATGTTATCAGTGAACAAATATACTGAAACAAACATGTAAATGAGATTCGCTTGTTATGTTCTAGCAGCTCAGTTCCTGTCTCATCTGCTGCTAAATATAGCCTCCTTGGACTCATCAAGGAAGTGTCACATGTCTAGGCTGGGTCAGTAGCTGTAGCTGAGTAATCCCAATCAGGTTAACGTCATCGATGTAGTTGCTGTCTCCTTAGAGAAAAATTCGATATTGGTTGTGTCACAATGAACGTGGCATCTTAATGATCCCCTCCTCCCACTACCATCCAGTCCCTCAGTTGAAACCACCTGCTTGATCTCTTCGTGTTGTTTTGTTTTGAAATTAAATTTGCTGTAAGAATCAACTGTGGTCAGTAAATTTGGTTACATTTGTGAGAGTTAAATCCAGTAAACAGAGCTGGAGGGCAGCTGTAAGAAATGTACTTATAGGTAAATGTGTCTGGTTGTGTGCATCAAAATGTTCCCTTTCAGATGATGACAGTAGTGTAGTGTTGGTTTTAGTGTCTTAGTAAATACAGTTTTGTACTGAATAATACACACACAGATATATCTGTTCATACCCATTCACACACACAATGAAAAAAATAAAGATATATCACAGGCTGATATTACTTTTATTTTTATCCAAAATATTCTTGAATGTGTTTGTGTGTGTGTGCATATGTGTGTATATATGTGTTTGTCTGCTTGTGTGTGTGTGTATGTGTGTGTGTGTGTGTGTGTGTGTGTGTGTGTGTGTGTGTGTGTGTGTGTGTGTGTGTGTGTGTAAAGTGTCTAAATCAGAGAGACTAATTCCCAGACAAAAGTGGATCTTGTGTAACTCGGAGTTGTTTGTTTTATCAATAGAGTGCTGGTTAAACGTCAGCTTGGCACAGCTGCACGACTCTTCCTTTTGAAAATACAGCAGTGTACGTAGTACTTGTAGATAGCAGAATGAGATTGATTTCCACTGAACTGAATCAGATTTTACAAACTATCACAGCCCGAGGCACTGCATGATAATAACGTGAGGCCAACTGGCACATAGATGTTAGATAAGCGAGTTACATCCAGTTCTTCAAGCTAACCAAACCCAATATTAGTTCCATTATAAGAGCTAGCTTTGTGAAATGGTTAATAAGCAACATCCATGAATAATCAATGACATAATACAGGCCACTTGATATATGTTGTTGTTTTTTTCCCAGCTCACAGTGCAGGTGTTTTTTTGTTTGTAGAAAGTTAATGTCTGAAAATTTAAAACTTCAGAATGTTTATCATTAGTGCAGAATAATAACTTTTCTAATTATAAAATTAAAAAAAAAAAAAAGTGTTTGTTATATATGTATTCTGAAGGTCATGGTGATATTTTATCCCTGTTATGTTTTTCTGTTAAAAGTTGTTTTATCCATAAAATGTCACAGCTTTTAACTTTAAACAATTTGAAATTTTCACTGGTTAAATAAATATTAATTTTACGTGTTTAATGTATGTGTACTTTTTTTACTGAATGATTGCAGAATGAAATTTATATTGCTTTTTTCTTTCTTTCTGTTTATTGTCATAGAAATCTTTTTTCTTTTTCTTTTTAAAAAAAAATATGCATGAAATGGTATATGGTCATTTATGCTAGGTGTGTAATAAACAAGAAAATGATGTATTACATAAAACACGAAAAAAAAGAGTAAAGTATACACTATTACATAATTAATTTTCTTAATGTTTTTATACTTGTTCCCCTCCATTTGTGATAAAAAGTGATACAGCCTCTGTTTATAGATTTTTTAAAGGCACATTTAGAATCTACGTGAGTGGGTTTGTGGTAGATGATCGAAGAGATCTTTGACTTTCCAGACGAAAACCTAATCAGTAATGCCAACAGTTGTGACTGTTTGTTTGCTTTTTCAATTTATTTCTATAGATTGGTCTAACTGCTGCATTCACTTGTGTGAAAAGTGTCTGTACTGCAGTACACACACACACACACACACATATAAACCTGTGTTTTTGTGGATGCACAAACACACACATGTCAAACCTGTTTTATTATAAAGACAGAATTTTCTACTGTTATAAGGATTATATAAATATAGGATGATTATCACTTGTTTGTAGAAGCAATCATAGATGTAAAATATTTTGTATAGAGATATATGTTTGTCTGCATGCATGCCTGCCTGTGTGTGTGTGTGTGTGTGTGTGTTTTTTTTAATATTTATTGTGTGTGTGTTTTGTATGTGTTTGTGGGTGTGTAAATACTTAATCAGTATTTATCATTTCTCAAAAAATATTTTAATTTTGATTAAAGTATACTTTGTTTAAACATGGGAAAACATCCTCACACAAAAGTGTATGTCTACTGCAGTGGTGCTTGAGGATATTTTTCTAGTAATTTTATATTGATGGAATATTTGAACTTTGAGACTCCATTGATTTTCCTGTCAAGGATATCAATGTTGTGGTCAGGGTGTTTGTTTTATGGGAGACTGTGATATTTTAAGCTGAATTATCTAGAGAGATTAATTCACCAGGAGTCTTCATACTAGATCAGTTATGGTCACTTACGAACACATTTGTTTGAATGTATTAACATAATGCTTCATGAAGCAGAAAATAGAAAAGAAAATGAAAAATTTAAGACTTGGCAGCAATTGAAGTACCCACATTTCTGCATGATTTCATACATTAGAATATATGGAGTACGGTTTACATTTTTTGTGAAAATGATAGAGAGAGAATGTTAATTGATATATTCTTATTTCCAGTGACTTGATTTCAGTTATATCAACACCAACAAATAAATTGACCTGTATGTATATTAACTGTATCAATATGATTTTTATCTGAACAAATTTGATCTTTTTACATAATTATGAAATGATGTCTAGTTTAAACCTGTTACTAATTATTTAAAAAAAAAAATTTTGTGAATGCAGTGTACATGCATGCAGGTGAAGATACCTGAGATAGAGTAATTCAAGGATATCTATAACACATTTTTCACCAGGTCTTTGGGGCTGTTAAAAAAACAACTTTCATATGATGTAGATGAAGCAGGAACTACTGTTTCACAACCAGATGCTGGCCACATGCAGAGATCTTGTGAAACTGTATACTGCAGAACATCTTGCTTTAAAGACATTTAAATGTGTGCATTATGAAAAATACAAAATATGTATGAAATGCAAGAGAGTTAATAAACAGTTCATAATAGAATGCTTTAGATGATAAATACATTTTCAAGTACAGATGTGACACACATTTTTTTTTTTATTTCTCTTTCCTTCCATTTGTCAAAATTCTGATTATGTTATCTGTTCTTGCAATTTATTATTTATTTTGCCCTGTCCTTCTCTGTCTATCCATGACAAGAAACCATTACTTTAATTGTTACATTTGGTTCATGAAAGGCTTTGATAAAGTACTAACTGTCTTCCTGTATATGGAAAGGTTGAAATAAATCAATCCATTGCTACTAAACAATGATAATAGCAATAGAATGACAACAGTTGGTTTCATCTCTCATTATATGTATTATATTTATATATGACAGGCTTGTAATGTCCTTAATTACTAAAATATGTTTCAGAGTCAAACATTCATTTCATTACCCAGTAAGCATGTATCAGATTAATGTTAGGAAAGTGATGGGTTTGTCACATTTAAATGTCAGTGTCAGTCTGACAATTTTCACTGTCTGGCAGATTCACCTTCTCAACTTGTTTTCAAACATGTCTAACATTCACATGTGAAACATCCCATCTTTTCAAATTACTGCTGCCTTTCACTGATAGCTTCTGATTCGTTCTGCTCAGGCATGTTTCACATTTATGCACAGATATATATCAGTCTGGACTTTTCTTTTCTTTTTTAATTGTTGCTTTACAAAATGCAAATTCTGTTTATTCTGTATATATTTATACCCAAAGCTAAATATAATGGTTAAGAGACATAAAAAGCACAGTTGTACCTCGTGTGAATAGATTTGTTAGATATCAAGAAAAAACCAATTGAGGAGAGCTTTGATTCAAAAAAGTAGCTAGTGTTTACACAAGACATGAATATGTATGTATATTTTCTTTTCAGGCTCATGAGAAATAGCTAAATTTTTTTTTCTCACTGAAATAGATAAAAAAATTTTTTTTTTTTTTTTTTTTTTTTTAAATTAATCTGTTTTTTATTATTATTTATTTATTGTTATATATAATAAAGCTAATGTGAGAGAAGAACCTAGGAGTCACCTCACCATCAGTTAGCAGAAAAATAATATTTTGTATGTGACTTTCCATAGCCAAAATTATAGAAAAACCAGTCCTAATAAACCCATCATGGAGAACAGACAGGGGTGGCACTCAGAAGAATTGATCCAGCAGCTGATCATGCCTCAGGCTAATAATACACTACCTCTGAACAATTTCTTACCTTTTCCTGAACATGTTACTTATTTTCAGCTAGTTAAACTTGTTTTATTATCAATGAAGATGTTTTTGATATACTTTTGAAGTTCAATATTAGTTAATTCTAAACAGTGCTTTACACTTTAATGATACAGTTTGTAAACAGCCATATGGTTTTTCTCAAGCCAGTTATAGAATAATCTTCTTCAGACCTTTTGTTATTGACCACTGGCCAGCTGGCCAGCTGTATTTAAACTAGCCCTCCCACAGAGACTACACTAGATTATTTAGTTTCCTTTCTGTTAACACGTTTACTGCTATTAGTATATTTATTTTGAGTAATTTTATAGTTTTACACATTTTAACTCTTTAAGTTGTGGTTCCTTTCTCCCCATGTGTCACAACAATAGATAGTGATAAACTAGCTACAGTTTGAAAAAACAAACCAGAGACTAGCCAGCTGTAATTAACCTGTCCATATATAGACACACACACAAGAACACACATGCATGCAGGTACAGCACAACATGCAAGCACACACACACACATGTAAACACAAATATGCTCAAAAGGTGTGCATGTCCATGTATCTATTTTTATAAACAAAGCTAAAGTTACCGGTATGTATATATGGCCTGTCAGTGTATCTTATCTTGTATAAGATTTAAATACTAAGCTATCACCAAATAAAACTGAGCTATCAAAACTGTCTGAAGAAAATGGAAAAAATAATGAAATGATAAATTAACATTATTCTAAGCACATTAAAAATAATTGACCATAAAATAGCTTAAAATTAATTTACTTTCATTTTTTATCTGACAATAACCACAGATATGAAAATGATACTGTCTTTATTAATGGTTTAATGTGAAAATGTTTTTGTTTTTGAACATCAGATTTTCAATTTTATTTTACACACGTATGGGTAATATGAACTTCTGTATTATTCTGAAGTAGTGCACTTTGATATGTTCAGTTAATTCTGGCTTTACAAGAATAATGACAAATGTATGGAACTGGTTTATTATTATTACCAAATTATAATAATCATACACTTCATATTCATGTTCATTTTCTTACAGATAATTGTAAGAACAATATTATTATAAATAAATATATAAATGTTTGTTCAATGATGTTAAGAAACAAATGAAATATACACAAGCATTCCTCATGCTTCCTTTTATATTAAAGAACAGCAAAAAATCAGTTATATCCATATTTGCATAAGACAGCAGAAAACACCAATCCTTTTGATAAATAAATCATGGAGCATCAGTTGGAACAGGACATATCTCATGAGTTTGTTGTTCAGTGTGCCAATGATAAATTATAACTTTAAAACTACTGTGTATATTTAACACTCTGATATACCTCAGTTTTACCTAATTAACCAGGTGTTTTACTTGTGTGTTTCAGATATCCGAGCTCAGCTTGCAGACCAGTTAAAATGCTTGGACAACAAACTGGAAATTCAGGTGGCAATTGTGGCCGAGTTGCAGGAGTTTTTCAAAAGGAGAGCCGAGGTGGAACTGGAATACTCGAAAAACCTCGACAAACTTGTAAAACAGATGATCTCCCGCCATAGAGCTGAAAAACAAACGTAAGTTATTTTACAAAATGGTTTATATTGGTCTTAGCTTTTATTTATATTTCACAAATGTGAAGAAAAAAAAAGTAAAATTAGTAATTTTTTATAAAAAAAAGTCTGGTAATGTTTCATTCTGTGGAATCTATTCCAAATATTACAATTGATTATTTAGAGTATGATGTAATTTAGAATCATGTTAGTTTATTTGCTTAGTAAATATTTGACCTTTTATCCAGACATTTTCAGGTGAATTTATTTCATGAGTTTGTTTAATTTAATTAAAACCTATCACTTCTTCATAGCTTGTTTGTTCTACAAATATTTCACCAATAAATTTACATACTTATGTCACATAACTTTTCAAGAGATTATAAAATGTATTTAAGAATCTATTAAAGGAATAAACATGTTCAAGATCATTTTGACTATGAGCTGTTTGTGTGTTTAAAATTGATTAAAATAAATCAATTCATTACAGCTTGTTTTGTCTACAAATATTTACCATGATTTACCAATAACTTTACATTGTGACATATTTATCATATATGGATTTTAAAGAATATTTGAAGAAATGGACTGGAGATAATGGTAAACACTAATAGATTAGTGTTATAATGGACAGACATTTTTTTTAATGATTTTTCTTTTGGTTATTTTGCAGACGCCAAGAGCAGTGGGCAACATTTTCCACATTCGCATGTTGGAAACATTTACTTGGAATTACACGCAAACAGAGCCAGGATCACTCCACTATCAGCGAGATCTACGCAAACACAATGGTGCAGAGACTGTCTGAGACCATAGACAACTCTCAGAGAATGTTCAAGAAGGTGATTAAAACTGATGTTAACATAAAGTAGTAAGAACAGCGTGATCATGTTGAACTGCAGCTAGAACGAGAACTTTTTCTGAATAATAATAGCTGTATCTTTAATAATGCTTTAGAGATTCTTAATAATAATAATAATAATAACAATAATAATAAAAATAATAATAATAATAATTATAAAAACAACAGTAATTATCAGCATCTTGATAATAATTATAATACAAATTAATCATAAAATTTCAAATATTAGCTGAGAATATTATATAATAAAAATACAATTCTTCTTCTTCTTCTTCTTCTTCTTCTTCTTCTTCTTATTATTATTATTATGATTATTATTATTATTATTAAATACTTAAATATTTATAACTGAGTAAATGTTAATGTTTTCTAATGATTAAACAACACAATTGGAGTGTCCAAGCACTGAATGTGTTGTTACGTAAGATCATTGATACCAGACAAACACTATCTGTTGACTATCAGGTTGCTATCAGATGACTGTGCATATCTGAGTAGTGTAATGATGATGTATTGAATTCATTGTAGAGAATCTAGGTGAGGTGTACGAGATCATGGGTTCTTTCACTTGATTTTTAAAAAAATATTTTAGAGGTAGTTTTAGTATTAGTATTTTATTATTATTATTATTAGTATCAGTATTATTGTTATTATTGTTATTATTTTTATTATTATTTTTATTATTATTATTATTATTTTTATTATTAAATATTATTAAATATTTTATATTTATTTTCTTTTTATATGTGATTTTTTGTCAGCTGGTACATTGAAAAAAAAAAAAAGATTTGGATATGTTTTGAGCTAGTAATTTAGAAATAATATAAAACTACTGATCAGGTTAAAATAACAACAAAAAGCAAACAAAAACCAAATAAATAAAGTTTAAATTCTCTTCAGTTTAAGCATAAATGTTAGACAAAAAGTTCAGTCAAGCTGGTTATAGATCAGATGTAAGAAATCAATTGTATAATCACTGTTTGTGTATGTGTACAAAAAGAAGATGGGAATCTTAGGGGAATGACACACAGAGAGAGAAAAATAATTCAGTGGTATTATTAAAATCTGTACAAGTTCTAGACAACTTCAGTCACTGAATGGAAAATAAGTCACAAAGTTCAGAGTTTTACAACATGTAACATGTGCTGTCTGAACAGAAATTTTCTTTTCCTTTTTTTTTCTCCTATTTCTACCTTCTTTTCTGATGAACTGAGACATACTTTTCCTTTCTTTCTTTCTTTTTTTTTTTTTTTCCTTTTTTCCTACTGTTCTGGAAGAAAGAAAACATTTTTATTGATTATAATTCATAAACATGACATCATGAAAAGTAATGCACATTAGGTGTTTGACTTTCTCAAACAAATGGTTATGGAACAGGTTTCCTGTTGTGTTCCGTCCAGCAGCTGTTGACAACTTGTGTGGAGACATTGTCTGGCACATTCAAGTCGTGTGTCCCATGAGTAAAATTAACAATTATGAGAAAGAGCCATTGATTATATTTTCTCTAGGAAATAATCACAAACGAACATGAACTTAATTCAGCTTATTATCACTGTCTCAAGTGCAAAATGTTTATGAAAAATGGTTCTAACTGACTGTCAAGATTTTTGGCAATGTGTAATTACATTTAACATAATTTTGTATCACTTATTTTATGGATTACCACAGTTAGATACAGCATCTGTTACAATTTAAGTTTTCAGTTACATCTGGTTAATAATTAAATAAGTAAGTTCATAATAAATAAATTCATTAAAATAAATAAACTAAAACAGCAGTACAGGAAATACATGTTCATTTTTACTCTCTGTGTTCTGTTAAACAAAATGAAAATGAATTAGATTCATCTGTTATTGGGTTTTATAAACATTTTATTGTTCAGAAACTGAATAAAATATTTGTAACACTCAGTGCTTAAGAGATAAAATTAAACTGATGGAATTAGTAAATCAAGCAAATTGTTTTATTATTACTGCTATATTTTATTCCAGATTTATTTAATATTGTTTTATACAAGATTTTGATGAGTCCAGTATTTATTAGACTAACATTTTGTAGGAATCTTCTTCTTTATGTGTTATTTCGTTTACAATATTACTGAATGTTTTGTTTTTGCTTTCAGTGTCGTGATATTGGTGCCGAATCACATGAAGATATGTTAAAAGTGCTCAATGAACTTCAAAGTGTAAGTATAGCACTGCATAGTTAATTAAAAACAAGAAAAAGATATGTTAGAAATTACACTTGTCAGTATTCATAAGTCATCTCACTCTCTCTCTTTGTAACATACTTAAACATACTTTATATTGCTTTTTACTTTACTTCCTACTACAGAAGTTCTAAGTTTCAGTAATAATAATAATAATGATACTATTTATTTTATTTATTATTATTTTTAATCTTATTGTTATTTATTTATTTTCCTTTTTTTTTACATCTTTTATTTTATTTTATTATTATTATTATTATTTTTTTTTTTTTGTGGGGTTTTGTTGGTTTTCTTTTTATTGCTTTAAAGATATTATTATTAACTGACTGAAAGAGAAGAACAGAAACAATTACAGGCTGTGTCAAAATTTGCTTTAAAGTATTTTTTTTTGTATATAGGTGATCAGTTACCAACTGTTGGTATAAGTGTTTTATTTGTGCTTGCAGGCAATGAAGACCTACCATGCATACCAGTCTGAAAGCAAGCAGGCTGAGTCTAAACTGCGCAGTGTGGAAAGCCAAAAAAGCAAAGTGGAACAACAGTTGTCTGGAAAAAATGTAACCAGCAGTCGCAAGCTAAAAGGACTTGAAAGACAAGCTGAAAAGGTATCAGTGAGATGGGAAGAAAATAGCAAATTTATTCATTTTAATGGAACTATCAAGCATTCTTTTTTCTCTTTCTCTGAATCTCTCCATTTTTGTTTTTCTCTCTCTCTTCCATTTTTCTCTGACTCTTATTTTGAAGATGCTGTCTTTTCTCTCTCTCTCTCTCTCTCTCTCTCTCTCTCTCTCTCTCTCTCTCTCTCTCTCTCTCTCTCTCTCTCTCTCTCTCTCTCTCTTTCTCTTGCTCTCTGATGAAGAGCATTGTATATATTTAATTTCTTCACTTATAAAATTAAATCCTTGTTTTGCCCACACCATTTCTTTTCGTTAGCAAGTCGTCATCAGTTCACAGGATTGTGTCTGTCTAACAAGCCTCAAACACATAAACCTCAATCCATTATCAAATCAAAGCTTAATGAGATTACTACTTGCAAACTGTAGCTCCAACAAGACTCCTTCTTAAATTACCTGCTCCGCTGCACTTAAATTTGATAACCTTTTGATTCTGAGCTGTAGAGGATAACAGGGAACATGTCTGTCTGAAGATTTCAGAAGCTTGTACATGATTACAAACGTCTTTGACTTCAGTAGACATCTGTTGTAATGTGTATCTAGGGACTCTGAATCAAGACAGAGAAATATTTCACACTTACAACATCTGGGATAGAAAAGAAACAAATTCCCCACTGCTGAACTGACCTAACTGCAGTGTCAGCAAGCTTCCATGAAGGTTTTGAAGTTGCATATTAAAGTTAAAAGAATGTTTGTATCTAGGTGATAAAGGTTTTGAGATATATTGTACCATGTTTGTTTTTTCACTATAATTTATTTTCAAACTTCATTTTTGTTTTTTTTTTTTTTTTCTTTCTTTTTTATATTAAAACAATGAGTTCTTATAAATGTCTTTTAAAGGCTTATAAAATAGACTAAAGAATAAAATTAATGTATCAGGTCTCAAGCATTTCAAAACTGTAGACTATAGCACTGACCCATTTTTTCACTTGCATCATCATATATCTCAATTTAGAAAACTAAACTAGAAAAATATATAAAAAAAAGATAAAGATGGTTTCAGCATCATGCCATTTTTTTTTGTTTTGACATTGCCCAACAGGCTTTGCCAAGCTGATATACATATGTGATTACTAACAGATAATTCATACACCTGTGCTATTGAAAATATGTTTTATCATCTCTTCTTCTTTATCTGTCTTCTGAAGAGTTGCAGATGTTTGGTGGAGTTAGCCAATCACATTTGAGATAATCAGACCTTCATAACGTAGACATAAGTTCAAAAGATTATGATATGGTTTGGTTTGTGACAACCCAAGATTCACAGGAAATCAAAACAACCAAGTAAACTGGGCACAGTAATCAGGGATCTGTGTTTACATACAATTTATTATCTGTGTTTTTTACTGTTAGAGTTCTTCATTTTAGCGGAAATAAATAAAAATAATCAGCAGAATGCTTATCTTGTTGGCAAAACATTGAAATAAGAAAAACGTTTACACAGTGAAAAAGACAAAAAAAAAAAAAAAAAAAAAAAAAAGTTATGAAGACAATTTTTTTTAGCCACAACTGAATTATTAAAAGATCAAAATATGAAAAAATTAATTTTAATATAAATGATTTTAATATGATATCACAGATTACAATCAAGTTCAGTGGCAGTTCACAAATATTTTATAGAATAAACAGAACCTCTAGTATCTTTACTTACATAAAAGTCACATTCTTTAGTATCCAAATTCAATATAAAAAGTTCAGATGTTAAGAATCCCAGTGTCTAAATTTTAGACTACATAGTCACCAAAATGGAAAATATGCATTTTTTTCTTTAGATAGGTTTGGATTTTATTGGAGTTTGTCTGTTTCTTTTCTTCTTTTTTTTTCATTGTTACATTATTAGTATCTTCATTATCCTTCTTCTGACACCTAGGTTTGTGTTTATTTTTGTTATTATTGTTGTTGTTGTTATTATTATTATTATTATTATTATTATTATTATTATTATTATTATAGTCATTCTCACTGATACTAAATTTTATTATTAGTTTTTCATACATCAGTCTATATGTATTTTTATTATTATTACTAAACTGTATTACATCTGTGTATTTATTTTCAGCGTCAGGCCAAGTATGCAGAAAACAAACTGAAAGCCCTAAAGGCCCGCAATGACTATCTGCTATGTATAGAAGCAGCCAATGCAGCAATCACAAAATATTTCTCTGATGATACATCAGATTTAATGGACGTTAGTGTTACTTTTTTCTTCTTCTTCTTTTTTTATTACATCAAAAAAAAAAAAAATCTTTTTGTATTTTGTTTTTTATATTTTACTTAACCAAAAGCACAGCATTGGAAGACTTCATTTCTTATTTTTATTCTTTTTGTTGTTTTTTATATTAAAATAAAGAAATAAATAAATGTATGTAGTTTTTAATTAATGTTCAATCCTGTTTTAAATGTTGGCATTTAAAAAAAAACACGTACAAATATAAAGTAATAATAATAATATCTATTTCTATATACATATAAAATTATTATTATTTTTTTTTTACTTTATTTTATTTAAAATTCACATTTAATTTTCATTTTCATTTCAGTAATAACCGTTAACAATTCTTTGTTGATTTGTTTATTCAGATAAAACGTCAAGTCATTATATTATATTTTGTCACTTCAGTGTATGGATTTTGGATATCATAATTCAGTGGGACGCACAATGATGATGTATCTGTCTATACATGAACATCTGAAACAGACTTACCAGTCTGCCATTGAGTCTATTAACAAAAACGTCTCAGATCTCGATTCACGGGCAGACAAACAGAAATTCATGGAACTTAATAATTCTGTGTTTATGCTTCCAAAAAAATTTGAGTTCCAGCCTTACAAAGGAGATGAGGTAATAATATTACGCATTAATTTATTTATTTATTTATTAATATATTTAATTTAATACATATTATTCATATATCTTCATTACATATTATGTGTATCTGTGTGTGAGTGTGTTTAAAAAAAAAAATTCCGATTGAATCATTTTTTTTTTTTTTTGAATTCACATTAAAAAATTTATTTCGTTTTACTTTTTATTTCTTAATAAAAAGATTTTAAAAAATATTCTTTTAAAAAAATCCATTATCATTAGTGAGTAGGAATTTAGCATGGTTTTGTCAGTCTCTTTCATAACTGCACGAACAAATTACTCTACAGTTCAGATTTAAATATTGAATGCAGGAAATTCAGTGTTCAGTTTTACATAATAACGTAGATGCCTCCTAAAATATTACAGTGTTTTAAGTATGAATTATAGAGATGTTTTACTGACTGATTAGCCAGACTGTAGATGCACCTTTGAGTGTTAGCTGCACCCTTACATTCTAAATACATATATGTATGTACTTAACACACAGGACGTTGTGGATATTCAGTCAGTGAGTAAACATTTTCATGTTTTGTTGACATTGTCATTTGTTTTAATTGTTGCATGAATTTAATCCACAAAAACCAGGAATTTTTTTAAAACAAAATTTATTTCATTATTAATATTAATTTTTTTTTTTTTTTTTTTTTATTAATTTAGGCTTTTTATCATTTTTTTTTTTTATATTTTTATATTTTTTTATTTTATTATTATTTATTTTATTTTTTTTTTTTTTTTTTTTTTTTATTATTATTATTTTATTATTATTATTATTATTATTATTATTGGCAGATTTTATGTTAGTTGACATGAAAAAATAACCCAGCATGAAATTTTTTTGTTAATTACATTTTTATTACTTCCCTTTGGTGGAAGGGAGAATACTCCGATTTTGGTTTCACAATGATGAGTTCCATCTGTGTACAATTACATGATTGTTTTTATTGTTTTAGCACACATATTTAAAAAACAAAATCAGTGCTGCAGTGTTCAGTTAGCTTGTTCAGTTCAGTTTATTAAACAGCATTTCATTCATTTTTTATTTTTATGAATTTCCTAACATAGTTTTAACAAGATATCCATTAGATGTGTTAATAATAATTTAAAAAAACAAAAACTGCACGTTCATTAAAAGACTAAATGTCAAATAACAATAACTTGGTCAACAATAAAATGCATGCTGGAAATAATATTGAAAATGGAAAGCAGTGGTTTTAAAAAAAAATTATTAGCATCCTTATTTGTTTGTTTTGGCTAATGTTATGTGAAATCAAATTAAGGATGTTGGAAAATATGCATTATGATTTCCTTTCTTGTATGGTAATGACCTTGATAATATTGAAACAGTTGTATGTATTATGTCATATCCTTGTTGGGTCATCAAAAGCCCAAGCTGGATTTCCTTCCCTGAATCACTTGCATCATTATTATTGCAGTTTTTGTAATGTGTAGCAGCATGCTGTCTAAGCCAGTGTAATTAATGGATCAATTACATTTCACTGTAAAGTTGTTTTAAGTCTCCTGCTACAAATAGAATAAATCAACCATAAAATAACCATCAAGAAGATTAACAAAAAATTGTTTTTAATAATTAATGTTCTTGTTTTTTTTTTCTAGTTGTAACTAAATTAGAATTAGAAATAGTTCGTTATTAACTCTTTTTTTATTGTTGGCATGATTGTTTGTGTTGATGAGTTGAGTTTGTAAAATACAAGCCTCCCTATGTCCATGCATATGTCTACAGTTACAAAACATATTTTAAAATGTGCTATTTTTTAATTTTATGACTAATGTGTAATAATATATTTCCAAATTTTTAGTTCACCTGTGTATTTCAGTATCATTGATAGATGTTGAAGTTCTTGTTAAAAACAACATTTATATATCCTTAAAATCTTAATATTTTCAGAATTTTTTGTTTATAATAATGTTTACATAATTAAGCACATGTAAATAATTATTAATATTAGTATGTAAATGTAAATACAATCACATAGTTTTATAATTTATGTAAATCTTTATTTTAAAATGCTGTGTGACTGTATTGTTGTTTGGTTAGCTACAAACATTATTATTCCATGTGTAATTTGTTACTTTGCAGATACACTGAACCAAACATTACTTGTTTTTCAGTTGTTATTTCCTTTTTTCAAATTTGGTCATAAAGTAAAAAAAATTTGCAAAACCTACCAAATTCCCAGATACCTCAGTTGTTTTCAAAAACATTTATCTGTGTGAAATATATTTTATTTATTTATTTTATTTTATTTTTTTTTTTTTTTTTTTTATTATTATTATTAATTTTTTTTTTTTTTTTTTTTTTTTGTATTTATTAATTTTTGTATTTTTTTTTTTGTATTTTATTTTATGAACATCCTAATTTGAAGAGTGATTTTATATTGTTTTTCTTCCCCACCCATCATATATTTTGTTGGAATGATATTGAGTTTGTTGTTATGTTGATTTGTTGGTTATGTATTCTGACTGAAGATCCAGTCCAGTTTATTAATTTCATAGAAGTCTGTACATGCTAACACCAGTCATAACAGTCAAATTGTGTTTTTTGTCAGCACTGCATAAGATATTTTTATGCCATTTGCATTACATTACATTTAACTTATTTATAATGATAGCATCAGCCATTAGAATTTAGAATCATATCCAGTTAATAGTTGCTTTAGAAAAAGGAAAAATCAGTTAGTTAAACCTTTGAATTATGGCTTTAGACTGTTTTTGAAAACTAGTGTTTTCTTTTATTTTATTAATAATAGCTTCATTTTTATTTTCATTTTTTTTAAATCTTTTTGGGTGATTTTTTTGGTTCATTTTCTTTCTTTTATTTCATTTAATTAATATTATTTTTTTATTATTATTTTATGTTTTTGTTTGTTTAATTCTCTGTTTGCTATTGTTTTTAAAACAATTACTAATATTAACAACATTGTGTGTCAGGTTCGACAGATCAGTGCTCAAAAGCCAGTTCAGGATGATCTGGTACAGCGATACCAGAGTATAGGAGAAAGACTGAGTACCCTCAAAGTTGAAAATGATGAGGTTAGTATCTGTCTGTCTGTCTGTCTGTCTGTCTATCTCTCTATCTATCCGTTTATCTATTTATCTGTACATATATACTGAAATGTTGTTATTAATATAATTAGTCATAATTACCTCAGGTTGGGGTGGGAAAATAAAAATTTCAATATCAATATATTTTTATAAAATTTTGTTATTAATAGATTATAAACCAGCTTAAGCTGATATTCATATAAAGATATTCATTACAGGTGTATAAATTTGATTACTGTTTTATGTGGTTTGATCAACTTTGATCAGAATAAAGATTCTGTAAAATCTGCAAAAAAACATAGTGAGATACCTCTTTTCCATATTTTTTTTTTTCCTCTCCTTTTCAAAAAAAGATTTAAAAAAGTAACATATTCCAAATTCTGTTGATTTACTAATATGCTAGCCTATTACATGCAATATAGGGTTTAAATCTGCAATTTTTGCGTGTGTGTGTGTGTGTGTGTGTGTGTTAAAATATATATAAAAGCAGTATATGTATTTATCTTTATGTGTGAGGAAGCAGACATGTAATATCAAATACACTCTCAAACAAATATTTAGTGTGAAGTTTTTGTTGTTAAAGATCTGGAAAACGTTGGAGACCACAGAGAAGACTCTGGTGGACATGATACAGGTGAAGGACTACGACGTCAGCAAATACTTTGTAGAAGAAAATCCTGTACCCAAGTCTCCACACGAAGCAGCCAAACAGCGGTCAGACAGGCTGGAGACAGAATCATACTACTTGTCAGTAAGTTGTCACTGTTTTGTTATTATCATACTACTTGTCAGTAAGTTGTCACTGTTTTGTTATTATCATACTACTTGTCAGTAAGTTGTCACTGTTTTGTTATTATCATACTACTTGTCAGTAAGTTGTCACTATTCTGTTATTACCAAACAACCTATCAGTAAGTAGTCACTATTCTGTTATTATCAAACAACTTGTCAGTAAGTTGTCACTATTCTGTTATTACCAAACAACTTGTCAGTAAGTTGTCACTATTCTGTTATTACCAAACAACTTGTCAGTAAGTTGTCACTATTCTGTTATTATCATACTACTTGTCAGTAAGTTGTCACTATTCTGTTATTATCATAACACTTGTCAGTAAGTACTCACTATTCTGTTATTACTAAACAACTTGTCAGTAAGTTGTCACTATTCTGTTATTATCATACTACTTGTCAGTAAGTTGTCACTATTCTGTTATTATCATACTACTTGTTAGTAAGTTGTCACTATTCTGTTATTATCATAACACTTGTCAGTAAGTTGTCACTATTCTGTTATTATCATAACACTTGTCAGTAAGTTGTCACTGTTTTGTTATTACCATCATAACATTCTGTTATTACCAAACAAATTGTCAGTAAGTTGTCACTGTTTTGTTATTATTATCATAACACTTGTTATTAAGTTGTCAGTAAGTTTTTTGTTTGGTTATCAAACAACTTGTCAGTAAGTACTCATTATTTTGTTATTACCAAACAACTTGTCAGTAAGTTGTCACTATTTTGTTATTACCAAACAACTTGTCAGTAAGTTGTCACTATTTTGTTATTAGCAAACAACTTGTCAGTAAGTTGTCACTATTTTGTTATTAGCAAACAACTTGTCAGTAAGTTGTCACTATTCTGTTATTAGCAAACAACTTGTCAGTAAGTTGTCACTATTTTGTTATTAGCAAACAACTTACCAGTAAGCAGTTACTATGTTGTTGTTATCAGTTGCTGTATAACAAATTCAGAGTGTGTGTGTGTGTGTGTGTGTATGTTACGTGTTTTTTTTGGGGGGGGTTATGGTTTTGTCTAGAAGAAGAAATTGCCATTTGTTTTCAGGACTTCTAACGTTTTTTTTTAAAGTTTGATTTCATCAAATATGATCAGTGACAGTGGACAGAACATATTTAAAGAATTTCATTTTGTCTAGTTGCATGATATTTTGGATAATAATATATCTATAAATGATGGGAATTCTGTATATTTTTGTATTATTACTATTTGCTGGAAAACAATTCATAATTTCATGGACATTTAAATTTAAAACAAATGAAAAATAATAAAACTGACTGACTACAATAGACTTACAGTTTTAAATTATATTTAATACATAGATAATCATAACAAGTCATTTTTATTTATTTATTTATTTTTTAATATAATGTTTTTAATTTTTTGTCCATCAAAGAAAGTTGTGACAGGTGTGTTGAATGTGTATTTTCAGAAATTCAGGGAATACACACTGAGCTGTAACAGACTGGCTCGACTGCAGGCCAAACATGGTGCAATACAGAAAGCTCTTGGAGAGAATGGACTGTCATCTTCAGGTCCAGCAGCAAGGTCAGAAACAGCTTCTTAAATAATTACATAGATATATATATATTCATTCAGTAATATAACATATATTAGCATAAATTAACAATTTTTTAAAAGAAATGTGTAAAAAAAAAAAAAGGCCACCGATTCAGTAATATAACTCATGTTAGTATACGTTAGTAATAATTAAAAAATATATAATATATATTTTTTTAAATTTTATGATTAATCTTTTTTATAGGTTTATTTATTTATTTTTTTATTTATTTTTTTATTTATTTTTATTATTATTATTATTATTGTTATTGTTATTATTATTTTCTCATTGTAGACTGTCTTTTGTACAAACAGTTTCTTTGATATAAAAAAATACTGATCCAGTAATATGAAAGTGTACAAATCAGTGTGATATAAAGTGTTGCCTGTTTGTTTTTGTTGGGGATTTTTTCAGATTAATAATCACTTTAATATTTTTTTTTTTTCTTTACAGACCTCCTTCTTTGCCACCCAAACCTAAAAAACGTCGAATTGGACGGACTCCTCCAGTTGGACAACCAAAGTTGTTTGGTGGAAGTCTCGAAGAATACATAGAGGTTTGCTTAGTTGTTAACTTTCTTCTCTTATTTCTTTCTTACACATATTAAGAAATTTGAATATATGGTGGCTGTGTGAAAACTAGAAAAGAAGGAAGAGGTTTAATTGGTATTTGAAACTTAATTATGTATATATTTTAATACATTATGCATTCAAAACATTTAAAAAAAAAACAATTAATTTTAAAAAACAATAGTGTTATAGGGGTTTTTTTGTTGTTGTTTTTAATCATCTAAAATGTTATTTGATGTTTATATATATATATATATATATATATATATATATTCAAAAATTAAATATAGCTAAATTTTAAACTATTATATAGTCTATATCAAATACATTATAATTTATGGTTGTACTGATATGTAATACATTTTTACAATATGGTTTTTTTTTTTTTTTTCAGGCATCTGGTCAAGAAATTCCTCAGATTATTCGAAGCTGTGTTAGAATTATAAATTTGTATGGTAAGTAGATTTTATTTATTATTCACAGTCAAATTATCTTCCCTAAGATTTCCAAAACATAAGGCTTAAAGGAACTTCATAAACATACGTAAATTATTAAATTTATGTGAAGATTAATTTAGGTTACAAATTTTTAAAATCAAGTAATGTTTTATGTCAGAATGGTAATAGATATATTTTTTTATATTCAGGTATGCATCATCAAGGTATTTTCCGAGTTTCTGGGTCCCAGATAGAAATTATCCAGTTTAAAGCAGCATTTGAAGCAGGTTTGTTCTTATTGCTTTTGTCTTTGTGTTCATAGATATTTGATTTTTGTGTTGTTGTTATTGTTAATATCTTGTATAACAGTTCATTTTTTTAATTTTCTTTTCTTTTCTTTCATTAAAATTTGATTGTTATAGAAAATAATTATATTTGTTCAGAAATTTAAAAACAGTTTTAAACAAACATTTCTCATTTGAATAGGTTTTTATTATTGTTATTATTATTCATTATTATTATCATCATCTCATTATCATCTTTATTAATGTGTTCTGTTGTGTGATACTTCAGGTGACGACCCACTGATGGATGTGGTGGATGCCAGTGATATCAACTCAGTCGCTGGAGTTCTCAAACTGTACTTCAGAGAACTGCGAGAACCTCTCTTTCCTCTTCATCTCTTTGATGAGCTTGTAGCCTGCACCAGTAAGTCACATACAGTTCTTGTTTCACAGCAATATACAAAATGAAAATACATATTTTGACATTCATCACTAAAAAACCCACTAAATTATTTGATAAAGCTGTTTTAAAAAATATAAATAAAAAATGCAGGAACAAATAGATTACCAATCCTGAAAACAGAAACAGGATTATACTAATAAATATAAGATGGAAATTAAAATAAAGTATTGAATATAATATCTAATATTTTGTTGCTGAGTCATTGTCATTGTGTCCTAAATGAACTATAAAGTTTTAAACTTCATCAGCATTATTTGATTATTTCTGAAACTAAATGTTTTTTGTTACTAAATGTTTTTTGTTTTTAACTTTGTAGGAGAAGAGGACACAAACAGGAGGGTTGAAAAAATCCGAGACTTGTTGATGACGTTGCCAAGACCCACCATCATTGTCATGAGATACCTGTTTGCATTTCTCAATCAGTGAGTTCACAGCAACAGCCTTATTTTATCACAACTCTAGAAATCACTTAAACATTGTTAAAACATTTTCATCATGACTTTCAGTTTTACCAGATTATTATTTATTGACATCAGTTGGAAAATCAATATTAAAATAATAGTGATTATATGTTCTGTAAAGCTAAAATTTTGCAGTCACTTGCTGAAATCTTTAATAAAGGCTAAATAAATGTGGTTGACATTTTGTCTTCAATCATCATCTTGCAGCTTGTCAGAGTACAGTGATGAGAATATGATGGATCCCTACAACCTGGCTATCTGCTTTGGCCCCACCCTGCTACCAATACCGCCCGACCGCGACCAGGTCTCGTACCAGGCTAGCACAAACGAGATAATCAAAACCATCATCTCAAACCATGAGGCTATATTCCCAAATGATGGAGGTGAAGTCTATGAGAAGTGCATTCTGGAAAGCAGGTTGGTTAATAGAACAGTGATCTTGTAAGATATGTTTTTGTTGACTTAAGGGAAGAAGATAAGAGAAATCAGTGTTATAATAATCTGTTAGCTTCTGGCTGAAATGTAACATAAATCCACTCACTTGATGTAGAGTTTTATCTGATTAGGTTCATTAGTTACTGTCTGAAACTAAAAATTTAATATTAATGTGTTAATAAATTTTCAATAACATTTTGCTTTGTTATTTGAACCACAGTTATTTTTACCATTGTCATCATCATCATCATTGTCATTAAAATAGTTATATAAGCTTTTAAATGGTTTACACAGTAGTCCAAGCTTTACCATTCCTCTGAAGACAATAAATGTAACAAGTTCACACTTACTTACAGAGATACTGTCAACGACCATGATGGAGATGACACGAGTTCAATACCTAGTGATGAAGAAGGTGAGAAAATTATTTTAAAATTTAAACAAAGAATGGTTGACAAAGTCTTGATGCCTCCTTGTGTTCAGGTTTTTCTTCTAAAGCTTCATAACACAATGTTTAAAATACTTCTCAGTATATTCTCAAAATGCTTCAATTAATGTCTTCGTTTATTATGCAGTTGGGATAATTTGAAAATAAAACTAAAACATTTGTTATGAAAATAATGAGTAATAATTTCCTTTTTAAGGGTTTTGCTCTTATTTTTAAATTTTAATATATTCATTATTGTAGGATGTATTTTAGTTTTAAAAACTACAAATAATTATAAAGATGTCTGAAGTTTAATTGTCATATAAATAATAATAAAATAATTAAAGAAAAAAAAAAAAAAAAAAAAAAAAAAATTTAGAGCAGTCATTTTAAAAGCATTTGTTGTATTATTATTTACAATACAGTCAAATTTTAAAATTAATTTTCACAATGGGTTTATGATTATCAAAAAATGACCCTAAAAACATGTATTGCATAAAATGTTGGTAATGTTTAACTGGGTTAATTAAAAAGACAGAAGACAAGTAAAATAAAGAATATAAAATTTAAAAAAAAATTCTTTCCCTACTACAGTTATATTACAATTAGTTTAATAAATTAGTTCCTTTATATATATATTTATATTTAAAATATCAGTAACAGATAAGAGTAATTTGTATTATATATCAGAATGATTAAAATAGCAGTGTTAATCTATGCACTAGACATTTTACTTTAATACTGTAATCTACGCACATATAGATATTACATATCTGTAAGAACACCTGCGAGCTTTTCTTTCCTATTTTTGGTGAGTGTTTTTAAATTTGTTTTATTAATTTTTTTTTAAGTTATTACAATTTTTTTTAAAAAATTGTTATTATTATTTTTGCTGCACTGACCTCTGTCTAATATTTAATAATTATGCTGTAGTTTTGGAAAGATAATAATTTCAAGAAACAGTTTTGAGATTTAAAATTAAGATTATAGGCTTCATCCAGTCTACATTTGTTGACATACAGGAGATGGTTTGTGTAGGTAAATGGATAAATAATTAAATGTATAAGGAGATGAGAAAGGCAGGGATGGAGAGAAAAGGTTTAGGATAGAGAGAAAGGAATAGGGGTGGAGGGGAAAAGTTGTAGGGAAGAGAAAGAGCAGGTATTAAAGTCAGAAAAGAAAAAAAGAAATTGAGAGACATTTTTAAAATGAGGGTAAGAGAAGTGAAGGGGCAGGGTTGGGGCTAAAGACTGAAAAGAGAGATGGAAAGAGGAATAAAAAAGAGGCATCTTGATAGAGTGAATGGAATAGGGATGGAGAGAAAGATTAAAAAAGGAATAGTGACAGAGAAGAAAAGGGTTGGAGTTATAGATAGAAAGAAAGGAAGAAGTATTGAGAGGGAAAAGGTATAGTGAAGAGAAGGGGAGTCTTGGGTTAGAAAGAAAGAAAAGGGAGATAGGGATGGTTAGAGAGAAAGCCTGATTGAGAATTTTCCATTCACAGTGTATTACAAAAATGAATCTGTATGTCTTCAACACAGACAGCCAATTACTTGGGCTACATTTTTAGTTGTACAGAATAGAAAACTTAATTTTTTAAAATTTATTTGACCATTTTTTTTTTATTTTGCTTGTGACAAAACTGGCTATATACATTTGTGCTTATTTTACTGTTTTCCATTTAATTTATTTTTGCCCAAGAAACGTGTGTTTATTATTGCAGGTTCAATGTGTGTGGTAAGCTATTGGTATGCTTACTCTTACTGTTAAACAACTACTTCAACAACAACAAAAATATTTTGTTTCGCATGTCAGCTATGGTTTTGTTCAGTTATTAATTTTTTGTTATTTTTTTTTTTTTTTTCCTTTACATTTCTTTAAAAAAAGTATGTTACTTTGTCATTTTGTTTTGTTTTGGTTTGCATTTTTTAATAAACTGAATTTTAAGTATTAAAAAATAATAATAACACTTGTGCATGTTCAGTTTTATTTACTTGTTACCATTATTTTTATTTTTATTTTTGTTATTTCTGTAGAAGAAAAAAGTCATGCCCTTTTAAATACAGAAATCAAATATAACTTTCATTGTGTGTCTAGCAGACTATGAAATAGATTTTGGATACAAGTTAAGTTAACTTTTTAAATAGATTTAGGATTCTGAATCAAGCTAACTTTTAAGTAGATTTAGGATTTTAACTCAGGCTAACTTTTAAATAGATTTAGGCTTGAAATTAACACGTAAAAAAATTTCTTTTTTCTTTACCTTTTGAATGGTCAGTAATCTTTTGCTTTAGATAGAGAAATAGAGTTAAAGATTGCATCAACATTTGCTGAAATCTCAGAAATAATTATTCTTCAATTGTTTAATAAATTAATCCTAATCTGTTGCATCTTTATAAACTTAATGTGAAAATTTATCATTATTTTTGTTATATTTTTTTTTTTTTGATTATTATCATTTATTTGTTATTTAATATTATTATTTTAATTTTACTTTATGTTATGATTATATTTGAAAAGAGAATAAATGTTTAAATAAAAGCCAAAAATAATTTTATTTAAATTAATTGAATATAAATTGCAGGGTTATGTTGAATTTTGTATAAGTTATGTTTATAATTATCATAATTGTTATGGTATTTGTTTTGAATTTTTTGTGAAATATTTAAATATTTCTTTTGTCTGTTTTTTATCAGTTTAGTTTTCATTATTCATCAAAGAAAGCATATTTTATCTGTTCAATCATTATCTCTACTTTTAAGTCCAATACTGATCATATACATTAATTACAAATTGTTAAAATCAAGATTTCACTTGTATATAGAAAGTTAATATTGTTTCATTCACAGGTTTTGACTTCGGGATACTGTCAAACATGATTTTCTTTTCAAACTGAAATATCCTATGTTTGTGAATAATTTGAATTAGTGTGTATGGTGTGAACAAAAAGAGTATGATGGAAAATCTCTCATTATGTTTCTTTATAGACTTGTGTAATTCATTATTATTATTATTATTATCATGCTTTGTTTTTAGCAAAGGTTTGTTGCTAAAAGCATAAAATAATTATTAGGATATTTGGAAATTGTATTTAAAATTTTTGTTTCCACCATCACAGATACATTGTAAATTACATTATACAATTTGTCCATTGTTCATTATGAGCACTATGAATTATATGTGTGCATGTGTGTATGTGTGTGTGTTTGTATAGTATGTATTTATGTATGTCAGTGTGCGAGCCTCAAATTTTAAAAACTAAATTTTAAATGTTATCTAAATGTTATTTGAGAATGTTTCCCAAATATTGTTATTATTTATTATTTACATTTTTTTTTTTTTTTTTTTTTCCATTTTAAAGAAAATATTTTGTTTTAAAATTATAAAAAATATAAAATTTAAAATCGGCTTTAGGAGAAAATAAAACATTGTCTCAAAGTTGGAGATACATTCTTGTATATTTGATAATTTTTGTCAGGACTGTTCACTTTTAGAGTTTTATAACTGTAAGTTTATGGACAGTATTTAAGTATAGTTCTGAATGTTGCCAGACAAAATCTGCAACTGAACTCTGAATTCTCTAGTGATCATCCAATCACTGAAAATGATACTTAACACTTATATTTAAGAAATGATTTGGATATTTTTACAAAACTTTTGCACTGATCTAACTTGACAAATTTTTTTATTTTTTTTTATTTTTTTTTTTTTCTTTTTAGAACCAGACTTAATAGAAGCCACAGCTTTGTATGATTTTGAGGGACGTACTGATCGGGAGCTGTCGTTTAAAAAGGGAGAATTGTTGATCATCTACCAGCGAGCCTCTGAGGACTGGTGGGAAGGCTGTTGCCATGGTCGCGAGGGTCTCATACCGGACAAATATGTGTGTATAAAATCAGGGTAAGTGATTATTATTGATGTCACCTGAGGTGCTGTAGGTCATTAATATAACATGAGACATATCTCTGTGCTTTCAAATTGAAAAACTGAAGGCCTAACTATATTAAAATGAAATTTTTAAAATCAAACATTTTTTTAAATAAATGAAACTTGACAAAATGGAAAGAAAGCCCAAAACAAAAGGCAGTACACTGACTTGAGGTTAAATTTAAATCTTATACAGTTCCATTACAGGAGATTGGGGAAGTATAAAAAAATCAAAATTATTATTCTGCCAAGTGCTAAATAGTAAGATTGTTTGCTTTCAGGCCCAGTGATGAACAGAAAAGTCACAGCAGTGAAGAAGACAAAACCAGCTCAACTCACTCACTGCCAACCAAACCTCCAGTCGTGCGCCAGCTCAGCGAGGAATCAACTCATGAAGAGCCAAAGGAGATTGAAAAAGCTGTGTCCCAGCCCAACATCGTAATCCGAGAGACAGACATTCTGGGTGTGGAATCGGAAGCCTCCCCACCCGACACACCCAAAACAAGCGTGGGCTCGTCAAAGGACACCAGCATGTCAAGTGTGGCCGAAGTGGATTCCGATTCGACAGACGAAAAAAACTTGAAAAGACAGCTGTCGTCAACGGAGTCTGTGGTAGACGACATTTCCGACATCGACAATGCCCTGGAGGAGGTGATGCTGGGGCTGAAGTCTCTGGAAATGCAGCAGAAGTCTGCCAAGCGAATGAGCCTGCCCGTCGTCAAGGCGAAGCAGACACCAAAGCACACCCCGGACCTCGTTCTGGATCTACCGGCAGAGAGCGCCACTTCTCCGTCATCTCAGGAAAGCAGTGAACCCGACAGTCCGACCATCAGCGCAGCAGAAACGTTTGCAAAGTCGAACCAAGGCACGCTGAAGAAAGCCAACTCGATGCCCAGGAACATATCAGTGAGAAGCGAGAGCGCAGACAAGTCAGCTCACCGAGAAACCTGCGAAGAGTCCCCCACAGTTCAGCTAACCTCCTTCTCGTCCTCAATCATGCGGCGAAGTCTCGGCAGCAGTTCCCAGGGGGTGAAGTCTTCTTCCTTCCAGCCCCCAGTGCGCTCCGCCTCGCCCGGGACTGTCAGTCCCAACCCCCCTCCCGTTGCCGAGAAACCAAAGCCGTTAATAAAAGCTAAGCCGCCTGTGATGAAAAAGCCGACGCGACCAGAAACTGCTCAAGATTCTCCCCCAACAGTACTCAAATGATAGTTAGCCGACAGGTGTTAAATCTCTTGTCATAGTTAACAGACAGCTGATTGGTAATGTCTGTTACAGTGTGCAGCAAAGTACTGAAATGATAGCTAAAAGACAAGATGTTATAGTGCCGTGAAGTACTGGAATCATAGTTAACAAAGACAGCTGTGTAATAATGTGTTGTTACAGTGCAGCAGAGTACTGAAATGATAGTTAACAAACAGATGTTAAATCTCTGTTACAGTTCACTGAAGTACTGAAATAATAGTTAATAAGACAGCTGTGTAATAACGTTTTGTTACAGTGTAGCAATGTAATGAAATGATAAGTTAACGGACTGATGTTATAGTACAGTGAAATTCCTCTAAAATTGTCTCATGGAACTGTTTTGTTAGAAGAATTCACTTAAAAAATGGTTTTCAAAGATATGGCTTCAAGGGATGAAAGAAGGTAGTATTATGATTAAACAATAAAACAGGCTGTTTAAGCAGATTTATACGGTACTAATTAATTTGTTCAGTTAATTAATTATTGTTTAGAAATTTCTGTTTGAAGTCTGGCAGATTACAAGAGAAGGCCAGTAATTCTGAATTTAAAATTTATATACTTTAAAAATCACCTATTACTGCAGAATAAGACAATACATGAAAACATGGTTTTAATAAAATAATAAATATTTTCATGTATAAGTATTATAGAATTCACTTATGTACAAGAAAATAAAATGAACATGATTCAGTATTTATAGTGAGTTTATCAAGAAAGTTATTTTCTTTATTTTCTTTCCTTTTTTATTTTTACATTTTTTTAAAAAAATTTATTGTTTTTCCTGTCTAACTCTGAACCTATGATGTGACAAACAGAGACATTTTATGGGAATTTCACTGCAAACATTTGTATTAACAGTGCAGGGTCATCAGTGCTAAATTACGTGTGCATGATTTTTCTTTTTAGAGAGACAGATTATACTGGTGCTTAGATCGATTAGACTTATCTCAGTAATTAATGCATTTACACTGCTTGTATTTAAAGTGAACAAAACACTAATTTAACACTTTCTGAGGGTTTTGTTTTTAAAACAGGTATTTGTTTTTTAATGCTTTAATTTCTGTATCTTCCAACTAGAGAAGGTCAAATTACTGATTAATTAACGGTACAGTAACATTTTTGAATGTTAGAATTCTTGAATTTCATTTCTAACTACTGACTACAGTAGTTGTTATTATTTATATATATGTATATACATATGTATGAATGTATGTATGTATATATTTCTCAATTTTTTCTTCTGTTTTTTTTTTTAAGCTAAAATTAATGATGTCAGAATTGACTGCCAGGTGTATTCTGTTGTTGGGACAAGTGAAAGTTTTGTTACATACTGGGTGTCTTGGTCTACTTGTTTCTTATCTGTGATTTAAAAAAATGTTATCACTAATATTATTATTAATTTATCATTTTATAAATAGCTTTTTAATATGTGAGTTTATGTTCTATATATATTTCCTTTTACACAAGTTACTATTTAAAAAAAGTAATAATAAAATTAAGAATTAAAAATGCGTGTGATTCCAAAATTGATATTAATGTTTAGAATGAAATGAAAATATTTAAATTGTAATTATTTACACGTTTGTTAGCATTTTTTTATACATAATTAAATATTTCCATTTTTATTATTTTTTTTTTTTTTTTTTTTTTTTTTTTTTTTTTAATTTCATAAAGGTTTTAAATTGAAGCTGCAATAGTGTTAGGTCAGTATGTAGGTCACATTAGATGTTGATGACAAGTTTAATGTGTATTAATTCATTTTTCTGTCTTCCATACTCTGATGTTCATTATGTACAAACTAGATAAGTAAAATATTACTTTGTAGTTTAGAAGATTTACTGAACATGAAAATACTATGTAATTCACTGTTGTATTATTTTTCTAGAAAACTCATACAAGTGTGTGATTCAAAATTATGTGCATTAATCAAAATGTGTATATTGTTAATGACACTTTCCAACACTGAAAATAATAACAATAACAATAACAATGATAAGGTCATCCTCCAAAAAGTGAAAAAATAACCATGGCAAAATATTAAAACAGTTTGCTTTGTATTTTCCACATCATGATGGTAAAAATGATGAAATTGTTTTTTTTTTTTTAACTGAATGTAGTTCCCAGTGATAATACTCCAATGAATAGCAGGACTTGTTACAGTATGGCCGCAGTAAACTGGACAATAAAAATGAAAATGTGAGAGAAACAAACAAAAAAATTAAGAAAGTTTATTAGTTTATTCATTTAATTCAGTTTTACAAAACTTATTTGTAAATGTTCAAATAAAGATGAAAGCATTTCGTTTTTAAGATGTCATTATGATCGATAATGTATCTAAATTTGCTAAAGATTCTCTTCAAATGAACAGGCTGAAATATTTCAGATATATAATTTTAGTTCAAACCCACCATTTGTTGTTTTTGTACTGTTGGACATATAAAATGTAAGTAATGGGTTTGTTTTTGTTACTTGTTTTTTTTCTTGTTTTTTTTTTTTTTTTTAAAGAAAAAACATTGAGTATCTAATAAAGTTTGATAAGGAAAATGAAAAGATTAATTAAAATTAAGTGTTGTGTAAACCTAGTCAGATATTGCAGATAAGAAATTAAATCAGTTTCTGAAGGTGAAAGTGTTTTTATCTGCAACAAAACTGAAAGTGAAAACAAGAAGAGGAAACAACAAAGAGAATAGTTTTAAGAACTTATTATTTTTATTTTGTACAAGATCATTTTTTCTTCAGTTTGTTAATGTTGTTATACTTTTGATATGGCTGTTTGTCAATATTTATCAGAAAAGGTTTATGATGAGATATTTAATGTCATAACACTTGACACCTGGTTGTTCTCTCAACAAATTTGTTTTCTGTTAGATCAAAAACAACAACAAAAAAACACAATGTGTTGTTCCAACATAGATTATATGGTTAAAGGGATGATCTTTAAGTGTATTGTCCCAATATAACTTATATAGTGAAAGGAATTTTTATAGTTAAAGATAAATGTATTGTTCCAAATGTGATTAAAAATAATTTTATTATTCAGACATGGATTACATAATCAAAGATAAATATATTGTTCGATATAGATTACGTAGTTACAGATAAATGTATTGTTCAGTGTAGATTACCTTATTAAAGATAAATATATTGTTCAGTATAGATTATATAGTTAAAGATAAATATATTGTTCAATATAGATTACATAACTAAAGGTAAAATATATTGTTGAACATAATTACATAGTTAAATGGACACAGTTTATTCTGTTGTTTTTATTTTCATTCCATCTGTTGATACAAATCTAATTGTTTGCTGAAATGAATGAATACAAATAGAACAAAACAGACTTCACAAAATAGACTTAATAATAATAATGTAATATGAAAACTAAAATTTAATGTTTATTTAAATGTTATAATTTTACATGAAATCTATTGAGAAATTAGACAAACAGTTCAGATCTCTTTGTTATATAAATAGTTTTGGTAGAGTAACATGTGCATGGAGCTACCTAAAACAAGAGGATAGAATAGAAATGAAAATTAATGCATGTTAAATTTGTTTTATATAACTTCCATGTTTTTTTCTGTTGTTGTTTTTTATTCCTTTCTTTCTTTCTTTCAATAATGACTATAAATTTTTTATTTAGAAAATTAGTTAATTTTTTATTTCACATTGCCAAAATATTTTTTTTTAAACAACAAACAACAAAAAAAACATAGCACCAGCTGTTGTTATCATATACACTTAAGTCTTCCAAATTAATTTATTTTGTATTTTTATTATTTAAACAGATAATTTTGACACTGTGAATTATATAATTAAAATATATTTGCACTCATTAATATGATTTTGATTAAAAAAAATATCATTATTAATCAGAATTAATGAAGAATTTTTTTTTTTTTTTTTTTTTAAATTAGGAAATTGCACTGTGCATTGGAAAATGAAATGTTATATTAGTTGACAAAAAATATATATATATATATATTTCATTAATGATGTAATAATAGGCTTTTTATTTCTTTCTTTATCTAATGATAATTACTGAAAAAAAACCAGTTTAAATTATATTGTTTTTTGATATTATTTATTATGTATACTAGTAATTTTTAGTTCAAGATTATAAGCAAAAACAATTTGTGAAGTATAATTTAAATACAAGTAAATCTATGCAATAAAGCATAGCACTTAAATCATAAACATCTCTTAAGAAAGAAATTTGATTTAAGTACTTCCATTTTCAAACTGGATAAAATAATTTATTCCTACAATATTTTGCTCTAGAACAATATTTTTAGTTTGTTTTTTGTTTATTTAGATTTTTTCTTCTTTTATTATGCATTAGTAACCTGAGCATGTTTATTCAAATTCAGTATTATTTTATTCTCTAGCTTTTAATGCATTTTGAAATACATTTAAAATAACAGAACACTTTTTTTTTAAATTATTTTCTTTCAATCATTTCTTTTTGACTTGCAATGCAAAAACAATTCATTGTAAATTACAATTTAAAAATTGTGAATATTGTAATTTTTATTTTTGTGATTCGAGTGGTGCATCTCTGTGACCACATGATCAATTCACTGTGTTTTTAGGACGAATATATCAGACATTAGAAATGTGTGTCTGTTATGTGTGTGTGTGTGTGTGTGTGTGTGTGCGTCTTTTAGTCCAGACCATACTTATAACATTTAGAGTTATATTTGTCCATGTTTTTTTTTAATGTTTGGAAGTGTAAGCATTTTAAACATTGTTTTTATCACTGTTTTAAACTGTACATAGTATACCATATGTAAGACTTAGCAGTCAAATGAGAAGGAATGAAGATCTGATTGTGAAGTACGTTGTCAGTTTTGTATATCATAATTCTTTTTAATAAAAATGCTTCAACATGAGTCTTATTCTTCGTTTTTTTTTTATATAATTTCTTCTTTTCTTAACTAAAAAAAGAAAAAAGGGGAGAAAAAGAAAAGCAAAAAGAAACAAGATATATCTAAGAAACATTTATTTTTTTATATATTTTTTTAATTTACATTTTGCTAATTTTCTTTACACCCAAGTATTGATTATTTCATTGTGTGTAAAACTCATTAAATAGATGACATAAATAAAATAATCCTCATAATGTAAGTAAATGAATTCATTAATTTGTGGATTCAGACTAAATTATAATTTATTTCAAAAATAGTTTCTAATTTAAATATAAATATATATATATATATATATATATAAAACAAGGAAAACAGTAAAGTATGAAAATAGGAGATTTAGATTCAACATTAAAACTCTACAAAATCATGAATGAACATGTTGAATATTTTCACAAATAAACACGTAATTATGCATTCTTTACACACTGTTGCTCTCAAAATGAAAAGTTTGAGAGACAATTTCCAATGCAAATTAGTTTTTTTGATTAGAAACATGAAGTTATATCTGACAGCCCAAGATTTCATCACATCTGTGCAAGATCTCTGAAAAGTAATTGCCATATTTTTTATTGCATCAGATGTCTTACTTTTAATATAGATATTTACTACTTCAATAAGTATTAAACTAAAAATAATTATAAAGATACATTTATTATTATTTGAATTTATTTTAAGTTCCAAAGTTCAAAATAAATAAAGTAAGATAGGATTTCTTTTATAGATATATCTTAACATTCAAATTCATTATTATACCAACCAAACTGAATTCTTTGAAATCCTTCACACACTGAACCCCTGGCTGGAATAAACTATGATTTAAAAAGGCAATTATCGGCAATTCATGTTCCAAGAGACATTAGGAAAGGCATGCTTAATTTTATGAGTACAAAATAACATTTATTAATAATGCTGCCTACCTGATGTTGAACCATGTTCTCATGCAAACCCACTTCTCAGAAAAGTTTTTCCAAGTGCTTACAGTGTGTCAACACTTCTAAATCCAGTTCTGTTTGCTTGGGAATAGTTCTAATGAAGCCATTACACAGAAGCCATAGCTGACACCAAACCAAATACCACTGCTTCAACTGCACTTGTCAAGAATCAATAAAGATTCACCCAACTACTTTTATTAAAACAATAATGAGTAGAACAAATATTTGTATCAACAATTAACACATATAAATTTATGCTTAGTGAGATTCAGCATTTCAAAATGTAAACTTCAGAGGATAATAATAGTTACAAGATTAACTAAGGTTGAATTGTTCTCTTTTAGGTTTTAAGTTCACTATAGCCAGAAGTCTGTTAGAAAAAAATCATGTCATGTCAAAAAAAAAAATAATAAAAATATAAAATTAAAGGGTTGGCAGAACAAAAAACAACAAAATCAGAAATACATTGTCAACTTTTTGTTTATTTACCAAGCTTCATTTTAGCACTGCAGTTCACAAATTATTTACATTAAATAAAATGAGGACATCATATAAAATAAAATTTTATTTGCTGACATATAACAAACGGGAGTATAATAACCTTGATGATTTAACAAACACTTCATAATGCTGAATATGAACCTACTGATTCTTTTCAAGTTATGAACACTGAAAAACTGGATATGATACTCACAGTACCAGTGAACATATTTGTTTAACGACCAACATGTTATACAAAAACAGACAGTACTGTAAATCTAATCCACAATGTGGACAAGGAATAAATTAATTAACTCAGTTAAGTATTAAGGTATTTCAGGTTAAAAAATTGTGTTGTATCAGATATGCACCAAAATAAAATAGCAATTCAGAAAACAAAACAGTGTTAAATCCCTTAAAAAAAAAATTACTTTTAAATGAATCGGTCTGTTTTGTTGGCAATCACAAATTATTCGAACTTAAAATATCACTGCAATGAAACAAATCTAACATTAAATCCATATTTTAGTGATTTTTAAATTTTGTTTTGGAAAACTGATATACAAATTCCTACCATTATTTATTATTTTAAACCTATATTCTTAACAAAGGTTGTGCTCTACTTATACCCTCCTTCTCAGTTTGTGTAACTAGTTGTCAGTTTATATTACTATTGATATTTCAAGTGAAAGGTGAAAGCTAATGTAGAACAAGGTGGGAGATACATAATCACAGATATGAGTACGATAAAATGAAAAAAACTTTTTACCACATAATTTATCAATCTGATTATTTACAGTGAAATGTTTAGTTATGTGTTCTTAAAGAATGTATGTTTGATAATCTGTGGAATGACATTCAAGGAAAGATAAAAAAAAATTGCAGAAGACAGAAAAATTAATAACTGAATCTTTTTTAAAAACTGAAGCTTATTTACTCAAACTTAAGGCTTAATTTTAATTAAATTTTCAAAAAGTTCTAAAAATTAAAAAAGTATATAATAAGAAAAATTTAAATTATTATTTTCAATATTTCATATAAAATATAGACAATAAACATAAATATGTAACTTTTACCTAATAAATTAGATAATAATAAATTAAAAATTAAGAAATAATAAATTTACACACAAATTTTTATTTTTTATCAATGACACTGCAAGAAAAATCAAATTGTTTTTTTCTCCAACACATTCCCTTGCATACATACTTAAGTTTTAAAAGAAACTAAAATGAAAATTAAATTCTTTGTCAACATCACTTACTATTATTAGTTATTCTTATTAAACTGCAAGTCTTGTTTGAAAAGGCACTTTCCCCAAGTTAATCAACCCTTAAAAAATAAAATTGATCTTCAGTTTCTGACAAGAAAGAACATTATTTATGGAAATAACATTTTAAAAATTAATTACAGTATATTAATGAGAAGACTGTAGATATTTTCAGACAGCTAAAACAAATAATAATGTTACTGGGGGATTAATTAATATGACAATTCTCCCCCCAAAAATAGAAACCATATTTTATTTTAAATATGTGTGTGTGTGTGTGTGTGTGTATATATATATATATATATATATATATGAAAACTGTGTATTCTATTTCACAATCAGAACATTACTGATCAAAGTATTTTTAAATTTTAAATATAGGAATCAAAATAATTATCAAAACTCATGAAAAAGGATTTTATTTCTTTGGTTATTTTTTACTTTCTTCAACTTTTTATTTACTTTTCTTGTAAACCTTTAATATAATGCTAATAATTTTAGATGAATTTTCTTACATTTTTAATGGTTAAAAGTATATAATATGTGTGTAATATTATTAATATTTTCAGGTGATGTGCATACATTAACATTATTAATTATAGAAAACTTGCAAATCTAAGATTATAAAAATAAAAACTGTATGTACCCAGATAAAATATAAAAATTTCATCAAAATAAGTTTTTTTTTGTATCTATATAACAAATCTAAACTTTTATACAAAGTTAACAATTTTGATAAAATGTAAATACTCACTGGCAAATTAATGAAATGATAAAAATGTTTCATATAGCTTGAACGTAAAATATTTAAAAAAAAAAAAAAAAAATTAACATAAAATCAACAGTAATGCTGACTGAAGGACATATTTAAAAATAAAATTTAAAATAAATAATAAAATAAAATAAAATAAAATAAAATAAAATAAAATAATTTAAAATGAAAGAAATAATTTCAATAGTATTTATTAAAAGAAACTTACATCTTTAACAAAAAAGACCTTTAAAATTCTTTGTTTCTAATTCATCTTGGCTAAAGCTATATTTTGATTGGAAATTAAACACATAGTACACGTTATACAAAACAAATTTCGAGTCAAAGGATTCATATTTAAGTACAGGCCACAGACTTTAAAAATCTCATCATACACAAGGTTACTCTCACCTTTTTAACAATCGCATAACAAAATCTGTTAAAAAAAACCAACAAATGGATGAAGATCCAAAGATATATCTTAACAGGAAAGAAAATTATTGGAAATGAAAGACATTTCTTTAACAATGTGAAGCAAATGCAGTCAAAACAATGTCAAAACAAATGCTTACAGACATGTGTTCACAGCAACACACATACACTAATAAACATTCTTGCAACATAACAAGTTTATCCAGAACTTATTTTTCAATGTAACAAAAGAAAAGTTTATAACCCCCCCAAAAAAAAAACAATTAAAAAAATAAACAACCTAAAAATATTTTTAAAAATCATTATATATAAATAATGCTTATTCAAAACATCCATTTTGGACAAACCTAGATAAAAACATCAGATATAATAATATTTTCAAAGTGCTTTGTATAAATCACTGAATTCAGTAAAAATCCAACACCACAAATTTTAATGTTCTGTGACAATCTTGCATCTTGTAAGAGCAGAAATACAAGACAGAGACAGAGAGACTGATAAAGAGAGAGAGAGAGAGAATAATCAAAACTGCAGTGTCTATCTAGGAATTACTAAATGGGGTTAGACAATGATGATGATGTGAAGCTAATAAGAATTGGCTGAAAATTTTACAGATGAAACAAAAATCAACTAGTATCTTGGCAAAATCACAGAAAAAGATTCTTGAAATTTATCTCTAATAATCACTATTTGAAATCCTTTAAAAGACAATAGTATGTATTTTATTTAAATGAAGACCTTGGATAATTAACTATAAATAGTTCAGATTTTCAGAAGACTTTAAAAACAATGAAAATAAATACATTTTTGAAATAATGAATATTAATAGTTTTCTGAACCAAGACTTAATATATATATATATAAAGAAATGAAATGCAAAAATGCATCTATGTAAAAGATATAAATTAACATACTCCTAAAGCATGTTTTCTGTTATTTAAAAACCGATAAATGTCTCTTCGTGTATATATATTTTTTACCATATTGTTTGTGGTTGACACACTGTGTAATCTGTAGAACAATTGCCAATTATATCAGACAGGCTATATTACATACTGAATAAATGTAATACATATACTAAAGTTGCAATGAGAAAAAAAAAAATATTCTACAAATGCTATTGTTGAGTTTAACCATTATGGAATTCAATGATTCATACAAAATATTTCATAAACGATGAAGAAAAAAAAAAAAAAAAAAAATAAAAAAATAATAATAATAATAATAATAAAAACTGCCCTGCTTAGTTAATAACCAATGATGTAATCAACAATGTGTTTGTTTAAAACCTAATGCCAACATCCGAGTACACATTAAAGCATGTTTCATTATCTACACACATTTAATCATCTGCATCAATACTTTGTACACAGACAACATATTTGAACAAAATAAATCTATTCTTTTAGATTAAAGCATATACATACATACATACATACATACATTCGTACATGTATATAGGTGTGAAAGACAATTTGTATAAAGAAAACACTGTATATGATGTGTTAGGTGGAAAATAATGTTGCAGAAGGAAAAATATGGCTGCTCAATAGGATTTAATACAAATTAGTTTAACTCCTACAAGAAACAGCAAAATCAACGAGATTAGTAGCTGCACTGCTGGCCTGCAGGTGGCAGCACTTGCAGGGCCTCAAATGATGTCTGGGAGTCTCTGGGTGGGGCTGTCTGCTTCTCACCACATAATGAGAATGATTTATATATTTTTTTTAATGCTGTGGGGTAAATCTTATTTCTGCTATTAACATAATAATAAAATGATTTTTTTTTAATGATATGTTTGCTTATTGCAAGGAAGGGGTTTATAGGATTGTTTTTTAATAATGAAAATTTCTTTAAAATTTCTGTATTTTTTTTTTTTTTTAAACTGACTATATAAACAAAATACTTAAAACATAAATAAACAAACAAATAAGAGACCTACATTATCCATTAACATTTTAAAACTATCTTTGTAATCAGTATGATAATCAGTACGATAAAAAAAAAAAAATTCAAACCATATCATAAAACACTGCTATGAATTCCTGCCATTTGTGTGTGTTAAAATAAGCGTAGGAGATTAAAAAAAATAAAAAATAAAAATGTTCAAGGTAGGATAGTATTGCCGCAGAATATACATTGTTATGGGTCATGTTATAGCAGGGTTCTGTAGTTAACATTACAAGTACAGTATCTGTTGAGCACTTGAATGTCATGGTGACAAGAGCACTTGTATTTGTAAATTTACTAAATGCATTGAACAAATGAAAGCCACTGAAGCTGTTGGAGTATAACATGTATTTAACACATACATGTGACAAGAAAACAGATAACATTACTTAAACAGATTATACTCGACAGGCATAGTTGAAAGTTACACAACATGACAAACTTTCTGACTAGTAGCAAAAAAAATCTAATTTATAGTTTAAATTGCAAATTTAGATATTTCATTAAATAAATGGAAATTTAAATTTTTTTAGGAAAACAAAAAATTAGATTGAATATTTGTTATCAAAATGTACTTTTTAAAGCACTTGTAAAAATGTTCAGACTATCACAGATAATGATAATCATTTTTGCATTCTAAACCTGTCATAAGAAACATTAGTATTAATTATCTGCACATTATATTTAAGTTTCTCTTCTAAACATACACACACACAGACATAAACTGTGTTTTATTTCAAGGTACACACATCTCTAAGCATCTAACTTTCGTCTTTTGTTTGCCACTTCGAAGTTCTCTGTTTTTGATCTTGTCAAAGCACGCTCAGGTTTCTGCTTGCAGCTTGAAGTCAGATTCCTCACACTTTTCACATTTTTCATCAGAATATCTGCATCCACTCTGGTGAACTCATCACTCAACTTATCCTGCTCGTCATTGCTGCTGTTTATGTAAGCACCTGCTGAATTCTCTTTCATACAAGAAGACTCCGACCTCTCTGATACAGTGTTCGGTCTTGTGGTTACCTGCACATTATCATTCAGTTTTAAGCGTTTCGCCCAAGTCAAGGAAGTCTCTAAAGGCAACGAAACTGTTGAGGAAAGTTTTGCTTTCAGTGGACTGTTTCTAGTTAGTGGTCTTGAGAGTGAATCAGAGGTGGAAACTGCTGACGCCAGACTCACAGAATTAGATCTAAGTGTTCTGCAAGTTGTTACTGTATCACCAGCATCGGGTTCCCCATTTTCTACAGCTGCTGAACCATTCTGCAGTTGTTTTGCAGAAACATCAAAAGACTTGGGTTTACCAGGCATTGCCGACTCACTTAAGGTCTTACATTTCTTTAAACTTTCGATCTCACTGTTTTTGTCAGCTGCCATATCTGTTTTAGGATTTGACCTCAGAGAATATACATTAGAGGCTAACGGATTGCTTGACTGCTTCTTCTCTGTTAGTGCATTGGAAGAAACAGAAGAATTGCTTCTTGTTTGTTTCTTATTTCCAGCTTGCAGTCCACTACATTCAGAAGCTGCCTTTGACAAACTCTTCTTTTGAGATTCACTATTTTTACAAGGTGGTTTTGTTTCTGGATGTTCCAAGTTGCCTTTAGTTTGGCAATTATCCCAAAAAGCTTCACCTTCAACTGATCTGTCGGAAGAATGAACAGGGACATGTCTGCATTCCTTTCTTAGTGAACAACCCATGCAACAATTATCTTGCAGTGAACCTTCCTCAGAAGACAATGTCATTATGGAAACACTGCCTGGAGATATAGTATTACTCTGTCGCTTCTCATTATCGCTTCCAAGCAGAAAACGAGACAAGCAGGAGTCTGGAGATGGGATGTCAATGTTCAGTGGACTTGCTAGAGACTTGACAGACTCTGAGCTGGAATCTGAAGAAGATGGACTCAGAGTGCAGGAAGGCACGGGATTCTGGTCCAGTAAGTCTGTGAGCTGGGGACAGGGAGGCTTCACAGAGATAGATCTGCAATATTTCTTTTTCTCCGCTGACTCGAGACTTCTTTTTGCTTGTATGTATTTGTTGGCAACAAGATCCGAGGCACTAGCATCACCATGTTTGTCCACTGTCTTCTTTACATTACTTTTACTTTTGTTGGATTTCTTGGAAGATTTACTTTTCTCTTTTTCATTATTCACAGAAAGATCTGTGAGAAGACTTCGATATACCACAACCTTCTGTTTCAACATCTCGACATTGGCACTTTCTGAAACTACATTCATGAGTGAAAGTCTTGCTGTATCTGCCTTCTTTCGCAAACCAAGGAGTTTGTCAATGTTTTCTGTTAGTAAAATCGGTTTCAGTGGAAAAAGGTAACTGTCGTCTAATTTTGAAATTGAAACGGAAGGGTTTAGAGAGGTCTTGGATTTTCTGGGAACACGAATGTATTTTTTTAATTCTCTCTTTGTCAGCGGAACAAGTCTAACACTGCATTTCGGCAAAGATTTCTGCAGATCTCTGCTCTTTTTGTTAAGTCCAGAATCAACTGTCTTCATGAAATCCTCCTTCTGAGCTTTGGAAAACTTGTACAAATGGTGAAACCTGTACTTCCTCCTGGGCTTGAAGTTCACAGGAAAAACATTTTCCCGGACCCTCAAACGATCGGCAAACTTGTTCTTCTTGGGTGTCTTACAAAATTCTTCGGCGTTGGTCAACACTTTGGGCGTGGCGGAATCGGACACCATGTGTTTCAAGACGCGGCACCCGAGCTCCGATGTGACAGGAATTGAAAACAGAGAAGTCGACTTCCTGAAGTGTTTTTTACATTCGTGTTCTTCATTCTCGCTCGATGCCGTGCTCTCAGTGTCACTGACATTGTCTTTCTGAGAGTAACACGACAGTGACAGACGTCGCTTGCACGAGGAACTGCTGTCATGATCTCGACTCAGCTGTGATATCAACAGCTTGGGAGTTTTAGGAGTCGTTGGAGACAGGGGAATCTTAGGATCGCTGAAGTCGATGGTGTTCACCTCAGTGCTTTTGCGTGAACTTTCTCTGATTTTTCTGGCCTTTGACAGCGGCACGAGGTCAATTTTCTGCATGAACTGCTTGGCTGACAGTGTGCTCTGGGGTATGAACAGCTGAAGTCTGGCTGGGCTGCTGCAGTTTTTGGAAGGTGAATGTAGATCCTTTGGCTTCTTTTCGCACACCGTCTGGTGACTCCTCATCTCCTCTTTGTCGACAAATTCTTTGGAACAGAAGAAACACATGTAAATTCCTACAAATGGAATGTGTCTTGGATTTGTTTTCCCTGTAAGACAAAAACAATATCTAAAATAAATATTTTCTATTTTTTTTTCTTCTAAATTTAAAAAAAAAAGAAGACACAACTAAAAAAAAAAAACTAAGAATTAACTGACATCAAAGTACTGATAACCATATTTCATAACCATTTTTCAGCTGTTTTTGAAATTATGAAAAGTTTGAAGTTAAAGTGTATAATTTTAAGCTATAAACAAACAAGTCTTGTATATCATCTGCACTGATTTGAAAATAGATGTATTTATTACTTCTGTAGATCAACATACATTTTATTGAATATGAAAACATTTTATCTTTACATCATCTCCTACACAATTATTTTTTTTAAGAGTTTTAATTACTGAATAATTCATAAAGAAAAAAATATATATATCAGAATATCTTACCAGTAACAAATAACAGAAAAAACATTGTTATTTGCTTATTATTATTATCAATCAGTTAAATTTAAAATGATCAAATAATTTTTCAAGACACATACACACATTATTATATACATGTGCAAAACAATCCACAAAAATATTTAAAATAATAAAAAATTAAAAATGTATTTTTTTTTTTAAACTGATCTCCCTTCTTCAAAGCTATTTCATTCCCCACATGATTTCTACACGACGCTTATATACTAGCACAAAAAATTTTTAACATTTGACTGCCAAATATATATATTTATATGAACAAGGTCATTCCTTTGACCATAATGAACTGTTTCACATACCACAAGTATTTCCTGACTTCACACCATGTAACTGTTCAGCCTGTTTGGACTGCAGTGCCTGAAAAGCAGGAAGAAATGCTTGATAAAAAATAATCAAACTGTAATTGGTAATGAGTTCCTCTTGAAACCTGACTATATCAACTGTTAATGACTAACGACAATTACATTTGATGTTCTGATGTCGCCCGGCATGTAAAACACAAGCTATAACATACAGTAACAATTACATAATATCGAGAGAGAGAGAGAGAGAGAGAGAGAGAGAGAGAGAGAGAGAGAGAGAGAGAGAGAGAGAGAGAGAGAGAGAGAGAGAGAGAGAGAGAGAGAGAGAGAGAGAGAGAGAGAGATTTATATTTTTTTAGTTTTAACTTTTTTTTAATATATACATATATATATTTATATATTAAATAATTATAAATTAAAAAAAATAATAATAAAAAAAAAAAAAAAACTCTAAGCAGATTACTATTGGAAAACAGTCTCAGTGGATACAGGAGAATATGTTCAGAGATTTGTTGACTTTGAACTGTGCTAACCTGTAACTTTGCTAATGATAATCTCCAGTTTGTCAGTTTTCCACAAGACAACATGTTTTCCTGTCCAAGGTGACGGTAATAGCCCCTCACAACGGCCTTCATATTATCAGTTATTGTGGACTAATAAATTAACAGATTTTATTTCATAATTTACTTAAAATTACACTGCCATATTACTGCCTTTATTTTATCAACAACTAAATAAATAACACTTGCATTAAGTGTTTATTTATATGTATGTTTTAGTGATTTTTCACAAATAACAACTAAGAATAAAGTATTATTTTAATTGCTATGAGCAACAATAAACTAATTAATGTCTTTGTGTTCAATATCCGAACAACCAACATTTATTATTTAACAGCATAATATTTTTAATATTTGTGTGTTCTCGAGAAAAATAGCATATTATAGTCTTCTGCTTTTCATGGCCATCTACCTTTAGCTAGAAATGTTAAATTACGTTAGAAAGTTTTGAAGAACGTCTACTCAAAGATTAAAAGATTAATACAATTAATTACCCCTTTGGAAGTGTTTGTTAATCCTGGCACCCAGGGAATGTCGGGAGGCCACCAACATGGGTGTGACTGGGATGTGCTTGTCTCTTTGCTGGACACTGCTTTCATTAGCGCAGGAATCAGTTTCTTCAGCTGAACCTAAATAGGAAAGATCTGGCACTGTAATAGAAGTTATGTTTTATACAAACTGGAACAATCTGCTGGCATTTTGTGTGTAAGGTTTTAAAAGGGTTTCATTTTATAACAATATTATTGTAATATTTTGCTGTAACAGTTAATCATCAGTTAAGGAAAGTACAGTTTAAAACATCATTTTAAAGATGTAAAATTTTAACTATTCAAAAAAAAAAAAAAAAAAAAAAAAAAAAAAAAAGGAATCAAGTGACAAGAATTTTAAATGGAAACATAAATTAAATGTAAGTGATCAGAAAAAAACCCAAAAAAACCCCAGGAAAATACAGTATCTTTTGAAAATTAAGTTTTAAAATTATTTATTACAGTTAAATATAAATAAAGAAAAATAATAATACCTGAGTCAAATTATTGATGGACAATGGTGGCAATTTAGGAACAGAAGCTTCTAGAAGTTGTGTTCCACCTGAAATTTTAGCTGCTTCTGGCATGTCTGCAGTGTATGTATTCTGAAAATATATCAAAATCATGTTTCGTCATTTACTATCTACGCTGTAGATTTATAGACTAACCAAACAATAAGAATCAGAATCTTATCTGATGTTTTGTACATGTAATCTCCTTACCATAATCTCAGTAGTATATTAATAATTAAAAATATGTATTTTTTAAAAACTTTTTTATATACACACAAATTAATTTCTGCCAGAGGAAGAATATAACAGAAGTCTTATTGAATAATAATGAGTAATCATTTGATAAATAAAAATCTGTTTTCATCCATTGGCAGTATTTTCAGCATTAGTTTGGAGCTAAATGCAATATTTATTTTTCTCAACAAGAAGCAAATGGAGATTTCTCTCAAGGTCACTGATGTTGGATCTGTGAGGGATTTTTTTGTTTGACAGGCAAACAAGGGAAGATGTCAACAATTCAAGCCCAGTAAGACAATGAACAGCCAAAGAATATAAATTCTGGGCTTTTCGTACAGTTCTGAGAAGAAATGAGATTAGCAGTAGCTCTCAAGTTCATAGCTTAAATCGACAGATAGCTTGGCCTGTTGTATCAATCTACCTCACAGAAGCCATCACTATAACTTAAATATAGATTAACTCAACAGTGGCACTCTGTCGAATTTTTTTTCAGTAAAGAAAAGTCAAATCCAAAAGAATTCTTATTCCCAACTTTCTTAACTATTTTCTATCAACACAAAGAAAAATAAAAATTAAAGAAATATAAAAGAATTCTAATCACCAACTGTTCCATCAACAGGAGGAAATTTGTATTCTTTTTCTTTCTAAATCAAAACAAAATTCTTGTATATATATAGACAAGTGAATGGCTGTCAATGGATTTTTAGATCATTTTTTTCTCATCAGTGTGTTACAGACCCCAGCATATACATCAAGCTTTAACAGTTTACTTAATTATTCAGTGATAAACTCAGCTTTTTATTACACACACATTAATTATCTTACTTTTCACATATTGATTCATGAGCATTTTGCCCAAGGCTCCACAGTTGTGTGTATATAATTAAATGAATTTGTGTTCAGGTTCCTTACACAGTACTTAATAAATCAAATTACTTGCCATGGTGAAGGAGTTATAATGCCACACTTGAATGTCACAAACTGATGTCATTATACATTGCCCATGCCATGTTATAGGGTCTAAAAATCTTTTAACACATTCTTGAATCATTGTTAACATGTTTGTTGTGTAAGCATTAATTGTAATTAGACAAAAATGTCAAAGCATAGGTAAAACTGAGAATTTAACAACATTATTTATTGTATCAAAACACTCATAATATTAATTTTTTAATTTAATTTTGTTTATTACAATGGGAAAAGTACATTCCATTGCTGTTAATACAAACCTGATAAAAAGGTAAGTCATAAATAAATTATAATAGTAATACTGAAGGTTTTTATCCAGTTATATTTCTAATAATTCATATGCTACTTAATTCTTGTAAGAAAGATATGTAGTTTCCTGAACTTATACATTAAAAATATAACCATTAAAAGACACAAGAAAAACATTTAAATAAAATAAATAAGATTATTATAAATAACCTTAAGTTCAAAAGAAATTCAAATAAAATATAAATTTTTTTATATACATAAACATATTCTTAAAAGTTGGGTTTCTCTTTTTTGTTTGTTGTTTTTTGTTTTTTAATTATAAATAAATAAAATAATAAAAATTTGCATACCACAATGAGAAAAGTACATTCCACTTCAGTTAATAAACTTGAAGTGAACAAAACATTTTCAAATACTGCATGAAAAAATAGTTCAGTAAAAATATTTGACTAATAAATGTTTTTAAAAAGAAAAAAAGATGAGTCATAAATAAATAAAAATGTCAGATTTGTATCCCAGTTATATTTCTAATAATTCAAATGTAATTAAACATCAGGCAGTTTTCTGCACTTACAAATTAAAAATACAATCATTAAAAAGACAAGAAAAACATTTACATAAGTTTTAAAAATGATTATAAATAAGCATAATTTCAAAAGAAAATCAAACAAAATAACTTTTTTATGATTATAAATACATATATTTAAAGAGATTTTTTTTTTGTAACATAAATAAAGAAATAAAATACTAGTTTTAACATAAACTACCTAACAACCAAATTTAATAAAATACAAAAATTCAGAAAATTCAGAAAATACACAGTGTATAAATATTTTCTAAATATTTTTGAAGTCATCATTCAAAATAAGTACCAACTTTTGATAAGACAAACAAAGAAAACAAAGAAATTCACCCCAGCTAATCTGAAGGAAATTAATTTTTTTTTCTTCTTTTCTTTTAACTCACAACAATAGCAAGACAAACTAAGAGCACCTGCTGTTGTGTTTTTCACCTGCACAACGCTGCACCATTCAATCAACATCCAACATCTTAATAACACAATAAACTGCGCTCTTTCATCAGCAACAGACCCACGCAGTTGACACTTGAATTTTAAAATGGGTCACTCATTCCAGGTCACTGAGAATGTAAGGCCTATTTTTAGCCCAACCTCAAGTCACAGCCAACAATTCTTGAGAATTAAATATGAAAGGCTCACTTGGACAGGTCCAAGGAAAAAAGCCACAGACCACAGAGGCAGCTGTTTGAATGTGTTAAAACTCTAGACCCCGTAGAGCTGGAAAACTTGGGGAGGGTTTGTCGCTGGACAGTTAACAAACAGAAAGGTGGTGGTCTATAATTTGTCATCTGCTACAGAACAGATGGCCTATGTAGAAAATTTTATTTTAAAAACTTTTTCCCCCCTTCTTGTTAAAAAATGTTAAAAAAAATTATGATAAATTATACAGAAAATATTCAGGATTAACTAAACCAGTTTTTAAAAAATACATATAAAAAAGCCATGTTTTGGTTTTAATGTGAACTTAATCCTAAACATTCTGGATATATATATATTTGGGATTATTCAGAATGGCTAAAATAACATATCTGAACTGAAATTTTAAAACAGGAAAAATCTATTGCATTTGAATGTTATTGAAACAAAATATTTTTAAAATACGTTTCAGCAGATCATATATCATGATAAATGGCGATACAGCTGACCAGTTTTGTTTGTCCGTGACTTAATAGACTGACACCCATAATATTACACAAATTATAATACATCTGATAAAATTTCTTTCAGACAAATGCCTCAGACTCAATCGTTTAAACCACAATTCAAAGCAGATTACAAAAACTGCAACCTGGATTTTCTTGTGGTATCAGACTCGTCATCGTGTCATCATCAAGAACAGAAGAAAAAAATTTAAAAATTATATTCACAAGAACATCAAATTATTTTAATCTGGATATATAATTCGAGGTGGAAAGAGAAACAGAATCAAGTTGTCTGTGTTTCTTTTTCTCAGAAATGTTTTCATCTTATACACAATGGACAAATAAACCAAATTTTTACACATAATTACTCAATGAAAATTTTACAAATTAAACTGTTTATGAAAAGCAGAAAAATCAAATTTGTTTTGTTTTTTTATCTTTTTATAAAATAATATATATATTTTTAAAATTAAGGCTGGTTAATTTCTCACATTTTGTTTCTCCTTAAATGATTAGAAAAGATTTTTCTATTTTCAGATATTTCTGTACACTGCTACTATCCTAACAGAAATCCAGTAAGAAGCAATAATTAATACATATCTTCAGAAATTAGTTTATAATCAGTATCTTAATCTGTTATACAACCTGTTCATAAATCCAATGTTCTTAACTGCATATAATCTTTAATCCTGTATTCTAATAACGTAGACAAATTAAATAAGTCAAAACAAATATTAGTTCTATGAAACACAGTTATCTACCTTAGATTAGTTACTTGAAAAAATTGATTTGATAATACCCAGTTTGCTCATTTAATACAACTCATTTCAGTGTTTAATTGTTTCAGTATTTCCATCATTTTTTTTCTTTTGCTTATTCATTTTAAAATTCCGAACAGGGTTCCAAAAATTAAATTGATTAAACAATTTTTTCAATTTCATACTTATCAAATAAGTCAGTTTACTAAAATCTAATTATAAAGAAAGAAAAACTTTGAATACAAAGTTACCATTATTTTGCTCATATTTTGGAAATTATAAAGAAGTCCTTTATGTTTTTTTGTTTGTTTGTTGTTGTTGTTGCTTTTCCCTCCTCAGTTTAATGTTATAGAAAGATTATATCATGTAATTATGCTAGAATTATGTAATTCCAACATACACATACAGACCAATTTTACATTTCTTACAAGATCATGCTAAGAAAATATCAGTGTAAATAAAACAACTTAAAATCCACCACAGTAAAACAGTGTCTGTCAGTGAAAACTCTTAATTTTAATTTTTTGTTTTTACTTGTAAATTTTGCTTAGTATTTCTATTAGGGATAACTGCACAGTCTGTAATGTTATATTTTGCTTTTCATTATTCCTAATGCTACAAGAACATAAAAGAATGACACATATTTATACAAGTGCTCATTCCAACAAGAAATAAAATTTGTAAAAATGTAGAAGAAATAACATATAATTAATAAACGACAGCTGATTTATAGTACATTACAGGAAATCCACTTTGAAGCACGATGTCTACAGATGTGTTAAATAAATTTTTAAAAAATAACTAAAGAAAAAAGACCATGCATACAACACAAAACAGCGTTTATTACTTTCTGTAATTCATTAAAATGAAGCTATTTACTTATTGCTTATTAACATTTCCCAGGAGAAAAATGACAATACAAAAAAAAAAAAAAAAAAAAAATACAAATTTAATTATTGTTTAAAAAAAAAAAAAAATTATTCAGTCCCAATCTACTATGGTCTAGAAATTATTATAAAATAATTCTTAAATTTATTTTACACTGAATTTTATTGATCCAATAAACTTTCAGACAAATGCCTCAGACTCAATCGTTTAAACCACAATTCAAAGCAGATTACAAAAACTGCAACCTGGATTTTCTTGTGGTATCAGACTCGTCATCGTGTCATCATCAAGAACAGAAAAAATGTGTTTTTACACACACACACACACACACACACACAGACACATACACACAAAGAACAGCATTAAATCATTCTGAACTGAAATAGTTATATGTGCATATTTTCAAAAAAATGAATAAATAAACAACCCCTCACCCATACACCATTACTTAAATATTAAATCCTATTCACAGTTACTTTACATCACTGAAATATTTTGATTTACTTTTTAAACAAACTTGATTTAGATTTGTTGCCATTCTGCATGTTATTAAAAATGATGTAAATTATGATGCGTATTGGGAAAATGGGAACAGTAAAAAAGTAAGCATGGACTGAAAAAAAAAAACATATTGAACTAATCCTAAAAACAATAATAACAAAAACTAAAAACTCCTGCAAAAAAATATTTCTTCTGTTTATTAGTATTAGTTTATTGTTAGAGCACTGTCTGTAAAAGAAAGAAATGCTTTATTTAAATGTACATTCAACACATTATATTTAGTTAATTAACACCACCTATTTGGTCAAGGAACACTTTCTAGAGAAGAAACCTGCTGCTGCCACTTCATGGACTAGTCTTTCTGATTAGCAACAATAAATGCTTTATTTCACAATCAGAATAATAGATACCACAGCCTTTGTAACATCAGTTGTGGAAAACCAACTGCTGCACCAAATGCATGAAATAAGGCGTATTCCCAGAAAACTAGCAAAGTGTAAGTGTGATGGACATAAGGTCAACTATGATAGAACGCATTTAACAGTAACACTGTGGTATTATTTCAATTTATTCACACATACACAAACCCTTGGTTAAGCTATCTGCAAATATTTTATTTATGATAAATCATACAAACTCAGAAGTAAATTGTGTTAATCACTCAGATTTACACATGACTGATTATTTAGCTGACAAAAACACTTTTGCTTTTTGTGTTTTGAAATTTGGGTTAGCATTTATATTTCCTTTAACTGTAATTGGTGGTAATGCCATTAACATAGGACTAAATTTGTACACAAAAAGGTCAAGGTCACAAATACTGCCGGTTTAAATTAATGGTAAAAAAAAATTAAACAAATAACATGTGAACAGAAACAACATTATATCATAAACCAACATAAAACCAACCATGAATCTGCATTTGTTTTAACTTTATGGAATGAAGTGATTTAAACAGTAAATTAAAAAATAATAATAATAAAAAATATACAAAACTAAAGTAGGTCAATCAGATTTTCAAGTTTTTAACTAATATATTCTTTGTTGAATACAGACTGGGTTTTTCTGCATCAAATACTAACAGATACATAATGAAAATATTCTCAAAGTTTAAAGTTTTGCAATGTCCAAAAGAAACTTTAAAAATGTAGGTCAACGTTCATGATCGAATTTGATGAGGTGTTGAGATGATTTAGTTAAAATAATATTAAAACTTAATATTAAACTTAAAAATTAGATTTATACATAAAAGAATGTACACTGGTTCTCAGGATCAAATAATTTATAAGGCAAACTATATTTTAATAATTTTAATATTTATGTCAAAACATGAAATGATGATGATGGCCAAAGTAAACAAGAACGAAGAATTTCGTTTATAACTAAAGGAAAACAAATAAGCATAATGTGTTTACAAAACAGTTTGTAAATAAATCAATGCAGAATAATAAAAGCTACAAAACTACAACGGACATTGTGCCAGTTTCTGGATTTAGGTCCACCAACCGATGAACCAAGATCGCAATCTGGCCAGCATGGTACGCCACTTCGGCTGTCAAAACAGCTTTAAAACATGTCATACCGATAATTAGGTCATTTTAAGCTTATCGATTTAAACCAGCTTACCATATCATTCATGATGCTTCACTCTACTGTACTCGATTGTCATAGGTACCCACGGTTTAGTCGTTGACAATGTCTTCGGTCATCACAGCCGAAGACTTCTTCCAAGTTGTTCAACATGGCGGACACACCATACAAAGTTGAACGACACATCCGGGCAACAGTCAACTTGGCGCACCTTGGATGTGATGAGCAGTCAGAGTTGCTGGCCAATGGGGATCATACGACAATGCTTTGCAACGAAAGAAAATTATTTTTGAATCATTAAGTCTTTTTTCGTCCTCTGATTAATTGTAATATATTTTTGCTCTGAAATCATACATATTAACGTGAAGGACAATTCGGCGAAGTTAAAGGGATTCGTGGTTATTTTGTTACTGGCAACCCTAATTTTGAATTTATTTAAAATTTTTACTTGAATATTGATTTAAAAGAAGAAGAAGAAGAAGAAAAAATTCGAATTTTACATACATTTGTTTGTCACAAGTTCCGATACCAAAATGTCCCATTCTATAATACTATCAGTTAAATATTCACTTTTGTTACAGATTGTTCACTTTGTTTATAGACTAAATGTTCGATGGAAATACTAATAACAATAGCAGCGATAATAATAATAATAATAATAATAATAATAATAATAATAGTAATAATAATAATAATAATAATAATGTATTAAGATTTATGTTTTCCTATTATACAACGGTTTCTCTGTGTGTGTGTGTGTGCTTCGCATTTGCTTTTAAATTTAGTGATTATTTCATAATTTAATACTGTTTCATGAACAGAAAATAAAATATACATGGCCTTTTTTGTTGTTTCCTCTCTCTCTCTCTCTCTCTCTCTCTCTCTCTCTCTCTCTCTCTCTCTCTCTCTCTCTCTTTCTTCTTCTTCTTCTTGAATAATATTTATTTCGTATAAATAAAACTACACATGTTTGTCTTAGCATTAGTTTGAAACAATAAATTCAATAAAGGTTGAAGTTCACTATCTTGGACACTTAATCCTGTATTTTGGGTTACATATCTGAGACAATTTTATAAATTTTGATAATGTTATTTAATGACGTAACGTCTTATCTATGAACGAAGATAAGATCGATAACAATATGAACTATGACCTTAGTGACCTGTCTATATTTAGATTTTGATACATAACTACAATATAATCACGCTTTGTTATATGGAAACATGCTATTTTCTTATCTACTCCGCTTGTTAGGCCTATTTCTCGTTCTAACCAGTGTTCATAACAAATATTCTATCTATTCTGGTGGGCAGTATACAGTCACCAAAACCAAACTGTTAGAATAGTTTATGAAATAAGTGGTTACTACATAATAATAATTTCATTTTTGGTAATTATATATACATATACATATATATATATATAGGCCTTTTAAAAATCTTTTAGATTAATTATAACAAATGAAATACCGCTATTTCTAGTAGGAACTGGTGTAGATATTTAGCAATGGTCATTACTTTGTTAGCAACATTACAGAATCTTAACCATGATAAAGATCCTTGCTTGCTACTGTCAAAACAATTTAATTGTACATTTTATTTCAGATCTGCCATTTGAGCTCGGAACTTTACTGACTGCAGTGCGTGTATTTGTTAATCTCGATGAAGCAGACGGACCGGATTATGCAATCAACTAATTTAATTAAATGTATCTAATCTGCCGACAATGTTGGACAATGTTGTGTTATAAATATCGCGCCTTCTTGCTGTAATGCCTGAGGCTAATTTAACGATATGGTTCACTGGTCACAGATATTTCAGTCTCTGCATGGTGAGCAAGATGTTTGTGTTGCTTTTGACTGATTTATAACGTGAATCGAGTCTTTGGCAGGTTGACAATAAATTTATACTAATTACTTGCAATTTACTTGTTTATTCTTATTTATCCGAGTCGGACTGTACTTTACAGTAGAGCGCAGATTTGAACTCAGACATGGCCGTTACTAGACTGGGTTTTTTTTAAATGAGGCAAAAACACATAATGGCCGAGCTGAGCGGGACGAAAAAAAATTGGGCAAGGGTGCTGGGGCCGAATTTATTCAGTGGATGTCGTTTCTTTCGGAATAGAGATTTATATTTTACATTTTTTAAATAAAAAAAAAAAAAAAAAAAAAAAAATCTCAATTTCAGTATGAGACATTTGCCTCATTTGCCTCAATGTAGTTACGGCCATGCCAGGTAGGATCTATCCTCTTTCATGCTGCTATTTTTATATTTATCAAAAGTTGTGGAATGTGCTTCCCTGCATTTGAAAAGGAATATAAAAAAAACTATGATTTGCTGTTAAATAAAATAGATAAATAAATTATTTGTGAACTCCTAACCATATTTATTTTGTATGATAGATACAGGTTATGAGTTTTAATAATTTATATCAAAACATTTTCACCTTTTAAAATAAATAAGTCGATGTCCTTGACCCATAAACATAAAATATAGGTCAGACGTTTCCGCACAATTCATCTTTTTAAAGAAAAGTACAGTGGAACGGAAGTTAGTAGTCGTAGATAAAGTTTAAATATTAGGTTAACCTTTGACCTGTTGAACAAACAAAACGAAAGACGATATCGAAACACTAGCGGTTGAGTTTTTCATGTACATTGTTGTACGTTATTTTAAAATTGAAACCAATACGTCCATGATCAGTTTAAAAACTTGTACGTATCCTATACTGTAGCGCATTTAAATTTGAATTTAACGGGTTAAAATATGTTTTTCTCCCAGTGCGATATTAAACAATTAACCATTTGGTTTATTTACATACTCATAGATATCGATTTTTTGAAAAACTGGTTCTGTTATTGTGAGTGATATATTATAATGAAAACACTATTATTATTATTATTATTATTATTATTATTATTATTATTATTATTATTATGAGAGCGTTAACGACGTCAGTTCTAAAAATAGCAAGCATTATTATTTCGTGAAATAACGGATCTAAATATATCACTGATGACATTTTGTTTTCTTTCCAAGTGGTCCTGCACTCACTGAACTGAGATCACGTAATACATTACGTAGCTCTAAGTTGTTGTTGTTGTTGTTGTTTAACCATCATGGCCGTAACTACCTCATACCGAAATTGAAGATTTTATTTTATTATTTTTTTTTTTTTTTTTTCGAATCTTTTTATATATAAAGATTTTATTTTAAAGATATAAAATATAAATGGCTAGAATAGAGGATTTTGCGTCTTTCAAGTCGGACCCCCCAACGGAGAACCATTTTTTTTTTTTTTTTTTTTTTTTTCCCAGCTCCGTTCGGCGATTAAGTGTTTTTGCCTCATTTGAAAAAGAGTCTTGTTACGGCCATGCCCATAACTGTGTTCTTTTTCTTTATAATGATACTTATTCCTTCACAACTATGACGCTTCTTTTCTGAAATTCTGTTTATTTAGATCGAGCAGCCAGCCGCCTGTGTCTATTAAAAAAGATTTTAACTTAGTTATTTATAGTGTCACGATTTGATTCATTACCTCAGTAACGTGTGTATTGAAAGTAATTTTTCTTATTACAAATAACGTCACAGAGATACACTCTCTGTTCCTAGTATGTTATATATTGCCGACACAAATAATAATACGTAAGCAGGACCTATGAGAGGGCGAGTAAAGTCGGTACTTCGTTCCAAGATCCAACAGCTTAAGAAGGTCTCCATAGCAACCATGCATTAATTGAACATCTTTGTTACATTATAGCATATCTGATCATGGAAATAAAGCATTGATGTGGATTTACATGTTGATTTAGTGAACATCAAATCCTCGATTTTGAGAAAAAAAACGTTGACTTCCTAAGCGCCCCAATGGGGTCTTTGTACCGTCTTGGAAAATTGCTCTTGGAGGCCCTGTACGCATGGCAGACACGTATGTTTTTATTAATAGGCTATTTACGAGTGTGACGTTTTTCTATGAACAGTGCTGATAGCACGGCTGACGTATTTTGTAACTTTGTTTTACGTGGATCAAATTAAGGCGGACTCTGATAATTTATTTATTTTAATTTTATGAAACTAGTAACACTGACTTAGTTTGGGAATTTCATGTGTGTGTATGTTTAATTATTTATTATTCTCGGACTGTAAATCGACGTCAGTTCTAAAAATAGCTAGGATTATTATTTCGTGAAATAACGGATCTAAATATATCACTGATGACATTTTGTTTTCTTTTTAACCAGTCCTGCAAAAATTAAACTGAAATTACTTAGCTCTTATCTGTTGTTGTTGGTGGTGGTGGTATTGTTGTTACTGTTGTTGTTGTTGTTTATTCATAATCATGTTTTTCCATCTTTATAATGATACTTATTCCTTCACAAAAATGACGCTTCATTTTCTGAAATTTTGTTTTTTTTTAAACTGGGAAACTTTCTTTATCTATTAACAAAGATTTTTATGAACTTAGTTATTTATAGTGTATGTACGTATGCATGTAATAAAAGAGATTATATTTCGGATTCTAGAACAATGCATGTATGTGTTTCGGGTACGTCCTAGTTGTGTAAACGTGGCCTATGTCGATTTGCAATTTTCTTTTCTTTAATTTTGTTTTTATATATATATATTTATTTATTTATTTATTAGTTAGTTAGTTAGTTAGTTAGTTAGTTAGTTAGTTAGTTAGTTTTGTTTTGTTAACTTTGTTAACTTTGTAACTTTAAAAAATACTATATCAGCTTTAAAAAAGATCTGATCTAATTCATATCTTTTTCCTGTTTACACTTTTATCTGACTAATGTGGGTTCGGAATTTAACACGGAAATCATTCGTTATAACCAGTTTACTTTGTAAGATTATATAACAAAAGTAAAAACATAAAAGAATAATGGAAACAAAGAGAGAAACAAATAGTGAAAGAATGAACAAGAAAGGACGAGTTCTTTGTAGCACAAAATGTCAGTACACACACACACACATACACACATACACACACACATATACATATAAACATATTTATTTACTTACTTACCTACATAGTTGTTATTTATTTATTTTCACATACACATATTCACACATATTTATTTATTTACTTTACTGTGTTGTTATTTATTCATTCATTAAACGGTTACGGTTAAAATGTAAATAAAATAAATAAATCGATGAAGCAACAAAGATTTTAGATATACACATACAGAAATCCAGTTTGCGGACAATATGCATTAAGAAGAATAAGGAAATATCTTTGAAAAAAAACTGTTTTCTCTCTCTCTCTCTCTCTCTCTCTCTCTCTCTCTCTCTCTCTCTCTCTCTCTCTCTCTCTCGTGTATGTGTGCTTTTTGTATAGATGTGTATATTTGTATGTTCTCGTATGTACGAATGTATATGTGTGTATGTATTCTGTGTAAGTATGTATCTTTGTATGTATGTATGAATGTATTTATATATACCGAAATATTAAAATTTAATATTTATTAACATTACAATAGAATAAATAATCTCTATATGTTTAATTTAGAAATTGGTTTCATTAAAATGTAAACATCCTTTTTAGTTATATAATAATATTATACTGTATAACAATAAATGAATTGTATCATCGTCATCATTATTATTTTTACTGTTGTTGTTTCTGGTACCATTATTATTATTATTGTTGTTGTTGTTGTTGATGTTAGTGTTATTGTTGTTTTATTACCAGTACTGGTGGTAATGGTGGTTTTTCTTCTTTTTCTTCTTCTTCTTCTTCTTCTTCTTCTTCTTCTTCTTATTATTATTATTATTATTATTATTATTATTATTATTGTTATTGTTATTACATACTTTAAGTCGTTTCAGACAAACAGTTAAAGAAGATTATCTTTAATAGAAAGTAAAAATGTATGGACATAAATATAGAAAATAAAACTCCATGCTTAAATCTTCATTCGTTCTCGCGAAAAAGACAAATTTTAATCAAAAGCTTTTAATCTATAAAAGTCGGAAAATAAAGAAATAAACATTTAATTACTAATTTTAATCTTTATTTTAATCAATAACTAACAAAGGTACATACCAATAATAGATATTTCCTTTTCTACCTCAGCATTTTTAACTTAGGCCATGTTTGTTTAAGTATTACAAATTTCGTTATATAAGACTTATTCCTTAAGCAGATAAGTATTGTAATCATGCAGAACTAATTATGTTTTCATTATATGCAGATTTTCTAGATATAGTATTCTGATAAAATTAATGGAGTATTAAATTTATTTTCATTGCATTAATGTCCGAAATTCTTAAGTCAGAAATATTTTATTATTACTGCTCTTTATTATTATTATTATTATTATTATTATTAGTAGTAGTAGTAGTAGTAGTAGTAGTAGTAGTAGTAGTAGTAGTAGGAAGAGGAGGAGGAGTTAAAGAAGTAGGAGTAAGAGTAGCAGTAGCAGCAGTAGTAATGGTAGTAATAATAATAGTAGTAGTAGTAGTAGTAGTAGTAGTAGTAGTAGTAGTAGTGCACGTAAAATTTTATTTTATTTTGATATAATTATGTCAAATTATAATTATTTTGTAGTAAACAGGAACAAATATTATATATTAATCTATTTAATACGAGATTCAATTTAAATAAATATACATTATTAAAAAAAAATTAAAATCTTATAAATTAAATCAATAAATAACTCAAGATTTTTCTAAAACTGAAAAAATAAAAATTACTTTTCATTAAAATAACAACTAAAATATAGTTTATTATATCCAAAATAATAATAATAGTTCATAATTATATTAATTAAACATTAGGTTTATGTGGCTATAGTGAAATATTTTAAATAATAATAATAAAAAAAAAAAAAAAAAAAAAAAAAAAAGATATTGAAAAGCAGAAATGAATTTTCAGTAAAATGTCGTAGTTTCAAAAATGTATTCAGTCCATAATACTAATAATAACAACAGCAAAATATATCATTTGTGTTAATAATGCTTTTATATATATCGTAATAAAAAAAAAATAATTATGGATTCTCTTTTCAGGGATAAATTAATTTCTTGTCAGAGTTTTGAAAATATTAAAAATATAACACTAACAAAACATATATCGAAAGTAGTTGTTAAAATGCTGCAATGACACAAAAAACACAAGTTAATTTTTACATAACTGCACGTGTCCTCTGCAGCTTTTATTGATAATAAAACAGCAAATCCTAAAAGATCATTCATTTTTTTTATTGACATTCTTTCAGATAAGACAAGTAATAGATTAATAGATAGGTCAATGTTATTATAGATTTACTCATTATCGCTTATTTACATTTACAACAGGTAAGTAAATAACTGCATTCTTACCTTCGTACCATTGCCGCTCATACATTTTTATGAGAGCTTAATAAACAGACACACCACATATACATGTTTATGTATTTTCATCAGGTATTAAAAGACAAAACTCTTTATTTACAATATATATTACCATAGTAATGAGTAATAATAATAAGAAGAATTCACAATAAAGCAATAATTACAGTCAATCTTACAAAAACAAAGCAGTTATTTCTTGCGTACATGACACTGAATACTGTCATCAGTTAAATTGAGGTCAGCAGCCTGTTTACTGAAGTTATTTACGATGGTGGTAACATATTTACGGAAGTTATTTTAAGACGATTGTATATGTATACTGATAGTATATTTTAAGATGGCAGTAAAGCCATTTACTGCTTAGTAACTAACAACCTGTAACAACTTATTACTGGTGTACAATTGATTTTTGAAGAATGTTTCTCAATAAAAACGTATAGGTCTACTTTTGACAGTGAGATAGATGTATAAGGCACATAATCTACTCTTGTATTGGTAGACAATCTGTTCACGTATAAACATATGCTGTACACTAGTGTGAAACATAAATTCTGCTCATGTATAAGCCTGGAATCCATTTATGTATAATCATATCAGCTTTTGCATAAGCATAAAATCTGCTTGTGTATAAGGTGAAATCCTGCCTATATATAAATAAAATTTAAACTTCAAGTATAAGGTCACAGTTTGCTAATGTGCAAAGTAGGAACTCCGCTTGTTATAAATACTCAGTCTACTCAGGTAAACGCCCAAAATCTAAGCTAATTTCCGTGTGCATTGCGTAAAGCACATAGTTGATAAAGTTTATACTTAACATAACAACTGCATGATTATTCAGGGCGGGTAAAAATTAAAAAAAAAAAAAATAGAGAAAATTTATGACGGGTACATTCGTTGTTATTTTTAACAAATTATTTTGCGATAAAATGTCAACAGAGAAAATGTTAATGGACGACTAAGCATCAATAGTCAAAATGCCTCCCGTTAATGAGGATCATTAATCAAATATAGAAATAACAAAAGCAATCGCTGCATTTTGTTATTGTACTCTTGTTGTTGTTTTCCCCCACGTTGTTATAAATTTTAGAGGATTACATAACTTTTAAAAGTTTTATTCATATATGAATTTTTAAACATATACCACTGTTACCAACATTTTCGAATTCCGGTATAAGATCTGCAGTGAAGATCAGTTAGTGATATGGCGCAGTATTCAAATAAATAAACAAAACATGTCACACACACATACACATCAAACCAGAGAGGAAACCAGCTGCCACACCTCAGTGGCTTATCTTTGTCAGTTAGAAGAAAATATACATCTTCCATTTGGTATGACACTGGTTGAGTCAGATATATTTCTTCTACACCATATCCTGTCCTTTGTAAAAGATAAATCCGGTCCTATTAGTAATGATAAAATAAATACCCATTCATACACAGTGTGAATGACCCATAACGAAATGCGGATTAAAACTATTGCTTATTGCTACTGCTGATGCTGCTGCTTCTAATGTTACTACTGCTATCATGTATCATATTATCAATGAAACTTTATTAACAAGCACATTATTTTAATAATTGTAGATTTCACTTTGGCTTTTATAATTAACTAATTATTTTGGATGCCTAATTTCAAAGGTCCCGCATTTAAAAATGGCTTCTATTTCAGTAGCTGGCATTTTGTGTTTTTCATCATTCTTGAGGAATTTAATTGTTTTATTTTGTTTTTATTTTAAAAACAAAAGAAGAAATATTAAATCGAAATGATTATTATTTGCATTTAACAACCTACTTGTATTTGACTGATGTTCATACATGCTGAGAGAATGGAAGAATTCTATTTACGTTAAAGCTTCCCACGTTTTTTTTTTTTTGTTTTTTTTTTCTTCTTCTTTTTTGTTTGGGAACAGACGTGAACTAGTACCAGAAATCTGAATCCATAACCCTTAATTCACTGATAATGATACCTGAGCCATCTTGACTAGCAAACGTACCGGAACACAGCTTATGAGCTATCACGAATCTCTCCGCATACGAACGTTCTAACCATTATTTTCAATTTAGGTCAAGTTGTCGTTCGATGTCTATTTTAAGAACATGATGGCGGGCAAACGCGATGAACGTCGACTGATGTATAGTTTTCGATTCGTATTCAGTTTGTATGCATGTTTTAAAATAATATTTTCTCTACAAACACATTAATATTCAATACTATTTCAAACATACAAGCTGGCAAAATTTATCTAAAAAAGTTACACATATAGATTTGGAAAACAGATCGAAAATTAGTCCATAGCAGTAGTCGTTCACCGCCATTATTGGTTATACCAAAATGTTCAAAAGACAGATTTCATTGATAATTAAAATAGGCATTTGATTTGTACTTTTATTTATTTTTTTCTATCTTCTTCTTTTATTATTATTATTTATTTTATTTTCATGCAGCTTACACAAAATTCAGTATTATTATTATTATTATTATTATTATTATTATTATTATTATTATTATGCTTAACAAACTGTTTTGTTTCTTTTCCATTTTCAGAATGTCGAAATCATGTTGATATTTTACCTGTAGAATTATTATACTATCACTGAATTTGTTTGTTTTATTTTTGCTGTTTTTCAGAAGAAGCAGAAAGCTTATACTGATAGCCATAACTGATGAACACGTTTCATGTGCTTTATAATTCAAAGTTATTTTAAATTTTAAAATTATTATTCTTGATTTAATAGTTTTCAGTAACTTCAAAAGTCGAGGTTTAATAATAATAACATTTAAGTAACATATAAACTAAGCATATTCTACCGGAAGTCCAAATAATGTTTACGAACAGACGGAGTTGACTGACGTTATCTTGTCGACATTCGACTTATTCAGGTCATCTTGTTGTTGCAGTGCTATTTTTAGACCGCAATGGCGGCAAAACTTTTGATAAATTGCAACACCAAAATGTCTTAGCTGAAATTATATTTATGTAACTCGATGAAATTTCACTAACCAACTGACATAATATTGAGAGAGAGAGAGAGAGAGAGAGAGAGAGAGAGAGAGAGAGAGAGAGAGAGAGAGAGAGAGAGAGAGCAACAACCATTTCAACAGTAGTTTATATGGGATTTTGTTATCCGCTTATAAAATGGCAACCCTTGTCGGAAAAATAAAAATAACGGATTATGTAACAAAATTTGTATTAATCATTTATTTTCAGAGTATTTTTATATTTTAGTTAAGGCAATGAGAATGTAAGTTATACAACTGCCTTCACCGCCAGAATGGTGTGAAAGATACTGCCGAAAAGTTTCTTTATTTGAACAAAAAATGCACTACAATGTCATCACACAAATTCAAGTTCCAAATCATCAAAAGTGGTAAAATCTACGAGATCCTTCGAGTCAAAACTATCATATCCGTCATATATACAAAAATGTAACCTCACAGAGCATTGAACTCTCGAGCAGAAAGCAGTATATCGCAAATATTGACGAAAATTGCCGAACTCTTAAATGTGATGAACGATGTAACTGATCCTTCTGTTTCAGCGATTCGAATCGATCATTTGCCAATTTTTCATTGATTTCAAGCGATAAGTCATTCAGTTAACACTACCATGATCCACCAATCCAAAGGAGACAATGAATCACAGAGACCCTAGCTATTTTAATTAAAATTAAATGAAAATGTTTCGATAGTTTATATTCTATTTGAAATGAATCAACTGTGCAAATAATACATCAGTAAAAATAATGATTAATGTAAAATGAAAAAGTCTCATATGCTTTTAAAACTGTTCGGACGCAAATCTATTGCTTTCTTGGCCTAAAGTCATGAGGTAAATTGAATCATTAAGTAGAACAGAAAAACGTTCAAAATGGAATCAATTTCGTTTAACTCCACAGCAAAACAGTCACAACAAAATGTCAGTGGTGAAAATCTGAATGTACAAAAATGTCTGCGGTCACAAAATATTAACTATGAAAAAAAAAATCCGTTTTTCAAACTGTCTCAAATAATTAACAAAAACTATATGATCCTTTCTTTGACTACTCAGTGACAGATTCAGCTATTTATTTATTTATTTAGTCAACATGTACCTATAAGAACTGTTCCAATCGTTTTTGTACAAATTGGCATTTGCTGATTTGGACTGAGGCTCCACATTAAAGACTGACAGGACGTCCACTAATATACTGACCGTCGACATATTAGCTGTTGACATTTTATCCGCTTAACATTTTGATCTCTTATGTTATACCAGTTTATGTTTTTATTGCATTTTCACATTTTAAAGTAAATCGTTTTCTTCTGAACTGTGCCATTTTAATTCAGAAGTTGTATGCAGCTAATGTTTAAATGTAATGTAATTATTGTCTGTTATATGTGGTTATTGTATTTTAAGCTGTCTTTCAAATGACTTATTGAAAAATATAATGAATTAAATAAACAGCTAATTTTAAATATTTGTTCACAAATTTCATAGTTATGGGCTATCAGTGGGAATGACAAAAAGGGAAAAAAATAAATTGTAATCAAATATTTTCGTACCACTGTGTACTCTAGCTCATTGTATATGTTATTCAGCATATTACCCTAACAAGTTATTTCAGGCCGAATCATTATTGATTGGTCTACTGCTAATAAGTGAAACACAGAGGCAGCAGACCTAGCTGCAAACACGCTAAATTAAGTAGTGCAGATTTTTACTAAACTACTAGATGCAAAATGCATCAAGGTCGTTTGAGAAAGTGAACTACCTGAAGAATGATGTAGCGTCAACAGACACTGACCTGGCTTGCTTTGCGTGCAAGACGAACGCCAGATATGCTAGCAGCATGAAGGCAGCATTAAAATATTATTACCGTCAACTCCACCATAAGCACATTATCCACGAAAATGTCATGATCGATGCCTACGTATGAACAGTGGGGGTAGGGTGGAGCCAGAAGCCAGCCGTAAGAAAGAAATTCGATATCTCCTTCCTCAGACAGCTGAGACAAAATGCATATCATCGAAGCCCAACAGGCTACAAAATATCACAGACATTTCAAGAGTCAAATAATCAAAATAACAGAATAGGTCTGAAAAGGATAAAAAAAAAAAAAAAAAAAAGATATTTGGTGTGTTTTTACCATAGAAAAGAATAAGAAGTAAAAGAGAATCACCTGATGGTTACTTCATTCTGTCTGGCAAGAAGCTTATAATAAATGGCAATGGGTCCAGACATACAGTAATATTTTTCTGACAAAAGCGAGAGAAATTATTCACGCTAACTATATCAATCATTATAAGACAAGTTCATTTAACAGGGGAAAAAAAAAATAATAAGATATACAGGTACCGGAAGTTTTTTTTTCAACGCTATTTTCATAGTTCGCGCGCGCGGGCGTTGCCCTCACCAGACAGGAACTACTCTCTCAAGCCGCGTGGAGTTCATTCACTCGCCGTATTGTTTACGTGTCAAGTCACCACAGTTGTGTATTGTCAATTTTCTTTATGTTTTTAATTTTAAAATGTTAATACAAATTATTTACGTGTTTAGATGCCTTGGTACCTGAAAACCGGAGAATTCAGAAATCCGGAATACCTCAGGCCCCAAGGAGTCCGGATAATTTGTCCGGTACCTGTATTTTGTTTCATTTGCTATGCAGACCATAAACTAAAATTTTACAAAAAACATGACCAAACAGTGAAAATGGATGGATCTAAGAAAGTATCCACTTTGTTTGTCAGCTTGTTTTCTACAATGATAATGACATATCCATCCGAGGGCAAAATCCTCGAGAAGGATATGAAAACCATCTGTCATAAATAAGCAGGTGGTTGACTGTCGATTCCGGATCTTCCGCATGTTGACACTTCGTGTTGATATAACTGAGAACTTCAACGTATTTTCTGACTATTAGTTTCAAATCATATATTGCCTTCAGAAAACTAATTTTTTAAAATCAGTTTATTTTTTTTTTCTCTCTCTCTCTCTCTCTCTCTCTTTTAATTATTGATTCATAGTTTTCCCAAGCCTTTTTTTTTTTTTTTTTTTTTAATTTTTTTTACCCCTCAAAGTTTTCTGAAGCTAACTACAGCCGGACGAAAAGAATTCATTGTTATTTCTGAAATTACACTTTAATAGTAAATAAAACACTGATGTGAGACCGCAAAAGCATGGAGAATGCAACCGCTAACGAAAAATATCTCACCACATTCATCATTCTGTCAAACAGTTTTTGTTTGTTAGTTTACATTTTAAATCGTAATGTAAAATGACTAAAACTCAATACCGTTACGTTACGTTAATAACCGATATCTTGGTCAGGTTGTTGTTCAATCATTATTATACGATGCAACATGGCGGCCGGTAGATTTTATAGAAACGTGGATACAAATGACTTCGTGTTGTCTTTCTGCCAAGACTGTATGTTAATTCTTCTGATACAAGCACACATAGTAAACCTGTAAACCTACAGAAGTTATTTATTAGAGCTGAGCTACTTGTCGATGCCTTGACTGAAGATGCATGTAATAAAATATGGCTTCGTTTTGAGCCTTCGGGTTATAAAAGACGAAATAGATCTAATTATGTAATAAAACATGTAGTTTGAGGGAATGAAATAATAAAAATTTAAAAAAGAAACAAAACAAAAACACATAAAACCTTTACAATTAATTTTTGGAGAAAACTGAGAAAATTCGGGTTTTCTTTTCACAGAGTATTCAGTTCTGAAATTTTATTTTCAGTTATGTAGCCACAGTAATGGTTATTATATTTTTCATCTGAAAATTATTTCGAATAAAGAATAACAGAGTATATGTATTATATGTAGTATTATCAACAGCTAGGGCAAAATCGGTGTCAGGTTAAAACTGAATTATCATTGTTAATTCATGAACATCGGTATAATATCTAAGAATTTTTTAATTATTATTCATTATCAACCTCCCCGACGAAAAAAGAAAGAAAGGGAGTGTCTTTTTAAACATTTTCTTATAAAAAGGAAAAGAAAATCAAACATTATACGATTTAAAAGTAATAAGAAATGAAGTAAGGAAGAAATCCATTTACAATATTTAAAATTAAACGACACTGTCTTCAATGAAATTATGTAATGAAATACTATGTTAAATATTTCGTTATGTGACCTTTAGTTTAGATCTTAGATATAAATTATTACAGCCGCTGATTTCGTATCGATTAACACCACACACACAAACACACAGAAGATATTAAAATGCAAAATCAAGCTGATGAAATCATTTATATAAATAAACAATCATTTTGCACGCCCAAGTTCATTTATAGGCAGAATACACACAGCAGTATAATGTAAATAATAATGCCACCGCTGTGAGTGTATAGATTTCAATATTGCATCATTCACGCTGTCAGCTGAATTGTACTGCTTGGTATGACGCAATGTCTCAAATCAACAGCACTGCGACGCTGGTGACTAAAGTCACATTCATATTCGTTCATACATATATATGACATAAGCGAACATACGCAACACTCACAAATATACATACATACACATATATTATATATATATATATATACACTCACACACACCCGCCTATATATATATATAACATATAGATACATACATACATACATACACAAAGATACATACATATAAACATACAACATACATACATACACACACATATACATACATATATATTACAAACATACAGATACATACATATATATACATACAGATATACATACATATATATATACATATATATAAATACATACATACAGATGCATACATAAATATAATATTACATAACTACATACATGCACATATACATACACACATACATATTAAGTGACAATAACAGTAATAAAAACAATCTAACCAATGCACAGGTAAAATATCTTTTAAACAAATATTTACATTAAACTGCTGCTTCAAATTCTTCAAAAGGTCACAGTTCACAACAAAATTTACTTTGCTTTCTGTACAGATTGATATAAAGTGCGTTGTTTCGACAGCATTGTAAATATACGAAACAGAAATACATTTTCAAAAGTATTTTAAATATTAGACGTTATACAGCAAATGTCGTAATATAAATAATTAACTTTTATATATCATTGATTTGTCTTCTTTTTCTTTTATTCTTCTTTTTTGTTTTGTTTTTTTATTTGTTTTTACTGCAATTAATTGCTTTCTTTCTTATTCGTATCTTAATATGAGAATGTTATAAACTATACTGTAGAGGGAACACATACAGACACATATGTGCACACACACACATAAAGACACACACATACACACACATACGTAGTACTACCATACCATACCAAACCATGTCATGACATGTTATAGCATAACATAATATAATGGAACATAATAGAATAGAATAGAATAGAATAGAATAGAATAGAATAGAATAGAAAAGAATAAAATGTAATGTAATATATACATGTATATATACAGATTAATTCATCATATATGTTTGTTAGTTTGTTTCTAAAACATGGTCGCTATTGTTCGGAAAACACGTGTGCATGTACTTGTATGAACTGAAGAGCACTGGTATAACATATATATGAAGATGAAGCATCGTCAATATTAGATTAGATTTAACAATTCTATACGAACAAGGAAAATATAGTTAGCATTCATATTAACATAAATAACAAAAAACATACACGAACTATTCTTTTATTTATCGTATTGTTAAACAAAAAAAGTCTAACTTATAAAAATATATATATATATATTTTTTTTTTTTCAGATGTAAATCAGATAATGATTTTAAATAATAATGAAATCGAAATCAATCAAATCCCCGAAGACATACGGAAGTGTGTGTGCGTGCGATGCGTGCGATGCGTGCGTGCATGCATGTTTGGTTGCACGCGTGTTTATGTGTGTTTATGTTAGCACTTTTCGCTTCTGGCTCATTGTAATGATTATTTAAGAATTAAAAAATAATAATTATTAAAAACAACAACAACATTTTTTCTGTTTCCGTCACAGAACACACAGGTAATAACAGTAATGGCAAGTTCGTAACAAGGTTATGCCGAAACACGGTGTGTTAGTGCATACATTTAGAATTAATAATACATGACAGTAATTTTGTTCAGAACAATTTCTAGCCATTTCAAGCACGCTTTACGTTATTGGATTATCAGAACAGCCGTCTCACGGAACAAATTGGTCGCTTACTAATGTTTACATAGAGATTACGACATACTTTTTTTTTTTTTTTTTTTTTTTTCATGAAAAATAAACTTGGAAATGTTTCTTTTTTGGTTTGTCTGTCTGAGTTTTTCACGATATAATGATTTCATATTAGCCCGAGAATGCTGTGATGCGTGAAAAGTATTGTGAAATTTAATTTTCAGAGAACAATAAGTTACAGAAATGCCTTTTTTGTCCATTTTAACAGTACATATTTATTTCTCATGAGAAAAAAAAAAAAAAAAAAAAAAAAATGAAATGAAATGAATAAAATAAAACAACATAAAATAAAATAAAAAAATAATAATAAAAAAATAAAAATAAATAAATAAATAAATGTAGATGTTAATACTGGGTTATTTTTCATGAAGACAGATATGTAAATTATGGTTTATTTCCAGTGAAGACAACTGTATAAACAATGCATTAATTGTCATGAAAACAAAATGATGTAAACACTGTTTTATTTTTAATGAAAATTTAAATGACGATTAAATTATGCAAACAGTGATTCACTCCTCGTGAAGAAAATGATGAAAATAATGTTTTGTTTTCCATGAAGATAATGATGTAAATGTTTCCTGAAGAAAACGATGTACGTAATGGCTTATTTAAAAGATGTAAACTTATCGAAGAAATAACTGGATCAGGTTTTGTTGCTAAAAATACGTCTAACATGTTAATTTATTTTACACTCAGTGGAAATACCAACAACTGAAAGTAATCCTCAATCCAACACCTCAACAGTGAGTGTTCGATTATTCAGTGTGACTCAGAAGTCGATCACCTTTTGTTATTGTTACTGTGGTTGTTGTTGTTTTGTTTTGTTTTGGTGGGGGTTTTTGGTGGGTTTTTTTTTGGTTCGTTTTTTTTTTTTTTTCTTGTTTCAGATAATGTAAAATAAGTAATTCTACTCATGAAAAACAAAAGAGGTTCATATTCATTAGAAGCAAGCAGAATATATACGGCATTCGTAATGCTGTTAATACAACAAAACAATTCTGTAACAAACTTTTACCATAAGCTTTTCTTTTTTTTTTTCTTTTTTTTTTAAATTTTTGTATTTGTTATTCCATTTCAGAGCAATTTAATGTTTCAGTACAATTTGTTATTAATTAGCTATTAATTGCTAACATGCATTATTAAAACTTTTGTTTGCCGTAATAACTATTTTCGGTAAAGCAACGACAGTCACAATCTAATTCCATACCCTGTCCCACTGGTTTTTCAATAAACCTAGAGCTGATATTTAGTACTTTACGACTACAGTTGGGTTACTACACAGTCGGGTATAACTAAAATGTTAAAAAACATTTCTGTGAGATTTTAATGTATCATTTGGCGATACACTTGTACTGTATACGGAAAATCATATTTAAAAAGTCTGGCTCTAACAAGCTGTGGAAGAAAATAAATAATAGCAGGCAATTTATAAGGAAGCTAATATGCAATAAACTTCAGGGTTTACTGAAACCAGTATCACATATGTTGGCATTGAATACAGAACCTGATATATAAAAAGTTGGCATTGTACAGAAAGCTGATCTGATACTATGGCACTAAGTAAAGAAGTTAATATAAAACAAGTTGGTACAGTCTTCGGAAGCTGATATTTAAAAAAAAAAAAAAAAAAAAAAGCTGGCACTGAAACTAATATTTTATACGTAGCCATTGTGTACGGAAGTAAAATTATAGTAATTTGGCATTGTATACGTAAGTTAATATATAATACGTTGGCATAGTATAAGTAACTAATTAATAAACGTAAAAATATTTAATAAATAATTGATGACGAAGAAATGGATGAAATTTTATGAAAGCCCATACAAGTTGTAAAAATATTTTTAACATAAATGTATGAAAGATATTATATAAATTATTTTTAATTTGAGATTTCGATATGCTGTTTCGACAAATTTTTTTTCATAGAGGAAATCATGAAAAATCCAGATTTCATTTTCTTATCTTGCTCGTCTCCATTGCATGTGTATCATGTTATGGTCCTATTAAAAGTAGTTTTATCACCATAAATCTCCATTTTATATTCTCTTCTCATGCCATTCCAATGTTATCACAAAACTACGAAACATTGCGATAAAGTAAATACGATGGGGGAAAACAACAATGCACAGACCTAAAATTACACTATGAAAGCAAAGATGATAGAAAACAGCAATCTGAAACATGCAAACAATAAAAAATATACAAATATATGCACATGAAATGGATGAGTTAATCAATGTACCAGCGTAAAAATATGTACACCATTCAGGGTTGTCCAGAGTAACATGACATTATTTTTGTTTGTTAAAATGATGTGTAGGTTCTTTATCATCTGGAAGCTCTCTCTCTCTCTCTCTCTCTCTCTCTCTCTCTCTCTCTCTCTCTCTCTCTCTCTCTCTCTCTCTCTCTCTGATTGGTCAAATATACAGTGATATTATGTTCATAATAATGACGATGATGATGACATTCAATATAAAAATAAAATAATAATAATAATAATAATAATAATAATAATAATAATAATAATATAGCTCGAGTTCATGAAATAAAAAGCAGACATGATCTTTTTAACGAGACAAAATGTCTGACAGCACCACATTATTTTAGTAACGAATATAAATGCAGCTGAAGAGTAAATAAAGTAAGCAGTTATGACGATTGTACAAGTGTGTGTTTTTACAGATCAAGTGTACGACCGCGTGTATACACCTACGGGAACGCGCTACAGACAGAGGTCGGACGGATCATTCGGTCGATCACAGAGTTATTTTTAATCGAGACAACGATTTAGATAAAACATATTTAGATCTCAGCAGGACATTGGCTATGTCATGGACCCACGATTTCCAATTTTTTTTTTTTTATTTTTTTTTTTTTTTATGTAGAAAGAAACGAAAAGAAAAGAACAACCGGCTATCCAAAACCATAAACACCTTGCTTCTGACATTTGGCACAAACCTCTGGAGAAATCAGAGGTTGTGATCAACCGTCACGCTTGAAGAATTTTCTGACGGAAGCATGTTCATACCTACTCACATGCACATGACTGATAACTTAATTCGCAAAGTGCTTTGGTGAAGGCTCCTGAATTTTTAAAATATATCCTGGTATAGGCTGATGCTTATTTATCTTAGCTCTAGATGCTAATTTACAACACCTACAAGCTGTTTTTTTTTTTTTTTTTTTTTGCCCATCTAAATCAGTACTTAAATGTTTGATAAAAAAAAAAAAAAATGCTGTGTTATAAGTTCACGTAATGGTATAATATTAGAACCATTTGCGTGTCAGAGAAACAGTTATAAAGCGCTCTTCTATGGTTGGCTATTCGAGGTTGTGCCAGTTTGGGTTGTATTCCCGTTAGCATATGCTGAATCAATAGTCAAAGGACATGGTATGTGTTATCCTGTCTTTGTACTAGTAAAACGGAAAAAACGTAAATTAGGATGAACAAGTAACGAAATGACAATATTTTCTTCGTCTTCTTCTTCTTCTTCTTCTTCTTCTTATTATTATTATTACTACTACTAGTAGCAGTATTTATCACATAATAGCAGTCAAATGATGAAACGGTTATTACATTTTTACTATTTTTCAACCATACGATATAAATGTTTCTACAATAACAAAGTTTGCAGCAAATAATATTATTATATGTCTCTGTTATTTATTTTGTACTTAATAATTATTTGTCTGCAAATTAGTTCATATTCACTCTGCAGATGACTCTTCTGTTTGGTTTGGTAGTCGATTTATAGATCAGCCATAACAGAAAATTAATAACCTTGTTTGTCGTCTACGTCATTATCGTACAGCACATTTCAGACCTGTTTCCCAGCAGCCAGATTACGCAAACCGTACAGTTTCACCTGGCATGCGATAACGTTATCAAACGTACAGTTACAGTATTACAGTTGTTCTATAATTAGATTTTGCCTAGAATCCCACTACATGTAGTATTATATCCAGCTATTGCTAAGCGAATTATCGGCTTTTTTTTTTACGTTACTAACTGTTGAGAAACCGTGTGCTATAACGCCTATATATCGACTGGAATTTGTTTACGTTATATTGACTGTTCACCAAATAGACTGGATCGTCCGGCTAGTCCAATAATTATTGAACTTTTTACCGGTTACTTTTTTTTATGTGTGTTTTTGAAGTAGAGCTATAACTATGGCTTACAAAATTGTCACGTGATGTTTACTGACCTAAATGATCACAACATGGATAGGCCAACCTATAAAAAATGTATCGTTGTAGTCGACGATCTGAATAGCAGAACAGAATAGTCATCGTATAATTATTAATTAACTAGGCATAATATGATGCAATCTGACTTTGTCCTGTTTAATACAGCGTGGCTAAATGGTATATCGCTTACGCATTTCAGAGAAAATAGTTGTGTAAAGTTTAGAAAATTCTAGATTCTGACTATATTTAAATGTACAGTAAACAAACAAAACTGGTTTTATCTGTCCCCTTTCTTAACATGGTTTACAAAATGTCTACCGAAGTTAACTTTGACTTCGCTTAGTTTGATACATGGAGTTTTCGTTATTATCTTAATTTCAACGTCTTCGTTTTGTAAAAGGTTTAATTTCTAATGTAATTCCAGTTCAAAATGTTCACATTGATTTAATTAACTATTAATCTGGCAGGTTACAGTTTTACATAATGTTTCGTTTCGTACGTGGTGTTTTCGTTACTATCCTAATTTCCACGACTTCGTTTTGTCAATAGATTCATTTCTAATGTAATTTCAGTTAATAAGCTATTAATCTGGCAGGTTACAGTTTTAGATAATGTTAATCAGAACTTAATTAACAAGGCAAGCTGTTCACGTTTCAAGAGCGACCGTGTTAACTCTATAAATATGTCACTGTGAGTGTAGAGTTTTTATAAACTAATTCATGTTAGTTTTTCGTTGTTTCAGTTCCTCAGGTCATTGCCACAAATCCACAAAAACCATTGACATTATCAGTGCGCGGTTATATTCAGAGATATTATATATTGGTTGAGTTGTTTGTGTTATATTCACAAGTCATTATAGTTGTTGTATACTTTGCATCATATTTCCAAAGGCATTGTAACGAGTGCATTGTTTGTATTATATTCACTAAGACGTTGATTAGTTATATTCACAGATACATTATACCGGTATTATCCGTATCATATTCACTAAAACAATACAGAGGCTGTAGTATTCGTAATAACAGATATATTATACTGGTATTATAGTATTTGCATTCATTACAGATATGCATTACAATGATATTATCTGTATCATATTCAGTAAGACATTACAGAGACTGTAGTATTTGTAATATTCACAGATATATTATACTGGTATTATCTCTATCATATTTACTGAAACACAGAGGATTTATTATCTATAATGTTCAGCGACAAATGATAGTAGTATCATCTGTATTATTTTATTTCTACTATATACACAGGGAAATTGGAGAGTTTATATTATGTTCACAGAGAAATTGCAGAAGTGTTAAATTAGAGACCATTTACGACCGAAATCCGAAATGTTTTATAATTTATCACAACCAAAAGCCAATCATTTTCCAGCCATCCATTACAAGTTTTTCAGAAAGTATCTCAGTATTTGCAGTTAAATTTCAGCATCAGGGAAGCATATTGTAAAATGTTAGACATAAAGTTAACTGAAGCGATGGTTTATGGCGAGATTATTTTGTTTTTTGTTCTTGCCTATCATTATTACTGTCATTGCTCTCTCTCTCTCTCTCTCTCTCTCTCTCTCTCTCTCTCTCTCTCTCTCTCTCTCTCTCTCTCTCTCTCTCTCTCTCTCTCTCTCATAAATCATTTTTTTGAACATTATATATCTATATATCTATCTATCTATCTATACATACATATACATACACATGCACTCATACATACACTATTATATACATTGTGTATGTGTGTACATATACATACACACACACACACACACACATCCTTTATTTCACGATATACATAAGAAATATCAGGTAAGCACATACCACCATCATTAACTGGGAAATAAAACACTGAAATCTGTGGAACGAAATCGATTGACAGAAAGAATCTGATATTAAGTTAAAACTAATCACAGTGATAAAACGAATACTAACTTGCTTCTTAAGATCTTCGTCGTAACATTTATCTCTCCTTTTATTTATTATTTATTTATGATGTATGTTGTTTTGGGGGGTTTTTGTTGTGGTTTTTGTTTTTTTTCTCAGCTTATTGATTTTTTTCCTACACGAATTAGATGATAAACGAGATATTCTGAGCAATATTGGCTTGTCACGTAATGATGCTTAAATTAATTTCAACGTATTAGTAAGAATGTTTTAAGGAAACAAAAAACAAAAAACCGCATATTTGTAGAAAGCAACGATAAAATCAACAAAATGTGACAAAAAAAACTTAAACAAAAACAAACAAAAAAACAACTAAAACAAACAAATAAAATAAAAACATTTTTTTTATATATATATATATATATTTTTTTTTTTTTCTATTAGAATGACAGTTGTTCGTGATCCTAAATTTTCTCCTTGAACATTTTACAGCAAGTTATTGTAACAAAACGTGAATAACAATCCAACAAGAAAATAATTTTTAAACATAAAATAAATCAGTAAGTAAGTAAGTAAGTAAATAAGTAAGTAAGCAAGTAAATCAGTAAGTAAATAAATAAATAAAAGAAACTAGTATATAGGATATACTGTAACAGATGATTTCTTTTTCAGATGCTCGCTGAAGATTAATGTCGCCAAAATCTTTTTAGAAACAGGCGAGTGTGTGCATGTGTTCTTACGTGTGTGTATGCGCGTGTGTGTATGCGCGCACGTGATAAAACTTTGCTCACCATATTACATTTCTTTTCTTATTATTTATAAAGTAAGCCTAGATAAAAAATAAAACATTTTTTCTTTCCACTTTCCTTTTTTTGCTTAAAAAGATATTACAAAAAGGTATTTAGCACATAAATAATTTCCCTCTGTCAGATAATCTGGCAAATCTGGCAAATATTCAAACAACGGAAAACAGGATAAGAGAGAAAGACAATAGAGAGTGAATAATAAAAAAAAAAAAAACACAAATCCACATTTTTATCATCTTTTCTTTTTCTGTTTGTCTTTTTTCTCATTTTTAGAATTATTACTGTTCTGTTTTTGGTGTTTTTGTTCTTATTTTTTTATTATCATTGTTTAACCTTCACGCAGACAGAGTGTTGGTTAGTTTGTTTTTTCGTGTGTTTTTTTTTTTTTTTTTTTGGGGTATTTTGTTATCTATTTATGAATCAGTCATTCAAACAACCTATCTGTCTGTTTGTCTGTGCCTCTCTGTCACTCTGTCTACCTATAAATATATCCTGTTTTCCAAAAATAACACAACTGCGGTGTAAAGTTATTCGTTCATTAGAGGTTTGTTACTAGTTGGATAGTAAATGCTGAACAATGGTAAACTTCAATTCGTAAAGAACCAACAACTCAAAATAACTTTAGGTGGTTTTTTTCAGACTGTTAAACTTCCAAATATTCATAAAAGATAGCACTAAAAACTGAAATTCGCTTTGTTTTCTCTGAAACCAAAAGTCTGCCATCTTAAAAGTTTTATGAGATTCCAAATTTCATACCTAATTTTAGACGCATTAATCTGTGATTTTTAGTAATTTATTTATTCATTCATCTGTTTTATTATATTAAAAAAAAAAAAAAAAAAATTCACAGCCCATTAAAATGTGCCACCTTTGACTTCATGTCACATATATGTTGATAATATTTAATCCGGGCATCATAGTTTGACTCCCAGTAGCAGATGTCGATAGATGGATAGATAGATAGACAGACAGACAGATAAATAGATAGACAGATAGATAGATTTGTTTATGTTTATGCTTATGCTTAATATAATTCATGTACTATAGTCTGTTGTACGCAGCCGATGTAGAGATATTGATAAATATAGAAAGATAGATAAATACACAGATATATATATATATATATGCTGGATTGCCATTAATTCTAACCTTTGTTCTGCAGGTACTTTTGACATAAATGAATCAAAGAATTGTCAAGCTTTGGACTTCGCCAAATCAGAGTGTCAGTTCTAGAGGATCTTCAGCTAGATTTCTCTTAAAATGTCAAGAGAATTATTAGATTAAAGATTCGACTTGATGCTTATCGTAGACACAGTTTTTTTCATCACCATGCAGGAAGATTAATAATTGTTACCATTGTTAAGCCGTTAATTTAAAAAAAAAAAAAACAACTACAATAAATAAATAATAATACATAGTTAAAACCTTGCCTCATTCAACATTCATAATAAATATATGTATGTATAAGTTTTATATGTTTGTTTTCCTTTTCTTTGTTAAAATCTGGATTATAATCAGATGGTTCGACGTATTTAAACATCAGGGTGATTGTCTTTTATTAAATATAGAATATTAATAGTGCAACATCTACAACAACACCTCATTTGTGGAATAGACTAATTAATTTCGCACTGGCACTACTGATATGGTGGATAACACACACACACACACACACACACATTCATATATATATACATATATATATAATATACATAAACACCTGTGTGTGTGTGTGTGTGTGTGTGTGTGAGAGAGAGAGAGAGAGAGAGAGAGAGAGAGAGAGAGAGAGAGAGAGAGAGAGAGAGAGAGAGAGAGTGTGTGTGTGTGTTCGTTTACATTCTTTAGTTAGACATTTTAATCTAAAATTGTTGCCTTTGGTTAATTTTCAACTTCTCTGAGTGAAACATGATATAAAACTGAATTCCATCTTCGTGTAGATAATTTAGGAAGAAAAACAATAGCAGTAAACAAATAAATAAAAGAAAACGAAAACAATGCGTGTGTGTGTGTGTGTGTGTGTGAGAGAGAGAGAGAGAGAGAGAGAGAGAGAGAGAGAGAGACTAGTCGCGAATTTCGTCATATATTAAAATTTGAATGTTCTGTCAATGCGAGAATATGTTACTTTAAGTCATATTTTAAAAAATACCTCATTTTAATACTGTTTAATATAATGATGCATGGCTTAACAAAGGAAGTGTGTATGTGTGCGTTCATCCATATACATAGATACGTACCTATATGTGCATTTCAAAAAACTGTTTTTCTGACAGGTACTGTTAACTGAATGTGTATGTCCTTGAAGTGTTAAAGATGAGGGGGTTTATTTGTTAATGTATTATTCTAAAATCTATTTTCCTTCACTCTAACTGTGCGCATTACAAAAAAAAAAACCACTGTTACTATCATATATATAAATATAAATAACAATGTTCTTAAACAGAACGTTTCTCGAAGGCTTATTGCACCATATTTTTTTATTACTATATTTTATCGAATAAAACTAATGATCTGAATTTATTCAAACTTTTCTTTTTGTTGTTTTATATTTGTAAAAAATGACTTCTCTGCATAAATAAATAAATAAAAATAAAAATAGATGACGTAATAATAATTATAAAACTTTTTTTTAATATAAAATAATACAAATAAAATCCAGTATTTTTGTTTTTCTTGTCTTTGTGACGTATTAGAATCGACTAATTACGACGCATCTCATTACGTGGGCAGAGTTTTGGTACCAGTACGAGTTGGTTTGTGACGACTACGACTACTTGACCCGTTCTTCGCTGGCCCTATGACCTGCTGTCGTTGCTGACTGTTGTTTTCAGTCACGATGTTAACAAAAACGTCTGGTGGCTGCTGTTTTTAGACAATACACTGATTGCAAACTGCTAAATATGATATATATATATATAAAATAATAATAATAAAAAAAGGTTCTCAACTGAACGAGTTCGGTTTCTCTAAGATTGAGTAATGTGGGGATTTTAATTTTTTTAATTTTTTGTTTTCCTGTAAGATGGCAACTTGCTAACATTTTTTTCTCATATTCCTTTTGAAAGTTATATATATTTAAAAAAAGAAGAAAAAAAAAGAGAAGGTATTTAGTCTAAAACAAATCAGATAATAGATAGATAATAGATAGATAGACAGAGATAGATAGATCCACAGATAGATAGATAGATAGATAGATAGATGAAAAATGATTTAAAATGATTTTGAATTTTGTTTTCGACCAAATGTAATTCAGTCAAAAATGTTCTTATTCATTTTCGAATTTGCTATATTTTGAGACAGAGCAGTTCTTTGCTTCACCGCATTATCACTTAGACAGATGTCCGCCATATTGGATGTTCGAGATATTTACGACGACAAAAGTACAACATGACCTAGATAATACGTTTTCCGGTTGTGCGGCGGCTCTAACTGGTTCGTGTCGGATAATCTTCGCGTGACCTTTTGGCACTACTGACGTACGGGTTTCTGCTGAACGGAGGCGTGTACTGGGATATAACGACTTAACACAGCAGAATGCACAGCGGGAAGCGATAGCTACACGGCATTGCTCTAGCCTTTTCGTTTTAGTGGCCCGATTTACACGAATTGATTAGAGGCAACACACTAACTACACAGTTAAAAATAGACTACCGGCTCAACAGGAGTGGTGACTTCGCCCAACATGATGAAGTCGCTTAACAGCAGACTTTAATAGGGCCGCTGAGGCATTGAACGCGCAAAAGAATAATGAATACAGAAAGTGCCTAGGGATCAGTGCACAGTTCACCTTTTCCTTATTTTTATTCGTTTTTACTTCCTTTTTTTTTTTCCCCCCGTTCTTTGTTTTGATATCAGTTTAAAGAAGAAGAAAAAGAATTTGAAAAAAAACACCCACACACCGATTAAGCTAAAACGACAACAACAAACAAAAAAAAATGTGTTAATATAATGTCACAAAAACATTCACCTTTGCTTTAAGTTACGGATATTGTCGTGTTTAGTATTATACTGGTTAGAAAAAAATATATTCTAATTGCAAAAACAACCTAACGTTTTTCTCCAGTAATATATAGATATTTAACAAACATTAGCTGTAAAACAGCAGAGAGAGAGAGAGAGATTCTGAACATTAAAAATTATCTGAATAGCGTCTCTCAGTCCACCATATACAATTCATTCAGTTATCTTTGAAGAAAAATAAAAACGAAGCAGAAAGAATGAGAATAAATATTTTAAATTAATAAGAATTAGATAGATTGACAGATAGATATATATACAGACAACAGGCAGATAGACAGACAGACAGACAGACAGAGAGAGAGATACAGATATATATTTTTTAACTTTTTATTATTACTACTACTACTACTACAACAACTATTAGTAATACAAATAGAATAATGAAGACTAGTACTAAATATTGTTGACTCTTTTGATAATCAGTTAATTTTGTATGTACATTTACGTATGTTTTACAGTTCCAAAAAAAAAAAAAACCTACCAACTGTCGTCCAAGGATTTCATTACAAATTTGTGTCAGCTGTTATAATGATGACATGCTAAGCTTTAGACGAACTAAACACACACAGGAGAAATATATATATGATATGTTGATTGAAAGGAGATAAACATCGAAATGACAATTCATGATATAGTCATAACCACCAACATGATTGTCACAGTGCAACAAGATAAGGAGACAACCAGACTAACAAAGAGATCAATACGTAGGTATATTATATCTGGAACATACATTTACAATATACACACGTATTTAAATACATACACATTCATAGCTACACATACATTCATAGACATTCATTCACACACACACACACACACACATATGGTCACGTACACATACGTACACACACATACATATGGACACGTACACATACACATTCACATCCTATATACGCATGTACACATGCTGACATTCACACATTCGTTCACTCGCAGGAATAGAACATGTATGATTGCAAGCGTCCATATACATTTATTAAGAATGGTGAATGAGGTAAGGCTTTAACTGTTAACTTTTATTAAAATATAATTTATTATCCGTATGTCAGTATTGTCAGTAATATATATGGCGGATCCAAAGAAGAACCGTAATTGTCTTTAGAACATGGAAATTGCTCTTGGCTTATTCCTTCGATGGGAAACGGTAGCCTATGTTTCATGTATACGTATTGTTTACAAAGAAAAGATGCATATTTAAAACGTACCAATTCTAGACACCTTTCGACACGTCAGTAAAATAGCATTCGCGCGAAAAATAGATATACTAAACATTTACATACCAGCTACATACATACATACATACATATAGACTTATGTAATCGTTATCCTATGTAGACATATGAAGAAACAAACGCACACATATATACAAACGTACATATTCACACACACACATACACACACATATATTCACACATATAAAAACACAGACACATATACATACTATATTCACACAAACATACGTGCATATATACATACATATATATACAAACAAATATACATACATGAATGGTTCATGGACATACATACTAGTCAACTCATTCACCGTACTATAACCATGTAAATCAAACCAGGTTAGAAGAAGGAAAACAAAGGAATAATAATAATTCATAATAATAATAATAATAATAATAATAATAATTTAAATTTAAAAAACAACAAAATACAACAACAAACAAATAAAGACAACAACAACCGCTAACAGAGCAATAACAAAATGGAAAAAGTGAAGAGCTAAAACGACATATCTTTATAAACAAACAAACAAATAATATAGTAGCTTGTTTTATGTGGCTCTGAATTACTTGCCTCTATTACACTACAGTAAGCAGTACGTCGATAGAGCTGCTGTAACTTTAGAGGTTTTACGGTATGTTTTACGCTCTTATTTATCACTATCATCGCTCATGTCAAATGTGCATATCTGACTATCAACGCTCTCTGAACTCTGTATAAGTTAACATTCTTAAGTATCATATATTATTAACGAATACCTTAAGTAAATGTAACAGTCCTAATAATCCCAGTTTGGGGTTTTTGGAATTTATATTATTAGAAATACGTGTACTTACGTTTAAAATATTGATTTATAAAAAAAAGAGATTTGAATAAATAATTACAACACTGTCAGACATACACATAATTATAATTATGACAGTGCTCCTTAGTTACGGTTAACAACTCTTACAGATCCTATTTATAGAATGTTTACAGTAATACAAAATGCTATCGCCTGATTGGTGCATTTTATTTGACCTAGTTCTCTTTATTCTTTCGAACGCATATATGCTTCCTTTTCTTTTTTTCTTCTTTTTTCTGTCATAAGTCTGTTTTACATTTAAGATAGTATTAGAATATTGACCTCGTGCTCTTGAGAGATGGAACAGTAATAAGGGAAGAAAGATGTCATATGTTTCGTTACGGTTCCTGTTTTCCAAAAGAATTGTACATACATTTATATTTCCATGGTCAAGAAAACAGATTTTTTCTTTTTGTCCATTAAAAAAAATAATATTAAAAAAGTGAAAAGTGAAAAGAAAACAATAACAGTATATAAACATTAATTATACAACAATGTAGTACATGTACATTTCCAATGTTTGAAGCGATCATGTTACCAATGAAACTAATACTGAATTCGTGAAACATTATTTATATGACGTAGATCCAGTTTATATTGTACAATAATCAGCCCCCATGACGTCACTGGTTTGAGCGACGCCATTTTGATTCGATAGCGAAAGGAGTTCAGCGCAGTCGTTTAGTTTCTGTCGTTGTGGATGTGTACGTTCTCAATTTTCCGGTACCGGTGTATTTGTAAGTATTCTAATGGTTGATCTTTGAGCTGACAACTTTAACTTACCACTGTTAATCTAATTTTAGTTTTTTTAAGAGTTACGTATTATTCCCGCTCTCGTAACAAGGTCAATGACTGTTAAAAAAGGGAGCAGTCGTTTTTGAAAATAATAATTTAATACGCCCTGCGTCACGTATCTGAGTCATGGAACGATGACGAATATATTGCGTCATGTAAATAAACTTAGAAGACATTCCAGAAGCTTCCAAATGTTTTTAATAATAGTGTATTACGAATATTAAATGTATAATAACTATTTAGTAACTTAGGAATAATTATTACATAAAATTAAAGTAAACACGTGTTATCAAGTGTATCTTCTGTGATGAATTAACAATACAAAAAATCTGATTCTGAACCTTTTCTTTACTAATCAATAAAAGTATTGGTTTGAAGATAATATAGTGAGTACATTTTCATACTATGTACAGATCTCTCACTCAAACATTCACTTATTTGTGTTAGGAAACCCAAAGAAAGTAACATTCTAGATTTTGTCTTTATATAATTATATAAAGTCAATGTTTATTTCACAAAATCATTGTATTACATAATTTGGAAGGTTACAAGTTCTGTTGTGAATGTTCATAGCCCTGAAACATTTAACCTCTTTCACTGCATAATTAAATTTCACAGTCATTCCTATAATGATGTTAATTATCCACCAAAAAATAGAATTCATGTTATCTGTGTCTTGGTTAATATGATGTTTGGGAGACTCTGGATGCTTGTCCAAGTCATGCAGCATAACAAGGTGTTTTTTTAAGGATATGTGGTAATTGGCTTTCCACAGTATATATGCTTATTCCAAGGAATGGCTTAAGAATGTTGAGTCAGAATGTGGCTGGTGATTATTACAAATGAAATTAAAATTTGATTCAGCATCATACTGGGGCCATTGAATCAAACTTCTCATTAAGCCTGTTGAATGGTTCATAGAATACCTACTTTGTAAAATAAATCATGCATATATCGAAAAGTCAGTACTTCAAGAGTAACATAAATTCCTAATATCCAAAATACAGATTATTAACTATTACTTTCTTGGGCGTTCTTTATCTTTCTTTTTGAAGTTATTTAAAAAATAAGAAAAATTATTTCAAAGTTTTTTTTGTAGTTGTGATTTGAAAAACAAGCTGAAAACTGAATTACAGTTCATCATTCTTGTCAAACTAATGGGTATGTTTTAAAAAGGATCCAAAATGAATTTTCCAAAATATTTACATTCAAATATTTTTTCATAACCTTTCCAGATGTGTGTATTTTCCTAAACCAAGTATATATATATATATATATATATAGATAGATTTTTTAAAAATTATTTGCATGTGGATATTTATATATGACAAAACTATATACTTTGATTACCTAGATAACATTTACATTCAAATAAAAATCTGTTTCAGAATGGTGCTGAAGAAAACATGCTTCCTCCCAGCTGACTTGTGACAGGGGAGCTGAGATGGTGTAAAATGATTTTGGAGTCTTCATCTCATAAAACGGACCTGCCTCCTTTATCTCCAGAGAACATGACAAAGGTACAGATATTCATATTTTCTCTTATTTGTTGAAATTCTTGTTCTCAGTCACAGCACTGTCATTATATTAGAATATTTTAGTATTATGATTTTATTCCCCATTGATTCAGAAATATTTTATTTTCTTCTACACCTTCCCTCAAAAAAACACAAACCTAAAACATTTAGTGATCTTCCTGAACAGTTAAAATGTATGGTTATATTATTACACATTATTAATAAAGTCCAGAAATGTTAATGTTGATCTGAATCCATTTACAGCATGTAAACTACTCCCAAAATATTACCACTTCTTGGTTGACACGGTCATGGTCCGTTGTAGTCTTATAGGGATATCCTGTGCACGATTGACTAGTATTGTTCGAGTAGCAGTGCAGCATGATGTGAATTAATGTCACTCAGAGCCCAACACCACTGATGCAATATGAAAGGCATTTTATTTCCAATGATGAGCAAAATATCATTCAGCTGCTCAGCACCGAATTTGCTCAAGTGGAAAATGGGTTACACAAGCACGGTTCTGTGTGACCCCACCATGAATGAAATGATTGTGCACTCAGTCAGTGTTCCCCAGTGTGACATGCATGTATAGAATATACAGAAAAAAGAAACAAATATACTTAACAACTGACTGTTAATCTGAAATTTTACATTTTTTCATTAGCCTCTTGCCCAAATCTAAATAAATGATCAAAAATTTAAATATAAACATTAATATCATCCGTGCCTGCTACATAACCACTGTGAACTACTTTTTTTAGTTACACAATCAATGTTGAGGCGCAAAAATAAGAACTGGACTCTTATCTGCACTGAATGTGCAATATTTCTTTTTTTGTGGTATTGATTGGCAGCCAACATTATGGGTACATTTCATCTATCACAGCCAGCAAAGGAATTGCAGTTCAGAACTGAAAGTGAATGATTGGGTTAAACTTTTGTACCAATCCGTCATGCTTACTTGGGGGTTGACTGTTTGACTTTAAACATCACTTACTGGGAATTTTTAAAGGTTCTCTTATGGGCTGCCATTTTCTGCTGTTAGAGGTTGCACAACAGAAAATCATGTCATCAAGTACAACCAGATGACCATTAAAATTGAACCCTGTAAAACAAATTATGTGAGATTCACTACTTTTTTTTTTTTCTAGTGTTTCTTTCTTAAAGTTTTTGAATCCTACATCAAATGATTCTTTTTTATCTCCAAACTGCAATTTCATACATGAGAGATACAAAACAGAATTTTTGTTTTGTTTGTTTGTTGAACTTCATCCTTTCAGACTTTTTCCATGATGACACAAAACCTCTTGACCGTTTTCATTTTTATTACTATTTCTTGTTTCTCTTTCTGATGCTTTGCTGATGGTATTTTGACTTTGTCATTAAAAAATATTCAAATACTTGTCACAGAGCTACCGTCCTTGAAATGAGCATTACTGATTGCTTTGTTTCAGATAACACTAATGTTAGATTTACATAACTATAAACAATACTTCTAACTTTAGTTAAAACACTTTTTATCTGTATCAGTTCATTTAGAATACTACAAAGAAAGTGACAAATATATTCTTTTAATAATTTTATTTCTGCATATTGCACAATCACCTTCTGTGGGTTAGGTCACAGAAATAGGTAACACAGTTAAAATGATTCATGCGTGGAGAACACACAGATGAAAGGTACTTTCGTGGATGAATACAGTATTTTAAAAACTCTAGTCACTGTATAGGCAGAAAAAAAAAAACAAGATCTGAATTCTGGTATACCAGTGGAACTGTTGGTAGCTGAAACAATCCAGGCTACCATTATTGTCAAGCCTTATACACAAATTAGATCTCTTTGCAGGTCCAGTAATCTTTGGTGCAATTTTAGAATTACTGATTTGTTTTGGTGATCATTAAATTTTAATTATTGATTATTAAAAACAAAAAGTTAATGTGCCTTCTGTTTTTGACCTGTAAAGCAAGATTTAAAAAAAAAAGGTAAACTTGTTAACAGCATGTTCTGTTCTGCTATTGAGCTAGGTAAAATAATCTAAAATTTACATCTTTAATAATTAGTGATGTTTTATATCTTAGTACATAAGCTTTAATCTCTAAAAGAAGAAGCTGAAATGATATCTCCCCAATGAAAAATATAATCTTGAATTAAAAATTGGAAAATGCATGACAACAACAGTAATAATAATAATAAAGTATGTGTAATGCCTAAGTGTCAGTCCTATTTTCTGTCAGTGAAACCTAGCCCTTCATTTCTTTGTTAATAGGGAACCAAACAATTGGTGCATTACAGCTATTTGTAACTACTGTTGGGTTTTTTGCATAAAAAGTTCATTTTGAAAAACATCATTTTCAAACATTTATTTGCTGTGTTAGTCCAAAACATTAAAAATGGTTATGTGACAGACAGATTCTTTTAGCAGCTGTTTGCTTCTTCACAGTTTTACAGAACATGTGATAATTAATACATAACAATTTAAATATTTTCCAAGTGGAAAGGCAAGTTTTTCTGTCTAGAATTGGGCATGGTGAAGTAAAATGTCTTTTTAAAAAAATAGTTTTTATTAATTATCATAACTAGTTATTTTATAAATATAAAGTTTTATTTATTTTATATATATACTTTTTTAATGTATGTTTTGGCACATATATTAAATAATAATGCATGCCATCTGATTATTATACAACACTGTACATTTTTATAATGCAAAAATTCATCATAAAAGTTGGAATGCATGTTTTACAGAGCACTGTAAAGAGTTAAATATACATTCAGATTTTTTTGAATCATAGCATGCTTCAAAAGTATGTAATAAAATAATAATTTAACTTTTTCTTTCTTGCCTACTTTTGTTTTTAATGAATGATAAACTTTTTTTTTTTAATTGTTGATATGTTCATTTTTCTAATCAATAATAAGTTTATTAAATGTTTTTGTGAGATTCTCATAATGAACATACTATATTTTTTTCTCTCCCCAGTCTCAGCTTTTAGAGTTTATTCCAAAGATGTTAAGCCTGACTGAAGGAAGATTGCATGAGAAGCCAGACTGGTGGCCAAAAGATGCAACTCTTGAATCAAACCAAAAGAATGGCTCTGAAAAATCAAATGAGGTATATATATATATATCTTACAATAATTAAAAGAAAACGAATGTAATCGAGCTGAAATGTATTTATGGACATATCATTATCCTCTTACAAGGTTTAATAAATAAAATTTAATTAGTAGTTTGTTATTATTCAGATCAGTTTCTGAAATGTTTGTTTTTATGTTTCAGAATGAAAATGGTTCTGTAGACACACTAAGGCAGATTGTGACAAAATGTTACCAATATTTGGGCCAAGCAGATCGTCTGAGATCAGAGGACAAATCAGAAGAAGTACGTTGATTTTAATATCTAATTTTCTTCCAGATACTTTTTTATTTTATTTTTTTAAACTGAAAATGTTATTTAATGTCAGAGTTATTAGCCTTCATGGAAGTAAACTGAAATTTGTTTTGTTAACCCATATCATCAGATATTACAAGATATTGCATTTCTGTTGATTTGGTCGCAGTTCCTGTTTCCTAAAAATTATTTTGGATATTAATGTGCAAACCACTATACTCTTTCACCAATGAAAACAATTTTAATATATATATATATTCCACAACTTTATTTTGGTATTACATCTGTTACTATGAAGTTCTAAACCAAATATTATTTTCAATGATTTACCAGAATGTTAAATGTAAATATGTGTATATGAATGCAGCAGGATATAAGAAAAATATAAATAAAAGATTATTGATTTGTTGCTAGGTGGTTACCTCCAGTTGTCTAGAAACCAGTGGGAAAAGACACAAAGAAGGTATGTTTTGTCTTTGTTTTATTTGTCATTCTTTAGCAATGAAAAATGAAATTTGCTTACTTAAATTCTATCATATATGAAAGTACTGAAGGTTTTTCATTTGTTTAAAAGGGGTAAAATCATGTTAGCATTTATTCAAGATTAGAGTTTCATTTTATTAATAGTGGAATTATAAAGTCTCATTGCTTCTTTGCTGTTCAGAAGTAAAATTTACACATTTTAAAATGATCAGAAGTGCTTTGCAGTCTGTTTTCAATAATACATACTTTGTACTTCTAGCAAATAAAAGCACCAATGCTGTTGATGAATTGATGGATTTGGAAGTAGAAGAAATACATGAGAGTGGGTTCAGTGATTTCAGTGATGATGATATTATCATTTACAGTGAAGACAGTGAAACAGAGGCACGTGAACCAGATAAACACAAGGTAGACACTGGGCCTACATATCTTATAGGGAATAGCCAAAACTTCAAATCACATACTGAAGTAAACACAAGTCCATCAAAACCTAAACTACTAGGACCTAAATGTGCTCGCAGTCAGCCAAATAAAATTCTCACTCAGACAGATTTTTTAAAAACCCTAGGTTTAAATTCAACAAAACAACATGAACTGAATCAGAAAATGAGAAGGAAAGAAGTTAATGTAAACTGTGATGTTATCTCTGTCAGTGAGCTTGAAACCCATCAGGTTTGCTCACCAAGGTCATCAAAATCGTTGATATCACAAATGAGTCATGATGTGGAGAATTCCTCTAGAAAACACTTGAACTTTGATCATGAACTGGATTCAAACCATAATGCTCCTGAAGACTCTGACTTGCAGATACAAGGATGTTTATTACGAATCCCTTTCAGTTCTCACTTGGGCATTAGACTGAAAAAATACATGAGAGGTGAAAATACTTTGAACATCATTTACGACCCTTCAGAATACTGTGGTACAGCACCTCGGCCAGAATTCACAGACAAGCTGAGAATTAGAGCCCAGGACTTCCCAATAACTTTCAGAAGAAAGAAAAGGGGCATACCTAAACATTCACATGAAATTAAATTCTCCAGAGCAGACAAGAAAAAGTTCCTTATTCGGGTGAAAACAGGATTGACTGAAAGAAGTCGACAGCTGAAAAAGAAGATGAAGAATTGCAAAGTTGTACTCAACCGCCTTACAGAGAAAGAAATACAACAGTGGTCTCAACCAATGTTTCATGACAACACGGTCTGGACAATAGATGATGACATATCCATTGTCGCTGTTGATATTCCTATGTCAAACATTAAAAGACCATTTCCTCAGTCCAGTTCAAGCCATCAGTACAAGCATGGCTTTGGATCAAACCCTGGATCAGAAAACCCAGTGGTGAGAAAGACATTAAGTGACAAAAGAATGGAATGTCTGGTATCTGAACCTAGACCGTGTTTTCTGGTCAAGAAAGTGGAAAAACAGTTCAATGAAAACAATGGAGACTCAACATCAAAAATGGTTTACGTGCCTGTCTCACAGCATCTTCCCAAAGCAGCCATCAGTAATGTGCACATGACAACAAATTATCTCAATGAAAACTCTTTTGTCAGTGGGAAGAAAGCTGCTGGCAACAACAGGAGAAAGCAGAATTTTCAAGTGAGGCAAGAGCTTGAAGATGATGTTTTTGTAAGCAGGAGATCATACAGTGGTCATGGAAACATAAGTGATTCAAGTATTTTGAAAAGGAAGATGGAACGTGAACAGTTCCAGAATAAAGACATTAAAAAGCCAAACACCGCAAACAGTTTTTCAAGTGCTGTATTTTCAGGATCTTCTCCAGTCTGTCACCAAAAACCTCATCAGAGTTTGCCACCATGTGTTCAGTCAGAGGAAAACAAAAACAAAAAAGCAGACTGTCAAACAGCAGATCAGTTTCAGGATCAGCTATCCCTTTGTCTGAAGATCTCATCTGTTTACAGTCTGCAGACAAATCCGAAGCATACTGTAAGAAAAGATCTTGGAACGGTTGGATGTATTTCTTCACTTCAACAGAACAACTTACCAGTGGACCCTCCTGATCACAATCACCGTGTTGGGTCCACCAAGTCAGACTCCACCATCAAAGCTAGTGAAAGCAGAAAATCTGTTATCTCTGCCCCTGTCAGAGATAAACACCCAGTAACAGACGATGACGATGACTGCATTTGTATTGGTGAAGTAATCACTATAGACGATGATGACTAGTTTATGTCTGCCAGCATAGGAAAGCATGAGTCATTTACAATAAATATTTTCTTTTTTGATGGGCATTATTTTTGAAGAAGATAATGGATAGTTTGTTTTGTAATTCGACAAAAAGCACAACATTCTTTCAATCTTGAAATCAGCTATTTATTTTGCAAGTGTTTTGTAATTTAGCAAAGAAAAACTTTTTCACTTCGGCATCAGAAGTTCTTTTTTATTTATTTATGTTTGAATTGTACTGCAAATTAGTAATATATATATATATATATTACAAAACATTTAATCGGCATTATTCAGCTGTGCAAAAGTAAAAAGATATTATAAATTATTTTTTGAATGATGAATCATAATGGTTTTGTACAGACTCATTTTTATTATTATTCTTCGTTATTATGATTATGATTAATTTATTATTATAACACAATGTTTTTTAAAATGTGTTTTCACTGTGCATAAAAAAAATGTTTGTGTGTGGCTGTCATTTTAAGATGGCACACAGTTTATTTATACAAATGATGTATTTTAGTTCAAATAAAAACTGGTAACAAAACAAATTTCCACCTTTAATAGTAACATTGATATTAAAGTATACTTTATTTAATATCTGAAATTATTGGATTCATTTTTTACATTTAAAAAAAAAAACTAATAAATGGGTTAGCAATATGTAGCAGATATTTTATTTCCTTTCTTTGCTATTGTAACATCAGTAAGGCATGATTACGAATAAACAATAATTTGTAAAAATCACAGAACAGCATGTCTGGCAAGTCTTTGTTTAATTTATAAAATATCTAGTATGTTTTTTTTGTTTTTTTGAAGATCACAAATTTTATTTTTTTCTGAATAAAAGGATCTTTAGGACCATTTTTTTTTTCATAATATTTATGTAAATAATCAAACACATCAATACAGTTTGTCTGTGTAAGGTGTTAGTGTTGAACATGTTAAAATATACACAGGAATTTGAACAAGTGAGTGCTGTATTGTATTTTAAATTATGATGTAATGATTATGTGCATGTTACTTTCACATCAGTCATGTTTATTTGATACTAATTTTGTAAGCTTCCTATTTGCCCAGTGAATTTGAAAAACAACATACACACATTTCTAGTTTGATTCATGGAAAAAAATTAATATTGTTTTCAAATGGGACATGGGAGGGGGATGGGTATTTTGTAATTGATATAATGCTATTTATGGCAAAATATTTTATCAATTGGTTGTTTTATTTTCTGTTCATTTCACCAAAAAATAGTAATAATAAAAAAGTGATGCAAATAGTGTGAATGATGAACGTCTGTAAATATTATATACGTGTATACTGAAAAGATATTCATGTTAAAAAAAATAATTTAACTTGCTGAAAACATTAAAACTTATTTGGTTGTGTGTAACATGATGTTTGTTTGAAATGTTTTTTTTTTAAATGTGTAATATGAGAAGAAATGATCCTCATATATTTTGTATATTTCTAAATTTTTTCATTTGGTGACCTGTTTTTGCCAGTAATAAAGTGTAACAGTAAAACAGTGCTGTTACATTGCCTTCGAGACTCATTTTTGTTTTCCTTTTACAGCAACTGACAAAATGTCATATCCCAAGTTTCTTTTGGTGTTTTGTCTGAAATGTGCGATAAAACTTTTTCAGGTCTTGTTAACATGTAAACTTTGGTTTTCTGAGTTTATGCTAAAAGGGCAGTTTTTAGTGAATGTGAGAACAGTTCTTTTAGAAATCTGAATCATGCGTAAGTTTGTTTAGAAACTGGAATTATACTTAAGTATATTTAGAAACAATAATTTGAAAGTGAAATATATAAACCAGTAAGTTAATGGTATATACTCCAATTTTAGACAATTGTATTTTATTTATTTATTTATTTATTTATTTTTTTTAATTTTTTTAATGAGAAAACAAAACTTTTGTTTATTTGATCATTTGTTGAAAACATTTTGTCATTTCCACCGCAATCGGATTATTTCATTGATCATTATACACTTTGTTATTGCTGTATTGTACTTTATCATTAGCATTTTCAGCAAAGATTGATTACAAAAATCTTTTTCTTTGTTTTTCATGCAAATTGTTCTTATGGCCAAAGATACATTTTTATTGTTTAGTTTTAATAAAGATTTGAAAAGAGAAAAGGAACATTGTCACAGTTGTATGTAAATAAACAAAATTAATATTAAATGATTTCTCCCAAATCTGCAACAAACTGTAAGAACAATCACAAGCTTCTGTGAATGTATAGTGACTGGCATTTTCTTACTTATTTTCATGTCATACGTACAAAAAGTTATCACCATAATCACCCTTGAAACCGCTTTTTCTTTTCTGGCAACAAAAAAAACCACCCGAAAAAAAATGATCTGAGTGAAATGGAAAATGTCACAATATGTGGATCCACAAGTACATGCTATTTCTTGTGCTTTATTGTGTAGACAAAGACTAAAATCATTTTTAGGAATACAAGTTGTATTAAATCTATGCACTTCAATAACAACAAAATGAAGGGCACTTAAAAGGGCCCTTTACTTTCATAAAATAATTATTGTAATTGTAAAACTAAGTGCCTTTTTTTCTCTTTTAACACTTAAGTTTCTACTGGAATGATAATTTTTTTATTTCTTATTATACTTTATTAAAATTGTGGTACATAAAAAACCAATTTATTATAAGCTACATCACAGAAATACAATAAAAATTAAATGCAGATCTTGTGTTTTGCATAATGTTTTGTTTCTTTTTCTTTTTTTTTCATTAATTATATTGATTATCATAGCTTGTATTTATTTTCATTATAAAAAGTAGTAAAAACGAAAAGTACAAGAAAATATAATATTTTAATATTTCTGTAAACAAAGATAATTATAAAGACATAGTAAATATAAATAAACCTGAAAAAAAACAACGCCCAAATACATTTTATACAATGTATAAATATATAACAGTAAAAATGATCTATAAAACATGGTGCAAAGCTCACAACAAATTGTATACAAAAATATAACAATGCAGATCATTTGTCTCAAATCACAGCTAAGAAGATCAGTTAATTAATTCATAATTTTAATTACTGTTAATTTCTGAAGCAAAATGGAATTGAGGATTTTATGGTAGACCCTAATGATGTGGACAAATTTGAAGACAAGACTGGTGGTGAAATAATGTTCCTTTAAATCACTTAAATTTTTTCTCCAAAGATTGGATGTTGTATGTGTCAGTGAAGTAAGTAAGATTCTAAAATAATTAATGCCAGGTTTTAAGATACTTAGAATAAATTTAAAATTTATTTCACTATTTATATTTCTGTATGTGCAACTATGTAAAACATAAATACTTGTGTATTTTTCATACTAATTCATACTAATATTTTTACATAAAAAAAAAATTTTTTTTAAATAATAATAAACAAAAATAATAACAATATATAAATATATACATGTTTTATATATAAAATATGTTTATTTAGGCACTGATGAAGTAGAAAGTCTATATATCACTTTTTGTTTCTTCTTTTTTCTTTAAAAAAAAAAGAAAAGTCTATGATCATGCTCTTAGATTAATTTACCAAATTACAATCATGACAAATATTTAAAGAAATTTCAAAATTAACATCACAAAAACAAAAACAATAATAACAAGATAAAATCTATAATAATTCATTTCATTCCCTAATGTCAAGTTTGTCAAAATGTTTTCATTTTGTTTATTTTTTCGTCTTAAATATCTGCACAGGCATTTTTTGTTTGTTTTATACGCCTGTTCTCAAGGACTCGTCATAAGATGGAGGTGGTTCTTCTGGCACAACATCCTGTTCCATTGGATTGACATGTCTGCCACCTGTCCTGCCCTGTGAATGAGAAACATTTCTTCTGTCTAACTGCGGTTCCCCGGAACCTGATGTATTTCTGTTTGGTGTGGCTCCATAACCCACAAACTGCGGCTCTGTCTGAATATGAACAGGTATCATGGAATAGGGCAAAGCCTGATTTGCTGATGTCACATTTGTTACATCAGTGAAGGTGTTGGTGTCTTGAGGCTGTGCAATTCTGTAGCCATCAGCACCAAATCCCCTGTTGTTCCCACCACAGGCTGGGTGGTTTGTGCTGGACACCTCAGAGTTGTAACAGTCACCACATAACAAAACTACCACAGACAAAGTGACAACTCCTGCTATGGAAACCAATATGATGATCAGGTTAACATAACTGTGAGCTATGATTAAATTTTCTGAAAGTAAAAGAATGATGTAGTAATTAAACATTTTCTCTTTCTATGTGCTGACATTAATTTTCATTTCTAATTCAGTTTGTTTTAAATATTCACTTTAAGTTGCATTTTTTTAACCATAAATATGATAATTATAAACCTAATTTTAATTGCCATTACAATTACATAATGAAAAGTACACACAAACACAGAATACATATCATACATTTTGTGTGTGTGTACATAAACAATATTACAAACCTTTGTTTTCAATACTTGCACTTTCAGTTGATACTGGCAAAAGCAAAACTGAAACAAAAATTGTTGACAAGAAATTCCTCAAAGCAGCTGTCATAATTAAGACCTGAAAGAGTGAATTACGTGATAACTTTTTTATGAACTACACATTAGTTAGATATGTAATTTATTACGAGGAACTTAAAGGTAGATCACTTTTTTTACATTTAAAAAAAAAAAAAAAAAAAAAAGGCTTCACGGAATGTTATGTAATAGTTACTGTTGTAATTAATACTCACTGGTGCTAAAGGAACTATTTTACTGAAACTCAAGATACCCAGATTACAACATATTTCAATGTTATTGCGCAAATGTGTACTAATTTATTCTTTCAGTGTATAGATTAATACCGTTAACACACTAAATTAAACAGCTTTAGTAAACATATTGGTGCTACTCCGTCAAATGACATTATATAACACAGTTACTCTGACAAATGTGACCAAAAGTTACTCTAAAGTTAAAATATCGAATCCGGAAATTAGAATCAGATTCTGAGTCAAGAAAGATAACTCCATGATACTTTAACAAAAACTTTTATGCTACCGCTACTGTAGCTGGAAGTAATAATTATTATAAATAATGAAATAAATAGATAAATATTGTTTCTGCTGAATTTATTGTTATTATTATTATTATTATTGCATCTATATGCTGGTACTAAATTAAAAATAATTTGTTTTGCGAATTTGATTCCTTTCACCTTTAGTTGCACGAAAGAGTTGTCGTTCGTATGAATATAAATTAAAGTGGTTAACCATGAACGCTTAATTACAAAAGGAATATACGATTGTATTCCCACAATACTTTTACTAATAAGAGCAATGTTCGGACTGTTCTTTCAGTACAATCACACCCTTACTATATAGTGTTCCGATTTACTTAATTTCGGATGGTTAATTGAAAATTCAAAGTCTGAAAATTGATTCAGAATCTTTTAAAATTATTTTAAAATGTTTGTTGTTGTTGTTGTTAATGTAACAGTTTCAAATATATATATAAAGCCCACACGCTCAAAACTGGATAAAAGAAAAACTCTAACGATTAATTTATTATTATTTCAGTTTATTTATGAAAAATAATGTGCTTGTAATTCAGTACAGCACTAAACATAAAGACACAAATGAAAATTCAAAATAAAGAAATAATTAGTCACAGAAATGTGAAATTACAGTGCAATATCATTTCAGTAATATTTATTCTGATACACATTTCTCTGTCACAAATACTGGTAAATCATCTTCTACAATGTACAGTATAAAAATTAAAATTTTAAAAATGTATTCAAATTAAGGCCCCAACACACAGCATTTTATGCAGATCTTCATTATTCTTGTGAATTTTATGAAAATGTTATTCTGTGTAAAACTTACAAATTGTTTCATTTTAAATATAAGATATTAAAATGTTGTGGTATTGTTAATTTGTAATAGTTCCGCAAAATCTGGTCTGAACCTCAATCATATCAGGGCTGTCTAAAATACAGGAATATTAATTATCAACTAAATTTTTGCATATAAATACCATATGTGTACATCAGTCCTATTTACTAATTCAGTTTTAATTATTACTGTCTACTTTGCAGATAAACCTAATTTAAGCAGACAAATGTAAATTAAATTATAATGATGAAACTTGATAGTAATTTCGTATATTTTTAAATAAATATCATTCTACAATAATCAAAATAACACTGAAGCATTAACGCTTAGTAAAACTGATGCATAATTAAAGTGACTAGAAAATACACACAATAAGTTTAATTAGTTAAATTTTTAATATAATTATTTTACATTAACAACATTATAACTAAAAATGCAAAGCAAATTCCTTAACCAAAAACACTTACTGCAGTCATCTCCAGTTTAAAACATCTAAAACATTTTACCAATTTAAATTTCCAAATTAAATATCAATGTGAATGGCTGTGATCAGGAGAAACACACAAACACCCCCCCACACACACACACACACACACAATTATCTCTAATATGTATAAAATGTTACAAAATTGTTTTTCAAATATTTTAAATTTAATAATTTCAGTGCTGTCTTTACAAACATTATACGTTTTTGGGAAAAAGAGGAAGAAAAAACCAATGATAATAATAAAAGCATTATCTTTCCGATTTTTACTTTGAACAAAAATCAGATTGTCATAAAATAACTATAAATGCTTTATGATATCCTTTTGAGTGTGCATACATTATTTATCATCTATGTACAGTACACTATTATCAGGGTATTATTTATTGTCTATGTATAGTATAATTACTGTCCATATGTTATTTGTCGTCTATGTATAGAATATTACTGTCCATAAATTATATATACTGTCTGTGTGTAGAATATTACTGACCATAAAAACTAAATAAATAAATAAAAATATTCAATAAATAGGTTTTTGAAATTTTTGTTATAAAAAGATACATCAAACAGGAAATTTCACTGGGATTGTCCCAAAATTATAAATACTTTCGTCTTATTTACATTCCACTTATATAAAAAAAGATATTTCAAATATAAAAAGCAGTAAAAACCACTATATATAACATCTATATAATAACTTTTTTTTTAACAAGCAATATATCAAAACATAAATGCATTCATTCTTAAACAACTTCTAAAGCTGTATGGAAGTAGGTTATTTAATTATCCATATTTATACGTCATCAGTTTGTAAGTGTTCTTAAATCAGTTTGCGTACCTAAAACTAGTCAATTTATCAAATTCTATTAACTATTTATCTAGAAGGGTTCCAGTAATAGCCCCACCTCCATTTGTTGAAGGCACCTTAAATGGAATTACATTCTAGAAAGCACTTCCCAGTCTTATTAATAATTTTGTCCTATTTTAATAATAATAAATTTATTGATCAGTGCTTCTGATAATTGTAATGTTCTTCTGTATTCTTAAAAACTGATGGTCAAAAAATAATTTTCACATAATTTATTTTATGTATGTGTGAAAACCAAATATTTAAAGATATTTTTCTTCTAAAACATTAAAACTCCTTGTGTTACTGAAAACACATATTATTCCAGTTTAAATCACTTTACCAAAATTTCAAAAATTTCAAAAATATAAAAAAAAAAAAAAAGGTAAAAATTAATTTTTTACTTCACACAGTCAATAAGGGTTAGTTATATTACATAAATGTTCTATACATTTTCTTTTTCCTTCTTCCTTAAATAATGTATTTATGTGGTTCTCGATATTTTAAATCCTGTTTAAGTGCACTGAATGGAATCAGTAACAATCTGTTCCATTTAGTTTGCCACTACAGCCAATAACATCAATATTTACTATATCAGATAACATGCTTACATTTTCTACATTTGATATTTCCAACAATTGTATTACAATCACGATAAAGATAAAGATTATATTTTTACAGGAAACAAAATATATAAATATAAAAGTGATTGAAATATAAATTGAAATAGAACAAATTTGATACTTTGTGTGAAACACAGAAAATGGCTCCACAGTTAAACTTATAATAAGTCTTAATTAAATTAAAGATTAATTTAAAAAAACACCAAAGGCAATTTTTCAAACAGAATTTGTTAACTTATTTAAGATGAAAATGCACTATTACAGAAAATAATGATCACATATTGCAAATTACAAACAGAACAAAGCTAAAAATTAACTGAAAACATACAAGTGTCAACTCCAGTTTATGACTTTAAGAATTTAACTGGAAGCCTAAAAAATGTCAATCCAATAACTAAAAACTGATAACTGCATGAGTAAAGATACATTTTCTTAAAACACACTCAAAAATGCTTAAAATAAAACCTTCAAATAATGAAATATTTGTCTACAGGTAAATCAAAAATCATAATTTTTTTTTAATTATAAAAATTGAAAATAAAGATTATAATTATATAAATATTTTTATTATTGTTTGAATACTATTAGATGTATAAAAAAAACAATGAGCACTTTTAATGTGATTCTTTACAACAAAACTACTAAATAAATATATTTTCAGCCAAAAAACAAAAATGCTGAACATCTGATGAATGAGCATTGCTAGAATGGATTAAGTTATGAATAAACCATTTATTTTTATGAGCTTTGAAAAAGCTTACTTATTTCTTCTATTTATTTATTTATTTTTGTTTTTTCTTCTTTTAATTTTTTTTTTTTTTTTTTTTTTTTGACATACAACAATACTTTGTAATTATGTACAGGTTTGGTACATATCTGAATAATACATAATATATTAAATTAAAATCTGACCCCATGGATTTCAGATTGATGTGAGAGATGACCTGTATCAGTATACTCTAAAAAAAAAAAAAAAAAAATGTTTTTTTTTAACTTCTTAAAATTAAACCTGTGCATCAAGTTTCAGATTACTTGTCACAATACACTGTATGCAGAGAAATCAAATTGCTGATTTTTACTCAAACAACTGGTTATTAAACACACACAAAAAAAAAACACATCCACAAATCTGTTGGTGACTAAGCTTAAACACCTACCATGTTGAACTGAACATGCAGTAATTTAGATCATATCCACAGGAAGATAATGTTTTCTTGATTAAACTAAGCCAGTATCACACAATGTATATCAGTAACACACAAAAGAACATCTATTTATGTTGAAGTAATTTGGTTCAATAAAATACTTTGTTTCCCTTCAGGTTTTGAGACATCTCAAAAATCATAAACTGAGATAGAATTTTCACACACAATCGTTTATCTAGTTTTTGTGTGCATGCAGTATCTCTGTGAATATTAGTTATCCAATGTATTTTCGCCACATCTACTATCACTGCAATTTTTTTTTTTTTTAACTGCTACTAATTTACATGTGTTAGATGAAATATATGCAGTACTTTGTCATTTCAACAACACTGGGTCAGTAACTTCACTATCACAGCATGTTAAGATTCATGTAGTTAGGCGATTCCACATTTTCTGCAGGTTTTGGCATTTCCAAAGCTTCTTCGTACGAAGGGGGCAAGTCAGAGCCCTCAGACGATGAGCCTACATCATCGGCATTGTCATTTGTTCTTTCAGAATGGTTTGCATGACGTTGTGCGTGTGAGCGGATGTTTAATGGTTCGAACATAACGTGACTGTTTTCTACTGGCTGCAGGGAGGACGACTGTTCACTGCCAGGAACTAAATGTGGCACGTGAGATTTTTTGCTAACAGAATGACCTTCATGTTGGTGATCCGAAGAACTTTCATGGGAGTCATGGGAAGTGTCGTGTTGACCTGAATCAGCAGAACAGTATATTAAAGCAATGACTAAAATCTATGTAAAACAACAAAAATATTTCTGAACAATTAACAGAATTTAAAAAAAATAAAAATAAAAAATAAAATAAAAAGAGAGATTTTCTTGCTTTTGTCAGCATGAAAAAAAGGGGTTTTTTTCTGAAAGAAAACAATTTAAAATTGCATTTTATTTATGCAAATTAACAACCAGGTGGATAATAATAGTGCAGTATTTTGCATTCACAACAAAGCTGTGTAAAATTCTGCATTCACTGCTATGGTGCACATTTTACTATTAAATGTTGCAGTACTCTGCTTTCACAATAAATTAACACAAAATCATGTATTTGCTACTAACTGGCATACTATTTTGCATTCATACTAAATTGTGCAAAGTTTTGTATTCAGTACTAAATGATGCAAAATACTGCATTCACTACCAAACAGTGCAAAATATTCCATTCACTAATAAACAGTGCAAAATATTGCATTCGCTATCAAACAGTGCAAAATATCTAATACCAAATGTTGTGACATTATTATAGGGAAATGCGTAGCAATGCTAAGGACTCTGAATAAAAAAAAACCTCCACAAAAACGAAAATAATTAGCAAGAGCAGCAGACAAACAAAGAACATTTAAAACTAACCAGTATGCAATGCACCATTGGTTTCACCACGACAGGGTAAAGATGTGTAAGCTATACCGTTGTGTAGCTCCTGCACAGCACTCTCAATGGCCTGTTCTGCTCTGCGCTCTCTCAGCATGGCAGTCTTCATTATCATGTACTTCACCATGATGAAAGCAATGATGCAGATGATGGTTAACAGAGCTGCTGCAATGCCGATGATCACAGCAACGCTGGGTCCTGTTTCTGGAGGGCCATCTTCAGACAAACAAACAATATACTTTTTCAAAAAAGAGTTAATGTTTGATTATTTACCTGTATTATTGTATTATTATTATTACCTTTAAGTAATTTAAGGGAATGGAAAAAGTGGAGTATAAAATGATACACAAAAAAAAAAAAAAAGCTATGTTAAAAAGACCAAAAATATTAAAATATCTTAAAATTATAAAAAGATGTTTATTTATAAAATTGTAAAAATTAAAATGCTTATTTGAAATGTTGAAGCAAAAAAAAAAATAGTATAATACTGAAATTTTAAAATTACAATGCTAATGTTATTTATTAACTAAAAAAATAAATGCAAATTTGGATTATTAATTGAAAAAAAACCCCATTAATTTTTAAATGTTTAAATCACAAGGTTAATGTTTATTTATAAACACATTTTAAATTAACATGCAAATTTGGTGTACTGACATAAAAAAAAAAACTGTATAACAAAAAATAAATATATAAGAAGTGTTAATTCTGAAGTGTTAAAATTAAAGCAGCTAGATTAGTGTTGATTACCTGATAATGAGACATTCACTCTGAAGTTGTAGTTTCTGAGGTAAATGTCATCTCTGGACAAAGTCATCCTAACACTGTAGTCTCGTGAAGCATACAGCACATCAGGACTTGGGTCTTCGCATGTCAGCTTTACCTGCAATTACATTACTGTTGTACAGCATTTCTCTTTTTAATATGATTTAACACCATTTCATGACAGTTTTATTAAATAAATAAATAGGCCAAATGTTAGGGCTGCCATCCTTATTTGTCAGTTAAATGTATATTACTACGTAGTACCAATGAGTGTATAGGTTTATTAAAAATAAACTGACTTTATGAATACAACATACAACTGAATTTCAAGTTACTAGTCCTGAGAATTTTAAATTTTTTATAGGATATTAAATATGACATTTATTATTTAATGGCACAAATGCTCAATCCTAATGAAATCAATCATTGTCACAAAATGGGCCAGTCCTGCCAAAAAGCAAACATTCTTTTATAATTTGTATTTGGAAAGTCTGTAATAGAAGAAGTAATATTTGGAATGGGAAATTACATAATGGTTTAATTTAAGATTTAAAAAATGTAAAGCATTTACCATATGTAAATTACACTGATATGAATACACTCTACAATACATTTAATTATTTTGATAGCTTGTTTTAATACATTTTATATGGTCATTAAAATAAAACAGTGTAACAATTTGATCAGTAAATGAATTTATAATTACTTCAAACAAATCAAACATAATCTAAGCATATCATGCTTCATTTAGAGTTATCTTTTCTTTATCTATTAATACCTGGATCTACATTTCAATTTAAAACTGAATGAAATAAAACCAACCAGCTGCTGAACATCATTATCAAATATGCTGTTGGCTGACTGTGTAATAGTCAGTTTAATATCACAGTCATTAATGTAGAAGTTGTCAAACTTCAGTCTCAGGTAGGAGAGACCTTTCTCCGACAGGGGACTGAACTGTATTGTACAGTTCTTGGCTGCTGCTGCACTGTTTGGTGGAGTCTTCTTTCCGATGATCAAAGAACTTTTGTTGTCTTCCACGAAAATGTGGTGCACAGATTTGGCAAAACAAACCCTCTTGTCATCCATTCCAACTGAAATGAGAAAGTGGGTGGGCGAAAAGTAATACATAAAGTTATTATTTTTTTTTTAAGAACAGTTATAGTTACTGTTATCAAAATATGAAGTGGTTAAAACATTAAATATAAAATTAATTAACTGAAATATTAGTTTAAAATAAGCAGTAAATTTTCTCATAAAGTTGTTTTTTTTCAAAACATAAAATAAAAATTCCTTTAAAATGTTTAAATGACAAAATTCAAATTGATGAATGTTCTGTATATGCAAAAATTATTTAATTTAGCTTGCATAATATTAACTCATGTGTAATATTCTTTTTTTTTTTTTTTTCTAAATGCACAGTATGCTACAAAAGTCATGTATTATTTCACTGTTCAGATATATACGAACTAAACTAAAAAAATAAATGTCAAGTTGTATTTATAGTTCTTAATTTTATTATCTTTCTTATTAATACTGTAAACCATGACTATCAGTTTAAAACAAGTGTTTTAAAATTATGACAAAGTATTAGTATTCGTTATTAGCCTTATATAGCTTTAATTTTATTCACTTAAAATTTATTATTTTCAACATATTTCTGTAACATATGTGAAACAACAGCATGGTAGATATAAATATTATTATACATCAAATAGTAAATATGAATCAACAAATATTAGTATACAGATGGAGTTTTGATAATTTCTTTTTTTTCTGTTTAAAAAGCCTTTAAAAAAATTTAAATAAATAAATAAATGGTAATAATAGAGTAACTAAATAAATAAAAATTAAATTAGAAGAAATTTTTTTTACTATTTAGTGTACTTACATGTAGGGACTTCTGTCCATACAACCTCTGTAACAAGCTGCAGCAGGTATGCGAGTGTGAGACAGATATTGTTAAATTTCATCTCTTAAACCTGGCATTCACCACCTTCATATCACAGCAGTCTTCTTCTCATTCTGATCTTCACGTAAAACTAGAAAACAAAACCATTTAACTTGCTAAAATGTGTCAAAATTATTAGCGCATTATTACTATTACTTCCATTCTTTTTCTTTTCTTTTTTTTTTACTACTATTCAGTAAAAAGTATTTATTATTTAAAATTTTTACCACTCTTCAGTACTATTATATAGTTGTTTTTTTAATTATTAAATTGCCATACTCTTCATAAAAAATACATTACTTTCATTTAATGTCTAAGAAATCTGGATATTTTTATATTTCTCAAAGCAATATTTAAAACCATTATCATTAGTGTGTATAGAATCATGTATAAATCTGACTGACTCAAGAAGGCTAAATGTAGGTTTAAAAATCAAATAAATGTTCATAAAATCAAAAATAAAATCCAGTATTTTATATATTTAATACAATTAACTGTACACTTCATTGGAATATATCAGCAGACAATGCAGCAGCTGCTGTGTCAGTTGTGAATCTGAATCACGTAAATGGAACATGATCTGCAACTATTCAGTAGTAACATGTTAAATGATAAATAAATCAATATTTGTGTAATATATTTTCAGTAAAAACTCTGTAATTATGCTTTTTATATTCATTCTCCAATGCTGTGAACAAAAATTCATTTTTGTCCGTATTTGCCAGAGACATGCATTTTAATACAACTTGCATTAGCTGTAAACCGTTTGCATGTGGTTAAAATCAATAATAAATAGTTTTTGTGATTAAGTTTTGCGATATCTAAATTATAAACAAGTTAAATGTGACCTGCCACTGTGATAGGCAGACAACTGTTTTTTGCTAACACATAATATATTTCACTAATACCAAGAACAATCTATTATTCATGCTAAAAATAAAATTCTCACTGATATACACTGCATTGTTTTTCTTCCACAGATTATGCCTAATATCCAAGATGAAATAGTAACACACACAAACGCAATATCAGCAATGACAGTTGTGAAAAAAAGGCTATCTATGTACAGTTTAAACTTATATAAACAATCAAAACTGTAATTAATGATTTCTGTCTTTTTGTCACTGTTATAAGCATAAAAGTGTATAAATGCCAAACAGAAAGACATACCACGATATCTTTATTTATTTTTGAAATATAGACTGAAATACATTTTATAAAAATATTATTTGTATGACTACCAATGGTATAGGAACCAATTCAGAATGGAAACATAATTTATAACAAGTAAATGAAAAAGCTACAAATGGACATTTTACATACATTTGAAAATATATTTATTACTTGATTGTTATTTTATTTATGATGATTAAATATGAATTGATCTTTTAGAGAGTATTAATGGTTTCATGAGAAACTAGAAATATATAATATATGATTTATGTTTAGGCTATGAAGTATCATTATGTTACATTATAATTATTAAAGCATGGCATTATGGATAAACCTGCCACAAAGAATTGTATAATCGCAAATTTTGAAATTGGTCTGAACAAAGATGACTTTAGAAGAAATAAAATAATAATAATAATAATAATAATAATAATAAAATTCATATTCATATAAATAATAGATATAATAATAATAAATCAAATGGTATTAATCAAATTAAATTATTAATTTCCCTAGTCTGTGCTAACTTTTATACAGGGAAAAATAGAGAGAAAGTAGAAAATAGAATCCTGAATTTATCTATATTGTAGAGCCTGGTCTCAGTAGTTCACCTTTTATCACCAACTCAGTAACTGTCAAGATATTCTATTCTAAAAAAAATGTCCAGATATCATTTCTAATACAATAAATATTGTTTTCAAATCGTTGATTTTAAATAGGCTGTGGATATGAGCTTTCTGGCGGAGTTCAGGCCGATCCCTAAATGTCAAGCTTTAATAATTATAATAAAATCATACTTCAAAGTCTAAACATAAATTGTTTATATTCCCAGTTTCTCACTAACATCGTTAATACATTTTAAAAGATAAATTCATATTTAATAATACTAATACAAGTACTAATCAATAATAAAATAACATCGTAGAAAAATTTACAAACTCTAGAGTTCTCGAGAAAAATAGTGAACTTTAAAAAATAAAATAGGTAAAAGATTATCACTTTAAAACATACCTATTAGTATTATAAATGACTGGCAGAAAATACTTTTAGATATAAAATGTAACAAAATTCAAAGTATTAATTATCAGTATCATTCTGGCGGCAAAATATTTACTAAAATAGTGATTGACTCACGTTCCTCTAGAACCTAATTTTGTAAATAACAAAGATGCGCCATCTATTTAATTAGTAAAGGGAAATAATTCTAACAAATAATGAAAAGGTTTCACTCCACAGTTTATTTAATAAATATATTGACTATTTTACGACATCCCCCACCCCCATCGAATAAACTTTTTGAAAAAAAAGATAGATTTATATTTACATTTATAATAATAACACTATCGTGACTATGGTAGTCAATAATCAAACAAATTTAATTAATTTTGATTTGCAAAGAGAATAGAATAGTTTATATATTTCAAAATTTTGTAAACAGAATTTGTAACTATTAACTCTGTGTTTGAAAATGCATACTAAAGGTATTGCTGGAGGCGAAATCATTTCAGAGAGAAGCTACCAGCGGACCAGCAATTATATTCTATAATTATTTCATAATAATTATGTTAATAATATACATGTACACACACACACACACACACACACACACACACACACACACACACTGTAATAAAATAAAAAGTGAAAATATATACGCACGTACATATCTTTAAAATCTGCTTCATGTTTCCAGTGTCTTTTAATTTGATGAAAAAAAATATGAATTAGGCTTCCTTCATAATTATAATATGCGTTCGTGAACCAGTCAATTACCAAGAACAGTCTTCTATATCTGCAATTTGAGTGAACCATAAAAACCCAATAATTGTTAATAATAAAACAAACTGAAGGTCATAAAACAAATATTTATTAATGATTTGATTGTACTGGTAGAAAGGCCACTGAATATGACTAGTATTGTAAATGCCTTCTCCTTCAGCCGATTCATTTTTACACTGACTTTGTAACTGTATGTTTTAATTGTTAATATTAGCTCTGATATCACTGGGGATTAATTATTACAAAAAAAAAAATATATATATATATATATTTGTCTGAAATTAAGAAGTAAATATGTATTAATGTTAAAATAAAAAGGCCATTTTTATTTGATTTTATGCTGTTTTTCCATTTGAAAACATATAATTTTCATATAATCACTTAACATTATCACCATCGTAATCACCGTCATAATCATCATTATCATTATTATTCGCAGTAGTATTATTATTATTATTATCGTCGACATTATTCTCCTTATTACATAAAGGAGAACAACCTTGACTTCTTCATTTAAAAAACAACAACAAACAAAACAAACAACCGAAAATAAAAAAACCATTTCATAAAAAATTTATTCGATAATTTAATGATATGTACAATCATCGCGAATGACTTTAAAAAAATAATCATGACAGTAAAAGAATAAAAATCACAATCTACTTATACATTTCAGTATGATCTAAATTTTTTTTTTTTTTTTTTTTTTAATGACGACTTTTATTTTCTGATGACATGTATATGAATATGTATACATAAATGTTTATGAAATAATTTCACGTAATGCTTGATTCCATTAAATCACAGTAAAAATTACTTCGTAATATAAACGGAATTTCGCCCTATTTATAACCGCGGCTGATGACTGTAAATTAGACGAATTCTGAAAGGAAATCAATGTGTGTTGACGGCAGACCGATGGTAAGATGATAAGAGCGAATGAATGTCTCACAATAAAAGATAATTATGGGGGCAGATCAAGAAATTCAGAAGAGGGTGTGTTGTCGGTGTGATGTATATAACTGTGAAGATGAAGTGATTTTAATTATTTAAAAATAATAATTATATTTAATATGTGTGTGTGTGTGTGTGTGTGTGCGCGTGCGTTTTCTATATGTGAAATTATATATTAATGATATATAAAAATCGATAGTGAAAATATAGACTACGTGACCCCTATCCCAGATCATGTATGGAATATAAAATTAGATAGTTGTGTAATAACTCATGTATTCTACAATAAAAATTATATTTTTAAGAAACATTCTGATATTTTTCATCATTTTTATCTGGACGGAACATCACAAGAAAACCAAAGAAGATATAATATTAATTTTTTCTTTCAATGTTCACATAATTTAAAATAAATTAAATTTATGTAGCACTTGTAGTCACAGGAGGTATATTTTGATTTAAAAACGCAAAACGATAACAATTCTCCATGCATAACTGCTATTTAAAAATCTGGCTTTGGTCATTATTAACGTCAATATAAGAATTATAATGTAAAATATATGTATTACGTTAATGCATTATTAAGGCACAATATAGTTAACTATACAGAACCACTTTAACCTTGAGGTAACATTCAACAAGTAATTTATATCTTAATAAAAATATTTTAATGTAATCAGTTCACTGAAAAATGTGATAGTTTCTTCTTTTTTTTTTTTTTTTTTATCATAATGTAATTATCATATTTATATATAAGCAATGAAGTAATAAGCTATACAAAATAATAATAATAATAATAATAATAATAATAATAATAATAATAATAATAATAATGATAGTAATAATAATAATACTCATTTGACTGAAAAAATAAAAACATATATATATATAAAGGAGGAATGAAATAATAATAATAATAATAATAATAATAATAATGATTATGATGATGATGATGATGATGATGATGATGATGAAACGAAAGAAAAAAAAACGGTTAAAAAAAAAATCTGTGTACAAAGAAAAATAATTCCTCATCGGATTGGTGGTAGGTATGGTTGCCATTATTAGTCTCATTTAAACTAGAGTATAAATGGACAGAACAGAAACACGCTGGAATGTTTGATGTGTATAAAAATAACTATAAATGCTACAATTATCAATTAATAAATACTAGATTAATATAACAGCTAGTAAATTAAAGAAAAATACATAGTAATTACTAGACCAGTAATTTGTAAATATTAGACCAATAACTGTAACAAATACATACTAGTCTTGTAGAAGATAGTATTTACGGAAGCAGACGAACCGACTTCTTGAAAACCAGACTGCAAATTAAACTGTGAACAAAATATTAAACTGTAAATTATCCATGAAAACTAAACTATTTCAGTTTTATCTTTGATTTCTTGCAGTTTTCCACAACACTTTTAAAAACTAAAAACAAAACAATAACAGATTAAAAACGAAGAAACAATCAAACAAATAAAAAGCACGCATATGTCAAAACTGACATTAAAAAAGATTCATTAAACACATTTTAAGATGATGTTTTCTTATACGTAAAAAAAAAAAAAAATTATAATCAACATATCATTCAAATAAGTCTACCCATATCTGTATGAAAATATAGCCCAAATGCATTTTGTATACGTCCAGATTACAGGCTCAAATAATTAACCAGATCGTTAATAACTGTTTATTACAAACTATAACAAAGAGATAACAACAAAAATGATCTGGAAGTATACAAATGTATTTTGGTTGTTTGTCCAATCCATTACAGACACATTAAAAACAATCATTTGAACACATATTGGCTAGTACAGACAAAATACATTATTATTATACCCATACACCCATAAAAAAGACCCCAAAAACTATCGCACCGTCACCTTTTGTATATTATTTTATATTATTATTACATGTTGATTCATCCCGTACATTTTATAAATTTATTTCTTATTTTCCAAAAAGACCGGTGCAGTATTTTCAATGAATGTAAGTGTGTGTTTCAAAACTAAGCTATCCTCCAAATGTCGTTGTGAAAGGAATGATAATAAGAACAATAATGCCATTCGTAAATATATATATATTTTTTTAGAGTTTCTATGTGTGATAAGACAATATGATTAATTCATTTGTTATGAAATGTAATATACTAGATTCTTTTTATATAAAATACAATGCAATGGGGTTTTAACCCGTTCCAGGCTTATTTGCCAAAGTTGCATTATTGAAAGGCGTTTGGTTCTTGTTTTTCTCTTCTTTTCTGTATTTTGTTTTTAAATTCTTTTTTTTATGCCTTACAATAAAGACATGCGTACAGCATTTTTATTTCATGCTGCCTCACAATTCTCACAATTTTTTAAAGTAAAATTTGGAAAAATGTTCACCATCGGTCACGTATAAAAAAAAATAATTTACATAATTTTGTAATAATTACAAACACGCAGTAATATATGTGCTCACTGCATTGCACAAGAGTTAAGAATATAAAAATAATAATAGAAAAAAAAAATAATAATAATAAACACAAATTTAAAAATTGTTTTGCGTACATAAGTTTCTTTCTTATGTAGAATGTACCAGCCTTACGTTGGTATGTTCTCGTTTCATAATTTCATCTTCATCAAGTAAATAATTTTCCTGCCACATTGTTTTTTTTTTTGTTTTTTTTTTTTTTTTTGAGACTTGGGATGGTCTCGTAAGAATTTCTGAGTGTGAAACTTTTTGGAAGACCTTATTTTGACAATACTTAGTGATGATTTGTTGCATTAGTTAGTCGATATCCAACAAATCAGACCTGACTTTGGAGTTCTTTTTCTCTACCAGGAAGTCCTGTTAAATCGTACGAAACTCGCTTACTGGCGCTTCTGGTACTACTCGTTGAATCATCACTTGTTCTCGATTCTTCGTAACCTTTTTTATAAAACCTATAAACTCCACTAGAACCCATTGCATCCGGGTCCACTGTTGGCCTTTTGTGCTCCGACGACCTCGAAGAACCCGGCGACCTTGACCTCGACCTGTGAGAACCGTGTCTGCGACTGTGACTGCCGCCACTGCCGCCACTGTGTCGTCCTGACCTGCTTCCATGATGGCCTCCGTTTGAAGACCTAGGTCGTCTGCTCGGTTTTCCTCTCGGATCTTTCCCATCTCGGCTGGTTTCGCTAGCTTTTCTTTTCCTGTCCAGCGAGCGACTGCGCGCACTGCCGCTCCTCTCTCGATTGATCGGTCCGTTCGTCGGCTGGTACTTGCTGTAGCGGTGTCCCCCACCAGACGTCTGGCTGTCCGACGAGTCATACTCGGACGTCTCGAACGCTTCGTTGAAGACGCCTTTTCCATCGTGAGCATCCGGGTCTCGTCTGTTTCTTTTAGCCGTCTGCCGCCCTTCGAAGGCTGGGTTTGGGTACACGTAGTTACTCTGGCCTTCGTTTGACGATAGACTGGAGTTCCGGCTATCAGCGTCCTTATTCGTGGGGTACCGATCGGTCGGGGGAGAGAATAGCACTTGGGAGGCAGCTGAATTGAAAGAAAAAAAAAAGTTAACTTAGCTGATTGTATTGAAATTATTGATAATATAATCATTTATTTTGATGGGATGTTATTGTGGGTTTTGTTTGTGTTTTTTTTTGTAATTGTTACAACTGTTATAATTACTAAAAGGAAAATGAAACATTTTACAACATGAGTATAAAAATTATTTTACAGCTCCACCACCGAGTTTTCAAATTTGTGTCATACTTTATTACAACAAATCACATATTGCTATTTATCCGTAAACGATTCAGTTGCCTCCCAAATGCGTTCCATTAACTCTTTCAGAAGACATAATCATGTTGTTTAATTTTCAAAAACAACTCAGTAAACTGTAGACTTTTTGCAGCAGTCAGTGAATCTTAGCGTCTTTTAACACTGGCATTACGAAGTGACAAATTATTGTTCACAAACCTTTACAGTTCAAGAATACAAATTAACTGTAACAGAAAAAAACATAAGAATAATCTGTTTTGTACACTGTAATGTTTTGTGTCTATCAATAACGTATTGTTTGTTTTACGAGCATTATAACAAAAGCCACAAATTAGTAATATATATTTAATGCTTCAAAAAGTATTTAAAAAAAATAATGACATATAAAATGACCGTAGAAAAAGTGGATGAAAGCGTGTTAATCTTTGAGTTATAACAAATTTTAAAAATAATAATAAAATGAAATTTATTACGAATATTATGTATTTCAAAAAAAAGTTTTGCATTTGATTAAATTTACTTACTTCCTTTTTCTATTATTTATTTATTTATTTATTTATTTTTAATGGATTTTTTTTTTTTTCGATGAGAAATTCTTGGAAATTTTATCTAAATGGTATTCTTTCTGGTTTTTTTTTTAATTTTTTATCATTTTAAAAAGTATAATTTAAGATATGTAACTTTAATTTAGAACCTTTTCCGTGCTAAAATATTTGTCATCTGTATGTTATAAAAATAAATTTTAGTAATAGTATTAAAATATTTACATGTATGCTAAGTAATGCTAAGAAAAGGAAAATCTAAAGAAAAAATATGAGTTAAAAACGTGTTAGAAGATGATAATTAGTGAGACAATATCTTCTACAAAATATTTTGAGAATAATAATATAAAAATATACAAAAATATATACATATATTTTCTATAAATAGCGAAACAAGAGTTTCACATTTTCACTGTTAGGTTTTTATAATGGATATTTGCACCATAGCACTACGTTTGAAGACCTGATTTACTTCTTATTCTTGTGCACGTCTAGTCGACAGTCTGAGTCAGGGACATACACACACAACAGACACACTTGCTATGTCTGATGTTCACAGGAACATTTGAATAAAAACAACAAAAAACCTGTATGTGATGGTTGGTTTAAATGAAATAAATGTAATTTAAGCTCCGATCCACTTTGATTACTCTGGTGTAGGAATTTAATAAATATGGAATCATCTTCGATTTAACGTTTTGGAAGTTGCCCACGATTGCCGTATCGAGAATTAATATTCAGATCTCCGAGCTTTGTCGGCTGTTTTCCTTTCCTCGATAAGCTCTCCTTTCCACTGTAGGAGCTTTTTCTAGAGTTCTGTCTGCTGACATTCGCCGGGGAGTGTCTCGTTTCCTTTTCAACTGGTCTCTGTGGATAGTGCTCCTCTCGGTAAGGAGAATGGCTTCGTTTAACACTACCAGTTTCCCTGCGAGGATCTCGGCCAACAGACTGTCGCTTCGGATTACTCCGTCTCGCTTCGTCTCGACTCGTGGAATGTTCCCTTCGGTGAAAGTCGTAGTCTTCATATCTCGCCGAATTTCGATCATCTTTTGTTGAGTAATTCCTGCTTCGACGAGGTTCGTATTCTTCGTATTGTGCTGCTGAATGGCGATTGTCTCTCTTCGTGGAATGACTTCTTGAATAGGTACCGCGAAGGTTGTCGAATTCGTCATATTTTGGTGGCTGGTTTCTGGTATCATATTTGTACGACTTTTTCTCTGGAGCTTGACGTTTTGACATCTCACGTTTTACTTCACTCGGATATGTTTTGAAATTCCTTCCGTCTGCGCGATCGCTTTCATCACTGGTCGGATATCGTCTGCTCTTTCCCGCCGACTGTCTTCTGGCGTCGCCTCGTCTGAACTCACCGCTCTTAACAGACTGAGGCTTAGAATCTTTCCCTACCCGGCGGTCATAGTTATCGTAAACAGGATACTCTTTGCTTTTCTCGTACGATCTGCGCGTGCGCGCTTCTCTGTCGAAATTGTCGTCATCCCTTGACAGACCTCCACTGCTGCTGTCGCGACTGAACGCGTTGTTTTTGAAAGTAGCTGGGTGGTTACCGTATTGATCTTTGACAATAAAGATTTCCGTGTCTTTGTGGTCACTTTGTGAGTGCTGGCTGCTGTATGTTCGTGAAGAGGGAACGCGTTTCGGAGGCATAAAATCCCTACCTATATGCACTTTGGAGTCTGAGTAATATTTTTCCTTACTTGATGAATACACCGTTGAGCCTGCTGTCACTGATGCTGCTTCTCGTTCCTTCGACAGCCTCTTTCGTCGGAATTTGACGATGCAGTAAATACAAATGCCTATCAGAGCCAGAAAGAAAAGACCGCCGCCTATTGCAATTCCAACAATAGCACCAATCGTCAGCGTCTGACCCTGGTACTCGTTGACACTCTGTTCAAACCCAATGTCAGGACCTGGAAGCAAATGTATTTATTACACACGAAAACACAACATAGATGTAGAGATACAGTCATAATTACAGACACGCATAAATAAACAAAAAAGTATATACACAAAGCATAAATAAACAGAAACATATATACACACAATATACGCACGCACACGCACGCACACATAAACACACACAGACATACACTCACATATTTTAACTTTTGACTATTTTATCCAGTAAGAAGAATGATCAAAATGGAATTGCTAAGCAGCTGATGTTTGTTTTCAGTCAATACAGAAATTTTAAATATTAATATTAAATACTATCATTTGAGCCAGGACTGATATGTATTATTGAACACTTTGCAAATGAAAAGATACGTGTTAAATCAACCAAGCTGATTAACGTGTTTACGCTCTTTAATGTTCACGTACGTCATTCGTGGATACACTCACCGATTCGACTAGCGCCAAAATTCAAGCTATGATTATCCAACACTCTAAGATTTATAATCAAATTTTAATACATCATCAATAATATCATCATCATAATTATAATTATTTATAGAATGAAAAAAAGGAGCCAATTTCACTTAAAAGCTCATTTAATATGCATGGTGGCCCAAATCTAGTCCAGTAGGATTTATACACTGAAATATTTAGAAAATGTTCACGGAGTTATTTAATGCTTTCACTGTATTTATAAACGATATTTATTTATTTTATTTATATTTATGTATTTTATTATTATTATTATTTTATTTATTTATTTATTTATTTTTTTTTTTTTTTTTTTTTTTTTTTGGAGCGTTTTTCAACTCACTCTTCGACAGAATAAACGATATTAAATTTATTTTTTATATATATATATTTTTTTTCCCCATTAACTTCGATGTGTTCTTCGACAGAATAGCACTTCATTGAAAATAACACACCAACCTGTTGTTATATCTGAGCCAATCTGTGTAGATGTATATAAACAGACAAATACAGATAATGATACATACGTTAATTTAAGTGGGTAGATCGACAGTAAATTTCTTAGTATGGCTATGATTAATAACCGCTGGATTTACCTTGATCTGTAGTAACTAATATGTCTACTCTGTACGTTCTGGCTGCAGTCGACTGTTTGACAAGTTCAAACTTCACTGGGGGTCTCAGCTCCCAGTCGGCTGGTCCGGAATCGCTCGTCAGCACGTACTGAGAAAAATATATAAATATTCTGTAATGTTAACTAGGAGCTCACGTGTTTGATACGCTTACTGTAATGTATGTACATCGTGTGTGTGTGTGTGTGTGTGTGTGTGTGTGTGTGTGTGTGTGTGTGTGTGTGTGTGTGTGTAATATATTTAGTTTAATTACTTCATTTTTAAAGATTTTTTTTATGGTATGGGCTGCCACTAAGACCATGATGCCTCGTTCTGGCTGATCTCTCTCTCTCTCTCTCTCTCTCTCTCTCTCTCTCTCTCTCTCTCTCTCTCTCTCTCTCTCTCAGTAATTCTAGACCGCTTACCTTTGGTGTAACTGGAGATCTGTAATCGTACACGTTCAGGTGAATGCCATTGTCGTTGAACTGAACGTATGCAACTTTTATTTTCAACAATCTGCCTTCGACTTTTGTTCTCAGTGTTATGACGCACCTGTCACGTGTCCCCGTGCCGGCATTTGTAAATGGCGGGTTGCCCCAGATACGATAGATGTCTTGATCGGAGAGAAGGTATTGTCCGATATCGCAGTCCGTACTCTCCATGTTCACTATATAAATAAATAAATAAATAAATAAGTAAGTAAGTAAGTAAGTAAGTAAGTAAGTAAGTAAGTAAGTAAGTAAGTAAGTAAGTAAAGAAAGAAAGAATTTAAATGAATTTATATTTCATTCGGGGAGAAAACGCTTAAATCTTGATAATTTTATATTTGTCTGTGTGTGTATTTCGTTTATAGTATATTATAATGCTAGCTATACTATACAGTTTTACTAATGTTTGATGTCACATAAGCTTCACGGATGTTTGTTTGACAGAAGATTTCTGAAATAGATGATGGTTTTTTTGTTGACAATGTACCTTGGATCTTGTTTTCATAAGTCACTGTGAAAACCAGACGAAAATTTGAAAAACGGACGACTCACTAGGATACACGATACAGTAACTAAATGAACAAGTTTATTGTTACCAGAGATTAACCTTCGGTCAAAATAAACTTATTCATTTTTATGAATATTTCTCACATTTCTTGAACACTTAATGATTATACATTTATAACAAATGACATGTCTGCAATGAGTAAAACTTTAAAAATTGCCTCCATTTTTGTAAACATATTAAAAATAGCTTTCCTGTTCAGAATCAACATTTTTGTTAATTATTATTATTGTTTGTTTTGATTTAGATTTTTTTTTCCTTGTATTCTTGTTTTTTTTTAACCACAACAACAAACAACTCAATGGAAAACATGAATTTTTCCCTAATTTATTTTATTTTATTTCCTTTCCTTTCCTTTCATTTCATTTTTACTCTTATTATTCTTTAAATTATTTTCATTTCTTTTAGTAACATTCTAGTGAAATAATATACTGTCTGAAAGCGTAAAGAGTATATATATAACTTAATGCTCTTGAATCAATGAATAAAATAATTCAGTTTATTTTCTAATGAATGAAACGTAAGACAGATTAAGCGATATTTTTTATTTTTATTTTTTAAAACCTATGAAGAAAATGCAGTTGTTTCTGAACGAAATTCTATGATAAACTCTCAAGAAGCAAGACAGATGAACTGATACATTATTAAAAAAAAAAAAAAAAAACTATTAAATTAAATAAATTCGTTTGTGCATGAAATTTTGAGATAAACTGTCAAGAAGCACTGCTGTACACTGCAGGGTGAAATATATACAATTACTGTGAGTTACTGAAATGTCTTAGCTTGCCGTAGATTAGATACCTATACTTCTAGATAATATCAACAACATAATATTGTGGACAAACAAAAGATGACCTAAATTTAAATCTTCTGTATCAGTTCAAACACCCTCTCTTGACCCATATAGAGCGCTCCGGCAAAAGTTTTTTTTTTCTATCAATGATTTTTCTTATTCATTTTAATAAAACTAATTTCAACTCGTTTCTGAAGTCGTGAATCCATCTCTGGACACAATAGGCTTTTCTTATCGTTGTGAGCTATTAACTCGCACTAAATACATGTATTTAACACTTAATATGGTAACATGTGTTGCTGATGACGGCTACCTTGATTCATCGCAGTATATTCGATCCGGCATAAAAAATAAAATAAAAATAACGCAGAGTTCATTATGGCGTTCATCATTAATGGAAAACAAAGTAATTTGTAAAAGACTCTATCTTCTGGTGAAAAAGAAGGACCACACAGAATGAATGCTTCGGTAATAACGGTTTCTTTTCTTGAATTTTTTTTTTTTTATTTTTTAAATTTTTTTTAAGTTATTTATTATTATTATTTTTATTTTTATTTATCTATTTTATTTATTTATTTATTTATTTATTTATTTTTCAAGAATTAAACATTAAAACTATATACTGGACTTATAATTATATATATTTTATAGAAAATATATGTTTATTTCACTTGTGTTCACATACGGTAAATATGTTTATTTTACTAATTTTTGCTTAGTCCGTGCAATCCGTGAACAGCCTGGTGAAGAAAAAACCGTCGGAGGACGCAACCATTATCCTCGTATAGACAGGAATTCAATAACAAAAGAATTTAAAAAAAACAACAAAAAAAAAAAAAAAAAAAAAACTAGAAACAATGCTTTCCACATGTTTGGACACAAAGTCACTGAACTTTAAAAAATTACAGAATTTCAGTTTATAATCCTCTAAGTATATGACGTAGAACATGGTACCTACTCCAGAGCATTGATATGTCGAGAATTGAAAAGAAAGGTTTATATACATTTATGTTTCTATAAAGTATCCCTCTGTGTTTTTTACACTCTAGTTGGTATCAAGGATAGCGCTGTTGGTTATCAATAAACTGTCTGATGTATGTTACGTTTCTGTGTATAATACTCTTTTTGTGTGCATTAGCTGATATTACCCCGTGCTGTATTAACAAAAGCTATGCAACTTTTGTCTACTACGCACAGTAAATACATTTCCTGAGCAACGAGCCATAGCCGTATTCATATAAATAATAGATACACATACATGTAATTATTGAATTAAATAAAAGAAACAAAATGTCGAGACATTCTTCAAAGATTCAACGTTAAGGTGTTATCCACTGTTTTCATTACGAAGGCGAAATGTAAGTGTGGTGATATTATGTGCGCGCGTGTTTCTGCCTTTGTGTGTGTGTGTGTGTGTGTGTGTGTGTGTGTGTGTGTGTGTCGTACAAAAAATGAAATATATTTTGTTTCATAGCCAATAAAATAATCTGATCTTTTTTTGCTGTACGACACAATGTCCAAATTCATGATAACAGTTTCTTTATTGGATGATGGAAACTTATACGCAGACGTAACGTATTCTAGATGTGTTATCAAAAGGCCGGTTACACTGAAGACAAATAATGAAATGTTGTTACATTTTTCTTTAATGGAAGGCTTCTAACATATTCAAGGAAAGACTGTTTTCTGTAGTGTAGTCTCTCCTCTTGTGAGGGCCCTGTCAGCTGGTTCGTGTAAAAATGATATCACTGAAAAACCATATCAAACTCTGACATTGATATATCGATGATAAATATAGCATTTAGTAGATAGAACCCAGCCCGCGGTAAATCGCTATTGTCGGAGTAATACGAATGTTGTTTTTTACAAGGCGCGTCTCGTTATTTCCGTGAAGGAGGATGACGTCATAGAAAAAAAATAAACAATTTTCAGAAGTGATTTCCACCTCTACTCGAAATTACAAGTATCAAGTTACAAACTGCTCAACCGCCCTTTTGATATTAAGATTAGCGAATCACGTAGTTTTATAGGACGAATTATAATTTTATGCTTCGCTGAACACTGAGTTTGAACGTAAAACTTTAAATCTGTATGACAGTTTTAACAGCAGTGAGTCAGAAATGTTTTACATACGCTCGCGCGTGCACACACACACACACACACACACACACACACACACAAAGTGATCCTTTTCATTGTACACCTTTAAAATTAAAACGTTAAGAACTAAATGAATACATTTTATATATAACGGGTGAATTTAGGTACAATTATTTGAATAAGGTGTCTACTTCAGCGTTATTTATTAGAGAAAAATCGAGAAGTATTATATAGCATTACGTAAAACTGACGTTTTTATTTCTAAAAAGCCCATTACGTTACATCGCTTCATTCAGGATACTGTAATATTTAATATAACATTACGAATGAATATCGACAGTGTGTGTTTAAGTCCCTAATGGATGGCCTATGGGTTGTTTTGATACTTGTAAGGCGCTACATAGATCCGTTAATACACAAGATTAGAGAGAGAGAGAGAGAGAGAGAGAGAGAGAGAGAGAGAGAGAGAGAGAGAGAGACTATGAAATACCGTCTGTCATATATTGCTAAAGTGTGCGCTTTTGTATCATTTTTCATGAAAGCGTTTTTACAATTTCTGCACATAAATTAACATATCAATGGCAAACGGGTAATTGTCCGGTTTAAAAGTTGAGTCTAGACGTTTGTACGTTCAGTCCTCGTTAGTGTTAACATTTATTTTACGTGCAGCGAATCTACGCTTTAAAAGCACATTGTATTTAACAACGAAGACATTCTCGTATTACGACAGACAGAGGCGCAGTAAGGTCAACCCCAAAATCTGTATAACAAATATTATTGACCTTGTCCGGAAATCACGTCGGGCATTTTCGGCAGAGGCCGTAAGGAAACACGTATACATACTGAAGTCTGTTATCTTTCTTTAGGAATATATATACTTATTATTATTATTATTATTAATTTTATTTATGTATGTATGTATGTATGTGTGAGTGTGTATGTATGTATGTATGTATTTACTTATTATCTTTTTATTTGTCGTGGGTGTGTGTGATACTTATGATTTCATTGTTTGTTTTGTAAAAGTCACCCACTTTACTCCTCAAGAGTCTGTTATCTTATTATCATAGTTATTATAAGCACAGACTTGCTATGAAATTAATTTTAGCATAACAAGGCATTGTGTTGCATGACACTGCTTTACATCATTTGTCATAAAACATGTGTGACATGAGCAAACACGGCAAACATAAATCAAGCCATTGTAACAATATATGGTTTGAAACTAAACTTAGAACTGCCGCACCTAACAAATAGAATGACTTAATTTTTTTTTTTTTGTTTATAGTAAGTACACCTGTAAATTAATAAATTATTGTTAGTTATTATTATTATTATTATTATTATTATTATTTATTTTTTATATATATATTTATTATTATTTTTTTTTTTTTTTTTTTTTTTTTTTTAATTAAAAACAAGAACTCTATTCCTCTTTCCCATATTCATAAATATTCCCAAGAAGTTCCGAGAGCCTGGAACTCCCCTGCATTCACCTCTGTTAATTCGCATGATATCAAAAGACATTAAGGTGGTTGACACTTAATTCTACGACTATTCAGAAGCTAGTCGTTTTGACGCCAAAATATCTTGGTTAATAATACCATCCAATCGCCAGACCGTCGTAAGCAATTAGCATGAGTAGTGTAATATTAATATAGAATGAAAAATTCAACAGCTTACGTTCAGTGTTACTGATATGGTTAGCTTAAGACAGTTTGAAATTATCTGTAGGATTTCAAATGTATTATATATAAAAAAAGAAAAAATGCGTAGGCATGATTAGTATCGAGTTTGGGGCGAAAGATGAAGTTTCAAAGACAGGTTATGAGACACACACAGTGACTGAAAAGTACGGTAACCACAGGTTAAAAGATTAGATTTCTGTGTAAAGAAAACAAAAACACAGTATGAAGCAGCGGACAATAAATTATGTTAGATTACAAAATAATTTTTTTTTATAATTATAACAAACACCAAGATTTGAATAATCCGCTGTAACCAAGACAAAGCCGAATGTGTTTCATTCGATTTCCCAAAGAGGTCAAGGTTAAAGTTCAGTGACTTTGTGTCCAAACATGTGGATAGCATTGTTTCCATTTTTTTTTTTTTTTTTTTTTTAAATTCTTTTGTCATTGAATTCTGTCTCTACGAGGATAATGGTTTGTGTCGTCCGACGGTTTTTCTTTATAATTAAACAAATAGCATCATTAATGTTACACGTGTATGTGTGTGAGTGCGTTTGTACCTGTGTGCGTGCGATCTTGTGTAACACTATGATCATTGCGAAACTCCTTTTTTTTTTTTTTTTTTTTTTTTTTTTTTTTAAATCCTGAATCCGCATTCTTTGCACAGGACAACAAGTTTTAATTAAATGCACCTCAAAAGCTTTTTATATTAATAGTGAAACTCGAGTCAAAGCGGGTTTCTAAACAGCAAGCATGTAACAACAATAAATGTCGATGTTTTATATGCATATTTTTTATATTTTTTTATTTTATGTAAAAATAGTCAGTTATGTAAAACAGATCAGAACAGAAAATAACCTCTTATGCAGATCAGCTTTTACTGCTTCCTGTTTCGAAAGATTAAACTACTACTTCACAAGATTTTCCGAGAGTTGAAGCATTAAGCGGAATCAGTTTAAAATTATATACGATTACTATTACTACTGTTAACGATAACCAAATTAACAACAACAACAAATAAGTTTTAAAGGAGTATTCGAAAACGGCTACAACTTTAAAAAAATTACATCAGAACAAAATAAAGATCGATATAATACTTAATGGTCTAATAAATATTCCCTGAGAATGGCTTTCAGCACATAATCACTCTTATTGTCTCGCACATGATATTTAAATGAGACTGATCTATAATTCTGTCATAAAAAGTGGTGTGTGGGACCCATGGTCACAAGTACTGAGACATTCGGCTGAATCATAACGAAAGTCTCGATTTCTCCAAAGGGCTTAGTCACGAGTGTAAGTATGCAAGAGGTTTACGCTTGTGTAAACGGTAAAAGCAAAGGACAAAAATGTTTATGGTTGCGTTCGCATATATTTGCGAGTAAACGAAAATCACGCCATTGGCAAGTTTGCGGTACAGAAGACATAACAGAATGTGTGTCAGTGAAAGAAATGCACTTGTCAAAAATGAATGCAAAAATTGTTATTTCGTTTGTAACGATGAAAATAAGCATTAAGTCTGTGTTTGCACGAAAATAAAAACTATCTGGAGCCTGGGTACAAATAAAATACTGAAATCTCCGTCACAGATATAGTTTCCAGTTATTTTACTAAACGGACCTACTTTTAATAGTGTTACTTTTTCTAATACTATTACTGCATGTACGGCTGCTCTTACTAATTTTTGTACGACTGTTATTATGGCGCGATTTCAGTTTACTCGCAAACAGACATGTATATGTATGTAAAGATAGATAGATAGATAGATGATTGCAACTGTACCTATTTTATTTTCATACGTAAACATTCAACAATTATTGTTTTATTTCTTTTAACATATTCATACAAGGACCAACAGAGAAATTTTCATCACAGAATACGTCAACAACATTAGAAGATGGATTAGCATCAGCGTCATATTACCACAGTCGGTCATCCGTATCAAATAAAATCTTAAAGATACGCATTTCCACTTCGCCTATTGACATACCACGTGGTTACGTTAATGAAAGAGTAAATTAAATATTAGTATTGTTTGACGTTGGAATAATACGTCCGATGATTTGTTACGATTATTTGTTATCGTTAAATTCCTCCCTAAAAATTATGGAACCGCCGTTAGTGTGTAACTGCGTATCTGCTATCGTCAAATCAACCGGAAAATTAAAGATTTGTTTTGGCCTCAAGCAATTGCAAACTGAATACTAATTTTTAGTTCTATAAAAGGTAATCTGAATAATAAAAGACCATGCGAAATAAAAAAAACAAAAAAACCCCCACGAATTAATACTCCATTTCTTTCATTCTTTCATTCTTTCATTCTTTCTTTCTTTCTTTCTTTATTTATTGTTGTTACTGATGTTACTCTTTATTTATTATTGAGAATGGTAGAATTAAAAGTCAGAATGGCGGGCACTATCCTTGTAGTGAGTATAACTTTCAAAATAAAAATACTGTCTGTATAAATTTAAAACAACAACAACAGAGATTAAATAACGATTATATTTTGTTGTTGTTGTTATTTTTATTTATTATTATTATTATTTTATTTTTTTTAAATTATCAAGATAAATAAAGTATTTATTAGTTTTATACTGAAAGTCCAGAAACGAATTGTTCAAATACTCCTAGCTATAGATTATAATTACGTTATCTGACTCTATCAGATAATAACAGCGTAAACAACGCATGACATTGTTTGTTTTACAAGTGATTTAGCTGGTAAGTGCACGACTCGTATTTGTCAGGCTTAACACTTCTGTGAATCCGTTTATTATCTACTTAACAGTGTCTTTATAGAAAACTAATTCAAAAGTCAATACACATTCTAAAGTAGGAAGAAAACAGTAGAGTGTATTTCAATCCGCGGTTTTACTGTGTATTATATACGTACGTATACGTTTTATATGAGTGTATGTTTTTTGATTTTATATGAGTGTATGTGTGTTGGTTTTATATGAGTGTATGTGTGTTGGTTTTATCTGAGTGTATGTGTGTTGGTTTTATATGAGTGTATGTGTGTTGGTTTTATCTGAGTGTATGTGTGTTGGTTTTATATGAGTGTATGTGTGTTGGTTTTATCTGAGTGTATGTGTGTTGGTTTTATATATTACTGTGTGTTGGTTTTATATATTACTGTGTGTGTTTGTGTGTAATACGTTTATGGACGACACAGCTAGAGTGAAAACGTGATTCATCTACGAGTTAAGCATTTAAAAAAACAAAAAAAAAACGCCACCTTCCCAATAACAGGAACTCATACTAAGCCTACTGACAAAGTCCAGCATAGAAAAACCGAAACTGGACCATAAATTCGCGAACGTTTTAGACAAAAAACCGTCCTTAAATATAATTACATATATATATAATGAAATTATTACTGTTATTTCAGAAGATATTCGAAAAGATCGGTAAATTATGGATGATTTTTTTTTAACAAAGTAAATCATGGGTTGTTACATTCATCAATCTTAACTGTGCATTTTTTTTTTTTTTTTTTTTTTTTTTTACGTTTAAAATCGAATGTAATGAAAACGTGACGTCGAAGTTAGCATACCACGGATACTTCCGTGTCTAGCCGAGTACAAGTACGTAACAACAGGATGTCGTCGTAGGATAACGTCAGAAACTGTGACCTCAGACAACGTACAAAATCACTTTGTCACACTTGTAAATACTTTTGCACTAAGTAATTTTGTCTGCATATCTCTATGTATGTCTGCCTGCCTGTTTTTTTCTCTCTTTTTTTCATAATAGTATTTTAAACTTTAACATATATACACATACATACACACAAACATACATACCTACATAGATGATACATCATATATATTTACACTCACCCATACATACATACAGAAACTTTATCTATTTCATTAGAAATGCTGGCAATACTTCGTTATACTATTTTTTATAGAAATATATATATCTATATTTTGACGATGACTAAAATATTCCTAGCACGTTCTTAATTTAATACAGCATTACGTAATAATTTTGCTTGAGGCAAGTTACATAAACAGCTAAATCACAAGCAGAATTTACACTTAATGTTTCTGTTCGGATATAAATATTAATCAGAATTCAACTGTATATTAAATAACTTGGCTTCTTTCCTTGCTGTATTACCACCATATGCAATAACTTTCCTTGAATTTTAACATGGCTCAAAATTATTAACATGTCAAGACAGTTTCAAAACACGTTTTTTAAAAGCTGTAATACAAGGTTAATATGATTCCCCAATGACAAACTTTCCAGTAAAGTTTTACAGTTGTATTTTATTTTATTTTATTTATTTATTTTTTATTTTTTGTTTTTTTATTAAATTTTTATTTTTATTTTTAATTTTTTATTAAAAATGTATTTATTATTATTATTATTATTATTTTTTAAATAGACTGTTTAGAAAACGTATTTTAATATTGTTATCCAAGATAAATCATTTAGTAACAGTCACCCCAATCCCAACATTCACTAATACATAATTTATGCCTCTTTTTACCCTAAACGCTATTTTATGTATTTGTCCTCGATATCGGAGAATATAAAAAAAAGACGGTCGTGCAGTTAATTTATACAGTGGTGGAAAGCGTTTTATAATGTTCTTTCTAATGCAGTACCTTTTATAATAAACAAAAATAAAATAAAATGTAAATGAGAATAATTATTTAGATTTTCTTTGTATACTTACATTGCTTTGTTGGATCGACTCCAAGAGCAGTGTAAACGTTCAAATATAACAAAATAACGGTTGTTGTTATCCTGTCCATTTTCGTGTTCTCTTTGTTGCCTTTTGTCCTTTTCACTTGATTGGGGATTGAATTCTGCACCTCCACAGTGAATGACCCAGTTCACCTGGAAGTCGAAATACCTGGTGATGGTGGCGGCGTTCCGATTTACCTGTCCTCTAACAGAAGCCGCCCGTTAAGACTTTCACCTGTCCACTCAGTTAATTAATGAGTCACATGACTGGTCAGTCAGTTGTGTAAGCTGACAGTTATGTCAGATTAGCGGTCACAACAATAACGGATCCGAAACGGACGTCATTTGCTGAAATAAGCAAGATGATTTTAAAGTCTTACGTTCGTTTATTTATATAGATAATATTCATTCATCGTTGTCACAGTTATATGTTGCAATGAGATAGAACAAAAATAAATATATATATATATATTTTTTTTTTTTTGTTCTTTCTTTCTTTCTTTCTTATTATTATTATTTTATTTAATTTAATATTTAATACATACAACAACAACAACAAAAAACCTATTATTTATAATATCTAATTTTCAAAATGAATTTCGCCACATTAGTAATTTTCAAACAGCGTGCCAGTCATGTTTAAAATATTCGATGTAACAGATCCATACGAATGTTGACCTACAATGCTACATTACATTCGAAGAAATTTTTGAAATGTTCATTCAGGTAGCACATTATTACAATGAAATAAATCGCAATCGGCATGAACCGGTGTAAAGGTAAATACTTACGAAGAGAAAGTTAACAAATATTAATTCGCCAGGAGAAAATGGCTCACGAAGTTAAGTCCACAGTTAAGAGGTAATATGTCTATATTTAGTTCATCATTAGTTTCAACACAGGACGCGCCCAACGGGCTGCGTTAACAATAACAAATCGCGCCATCTGTCGTCCAGGTAAGTCGACACGCCGAAAAGGAGGACAACTCGTGTCCATTGAAATACGTCACTTGTTTAATGTGTTGTTTGAAGTATTTATAACTTATCTAGAACACCCAGCTTTCAATAAACTGGTATTTAAACTCTCTCTCTCTCTCTCTCTCTCTCTCTCTCTCTCTCTCTCTCTCTCTCTCTCTCTCTCTCTCTCTATCTTGTATACGGTATTGTAAATATCAAAATGGATTAATTAATAAAACAAAAAAATGTATCTAGGGGTAAATCCAGGATTTCAGAGAGGGAAGAAGGTAACTGTTTAACCAAGGTATAAAGTGTTCCATTATAAAGAGAAATAGTTAATGTATCATCAGTGAAATACTGGATGTCAGGAAGAGGTACCAAGATACTAGTATCTGTACCATACCTCTAAAACACCTAATATCCAGACGTAAAAAATACTAATCTATTTTTTATTTTATTTATGTATTTTTGTTTTAAGAAAAGAAGAAAAAAAAAGGCAATGATTTGCCATGCTTAGAACTGAAATAACCAAAGGTCACTTTTTCCTGCAATCCATCTGAAGACTGTTCAGTGTTCAAACCTCCTACGTTGCAGTGACTCATAGCTTTAAACCGAGTTTGGTGTTAATAAAAACTGTTAAACAATAACTACATACCTCCAGCAAAGACGACTGTGGGAATATTGTTCATTGTATAATAATACATTTTATTTGGCTGACTTTGATTTCTCGAGATATTTGTATCCCTTCTCTGAAAGTAATTCTTAATATAATTTAGTTTACTGGAAAGACGATTTAAAATAATAATAATAATAATAAATTTAACAAAATTATTTGTGATGTATAGTAGGTACGTTTGTGAAAGTGCGCGCGCGCGCGCAGAAAGTCAGAGAGAGAGAGAAAACTAACATTTCAGAATAATGAAAAAAAATAAAAATAAAATGAATGTCGAAAACATAAATATAAATAATATAATATTTCTCTAAATAAATTAATTCTCAATGCAATTATAATAACTGTTCCAATTGCTTGTTTATATAGATAGGCTTAGGATTGTTAAGGTATCTGTGCGTGCGTGTCTGTGCGTGTTAATAAGCACGAATGTTTATCACCTCAGTCCCAAAATATATCATTTGTCAAACCTGAATATACATAATTATATGTTGTCTTTTTAATTTTAAAATTATTCAGGGTGTATAATTATATAACTGGATTACATTTTTAACAGTATCTGACATAAACAGATAAATTGAAATTAAATAAAATATGAAAATCGAGAACTGAAAATAATACTAAAATAATAAAACGAAAATAAATAAATAATAAATTATGGAATAAAAAATGGATTATGGTAGATATTCTACTGTTGTTAAGCATAATATTTGATGTTTACTGCCTTGCAAAAGTCAAACGGTTTTTCTCTCATTTTTAAAAAATATTTTATGTGAAAAAAAAAAACAAAAACAAACATGATTTTCAAATGTATTTCATCAAAAGGTGTTATAAACAAAACCAAATTATTGGAATATATCACAGTGAAAATCAAAAATCAAAATGTATCAACACTTCTTATGTCTTATGTCACATTAAAATCATTAAGTGAAATGTAGCATAGTTAATAATCACAATTTAAACCAAAACGTACATACTTTGATTTTCATTTTTCATTTTTTGGTCTTTTTTGTTTTGTTTCATCTTTTTTTCACATATCTGGACTCTATTGAAAAATAAAACGATTAAATGAACATAATCAAAGATTACATATTAATGAAATTTATAAACTAAGTATCCTTCAAACAAATTAGGTTTTTTTTTTGCTTTACTTGGACAATCAGTCATCATTAATATTTCATCTGAAACGCTGAGGGTTTTGTCAAAGTACAGTCAGAATATGAATAATAAAACAGCAGTTATTAATTTTTAAATTACTGTCTGTCTTGTTACTTGAAATGTGAATGCACTGTATAAGCTGTATGTAGATCAATATTTTAATACATTGAGACCGTAGATAGAGACCAAGTGTACAGTTAGAAATACAAGACAGTCAAATACAGTCCAGACATGTCCCTAATAACATTTGACTGACAGCTGGATTCATAAGCTTAAAACATCTAATCCAAATATCTGACATCATATTTTCAGCATAAAACCTTAAACACACACACACACACACACACACATCCACACACACAAATATAAAGACAGATAGACAGAACCAGACAGACAGACAGACAGACGACTACATTTGATTCAGTTATGATGACTGACTGCCTTTGTCAAGTTAATTTCAAAAACATATTTAATACTAAACCTCAAATTCCTTTATCTAAAACTTTATATTGGTTAAATCATATTCCAGATCAAAGAGCAAAAAACATATTTGTTAATTACTGATTGTCTCTAGACCTATTTTAATACGACACACAACATTTAAATACTGTTAAATTCTAATGAACTGAAATTTCGTTTTATAACTCATAATAATAACTATTTGAAAAACATTAACCAAAGACTAGAACAAAAAATAAAATAAAATAAAGTGACAGAATGAGATTCTAAGTATTTAATATTGGAAATTTAATAAATATTTGAAAAACTAGAACTCATTAAATATGATCATAAAACCCTGTCTGTCTTTGTTAAAAAACATAAAATATTAACAATCTTTTGTTCTGCATATTAGACACAAACTGAGATATGCACTGATTTGTAGAATTATGTGCACAGTTTTACTCATTACATATATAAAACAAATAATATGACAGTAAATTAAATAAATAAATGAGCAAAGAAGAAATACCAGAAAACATGAACACCAACATTTAATCTGTCAAAAACATTGTCTTAAATCAATCTATCAATATTAATGTTAAACCAAAATTAAAAAACAATATCTGTACTGGATAACAGTGGTTTTAATTGCTCATTTATAACCTCACAAGTTATTACAGAAAGCAATCTTCATTGTATATGAAACCCAACAGAAGCTGCCAGTTCATTTATGGGGAGGGAAAAAAAAAAAAAAAAAAAAAAAAAAAAAACTAAATTTACTTTTAAAACATTTAATAAATTAGAAAATAAAATTTAATATTCCCAAGCTGAGAATTTTAATAGATTTTATGTTATTCTGGAGATATTTATATTAAAGAAAAAAACCAACAAAATTAAAGAAAATGATTTATAAAATATATATATAAAAAAAATAAATAAAAAAATAAAAAACAAAGAAGATAAAAAAACAAACAAAAACTACATTTAGGTGTCAGGTTGGTATTTGCTACCAAGATTTAAACTATATAAGACATTATTATTATTATTTATTTATTTTTTTATTATTGTAATTAAAAAAAAAAAGAAAAAGAAAAAACAACATTCCTTCACAACAAAAAAAACCCACTTATTTAAAACAATTTTTAACTATGTTTCTAAAAAAATTTTAAAATGACACACTCACTGTTTCTTTTTTTTTACTTAAAATAAAAATTACAGTTATTAAAAAAGCATTGTTTGATTTACAGGATCCATCATTCAAAGATTTAATGATCATATTTATCCACTTAGTACATTAAAGATAAATTTAAAAAAACCTTAAATACTGTTTAACATTGAAAATAATCTCTCGCTCATAATATTCAACCCTGTAAATACTGTCTTTCAAATTGTAACTATTTACAAAATCATTATCAAACTTTACCCCCACTTTAAACAAAAACATAGACAAGAACTAAGTCACACACAAAACAATTTATGTACAGATAATTTACATTTGAACAATTCAGAAAAAAATAAAAATAAAAGAAACGTTTTAGTAGTAAAAATTAAAACACAGTAATTATTACTATTATTTATTTATTTATTTATTTATTTTTAAATAATTTAATAACCAAATTGTGTTGTCACACCTGCTCTTTCAATGTTTAAGTCTTCAGTATAAAACTATTTTACAATTTATTAAATGATATATCTTATTATTTAATTTTTCATGAAACAATGTGTGTAGACTGGCCACACATCAAAGTGCCCAGACCGTATCTCAATAAATTTATACACTAAATAAACCTGGAATAAATTTCAAAATACTGACATAGTTTATTTTTAATATTTCTGCATAGTTTCACACAAGAGGAACAAGCCTCAAAAACAGAATCAAAAAGACATCATTAAGTATTTAAACATTAAATAAACCCACACATCGTAAGCAAGTTTTAATTCACTTGCCCTGAAATAAATTACAAAATATTAGAGCTACATAAAAAAAAAATTTTAGTTTGTAATTCACACAATTTCAGCATGTACTGCTTCCTTCTTCACTCATTCCACACACCTATCCCATCCTTCTCTCAATCTCAGACAATCACTCTCTTGTTAACCCGTTTTCTCACATATATACATACAAATATATACACAGACACATTACACAATTAATTTTACATTAAATATAATTGATAATATGACATTTTATAATATTGACAAAAAATAAATTATTTATTTGTTATTTTTTAGAATGAAACGTTGTTTAAGTTGTTGTTGGACATTCAAAAAATCAGCCATTTGAGAACAGAAACCAAAATGGAATTTTATGCAAATTGTGAATGAATGAATTTTGTTGAAATGAAGTTTTGAGCAACAATTTTCATCTGAAATTTTCAGAGCCAGTACAGAAAGAATGATCATTCTTCAGTATATGTTTGAAAATAAATTCAACCACAACTTTACCATTAATTAATTACTCATAACATCAAATACCGCAATGAATAAAAAACACAATCTAGTCTTTTGAGCAAATTTGTAAGTAGTCAGTCACATTATTAATATTTATTTTATTTTATTTTTATATAAGCCTTGTGCTAAAACAAGAGACACACATTAAGAATTGATCAAATACAAGCTCAAAAATAATATGTTTTGACATATTCTGCAATATACATATATTATCTACTTTTTCAAAAATAAATAAATGAAAAATAATTATAAAATAATAATAGTCCAAAAAAAAAAAATAATAATAACAACAATAATACCCATAATACATATTAATAAAATGTTTATCATTTGCTAGTGAACTGTACATGTTGCTATATATACTATTTTCAAAATCAATACAATATCACACATATCACAATGCTTATATATCACATCAAAGGCATCAATATGACTTAAATTAATGCTCCAGAAAAATATTTAATTTGTATATTTATTTTAATCATCACATTTCTTTTAAATATTGCTTGAAAAAAAAAATAATAATAATAATAATAAATTAAAAAAATGAATTAAATGCAGAGAAGAAACAAAACATTAAGTTTAGAAATTAAAAAAAAAAAATATATATATATATTGGAATATCATGAACATTCTTGTAATTTATATAGAAAACAATAAATGAGATAAATAAATAAATAATGTGTAATATAGTAGTATTATCAAATTCACTGGTCATCAGTGAAGGGAAATAATTCTTAATTAATTTCAGTCACACACCAATAACAGAATTTTCAATATTTTTTTTTAAATAAAATTTTCTGGAGCACTAATATATGAAACGACTGTGTTGTTAATAAACGTCTGAAAGCACTAACATATCTTTTCAACGAAGAGCTAACAAAAATAAAATAAGAAGTGAAAATAATAACATAAAATAATTAAATATTAAAGAAAGCAATAAATTTTTAAAACAAAAATAATCAAAAATAAAAAGAAAATAGTGCAAAAAAAACTGTCATTGTGGTCTGATCTATTGGTTTTGTTAAAATAAATCAATCATGCTAATCTTCACACTGATTCAGATTCATTCTGAAATACTATTTAAAATAAAATATAACAAAAATATCATTTAGAGATAGACACCCTGATACTGTTACGTCAAATGTCATATTAAAAACAAAAATGGTTTCTTTTAGCCCCATAATATCCGATACTAAAATTTTAAAATAAGAACAGGTAAAAAAAAATTCTATAAATATAAATTTGTTAACAATAACACCTGTGTTTTATACAAAACAAAAAAGCTGATAATTACATTTAGTGTATTAATCTCTGTCAATAATCTTTTTCAGTTGATTTTTTTTGTTTTTTTGTTTTGTTTTTTAAATAAATTTTAAAATTTTTTGATTTTTCATTATTGTTTTTATTTATTTATTTTGGTACAGACATTATTAACGGCTGATGATTTTTCATTTTTAATTTTTTTTGGGGGGGGGTTATTTTATCATTCCTGTTGCAGGAGTATTTAACATTCACAAAAATCAGATATAATTCACAAAATATTAAAAAAAAATAAATCAATTTATAAAATGAGCAAACAACCAGAAGGAAAAATAAAATAATAAAAATTCCCCAATTCGTCAAAAAAAATAAATATATAAATCAAAAAAAAAAAAAAAAAAAAAAAAAAAATTTCAACATAATATCAAATCAATTCTTTAAAAAAAAAAAAAAAAAAAAGTAATCATATCCATAAATTATATTTTTATATATATATATATATATCTGTTGTTTTTTTTCCTCTAACTGTGAGACAACTGGGTCCAGATAATAAAGACAGTGTTACTGAACATCTTTTTTAAGTGAAACTTTGAGCTGTTTAAAATATCACAATACTGGTGACGTCTGAGATTCAATCAAGCAAATCGCTCAGTTCGTCGCGTATTGTGCGCCGCTGACTCAGTAGTCGCCGAAGTTCTGAGGCCACCTGTCCAAGACGACGTCCCAGCTCACGCACTTCGTCCAGCTGTTCCTGGCGCTGACGTTCACGTTCCACGTGGATGCTGATCACTTCTTGTTGATGCTGTTCCAGTTCACTGCCAAATGTGGACATCAGAGCATCCAGGTGACTGTGGCTTTCCTGAATTTATTTATATAGATAAATACAATACAGAAAAGTCAAGTTAAATTTCTCTTAATTTAAAAAAAAAAGCATACCTCTAAATTTAACATTATTGAATACAGAAATTTCTCATGTAATTGTATATTTTTCCTGATATCATTATAAATAGTGGCAAGATATGATCACTAGAATCATTTCTATATTTTTATTTGCTGACCAAAATATAGCTTTTAGAGATGAAACTATTTTTACTTCAACAAATTATGTATTATTTATATACATATATACATACATACATACATACATATGTACATATATATAAAAGAAAAGTAGAGATCTTGTCCACTTCATAAAATTTAACAATTTAATACTTGGAAAGACAAGAATATTCATTTGTTAATGTAGCTGAAATATTAACTGCAATTGTTTTTCAAATGATAAATGCTATGCCTGTATTTTTATATGTCAAATGTTAAATAAAATATTTTTGTGTAATTTTATATAAAACATATTTCACATTCTTTCCATATTCTAGTTATAAAAGACCAAAACAGCTGTAAAATACAAATACGATCATGAGACATATTAAAACAAAGTGTATCATCACTTTTATTACTTATAAAATTAGATACTCTAACAACTGTACCTCAAATAATTAGTTTTATTCCTGAAATTACCATGCAGATCAATGCATCACATTCAATTAATTTATTTATTATTATTATTATTCTTTTAAAAAAAAAAACAATCTGTGAACTTTACCTGAAGACGTGATCTGATGTTTGATAAATTATAATCTACCTGGTCGACTCTTTCTCTCAGCTGCTCTGGGGCTGTTGTCTCTGGTGACCTTGCAATGGAAGACGAGATGACATCAGCACTGGACACGCTGACTCCAGCTCTTGCAGGTCTGCGAACCAGCGCTGGAAGCGAGGATACTCTGTGTCTAGTCACATGACCAGCAGGCCTCGGTGTTGCAGGTGGACGGGGGGTGGTAGAAAGGTGTGGACTACGTCTGCCTAGACCAAGACTAACATCCATTGGACTCTCTGCTGCACTGCTGCTGCTACTGTTACTGCTGTTGTTGTTGTTGTGAGTGGTAGTGTTGTTGTTTTCATCACTTCTAACCCGGCTGTTTGCAAGCCGTGTCCTTAGACGGGTGTGGTGGGGTGGAACCTGCAGTCCGGTTCTTGTCATTAACCTCGGAGTGTTAGTACTGGCAGACCTGTTCGCAGGGGTGATGCGACCTGACAGAGCTGGTAGTTCCTTGCTTTCAAAACCAGACTGCGGAGTCGTACTGTAATTAGTGTGCCCGTGTTTCCCGTGAAACTTCAACAACCCTGTCCATTTACAACTCTTCAGGTTGCATCTGACTCTCAGGTTTTCAATTTTTTCATCAAGATCTTTATTCTCTTCATAACGTCCATCAACCCTGCAAACTGGACACCGAGTTCGATTCAAGTGTCTGCCACTGGTTGACCATACGTATATGCAGTTATGACAGAACTTGTGATTGTTACTGCACTGCATGGCTTTCTTAAGAATCTGATAGCTGCCAAAAATATAAGCACCAATATAAATAACTGTACCTGAATACATGACTTACAAAGTATAAACAAATTTTTAATTCAATTAAATCTTAATAAAAGTTTTATTTCAAAATAAAAGCATATGTATTCAAGAACCAGTTGGTGTTTTATTCTACTACAAATGGTATAAATTTGGAAATATAATTTCCTTAACTCTTTCAACATTATTGGGTATTTATAAGCTACTTCCTGTAGAATATATTTATACAGTTAAAACACACACACACACACACACACACAACCATGAGAAGAAGGTTCACAAAATATGATCAGATACTACAAACAATAATAACAGTTCCATAAACTGGCACATACCATGACCAATTTTAACAAATGTCCAGTACACAGAAAAGGTTTTTATGTTAAGAAATGGCTAACTGAACATACCAGATGGTGCATTCAAATTCATCTCGGTCTTCTTCTGACAGATGAAGGAACATATCTTCTGGATAGCCGCCAGCTTTAACGATTGGATCACGGGGACGAGGAACTGGTGGAGCAGCCAAGCTAAGTACAGCCTCTATGAGGGCTAGGAAGCTACTAGAATCTGTCTCCATTGTAACTCCTACAGCAACTACACTATGTCATAAAGCTGCAGAAATAAATAATTTATCAATCCAATTTTTTAAATTATTATTCACACATCATTATAAAAAATCGTGAAGGTGTGTTTTAATCTAAACAAAATCCATTATCTCAGAATAAACATAATATTTATAACTATTTTTAAACAGATAATAAAGTATTTGACTATAATGGTAAAACAACATCGCTGAAACAAACGAAAGCTCTATCGTATAAAACCTGGTACATTAATTAACATGTTCATATTAACTGGTCACTTTGAGATCAAGTTGTTTGATCATTTTGTCATCTCAGTGTACTCTCTTGGGTAACTGTTCAATACACATCTGACTAATATGAATAATGAAATGAAATCATTCTTTTCTGTTGTTTTACATGACATTTAACTGAATCAATATAAAAACAAATGTAAACAGCTCAAATGTATTGAATAATTACATTCAAATTCCGAAAGTAACTCAAACAAAGTCATAATGATATTAGTACTTGATCATGAACACACTGGCTTGAATTTCTCTTCCATTATTTAATAATTTATTACTTTTTGTTTTACATGATCATTTTATCTACATTTTTTTTTACATTAAACAGCAGCAAATGTTCTCATTTTAATTCGAATTACAAACGAAAGTATACAATGTGTTTAAAAGATGCTAATTAATAGTATGTGCTTACACTGACTGCTTCAAAAACTTTTAATTTGATTTTCATTTGTCATTCCACATAACCATGTCCAAGGACAAGGTCGGATCAAGTTCCATATATACATATTATTTTATGACATATATATCAAATGCAGATAATCAGTTTATATAACTAAATATTTAAAATGATCCTTCGGAATTAAAAGTATTAAAATTGAAAAGTACCCATGCTTAAAGTTCACGTAAAGTTAAACGCAGTTTCTTTATAAATTTGGAATATAGTTTGACAGCGACATTTTCTTCTCTGTTGGACGACGGTGTCGAGTGTAAAATGATGCGCGTGATAATCAACTTGTAAAAATAAATATGTCAATGATTTTAGCATATAACCGTTATGATTTACTATACAGTACATAACATTATTTATTTACATTGCATTATTGATACAAAAATTGGTAATTAAATTCAGCAAATGACCCATATGCTGAAATTATTTAGATAATAGTATTGGAAGCGAATGCAGGAACGATTTCTGTAGGGAACATGGAAACAAGCACCTGTTACTAAGGAGCGCCCTCTAATGTGTCGATTGGCAGTAATTTATGTTGGCTCATCCTGACAAAGCTTTTTATTATTATTATTATTATTATTATTATTATTATTATTCTAAAAATAAAATTATATAATAATAAACAGAATATCCCTCAAAGATTACATTCACGACAATTTCTACTGTTTAATATTTTCTTTCTTTCTTTAACTCGTTCTTTCTTTCTTCTTCTTCTTCTTCTTCTTCTTCTTCTTCTTATTATTACTGCTGCTGTTGTTGTTGCACATCAGATTAATTTATGAATATTTGATTCTAACAGTGACACTCACTAGCAGGCTTTATATATATATATATATATAAAAACGATTTATTTTCAAGATAAATTTTAATTCTTAATCGTCAGTGAATTATGATTATTAAAATGTTCCTATATGAATGTTATCCAGCCATTAGAGAAATATAAACTTTTCAGTTTTGTTCATGTCTTTTTAATAACTGTGTTCCAAAACCACTACGATGATTAGTAATATTTAATAGAAACAACAACAGCAACAACGTTATTATTATTATTATTATTATTATTATTATTAAATAATAGCAGCAGCAGTAGTAGTAGAGGAGTTAACAGTAGTATTTTAGCTATTCAGTGTGAGAATCTTGTGTATTTCAACGACATAATTAAAGAATTAAAAACATCTTATTACTCTAAAATAAATAATTGATAAAAAAAAAAAAAAAAAAAATTAAAAAAAGAAGAAAAAAAAGGAAAAAAAAAAAAAAAAGAAGAAATAATAATAATTTAAAAAATGATGAAGATCGACATGATTAAAACAAACATATCCATTGTAAAAAATTTAACTGACAAAAATTTGACAAGAGAAACTAGAACAATGAAGAGAGAACTGTCACTGTGAAACTATACACTTCTGTGGCATCTCATTTGGAATCTCGTTAAATAATAATAATAATAATAATAATAATAATAATAATAATAATAATAATAAATAAATAAGTAAATAAATAAATAAGAAAAAAGAAAGCTAAATAACAACGGCAATAACTGTACTGATGCTGCTGCTGATAAATGATATATCATCCCGGTCCACATGTTAATGTCTTCTTTAAAACAAACAAACAAAAAAATTATATCTGAAACCATGCCTTAAATAAATGAAACACCACGTCCTAACGTTTTAAGTAACGTCAGGCAAACCTACGCCATTGTACTGATACCGTACAATACCATTCATTATTTTTCAGCTTCGCCGACAATGGCCTTTGTCGATACTCCAACCTACCAACGCGCGCGCGCATACATTCACACACCCACAAATTTAAACAAAATGTGCCCGGCCTGATCCAAATTTCCATGTCAAAATGAAGATAATGATGATAAACAACTTATTATTTTCATGAAAGCATGTAGTAATTTTTGTTTGACAATCTGAATTTAGTATGCAATATTAATTTGGTCGGTCAAAAAAACGAATCCCAGAGATAACATTATCTGCATGGAATTTACCTACAGAAGCAAAGGCATGAAGAAGCAAAAGTAAATCGACAGAATATGTACGATATGTAAAATTCAACGTGTTGATCATAAATATCGTTTTAAACTGAACTTCAACTTAAGATTTCTTTCACGAGACGTCAAACGGCTTCCGATTATACTTGATATTTGAGGCTTCTCAGAAACTGTTTTGCAAATCGACTGGAGCTATGAAATTATCAACTTCGCATGTTAAAAAGACACAGCGTATTTTAAAAATAAATTAAATCTTGGAAGATATTTTTTTATACGGTTCTGTTTTTGATTTATTTATAAAATC